>CM048748.1:43778077-44978077 GCA_026315105.1 Locusta migratoria
AAATTCATGCAAACATTGCTACGGTATTTTATACCACAAATTTTTCAATGTCTACTATTTCGCCATGGGTGAAATAGTCATTTCGATATAAAATAATTAATGTAAACGTAGAATTGGTGGGCATTTTTAAAAGAAAATCGGGCCTGTAGTTCCACACTTGGGAAAAAGGAACACATATTTCGTAGTTGACGGGACAGTCTTAATTATCCACAAAGTTCATCCAGTATTGAAGTACAAATTCCCAGATTTATGACAGGCATTCGCACTGTACTTAAGCCGCTGAGAGAGTTGAAAATGAATCTCTTCTCTGCACTGACACCTCTCTTGCATTTACCGCGAAGCTTTGATCCAGTGCAAAGTTCGAAGGTAGTGGTAAAAAGCGCAGCTGACTACCGTTTGTAATAAAGGTAAAAAACCGGACGTGTAACGTGAACATCGGACGGTCGAGAAATCTAGAACGTGTTCTCAGATCGAATGTAATAAATTTCCTTGAGACGAAACAATGTCTGTCCATGCAGCAGACAGTGTCATACACCCGTGCATGGAGACAACCGCTTGCGAATTCTTTCAAGAGAGCCTCCTGAATGGCACTGATTCGCGAGCTCCGGGCGGCCGATAAAAGTTTTAACCAACGAGAATTTTGGAGCCATGGCTGCGGCATTTTTAACGACCAGATTATGCAATTGCGGACCTTATTTCATCAATTCAACTTTCCGTGAAGTGTACTTCAGTTTCAAGACGAGTTGAATTTTCGTAACCTTAAAATTTACTAGTTACCTTTTCGTGGAAAATCTGCTGAACTTTGGTGCAAGACATTCCAGCATCCGCCATACAGAACTTTCCTCGCACAGAAGGACATTCTTCTTTCTCGCTCCAGTTAAAGATATTACTCTCAGGACATCGCTTTGCAGCCGACGCAGAAGTAAAATTAACAGCGCAAAGAAATTTATACCCCAACCAAACGGACGTCTACAAATATGCAAACGGATGCAGGAATTTGCAGATAACCTTGAGAGCTATCTAGGAAAATGGGTGAAATGTATAAATTAATTTCTAATTCTTCTTTTGTCAGTTATTAAGGAGTTTCGTAAGATCATCGTAGTTAGTTGCTATCATCTCTCATATATCAGCAAATGATACGAAGGTGCCATGGCTTGTAGAAGCAACTTTCATTACTAAGATCTAGTCTATGTCTGCAATAAGGTATAGGTTATATTACCATCAATGATAGCTTGATTACTTTCCTGAGAGAATTACTGTTAGCTACATCTACATCTACATGGGATACTGGACTGTTTGTATAGTTTATGGGATTTAACTACGGGGTCATCTATCCCTAAACTTACAAACTACTTATAAACTAGCTAATACTAAGGACGGCACAAATATGCATGCCCGAGGGGGGATTCGAACCCCCGACCGTAGTGGCCGTGCAGACCGTGACTGGAGCGCCTCAGTCCCCTCGGCCACCGCGGCCGGCACATGGGATATTTTGCAAGTCATATTTAAGTGCATGGCAGAGGGTTAATCTCCCATTCCATTCTCGAATAGCGCACGGTAAGAAAGAACACCTGAATCTCTCCGTTCGAGCTCTGATATCTCGTATTTTATTCTGATGATCTTTCCTACATATGTAAGTTGGAGTCAACTATATGTTTTCCCATTCGGAGGAACATGTTGGCGATTGAAGTTCGTAGCTAGCCCACGTCGCAGCGATAAGCACTGTTGATGTAATGATTCCCGTCCCAGATCCTGTATAATTTTCGCAATGCTGTCTCCCCTGTATCGTGACAATACAAAACGATCTGCCCTTCTTTGGACTTTTTCGATGTCCTTCGTCAAACACACTTGATCAGGATCCCATACTGGGCAGCAATATTCCGAAAAAGGAAGGAAAAGCGTAGTGTATGCCGTTTCTTTAGTAACAACTGTAGACCCCGATGTTATATCTAAGATTTACATGTTATAAGCACCATAATTGCTAATAAAGGTCATTAGACAACGTTGATATTCGCCGGTAATTCACAGGCTGACACTATAATTTTGCTGCTAGTATAATTAATTTTGAGTATGGAAATCAGTAACGGCAGCTTTCCCGCTTGAAATATTTGAACATTCTTTCAAACTTTATAACATTTTCTTGTGCAGGACAGCAACACTTATGTCAAGAGGATGTCAAAGGAGTTATTTTCCTTGCCCGGCCCAAACTCTGTGATCAACGTGAATATTGGTGTACTAAAAGTGGCAGGCCTATGGCCTACGCGTCCATACGGTCTGTTCACCATCTACACTGTGTGGATATACTTAACGCAATGGGCCGTATTCGCTTTGGACTTCATGTCGCTGTTTTACTACTGGGGCAATCTTAATATGATAACAGCTGTCTTCTGCAACCTTACGTCTATAACAGCTGGAATTATTAAGATGACTCACTTCTTCGTATATAAGCCGAAGTATTACATGCTGGTTAACAAGTTAGACGCACTGGTGGATTCCCAGCAAAAGATTACACATCCAAATGTAGATTCAAAGTCGATTTTGCTTCAGACAAGTAAACTGAATAAGTACTCTACCTATATCATTGTGACATACGGAAATCTGGTAGGGGTGCCGTGGATCGTACTGCCTTTTGTGGTCGACAGTGGAGATACGGAGAGGACCCTTCCAGTGGTGGAGTGGTACGGCATCACGCAAGACAAGTCTCCTGTTTTCCAAATTGGCTACGTCTTGCAGTGCCTGACTATAATGTACTGGTTTTTCGCAAGCTGGGGTCTAGACCTCTTCTTCGGCGCACTCATGATTCATCTTGCTGGCCAGTTTAAGATTCTCAACAATAGAATTGCCAATGTGGGGCGGGAAGTTGACCCGAGATTAGATGTTTCGTCTACTCTGAAAATAGAAATGAAAGGGATCAACATAGACGCTGCAACTAGAACGACACTTGTTCAACGGAAAGACGCAGAATTGTACAGTGAACTTCGGAAGTGCATTATGGACCACCAGGAAATGATCAGGTAAATATTTTTTATCTTATTGCCTTTCCACTCGCAAAAAAGTTTTGACTTTGAGACATAGACACACACATTTAGGTCTTATCAGTACTTAGAAACTAAATTACCATTACATATAGCGAGTATGATAAAGAATTTGTAAGCTTCCACTTCATTATATTTCTAAAACGAGTTCTACTGACTTCAATCTGTCGCTGTTACTAAGGAATTACTCATGGACTTTCTAGAATGAAACTTTCACTCTGCAGCGGAGTGTGCGCTGATATGAAACTTCCTGATATGAAACTTAAAATTGGCATATTAATTGGCACCTTCGCCTTTCGCGGGCAAGCGAAAAATTTCATTCTGGAAACATCCCTTAGGTTGTGGCTAAGCCAAGTCTCCACCATATCCTTTCTTCCAGGAGTGCTAGTCCTGCTTGTTTCGCAGGAGGGCTTCTGTGAAGTTTTGGAAATAGGAGTCGAGGTACTGGAGGAAGTAAAGTTGTGAGGGGGCATCGTGAGTCGTGTCGGGATAGCTGAGTCGGTAGAGCGCTTGCCCGCAAAAGGCAAAGGCCCCATATTCGAGTCCCGCTTCCGGCACGCAATTTTAACCCTTTCAGACCATCTGGCTACAATTGTGTACATAACTTTTACAGTGTCTAAGATCGATCAATTTCTCAATTGAAACAACACGTATATGACTATGAGTGTTCAACCTTTTCAGCGTGCACACTTACTGTCAACTGCGGAAGATCACTATAAAAATACTAAGTAGTCAGTGTTCCACTGCGCAGCAGCTTGTGAACTCAAAAGAACACGCAAGTTGTGGGTTACTTGTATTCCAATGTACAACTGAAAAGTGGTAGTAACTATTTTGCAGGGCGACTATTTAATGATCAGTTTATTTAGTAAAAACGTTAGTGCTACAAAATTATTTATATTAGTCCATATAAAGAAGCCTTGCTTTTTAGCATATGCAATTTTGTAGTTTGTAAATGGATACATACAACAGCGTAAATCTTGTTCCTAAAATCATTAAAAATGTAACTTTAGAGGAATACAGCAAAACAATAATCCCCTTCCTCCAGAAAAAAAAATCAGGTCTGAAAGGGTTAATCTGCCAGGAAGTTTCCTCATGGACTTTGTTTCGAAATTTTATTTTGTAGTGTAAAACGCTCACCGAGCATGTAGAACATTATTACCATCTACTTAATATGCAGTGCGTTCAACTTTGGCACGATTAGTGGCGGCTACTTATAAAGCGAGGAAACTATGAGGCCTTGCATACTCACGAAATCGGCAAACAAGGGATGTAATTTTCATAAATTTCGAGGAAGGTGGCGATGAGCCCTAAGGCTGGTTACGTTGGGTGAAAGAAGAGACGGGGCAGCGCATCAGTTGCAACTCGACACTGTGTTGCACGAAACAGTCTATCGCTCTTGTCGCTATGAAATAATGGAGAACTATCTTTAAAAAAATAAAAACAATCCACTTCTGTTGGTACACATCCTTGTTATGAATGTATGGAAGTCACGCACAGCCAGTATATTTCATCCCATCATGATGCCTTTCAAGATCTCCACTGGACGCACGGTTGCCCGTGTGAGTATCCGTCAGAGCATAATTGTGTCCGTCTCTGAGCAGATTTCCAATGGAAGAGGACGGATCCGCACCCTTCCATTGGTATGATGAGGTGATGAGGAGTTGCCAGTATTCATCAGACCGTTCTACGTTCTTCTATTGCTCTAATATCCACTGACAATGGTCACATGCCAATTTCAATCATTCTTTATTTCGTTTTGTTAACGTCGGTACATACATGTGCCGCCGCTGTTCAGGTGAACTATTGGAGTGTTCCGTGCACCGTGCAACCAGAAATTCGTGTATTCTACTTAAAATTAAAGTTTGATCTTTGGCTCCTCTACTCTTGAACTGGTTAACAAAGCCTTCGGCGTCTAAAGTCATTAATAAGGGGTGATAGCAAGAGATATTTTTCATCTTAGTTTCGCCACTTGCTGAATACACTCATATCATTTCTCTAACAACCAACATGTGCAGTTTCGGAAATGTTTGTGTTGAACCCCTAGGCCACGACAATCTGCTGTCGGTAAAACTAAGATATAGCACTGGGGCAGCATGATCAATAATAGAACATCCACCGTGAAGTTTTGTGATTAGTGTGCTATCACCTGGTCGATTTTATATATTACCAGGCATCAGGTCACTGAGACATATTTACCTGCATATTCAGACAGTATCTATTGTATGAAAGTAATCTCTTGACGGCTTAGTTCATTTATTCATTTGTTTAAGAGTAGTTCTTAGTCGAAGTATACCATTCGATCGCTAGGGCGACAATATATTTTCTCGAGACTGGAGCAATTAACATTTCTGACAAATTCATAGAGGGAATAACTTAAGTTTCAATTTGTCATTTGGGATGCCACTGCAGACAGTGCTTGGCAACTGTATTTCATCTGGTTGCAAAATATGGTACAACATGACGCCGTCCACGAGTTCGTGAGACAACCCCGTAACCGTGGGCGTAGTAGATGGTCTGTGATTGGTCAGTTCGTGGGCGAGCCTACCGTCATGTCAGCGCGTCTCGTAGGCGGAGGATCCGCTGAATGGCGCTAGCTGGGGCGAGTAGTCCGGAGAAAGACAGGCAAGGTTTTATTCGGTGGCAGGGAGAATTTTTATCTCTCCGGTGCTTCATCTGGTGGTACAAATTCGATATAGGTACAATTCAGATCAACATCACTCGTAGCACTTGCCTTTGTGTGGCGTTGTAGTGTAACAGGTTTCTACAGCTGCTCCTGTCTTTTCCAAGAATACACCACTTTGTGCTACGGAGATATGAATTTCTTCCTTTTAAGATGGACTTGGAGCTACTTCGTCGAACGCGCTCTTATAAATTTTCTAGTTTCCAAGCTCTTGTAAATTCATTATTGTGAAACGTTTGGCACCGCGAAGTAAGCGCTGGTGCCCGAAGGAAAAAGTGCTTTTTATGTGGAAAAAGTCAGTGATCAAAACTGTACGAGGAAGTGATCATAATTGTACCTAGTGTGGTATATTTCCTATCGATTTTTCTCAAATCTGTAACCTTTTCTTGTGTTCATACCAACATTTGTAAATGTCTAATATTCGTGTTACATATTCATTAAACATTCAAGAACAAGTGCAATAATTAAATTATTTCTTTTCTCAATATATTTGCAGTTACAATCACACTTGTCCGAAATGATCGAAATTGTTCCACCTTACCCTACTGTTGGTGGTGTGAGCACACTGTGGGAGCATTTTGCGCATATCCTAGTATGTATGGAGAAGTGAGAGAGAAGACTCTTTCTCAGTACTTTACTGTAAAGAGCAGATCTGTCGCAAGCGGATCTGATCTCATATTTAAGAGTAATCAGATTGTGGCATATTTGTTGTGTTCGTTAGACGTGTCGTGTCTGACGCAAATAATTACAGAGTGGTACAGTTAATGCCTGTGGGCGAATTGTTTTGGCATCACGGCTGGCTGATTTCTGTAATCAGCGAACCACGCCAGTAGCGAGTGTTTGGTCTTCTCAACATCATGCAGTCGTAGGTGTTATTTCGATCGACAGCTTTGATCCAGGCAGAAAAGTTGAGTTTGTTTCAGTGGTGACGACCAACCTTGCAGTCATCTCAACAAACGGCGCTTAGGCATTCAACTATCTCAACAGTAACTGGAAATACAATACTCATTCAGTACAACAGTCTCGAACATATCTGTAACTTTATTCAGTTTAAAATCTAGTTACGCGCGATGTTTCAGCCACTTTGCCGATTGTACATTTCATTACGGAAAGTCCTTTTTATAATTCTGAATACATTTTCTATATGGTCTTACGCCTTAATTTCTTTTCTTCTCAGTTTAACAGCTTCTATGCAAATGTACTTTTAAATTCTGTAATTACATTTATTATTGTGAGAAAGTTAAGTTTGAAAATGTGTTCTTTTTCTATAAATAAAGTAGGCGGTCCTTCACAGTGTTGACTTTTAGAAGCTAGTACCTATACCCTACTAGTATTGTATAGACCTATGTGTGTTTCTTTCTGATGTGATCTAAGTTTGTTGACGTAGTGTCACCTAGACCCAACGAGGAGCATCTGGCTAAATTCTACGTGACTTTCTGTTAGGTTCTTCCACGCAGGATTCAAGGGTACATTGTTAGATAGCCACTGCACAAGAAATATTAGTTGGAAGTTTATACAGAGTTGAGTAACGGCATGTTTTCACGATTAGAATGTCCGTTAGGTTGTTGTTCATTGTAATGTCGTGCCTTTTCAGTGTGTTTCATCAGTATAATACTAGCTCTTAACGAGTGATAGCCTGACATCTGCACCTTCAGTCAAATTACTGAATTCTAAAACTCACAGATTCCAAAAGCAATCGTGTACTGATTTCACAAAAAAAAAGAGTCTTGGAACAGTATTGTGTATTATTCTACTTTAACTGTATTATCAAGACTTGTGGGCTATTTATTATACTCGGGCCTAACATTACTTCACATGAAGTGTATGTCCGTGATCAAATTTTCAGTATTTTGCTGACATCAGAATAATACTTATGGGTAATTAATGTTTTTAAAAAAACTTGCTTTGTTGTCCTCCTTTCCATTTATGAATTTTTTCATTTTATTTGCAGTTTCATGAATGATCTGGAGGAGACTGTCAACTTTGTAGTCCTTGTTCAGTTCATGGCTGGTACATTGGTTATTTGTGTGAATTTGTTCCAGGCTGCATTGGTAGGTATCCTAGTAGTCGAATATTATATTTTTAGTACGATTACTCTTAGTTGAAACTGATCACTAACTTGTTTGAATTATTTTACGAATTGCAGAATGTCCAAGACTTTTCATCGGTGCTCAAAGTTTGCATGTACATGTTTGAACTTATTCTTCAACTATTCATATACTGTTGGTGCGCTCATGACGTTATGGTGGAGGTATGTAAAATGATCCAGGTGTTGATTGGTGTGAGAGATTACCGAGTACATAGAGCAGATTATTCAATGTTTTTCAAAATGTAGTGCTCTACAAAATATATTGTGTAGATTGACGGACTCTTTGATCTACACTGTGAGCTTCTGCATACATTTCTAAGTATTCTAGTACTACCATTGTCAATGTGATATCTTCGCGAACCTGATAAAGAAAACAATGATGACAACATTAAAATACGTTGCACAAATACCAATTAGCTCTTGAATTGTCATGTGTAGACCAAGTTGCCTTAATATTTATAGAAGAAGTAAAAACACATACTGGTTCAACAATGTAAGTGCAGATTGAGGGTGACGTCATTGTACGTTTTATTTGTAGTTTGAATGGGTCAAAATTATGTTCATCTTTCATTAAATTAGAAAAAAATTTTCAGTAGTATCTATTCGGCAGATAATGACAAATACCTACTTATTCTTATGAGCGAAGTAATTGCGGTTCGGGTAAGACATTTTACGCGCGGCTATAAGAGATACAATGGATGTAAACTACGTTATTTTAGGTAGTATTCTAAATGTATGAAGAAAGCTCTCGAAGTGTTACCAATAATTATGATAAACGGCCAGAGTGTTATAGAGAGCAAAAATTCTTCCAGTGTTTTGTAAGGAAAGACGAATTAAGCCAGAGCATGCTAAACATATATATATTCGTCATTGTACCACATTGATAGTTAGATAATCTGAATTTCAAAGGCCCTTTCTAACGGAAGAACATGTTCAATTTTTTGGCGTGGTTTCTACAACACTTTCTATACTCCCTGATGATACATTTCGGTTGAAACATGAGCCCGAATCAAAAGTCATGCATTAGTCTGTCCTTCGTAATGCCTTTTTATTGCAGTATCTACTTACTTTAACGGATTTCAATGTAGCGACTTTGAAAGTCGGGTCACAAATATTTCGATTCCACAGATGTCGTTGCTATATCGAGTACGTAAGATTAGATTAGTGTATCAAGAATACGATATTTCGTAATGGTGTGGAACGTGTCAATTTAATAAAACGACATACATTCATATACTATAATTATTATTATTATTATTATTAACATTAATACTTTGCACAATTACTATATTATATCTAAAAACTCATCTACTGAGCAGAAGGAGATGCCATCCACAAAGTCCTTTAATTTGCCCTTAAATGTTAGTTGGGTGTCAGTCTTTTGATTCTATTTGGCAACTGACTGAGTGGTTTGTGACAGCATAATTCACACCTTTTTGGACCAAAGTGATATTTAAACTTTGAAAGTGAATATCATCATTTCTCTTACTGGTGTATTTAATGAAGCTTCTATTGGTTTTAAATTGTAGTGGGTTATTAATAACTCATTTCATAAGTGCTTGTATATATTGTGAGGCTTTTCTGAAGATTTGCATCTCATCACAAAACAGGATGATCTTAGTTGGGCTCAAGCAATCATTCTGATAACATGCGTGTGTTGAATGAATACTTGTTTCCTCAGAGATCAATTACCCCAAGGTGAGATTCCATACGAGAGAAGTGAATGATCGTAAGCATAGAATTTTAAATCACTAAGCTGTCTGTCACCAAACTTTGGTATAACCCTAACAACGCAAGTATCTGAACTGAAATGTTTCATCAGTGCATCATAAACTTATATTGAGACCATCTGCGAGAAATCTGCATAAACATAAATGACACTCGTCGCACTATAGTAACCAAAGATAATACTATATTGAAGATCTGCTCTCACAGCTCATCATTTATAGAAGCATTAACTAGTTATATTCACAACAGTACGTTTCTTTTATATAGCTAACTTACATATTTTTGACTAATATTTTAAGCACTTTGACACGAATATTGTGACGATGTTTTACGCAAATCCATATTTCAGAGCGAGCGCTTGTCCACATCGGCGTACTTCAGTGAATGGGCGGGCGCACCACGACGTTTCACCACAGCACTGCACATCCTCATGGCCCGCGCCCAGAAGCCTCTTACCGTCTCCGCTGGCCGCATATATACCATTAATAGGTCAACATTTGTTTCGGTAAGTGACACAGCATGCTATAATACTGCTACAAATTGTTTTCGTAAAGCAAACGTAATTCTTAGGATTATATTCGAGAAAATTTTAAGTGGTTTGCCATTGCTTTGCACGGGTATATCAGATGATAGTAATCGATTTCTACCTTGGTAAATTGCCTGTAGACAGTCATTAAACGTCACTCACAATTTGTGTTTGTAGAATTAAATCGTGCACAAGAGATTTAAGTAAACGTTTCCAATAGTTACATCAATTTTTCATCAGTCACATCAGCAAAAATAGATCGTTAAATTTCTGTCCAAGAAAATGTATTGATGCTGACCTGTAGTTTTAACCTGATATAACAAGACGTAAAAAAAGAAAAGAAAAAAAAGAGGTTATTTAACTCCAGTTTCTCACTAAGACAATTTACTGTTTCTGCATTGCATCGAAAATTCTATTAAGCAGCAATTCAGTTATGTGATTGCCATCTAATGTGTAGAATTCGTCCGTGGCAGCCCATTTCAAAAACTACTATCGTCTGTTTGTAAGAACTGCTTACCTTCCACGTTTCACTCCCGTAGAATCGTACACTTCACAAAAATGCTCTCAGGAGGGATTTTCTAACATTTTAATTCATTCTGGATAACAACACCTTTCTCTTCTAGAAAACGCTTTTCATTCCATAGCCATTCTGCATTTTATATCTCCTTCACTTCGACCTTCGGAAGGTGTCTCAACTTCTAATGTAATTCCCTGAGTATTGCTTGATTTTCTTAGACTACGTTGCATTACATTTAGCTTTTGGTAATGCTCTTCTTATACCTTCCTTTCAAGAGACTGTCCAATCCACTGAATTGCTCTTCCAGGTCGTTTGCTGTCTCTGACAGAATTAGAAAGACTTTGGCAAATGGCAAGGATTATATTTCTTTCCTTGAACTTTAATTCATTTTCAAAACACTGATTTCTTAACAGGTTTCCCAATATGTAGATTTCGTATTATTTGGTCAAGGCCTTCGTCAGTTTCATGCTCTTCCATTCTTATGAATGAGGCCTGGTATTTTTAGATCCCTGCATTTTACCGATGCTGCCTTATGAGTTCGGAAGAGTGTAGTTCAGTCAACATTGTCAAAAGCTTTCTCAAATTCTACAAACGCAAAAAAATCTTTGGTTTGCCTGTCGTAAATTATCTTCAAAGGTAACTCGCAATGTGAGTTTTACCTCTAGTGCTCAGACTTTCTCAAAGCTCAAACTGCCATTTTCCTTGGCCGGAATTTACCAGCGTAGAAAATTCGTGTCAGTATTTTGCCACCATGATGTACTAAACTGGTAGTTGTGTAATTTTCACAGTTGTAAGTCACGTTGTTGCTGAATTGCACTGCCTGCTCACTACACTCTCTGAAACCGACTGCTTCTGTAATTTGTTTGGTAAACACAAGTCAACAGCTAACCCCTCAGCTGCAACATTCTGTTATAGGGAGAGAGTTCATACAAATGTATAATAAACTCGGAAATGTATCCGAATCCATTTCTTACGAATGTATCTCTTACAACGAATTTTCGGTGTACTGTCACACTGTTTACTGAAACTGGATGTTTTAAACCAAGAGAAAGCGTCCAATGTCTACTTCCAGTTTGTTTGTTACGTATGACTTTCCTGTGTGTATACGTGCTTTCGTTAACTTGATTGCTTGAATCACATGGTGTGAGCGACTTTACATATATTTGTCGCACACGGAGCACGTATTGGCACTAACTATTTGGAAATCGGTAGACGCTTACCATACTGACCGAAACTACCACATGTAATGTACAGTCTACAAGGTGCGCATGTAATTAGGTATTTTCCTAACACGGACACACATGTCGCTGATGCGCTGTGAATCAACTTACCAAATTTGCTAATACAAAGCGCATAGCCATATGTAAAGACAAATAAAGACTTACAAATTAGGATGCATTATGTAATAAAACGAAACATCTAAGAAGAACAACAGTGACAACGCCGAAATCACATAAGAGCTGAGAATAGCTGAAATGCCGAAATAGGCTGAATTAATAAAACAACATAAAATCAGTGTGAAGGGTTTCAATTTCGTGCCAGAAATATGCAACTAAAAGACGTATTCCACACTGCAGGCAGCAAAAAGAAACAGGTTTAAGAATTTTGAGATGGGCAATTAAGAGACCATACTGCACGCCCCCGCAAAAATAAAGTATTACATTGTCAGCTTATATTAATAAGTGTAACTGATCGATCTACATCCACATCAATACTCTACACATCACATTGAAGTGCATAAATGAGAGTTCATCGAACCGCTTTTATGATGATTCTCTAATAGCTCGCGGAAAAAAGTAGCACCTAAATATTTTAAATAAGAGAAGGGCTGGATTGGTGAGACACAGTCTGTGACATCAAGGTATCGTCAATTTGACAATGGAGAGAAGTGCGTGAGGTTGATATGACAGAGGAAGACAGGGAGACGAATACCGAATGTAGGTTGAAAAGGATTAATACGCAGAGCTGACTAGTTCTGCACAGGACAGGGCAGCGTGGAGTGCTTCGTCAAATCCGTCCTCGGACTAAAGGCCACAAAAGCCATAACAACAACTAGAACATCAAAAACATAGCTTTCTGCAACCACGTTGCTCAATTACACAAGGAGAGTTTCTATATTATTCCCATTCTCTGCACTCTCTACTATGCTAATACTTAGTTTTGGTTATTATTACACCACACTGTTAAATAATATTCTATTTTCGAATAAAGTAACGAAATATATAATGTGATATGTATGTGTTTGTTTCAGCTGATCAACGCTTCTTACTCCTACTACGCTATATTACGTCAGATGAGTGATCGTTGAAAGCTACCATCAAATTGAATTATAGTGCAAGATCTGAACATGCACCAGAGACACGAACCCTATCTGGAGTTCATTGCAGTTGTACCACACTTCTAAGATATTAAATCACTAGTACTGAAATGAAGATTAAACGTCTGTGTAATAATGAACAATGTAGTAGTCTTGTTATCCTGTACAATACAAAATTCCTCCTGAAATATTCCTTCCCTAACAATTTAGTAATTTTAAGATAGATTTAATTTTAATTTTAAGATAGATTGTTTCACCTTCACTGAAAGGCGCTACAGATCAAATTCAAGACTTATAAAACACCGGTATTTGAGGTTATTGCAGCGCTTTCGTGGCAATGTTGCGATGAAATAAAAAAGGTTATACATCTGCAAGAATTACGCTCGTGTATTTTCATTCTACATGCTGTGGCATGCTGTATTCACTTCGGCTTATTGTAGAGTGAAAATTGCAGTCAATCAATGTCATTTGAATTATACTTACTGGCAATTATTATGACAGATCTGATTATTTCCTGTAACGTCTGGGCGATGAAGACCTTTGTATAAGCATTTTACGAAACATGCATGCTGGCAATTATTATGACAGATCTAAATATTTCCTGTAACGTCTGGGCGATGAAGACTTTTGTAGAAGCATTTTACGAAACACGCATGCAGGAAGAAGCTACTTAAAGACCGCCCTTACATAAAAAGTTTTGTTTAAAATTAGTTTTCACTATGCATATGTCAGATGTTGTTGTAGTATTCAGTCCGCACATTGGTATGATGCAGCGCTAGACACTATCCTGTCCTGTGTAAGCATCCTCATATGATAATACGTACGGCAAACTTTTTGAATCTGCCTACTGTATTCGTCCCTCGGTCTCCCTCTACATTTTTCTACCCCACACACTTCCTTCTAATGCTAAGTTCACGTTTCCATTATGTCTCATAATGATATTACCCTCAACATCGATTTATTTAATACTATTATAATCTTAACTTAAAATTGTTTTATATCAAACCTAATAGATTGCAGTGAACTTGTTGTGCTCTTGTTGAAGTTCGTCCTAAACGTTTGTTTTGAAGGCACTTTCAATTTCGTTCAACCTTTCGCCCTGGGCTTTATGTGTGACAGCAATAGAAGGCCATCGAAAACCGCGAAGTTTTAATTTGTGCTTGCTAAACTTTAAGTACATTTTAAAATTTCGCTTGGCTTATGTTCACTTCCTTCCTTCTTCCTTTACATTTCTATAAACTTAGGTACCTCACAGCGAATGTTTTCTACTCCTGGGATCTTGTTTAAAAATGTATGTTCCACCGCTCAGTCAAATTCTTTTCGCAGTGTTGTATCACGTAAATCATCCTTATCTGTTTTCATTATTTATATCCTGTATTCTTGAGGTGGTACCCAAGGATTTTTTCTAGGTCCTTCTAGGTCGTCCTCTACGGTCTTCATTATTTCATCTCCCAAAGCCATCCACTCGTCTTCTGCAGTATGACAATTCCTCGTGTCACACAACCCTCTCAGAATGCTCGCTCTGAATCTCTGGCACCTCCAGTTCATGAAGCTTGCACGTATTTTGCGGTTTCTTCACTATTAATCTGTAGTTCATAACAACTAAGATATCGTAATAGTCTGTACCTACCTTTAAATACGTCTTATAGTTTTTAACCTGGTTCCGAAATCTATCTCATACCATCTATATCTCATTATTCAGTTGGCCGCGGTGGAGTAGCCGAGCGGTGTGCAACAGAAATACCCTGTTTATAACTGGAAGGCCATCTGGAGCAACAGCAGTAGCCGATTTCTACCGACCACTGTCAGAGGTACGTGGTATAAAGCCGTCAACAGTACACTAGCCACCAATTCGAAGTTGCACCGCATCCACCTCCCAGATTCATCCAACTGTTCGACCTGCAATTTAGTTGACACTGAAGAGCATCGACTGGTTTGCGCTGAAGTAGATGAAATCTGGCAAATCACTCGACAACTCATAGATAAAGTCACCCGAACGGCTCAACATACCGTGATACCGAAGGAACTTCTAAACCCAATGATGTGCCTTACTCAGACACAAAAAGAAATGCCGTTAACTGGATAAAAAGCCACACTTTACACTACATACTGATAGAAGAAGCGAAAAGCAAATATAGTTTCCACTTGTACTTCCATACACAGCACCAGAAGCTTATGAAGAGAAAGAACTACGAGAAGCTCTTCGTTAACTTCCTGTGATACACAATCCAGTGATTTCTCGACAACTCGTAGCATGTTCACACACCACATGAAGACGTTCTTATGCCTCAATTTCTGAGGTTTCCCAACTAATGTTCGAAGATGAATGTATTTTTCATATTTCGAGTCAAAGAGAAGATTTGATGTCAGTGTATATAAGAAGAACAATATTCTTTCATTTATTTATCTGCTGAAGAGGTGATACGCCAGTTCTTTTTCTTACAATAAGAAACAACTTTAGTTATGTGCAAAATACACATACCAATTACATTTTAATTTCTATTTTCTCTTAGGGTAGGATTCGCAAGAACAGCTTATTTTCAACGTGGCAGCTTTTTATACTATTCCTTTTTCCAGGAATATCGTTTTCGTTTAAACTCAAAGAACTGTGTATTTCATTTTTATCATTTACATCCAAGAAAGCAACAGAAGCTCGCAGAAGAAGGCACAATTTGGAGAGCGTAAGGAAGGGTTGTGAGGGGAGAACGGAGGCCCCTAGAAAAGAAAGAAAGAAAAAAAAAGCAGCCTAAGGCACCTAGGTGCGGAAAGCGCTGTTGCTCGCCATCTGAGGCTCGAGTCTACCCTGGGGCATGTGTTTGTGTGTTGTCCTACGGTAAGTTTACCTTAGTTTAAGTAGTTTGTAAGCTACAGACTAATGACACGCAGTTTGGTCCGATAGATTTAAAAAACATTTGGATATATCATTAAGTTTGGCACTTTCCGGTGTTCTTGGTCTCTTTTATGTATATGACAGTCTTATAACACTCTTTCTTAAATATTCTTAAATCAGGTGTTCGTGGTTATTAAACTATGTTATATGTAAAATTCTACCTAGTGTCTTCCTCTTTCCTTCCATGCTCGCTGCCCAAATTAACCTATTATCCTCCTCTAATACCTCCTACTACTGAATTGCAGTTTCCCATTATAATTACGTTTCGCTCTCCATTATCACCAAGTCAGGTAGTGTAATCGTAATACAAAACATTCGCTTTTCGGAGGACGGTTATTCAAAACCACCTCCGACTACTCGGATTAGGTTTTCCGTTTTCCCCCGAATCACTGCAGATAAATGCCGGGTGGTTGCTTTTGTAACACTCACAGAAACTACCCGAACGTTTTAGTCACTAACTACTACAATGATGATGAGATGGCAAACCCTAGTCTTCCTTCCGCCGTGGTCAAATCTTTTTCTAATTATGTTAATTATCAGTGGAATATCATGGCAAAACTAAGTTCTTCCTTACATTTAATAAATTAGATTTTTAAGGTGATGAAAACTGGAAAAATTAAATCATATTAAACAAATCTCATGTCAGGTAAATTAACAAGGCTCTGTGACTGGAGTCGTTAAACTGTATTATTCTTTACATGGTGTGTTTAGCAGGTTTTTTTCTGTTTATTTATAATGCCAGATGTCAAGAGATTTTTATGTCCCTTCCCTGAGCGTGCGATGAGACACTGGTACTGAACCCAACCTAATTACTCTAAAATGTTTTCTGCCCAGTATTTGTAAAATATTTTTACGGGCATAAACGAAGTTAGTACTACCTTTTGCTAAATATGATATAATTAACTTTTGTCATTTAAATAGATGGATAGAGGAATCACCACCACAACAAACACGTTACATGCCTCTTGTAAATGATATTTCAGCGTTTTCCACAAGTATTTTGCAAGAAAATCTACTACTGATATAAACTCACCAACGACTGTTTATTTCAATCGAAGGATATAAGGACACTATATCTGAAATGAGTTTCTTGGTAAAACTGTGTTGAAATACAGATTAAGAAAGAGTCAAAATTGCAAAACCTTTGTAAGAGACTGTTTGTTGTACCAACAAGAGGGCATCGTATAGTTTGCTGTCAGCTAATTGGGTAAATTCTACGGAGATATCGTACATGTTGCCTATTCCTCTTGAAATAACATCAGTAGTAGCGGAATAACAATCGCGAAGAAATTCGCTAAAAAATCATACTTTATCTCAAGAAAAACAAGTAACTATCTAAGTTATGTTCATTGGATTCAAACGAAAGCATCGTCACTTAACCCTCAAAAAACCATAGTCTAAAGTGCATTACGAGCACCAGCATTCAAAAAAACCGAACGTAACTCACATTTTTTGGTGTGTTAACTGGACTTGTTGATAGAAATAAATCAACCACGAAAGAATTTATACTTGTGGTGAGATTAAAGTAACTGTAGTTTAAACATTCGGTCACTGAAATGTACGAAACAAGTTGGTGTATAATCGTCCGCTGAAAGAGGCAACACTGTAGCAATAGAAGCATGTTACAATACAGCTGTATCATACATGTTTCTTCTTTACTTTTTCCTGTGTGTTCGATCTAATGATCAGTTACAGAATTACAGTTTTCAAAATGAAATGCCCAGATCGACCATTAATAATTTATTCGGATGATGGTGACACAGTTTACTAAAACAGATCGTCATTGAATAAATTATTAATATGCGTTCTTGGCATTTCGTTTTGAAAACTATAAGACGATCAGATCGCCTCCAAAACTATGTCAGGTAATCAGTAACAGAATGATGACAATCCTACAGTCTGGGCAGCATATCACCCTAGTGGTGTGATACAGTTCAATATTCCTGCAATAGTTTAAGAAATTTGTTGTCTAGGGCTGGGCTACTAAGCAAGTCAGATCTCCTTTTCCAGTGACACTTTACCCACAACGGAGACATGGATACTGTCAACATTACAGGAAAAAAAAGAGCCTAGTGTTGTTGCTCTTCCCACCACGTTGCACTCACCTCTTATAGCCTCTCGACGTAAGCTTTATGAAGCATCCGAGGGCTTTTAGGAACAGGATGTTCCTTGAAGGCTGAGGTCGAATATAGGACATATTGCCGCTATAATGCAAACACCCAAGCTACACGGAAAAGCTTCTGTAAAGGCAACGCAATTAATGGATTTCGCAACACCAGAATGTGTGCTAAGTTTTCAGTGACCTTGATTATTCCCAACTGAGACTACATAGAGGCCACGTGTCACAGATAACAAGTTGAAGATCACGTAATTGGAAATAGTCCCACTTGAAGAAAAGAGACGATAGAATCAAAGAGGATATTTTGGCATATCCAAATGGCAGTTTTTGCAGCAATCAGAATATGCCAACATAAAAAAAGGAAAGTATGTAAAGTACATCTTATTGACTTTTTTCTAATTTTTCAATGTTATATTTCGTATAATGTATGTATACAGACGATAACTCCTTGTTAATTTAGCATTGATAAGGGCAAGTCGCTGGCCGAAATCTAGATCTTCAAAATAAAGCAGTTTCTTGCAAAAAGACTGATTGCTGCAAAAACACCCATTTGCATATCATAAATACAGTCGTGGGCCCAAAAAAAAATCATCTTTATGGAAGGCAATGTGATATTGGCATATATCAGTCCGTACACTTTCCATATATTTGCTAACAACACATTCAGCAACATGTAACATACTGTGTTCAAGAACCCTTCGTTTCCCGTAGCTTGTTAACTCAACCTCTCTGTATCTCCAGTTTTCGTTCGTTGAAACCTTCTGCTAAATATCTCGTAGTATATGGGGAGGGATAACCCACCTGCTGCTAAAACAGATTCGTTAGTAGTGTATGGTGGCAGCCACACATACACCCACATCACATCTAGGGCCTCTCTGACTCAATTACGCCGTGTGGAGCAGCGGTTACAAACATCAATAGTGGCTGCACTCAGAATTGAATATATCATCTTCCTTATTTCACATGGAACTGAATTTTTTTTTATCAAGTATCTAGGTGAAACCTGTTGTACGTGCGTAACGCCAGTCACTGAAGTGCATAGGAAAGAAGAATAGAATTTTTAAAATAATACATATTTTGCTCTGCCTGGCAGGCTTGGCCGACTGTGGGCTGTGCCGCGTGCCTGCTGCTATACATTTTCACACACATATTCCCTATACGTGCCTGTTTGATCGGCATTCGTTGGTGGTTTGGTTCAACTGACGAGGGTACGCCATCCTCGGAGAATCAGCTGAGCCCAGCCCCAACTGATGGTCACGTGGTATTGCGGAAACCTCAACGACAGACCAAGATAGGACGCTCTCTTGCGCTCTCGGTCTCCGAACAGACTATACCTGTTCTCTTGATCTCCAATGATATCACAGCTTTGCCCCTGATTCGAAAATGTAACTTCAGAGAAAGGCGTTGAACAACCTGGGTCCCCTTTTGTACCAAATAACAGTCTTTCACAATAAAACCCATGAACTATCATTAAATTCACGCCTTCTCATGTAAACTCTATGCCAACTCCTTTCGACAGACATCCCGGCATAGTGTTATACCCTATCAAGTGTGTGATCCTTTTGTTTGAGTAAATGGTCAGCAGTATATGCTTAACCCTTTGAGTGCTGCAAACTTGATATGCCGCGACGCTCCACCCTGCCTTGGGGCCAGGAGACGTCATTTACCGCGGCAGTGGTATTTTCCATGGACCCTGCAGACGGCATTTCCCGCGTGGCTTGCTGGTACCTGAGCCCTTAAGACTGCGTATGCCGGTACAGGTTACACTTCCTGTGGGTATGCAGACTTCAACAGCTGCTAAGGACTGCTACTCACATGCAGACCGCCACAGAGTTCCGAGTGCTTAGAATATATATCAAGTGATTCTGAGAAAACTATTCGATGAAACATTCTTCTATACTCCATATTATAGTGTGATATATTCCCTCGATAATTATCTCACATCCTATTCGTTATACCTAATAGTTACTGTGCTACATCAAATTAATTAAACTAATGCGCAAAATTCTGAAGAGTTCCAGACGAAAAATCACATTGCGTAGAATTCTGTATGGTTGATTTTAGCACATACAAAGCAGTGGATGAAATGGAGGTAAGATATATAAATTTTATTTAAGGTTGAGTACAGACGATAACTTATTTCATTCTAGAGATACAGGGTGTTATGTCCGACGGACGGACGCGGTAGGTGTGCGCATTTCTCCCCATAGGGACTCCGCGGCTCTACGAAATACATGTCATCCGATTTTAAGAGAACAGTTCGTTTTGTGGCTCCAGCTCATAAGAGTTCAGTG
Source organism: Locusta migratoria (assembly GCA_026315105.1). Classification (NCBI taxonomy): domain Eukaryota; kingdom Metazoa; phylum Arthropoda; class Insecta; order Orthoptera; family Acrididae; genus Locusta; species Locusta migratoria. Next base: position 43,798,273 of record CM048748.1, read on the forward strand.
TAAATTCGGGCTGTCATCCAATGTAGTCCAGCATTCAAACAGACCCACAACATTTTCTTACTGGAGCAATGTATAAATCAAGAAAACAATTGAGATAACGGACAATTCTTTGATGATTATTTTCTTGCGGATTAGGTTCTTAAACTTTGCAAAGGCAGCCTGACTCGGCCAGCAGGACGCGCAGGTGCAGGACTCAGATGGTTAAAACCAGACTTAATGGCCAAAATTGTAGTCATACCGTAAACATTATCTCTTTTTCATGCCCAAAGTAGGAAAATTGTTTGCACACATTGTAACATGTTCTTTTGCTGAATTTATCATGGAGATTAAATATATGTTTGGAATTATGTGACTTGAGATGACCCCAAAGGCATGCATGAGTTTGAGATGAATTAATTAACAAACATCCAATTTGAGTAGTTTTATATAAATGAACAAATTTACGGAATGCCTTAAGACGTCCATTCATAGCTTTTCTCCATTTTTAGCTTCATGACAAAGAGTATTTGGTCCATGATAAAATCAAACAATAAAATTCCTCGTAAGTAGGACAGAAAATAAACTAATAATACTGTCGTGATGTGTATTTGTCGTCGCAGAGGTCGGGTGGATAAGGTAGTAAATCAGAAGGTCTTACACAATGCTTCTTCGAGGAACATAGACCATCGACCGCCGACGCGCGCGCACACCGCACCAGGACGATCCAAAGCAGGACTCTCATGTCTAGTTAATGTTGGTGATATAGGTGATTACTTCCCCGTTAACAACTAAATCATGACCACACCCAGTCAATCATCCCTGATATTGTTTTTTCAAACCTTGCAACAGATAATACTGGAAACTAAGGGTAAAATTGAAAAATCGAGTTCATTTCTGTCTGACGTCTTGTTAACCTGCAATTAGGGCTTATCGCCTGCTTATGAATCGAATACGTTTCAGTTTCCGAGAATTAAGATTCTGTTACAGTTTAATGTACTGATTTCTCCTCCATTAGGTGTTGTAGAACATGACAAGAGGACTTGGACTGAAGCAGCGATATAGCATCTTACTTTCTCCTGCAGATTGCATGTAATGTCGTCCCTATCACTTGCGCGCTGGATGGAGGATGTGTTGCAGGAACGCGCGGTGGAACAGATCCACTCCATTTTGCATGTCAGTGCCCTATGCCACACCGCTACTGCTGTTCGCAACCTCTGCGCCACTGGAAAATCTACTACACTCACCCGACATGAGTTTTACCGTATCTTGGCCATAGTTAATAAAACAGCGACGGATCCACTACAACACGATAGATGACATTCTCCATGCCATAGGGTCGTCAATACACGATATCAACTGTAATTGACTCGCAGAAGGTCTACGACTCTTTCTCTTCTTTTGGCAAAACGTCGTAAGTAGCGGGAGCAGTGTAATGAATGCGTGCCAGTATAACTATCTCCGTTTATAATGTCACTTCAGAGAGGAAAAAGTACAGTATTTATCATTAATTTTCAATCCAGGTCTTGTACGTAAAGTCTCTGTCCCTTATTAAATAGCTTTGCGAAATGATTTTTCAGGGATGATAAGTCATACATTTTCTTCTTGCCAAGGCTTCTACAGTTTTCCTTATTAAGTCCTGGGCGGGCAAGTGACGCGGAAATCGCGTCGGAGTTCTTGGAGAGGGTCCACTTTTATAAATGAAGCAGTCGCTCCCAAGTGGCAGGCGAGCTTACGCCCGGAAGCCTGCAGCCCCGCGGTACAAGTGCCGTCGTTACACAGTGCAGCCTGCCGCCGTCTGCCAAGGGGCGCGCAGGCTGGGCCCGCGTGTTTGCTCGAAGCATACGAGTAAACAGACCGCCGTTTGGGGCGCAGACGTCATTTGCCACGGAAGTGGAGCGTGTATTTCTATCCAGCAGGCCTCTTGTTTCCTCTGTGCCCAGGGCAAGATTCGGCAAGCGCCTCTGTGACTCTTACGAGTCTGACTGCCAGTACAACCGCCTTTTAAGAAGAGACATTGTTTCAATTTGAACTGAACAACACGAGACCAGGAGATCAGCATAATAAAGAATTGCGACGAACAGTATTTTTGAAAGACCACAGTTCGCTAGGCACGCGTTCTAGACACATGTCCTGTCAGAAAGGAAACAGTTCGTTGTAATTGACGGTAAGTCATCGAGTAAAACAGAAGTGATATCTGGCGTTTATAGGTCCCCTACTCTTCCTCGTGTTTATAAACGATTTAGGAGACAATCTGAATAGCTCCCTTAGACTGTTCGCGGATGATGCTGTCGTTTGTCGGTTAGTGAAGTCAACAGAGGATCAAAAGCAACTGCAAAGCGATTTAGACAAAATTTCTACATGGTGCAAAAATTGGCAATTGACACTAAATAAAGAAAAGTGTGAAGTAATACACATGAGCACTAAAATAAATCCGCTTAACTTCAATTACGCGATAAATCAGTCGTAAATTCTACCAAGTACCTAGGAGTTAGGGACTGATGACCCCGTAGTTAAGTCCCATAAGTTCTACAAACAACCTAGGAGTTACAATTACAAACAACTTTGACTGGAGAGGACACATAGAAAATATTTTGTGGAAGTTTCATTGTCAGAACGCTTCGAAGATGCACCAGCTCCACCAAAGAGATTGGCTACATCACACTTGTGCCTCCTTTCCTGGAGTACTGTTGGTGGAACTGACGGAAGAAATTGAGAAGGTTCAGAGAAGGGCTGCTCGTTTTGTTTTGTCACGCTACTGGGGGGAAAGCGATACGGAAATGTTGCACGAATTGGGGTGGAAATCATTAAAAGAAAGACGTTATTCATTGCGGCGTGATCTGTTTGCGAAGTTTCAATCACCGACTTTTACTTCTGAATGTAAAAATATTTTGCTAGCACCCACCTACTTAGGGAGACATGATCATCCCAATAAAATAAGAGAAATCAGATCGAAAACGGAACGATTTAGGTGTTCTTTCTTCCCGCGCGCTGTTAGAGAATGGAACGGTAGAGAAAAGTTATGAAAGTGGTTAATGAACCCTCTGCCAGGCACTTAAATGTGATTTGCAGAGTATCTATGTAGATGTAGATTTCACTTATACTCTTGTTTCCTCTGCCACGAACAGCCAATAAATAGAATTAATATATAATCTATTTACCTTATTATTCGAATTTACAGTTTACTGACAATATATATAGAGATTTACTGTATATTCAAATACAATTATAATATCACACATCTCAATATCTTCTTAATTCTAATGAAGAGTGTCTACCAGTTTGTTTGTTTGTAGTGTTTATAAATCAACAATTTTGTTCACCCTTGATGACATTTTTCATAATTAATGTTGAAACAAATCACTGTCGACGTAGGATGGACCATGGCGGATGGTACTTTAAAACAAACTTCACCAGTCTACGGTTTATTGCGAGACTGGTCAGATTTAACACACCTAACCTGGCAAACAAGATGCAGTTCACTACTTAAGATATGGAAAGTTCCGGGCAGAGGGCAACCTTACATCAGCTTTATACACTTCTACAATTTTGTTCTGATCGTGACGTTTTACACAAATAACCTTTAAAATATCGGAGGAACATCACTGTGTACTTACGATTTCGTACCATTTGAGTGATCACCATTAACGTTGGCCGAAGTACGTATGTTTCCATTGTACGGCTTTTTAACTCATTGTATTTTACTCCCTCTTCCCTTTCTATAATACTGTCCCAAAGTTCGTAGAGCTCCTACAATTGTTCTTTTCAGTTTTCTTCTCTGTGCTCAGAACTGGATCACTATGTTTCTTGTGTTCTTGTCTGTCGGACATGAAGAAAAATGTTCGTCGCCACCCACAGGATTAAGGGCGCTGTGGGACCTCACTAAAACGCCAAGATTGACTAGTTACATGTATAAAAATAAGATTTACCGCAAGACTCATATGTACTGAAGACCGTGCAAGCAGCAGTAGGATACACGTGCGAGATCAGATTTGCATTGCATGAAGTCTGCAAGGGCTTCCTTGTGTTTCCCTGTACTAAATTTTATACTTGGTTTTATTGATTTGTGTTCCTGTAATTTAATTAAAGAATCAAGAAGCTTCGCTGCAGTATTTTATGTTGCATATTTTCTATGAAGATTTATTGTAAGTGCGAGACTTAAATAACTTGTTGGATAGGTTTGAATATAGTTAACGATGCCAAAGTATCATTGAGAGATGTCTAGTGTGGTGACCACTCTACAATGATTGTGGAAAGACTTTTGTTAATTATTTTACCATAGGAGAAAAAGGTATCTCGATCTCCGGCCCATCTTCTGTCCTCTTGTGACCTTGGTTACTTGTCATTTTCCTTCTTCGCTTCTTTCTTCTCTTCGTTTCTCCTCAGGCTAGGAATCAAGATTTATTTATGGAATATAAGGGATTTGGGATCTGACTGTCTTTCCATTTGTTTGTTGAAATGATGGTAGGTCTCAATGTACTGTACTTTTGCTGTACTGTTGCAACATGACTATTCTTCTCTCGTTCTTCCAGTCTATGGTTGTAACATGTAACAATATCTGTAATTTACATTGTTCTGGTGAAGACCAACCTAAATGCAACCTGCATCTCCAGAGGAACCCTGGTCTTCCCATCATCATTTATTTACCCTCCGCGCGGACTCTATATGAATCTACTCTCTGTCGTTCTCTTAAAGTTGTAGTTGCTGAATGGGATGGAGATGCTTTCTGACAGTTTGCCTCCGTGGTGTCATCTTGTGCAGAATATATTTTTACCAATTTTTACAAAAATGATTGTTGACTTTTCCTCTCTTATACAATGCTAAATTCTATTTTTATTTCTGAGGAAAATACTAACTGGAAACTGTATTCTTTTTATTATTATAACTTATTACTTCTTCATTCTTTTTTAATTATTATTATTAATTATTACTAATGTTATTAATCATTATTAATTCTTTAAGTAGTGGGTTATTTATTCACATACTACTGTATGAAATTATGAAATGGACATTAGTTTGATTTACTTCTTTTCTTATTTATTTAATGTCTTCTCTTTGTGTTCTGTAAAGGTTTTATTTACACGGTTTATCATAGTATAAATATACATAAATTTTATCTCATTCTGATTTTTCTCCTCTTCTTTACTCCCATTTACTGTCCATTGCTAGTCCTTTCTGCCCTACATAGAACTTCCTAAAGATTCTTAATCCTTTATTCTTCTTCTTTCAGTGTCTATGTTTGATTCTATAAAACTTATTATTATTTTGTGATGATTTTTCTAATAGTGTGAATTTAGAAATGTCTGCTTCTTTCTGTGTTTGTATTGAATGTGGTGAAATATTTGTTAGCAGCATTGCTTGAGTGACATCTGTCTCTTTTCGTTTATTATTGGATTTTTCTCTCTCCTTCTCTTACGCCTCCAAACAGTCGTGTATGTACTGTCTTTCAACATAATCATAATCATCCATATTATATAAATTACGTGTCTTTTTTGTGTCCCTGTTTCTATGTTTGTGTCATTTGTCGGTTTTTGTGATTCGCTTTTATCCTGTGTTGGTTTCGTCGAATCACAGACCAATCCTGTGAGTAATCTTCATCTGTAATCTCTCTAATTTTGAGAATAGGTGGCTAGTCGTTTTCGCTCTCGGAATTTGACCATTAAATGCTTTTTTCCCACACTTTGTACTGTACCTCTATCTGTTCTGAATTTACATTGTGATTCGAATTTTGATTTTTATTTTGTTGGTTAAAACTATTGCTGTTATCATTTCTTTGAATTGTGTCCGATTTATTTATTTGCTTGCAATGAATGTTTTCATTTTGGCTTGCTTGTAGACGGTCAGTGTTTTACCTGTCCCCTTCCGTGATTCGTTGTCAATCCTTTCGTTTCTCTGGATTTGTTGGTCTACCTTCTACGTCTGGATGACCTTTGTTTGTTCGCTCTCATTCGTCCGGACCTTTATTTCCCTTAAAGTTGTTTGAGCCCTGCTCTCCAAAGTTGCCTTTTCCGCTCCACGACAGAGGCAGTACTTACAGTGTAATACCATACATGAGTCTTTATGCCTCTCCACACAAGAAATCGCTGTGAGAGAGTTGCACTGCAAGCCTGTGAGCACAGTGCCATACAGATGGTGTGAGCGAAAGTGCTTTAGTTTCGCTCATTCTTCTCTGTATATCAGGCAGTCATGCTATCATTTCCATGTCAGTGCCTCGACCACCAATCGCATGGTGGATCTTAAAATGCCATACGGCTCGCCGGCTAACAGAGAGTCTGCTAATGTCTTGTTCAGGTGCCTCCTTTCCTTCTTGCTGGAGCAAGCTTGGAAGTGCGTTAGCATTCTGTCTGGCTTTCTGCCTCTGGTTAAAAGTTGCGTTTAAATGTCTATTGTTCCGAACTTTATTGTGTTTTGCTTATAAAAAGATTCAAAGGGTCAATATTTTCCCCAGAGGACGGGGGATTTTTATGTGGGTTTTGTGCCAAAGACCGCCCGGAGCGACTCAATGGCGTAGGGAATCCAGTGTCACTCGCCAGCGGTCTCGTTCCGCCGGCTGCCACTCAAGTGCCACTTCAGAAAAAGAAAAGCTGCTCGGGTGTGTGTTCAACGAGTAAGCTCCAACCTCGATTTAATCTCCTGTCGCACTTGCAACATGATCTGGTAATTTGCATATTCAACTGAAATTATTATCCTTGAAAATATACGATCCCCATCGAGTTTGTATTCAATCGACTCGCCTTGATGAGTAGAATGTTATTATAAAGTCGGGATGTGCAGGAAATGAGAACGTGACTTCTTCCACACCTCATCACTTACTGTGTTTTTTCCCATTGGAAATTACGAATGCAATCGGACAGCTGATGTACTATTCCATAAGTACGCAATTTAATGAAAAGCCACTTGTTAGGTGCGGTGTCTAAAGCGTTCCAGAATTCTAGAAATATCCAATCGATTTCAGATTCCTTGTCGATAGTTCTCATCATGTAATGTGAGTGGAGAATTAGCTGTAAATCGCAAGATCAGTACTTTCTGAATCTCAGTTGAATATGTGTCAACAGGTCATCCTCTTAGAGGTAGTTCAGAAAGTTTGAAAGAATATGTTCCAAAATTCTGTTGCAAACTGATGTCAGTGAAATGGGCCTGTAGTTTTGAGGGTCGCTCCTGCCAGTTTTCTAGAATATTGGAGGGGCCTGAAGAACTTTCCGGTCACAGATTTAGGATATTTTGAGAAAGTGGTTGTATATTGTAGCTAGGTACAGACCTATTGCATCAGCATATTTTGAAAGAGAAATAACTGGTATACAGAATGGAGAAAAAGTCTTGCTTTGGCTAGTCCGAGTATATCTGTTCCTACATTACACCTGCCGGTAGCTGTTTCTGATTATAATTATGGAGAATATGTTTCGTCTTCATTGGTGAAAGTTTCTCAGGTGCTGTGATTAGCAATTCTGCTTTACGTCTACTACATCAGCTGCAATTCCATTGGCATCACTTAGTGAATATTTTGATTGGGTGTTGCCGCTGGAGTACTATATATATAACCAGAATTCCTTTGGATTTTCTACTAAATCACTAGACAAGAGTTTTGTAGTGGTGACATTTAAAGCATCTCGCATGAAGTCCGCGTTAAATTTCCAGTTTCCGTAAAAGTTTTCAGTCTTGAGGATTTTGAACATCTTTCTATCATTTTGCAAGAGAGATCTAACCTCAACTGTATACCATAGTTGTCAGTGCCCTCTTTTGTTAATTTTTGTAATATAAACCTTTCAGTAGCTGTTGATTTCTGTGAATGGTGGCCACATCTGATCTACACGCAAAATAATAATATCGAAAACAGACGAACAAAAAGGAGAGGTGTGAAGGACCAAATGCACACTATAAAATATTTCAGATATTACAACAAATGATACCTATAAGGTGATTGCAAGAAATATCATCAGGTACGTGCCATAAAGCTTGTGTTCCCTAAATAAAAATGCAGTACCAGCACAGACCGACTGATAAATCAGCATAGCCTTATCTATTTCAATCAGATCTAGTGTACTGTCCAGTTTTACCATCATAATCTCCCAGAGAGACTCATGAATACATGAACTCTTTATGTCAGTCACCCTGTAACGATAAGCACACATTTAAAAAAAGAAAAAAAAAGACAGCATAATTTCAGAGCTCTCAAAGAACCTACATCCAATTTGAGTAATTCATAGAAATCTTCATATACATGTGACACACGGACCACTTTTCCGAGCGCTGGAAATGTACACTCATCCACTCAATAAGTACGACAGTTAGGAAGTTCAATGTGAATAACTGCACTGGTATTGTCGTAGTGTACGTCATTCTCAAGATCATTTTTGGACTGTCTTCGTCAGAAAACACAAACACTGCTTGCCCACAACGTTGGTTAATTCCAAGCGTACTTCCGACCAGGTCGTTCCGGAGCAGAGTAAGTTCTGATCATGAGAGAAAGAAATATAACGCAACTCTAAGTGATCAAGTTATTTGTATACTAGTTGACGTCAAGAAGAGATATGATTCCAACGATAAAGAGTACACCTTTAATGTTGGAGAAAATCATGGATATGTCACACAAGAATACTCCTTAAATAAACATAAACTGACTGATGAAATTTATCGAGAATCACTTAATGAGAAACAAACTTATTGGTGAAATTTATTGGTCAAATATCAAAGCCTTTCTAGGAAGAGGACGGCGCACGAAAATGTGACGGAGTATCACCACTGCTCTTCAGATTAAATCTTCATATTGTCATTAGAGTTTGGTAGATGTACTGCAAATCCTCTTACCTTGAACGATTGATACATATTCTCAAGATCATTTCCCGGCCCTCACAAAGAGTTGAGTGATTCTAGGGACCCATGGAATCAAAGCCAAAGAGAAAAAAATAAATAACATGGAAATCATCGAATATATAATTCTACAAAATTTCATTCGAGGTAACCAACTTTACTTATACTGTATTCAAGTGGTGAAAGGTTAGGCGTCTAGTCATCGGCGCCCCCTATCATATACAGCAAAACAACTAAACCCTTGTAAACATCTGCTAAAGGAACCACGTAAGAGATACCGACCAAGGTGACACCATGTTAGCTTCTTTTATTTTTTTATTTTTCTTCTTATTTATATATTTTTATTTATTTATTTATTTTATCGAGTTTTAAGAATAACAGCTAGTGTAGGCTATATAATATCCAGTTTCCTTTTTTCAAATGTGAAAACGACAGTGTACTCTCTCTCGCTATACTTTTAGTTATTTCAGCCGTATTAAATAAATGCGTTAAAATATGTAATGAAAATAGGGGCATGGACATATGCAACAAATAAACAGCAAAATGTCCTGAAAATGACAGAATCTATATCTAAAACCAAAACAAAATACGATCATATAAACAGTAATCTAACAATTTATACCTATACCTAACAGTAATACCAAACAATTAGTGAAACAATTTTATTTATATCTCTTACAGTAAATTACAAAATGTCTTTTACTTTTCAAATCATTGAGACGACTTCGTTATATCTGTCAAAATAGTGCTCACGTTCAAAACTTTTCTTTCTCTTTGACATTTCTTTATAAAGTACTTCTCCATTATTTGAATAACACTTGAAAAGAAATCCTCGATAAAGTACATCGGAAATCATAACATCTAAAATTTGTTGAACCTTGAATCGCTAATTTACGAGCAAAGAACCTAGTGCCGGTTCGGTAATTACCAAAGATAAATTAATCCTGCCGATATTGGAATGGCTGAACATCTATCACCGATTGCTATTTGTCAATCTCGGCACAATAGTCCATTTGTAGGAGAGAAGTGGAAATCTGTGTTATCGCCGGTTTTCTTATTATTCATTGAAGCTCTCGGTTTTCAGGAAAAGTCGTGCTGTTCTGAAGAGCTACGCTAGTGTGAATGTTAAGTATTAATATTCCACTTTTAATGGTTTTTCCATTTCCCAATGACTCAAACGTTTCGCTAAGTAAAGTCAAATACTGGCAGACTACTAAACATTAATCTCGAACCCCTTCAATTTTGGAGGCCATACAATTCCGGCGATTCCTCAGCCTCGGGGACTTCTCTGTCTCGGGGCTCTTACAATTCCCCAATTTCGATCCACGTCCACCCCACACCTCCCCCACTCAGGAGGCTGCGATTCTTGCGCTAAGCTTATATCAGCTCTGGGTGCATTAAATACCACTTGACCTACCCATCTAAAGTCTTTCGCTTACAAATAGAAAGGCATCTACATATTTTCTTTAATTATCTGAATAATGATAAAGACTCATACTGTTGAGAAATAGTCGAAGTGCAGCCAAGTCGACACCTATCTGTAGGTTTTTGTGGAGAAGTATTTTATACTCTTCAAGATACTGCATTTTACATGACAGAGGATGTATAGAAATAAACTTGGGCATCATACCACATATCATCATGAAAGTTGGTAGATAAAGTTAACTGTTCCCTGACCTTCGAGGAAATGGGCAGAGGGAGGAAGAAGGATGACTAAATAACAGAACATAACAGAAATACATAAATATTCCGACGAGCTGTGTTTTTGGTTAGATACAAGAATTCAATCTATGTATTGTCCTGATACGAAATTATAAAACTAGTCGGTTGACATGAAGTTACTATTAAGAACATTGTAATTTATCAAAATGGAAAAAACTCGTGATATTCTGTATTTTTTTTCAGTAACTACCCGTTTTTGGCTTCTTAGGCAGTCATCAGGTAATAATTTAATGTCGCAAAATTTTTTCACAAATGTTCCACTTACAAAGATGTTCTTATTACAGAATATACAAACTGACATGTTCACAGGAAAGAGTTACATTTTCATGGCAGTTGTTAAATTTTTATGATACTGTTTTACATTTACTAAAATATAAAAAGATTTTTATATCTAGCTTGAAAGCTTGAATATTATGATAAAAGCAGGATGGAGAGAAATCGTGGGGTTGTTACATCATGAAATTGTACTTAAATGGTAACTCTGGATACATTCAACAAACAACAAAAAGTCATGACGGATAACTACAACTTATTATTATAGAGGGGGGGGGGGAATGCAAACTGGATTAGATCTTTAATACTAAAGTGGCATCCTCTGCCATATGTTTATTGATTTCCAGTATTTACGTTAGTTTTATCATTCCGCTTCTCTTGAGATAATGTAGGATTTCACGGACTACAGCGTAAGTATGATTTTCTGTGAGCAGATGTTTGGCAAAAGTTGAATATCCCTTTTTGAACCTCCAGCTTCTCTCATGTTCTGATAATGTTAGTACATTTAATTGAATGCCATAAAAGGACCAACTTCCGTAAAAATCTATTACTTTTCTGTACATATGTCAGTTTTTGCTTTCTGTAATAATAACAGCTCCATACGTCGCACATCTGAATGAATAAATTGTTATCGACATCCAGTCGATTGCCTAAGAAGCCAAAACCCGGTTAGTTATTCAATAAATAAATTTGCAGAACTTAAAGATTTATCCTTCTTGATAATATTACCACGTTCTATCAAGCGCAAACAGAAAATTCAGTTAATTCTATAACGTTGTGATTATCACTTGTATACTGCTAAACGCTTCCAAGACACATTTTGTAAACGGTTTTCACCTATAACAGAGAATGGTCTTCAAAATAATGTCACTCTGCGAGCACAGTTCATGAGATAATGACGCAATAAGTAGTGACATACGTGATAACATAACTATTGGAGTAATTCGCTAATAGTTCACATTGCTGTATGCTATAGATACTACTTATATCCAATTACTGAAATGTTTTCAATTCTTCTGTATATGCCCGCAAGACTAGATACCATACCCGTAATTGTATATATGCCCCAACAATGAAAAGACAGGATGCATAAATACTCTCGATCCCTCAGGAAATACAGTTTGGATTCAATCCGAGCAAGAAGAACTAACGGGGAGGGTGCACTAACATTATAGCGATATGATGAAAGCATGTGCAGGGCAAGAAGCGTGGCTAGCTAGCTTGAATGCTTAATGTAACCGCTGGCTGGCCCATGGCGGCAATCACGGGTTCAAATCCCGACTGAGAACAAATTTTTAACTTCACCATTGCAACATTTAGTAAATTTTGTTACTTCTTGTGTCCTCTTGCTCGTTTTACTCCATTGGATGGATATCTGACGAACGTATCGCTCATATTAGCTAATATCGGGAAACAAATACTTGGGGAACACGAGATGGGTGGGTAGAGGGGATAGCAGGACGAGGGAATTGGAGAGCGACAAAATGATAGGATAAGAAAATGGTTAAAGAAAAGGTGAAGTATTATTTGGAACACGGAAGGTTGGAATGGAGTAGATGCACAGAGGGGAAATGATTAGCGAGGGGATGAGGTAGAAACAGTGAGAGGAGCACAGCATATCTGTCATCCATTTCTATGGTAGTTTTTTCTTACTCACAAGGAGCGAACGCCTACTCGCCATCGCCAAATTTGTCCAAATTTATGGTACATGTAGGGCGTCTGAGATATGAATGTGCACCAAGTGGGAACTCCTGATAGTTAAAGTTTCGGAAATAAAAGCTCATTGATACGGATCTATCACCATACGCACCTTGTCAGCTGCCTCTGAGAGAGTCTGTTTAGGATGCAGTGTTTGGCTCAACGGTAAGAAATCCGATTTTTATAGAAAGTTCTGCGGGTTCCATTCCGCCCGGTGGCAATTTTTTTTTTTTTTTTTTTTTTTTTTTTTTTTTTTTTTTTTTTTTTTTTGGCAATGCGTACACTACCGACTTCATAATTAACTGCAACATCATATATGTTATTTTGTTTGCAAGATGCGGTCAAAATTACTGCGTCTCCTGTTTCTTCGATGAATATCACCCCGGTATTTATAATTGGTCAATTACAAAAGAATGAAAGTATCGATTTACATACACGACGGCCACAAGTACGCGTTTAATAGTCCCTTTTTAAATGTTTGTAGTCCCGAATTTCACTCAATGTTCCTTTTTCTTATTATATACATTAATAAAATAATCTATATGATGTTTCGGTTGACTGTGACGTCATCTGCACCAATACTCTGTAAACCACTTTGAAGAGCATGGCAGAGGGTTCGTCCCACTGTACTAAGTGTTAGAGATTTTTCCCATTCCATTCACGTATTGAGCGGGGGAAGAATGATTGTTTAAATACCTCTGTGTGTGCTGTAATTGATCTAATCTTGTTCTCACGATCCCTGCGGGAACAATAAGTAGGTGTACGCATTGTCAAACACCTCTTACCTGTTCTGAAACACGCCGTCTGTGGGACAGTTGATAAGGTGCATATGGTATCATACTTCCATTTATTTGGCCATCTGGAGTTCCCACTTGGAGCACTTTCGTGTCTCACCACGTCCTACATATCTAGCTATATAAAAGCAAAGGACACTAATTCACTCAATCACTCACTGACTAAACACGAAATCTCAAAAATTACTTCACCTTTGAAGCTTACATTTGGCATGAATGTAGTTTATAGGTAGAACACGTCATATAAGAAAGTATTTTGCGCTAGGGCCGATAGTGCAGGAGGTATGACGTTATAAAGAATGAAAATTTCCCGGTCTTGGCGGAACGTGATAGTGTAACTTTATCAGTCCATTATTTGAGAAGGAGAGCACTTATCGACTTTAAACATAATTTCAAATCTATAGGAAACTTTGTCCCGCTTACTAACATAGCAAACTGATGAAACAAGAAAATTTTCTCGCTTACTACATTTCTGCTTTTCACGGTGTTCAAGTACGGAATTCTGTATAACGTTGAAATTTATACTTTCTACTCAACTTACTGTACCAGCAGGAAATTTCACAGACAGTATATACACATATAGCTGAATGTACCTTCGAAATTGTTTTACTGTATGACTCGTACTTCATGAGATATGAGCACATAAACTGTACCATTAATGGAAAACCGCCCCATCACGCACCACGTTTTAATCTATTACTTATATCACATTTACAAATGAATATATTCCTGAAAAAGTATACAATTGTACAACATATTACTCAATAAATATCCATCATATATAATGCGTTGGGTGGAAAGTTTTCACATCAGCCACCAAGTTTTATTACATTTCTTACTGACTGCTAAAACACTCCTATATTCTAGTGAGCTTAAGGAAATTGCTGAAAGATGACAGTGCTGTCGAGAATTTTGAAGCAATTTCGTACTGTGAAGCGCATACCATTGTAGGAAGAAGCAATAGACCTATAGAGCTACAAGGAAAGGAAGACAATAAACAATATAAATCCGACGAGTACCTATTATTTCTGACAGATCTGGCTCTTATCTTTAAGAGACTGCGGTATGCGGTGAGACTTGCATTTTCTATTACAATGTATAAATGACAGGACAATCTACTCAATTCTGTGTTGTGTATTTGAAATCTCCATGCTTCTCACACTGACAACTGCATGTCGCTTGCTCAGAGATAGGTTCAGCACAGAAAATATTCATATTACACCCTGAACAACTCACAAGAAAAAAATTTATAGTAAGGAATGAAGGAAGATTATTGTTTAACACCCCGTCGACAGCGTGGACATTAGTGGCGGTGCTTACGCTGTGATTTATTGGGTAAGAATGGGGAAGGATATCGGCCGTGCCCTTTGAAAGATATCACCCCGGAATCTGCCTGGAGAGATTTGGGGAAAAGACAGAAAACATAAATCTGGATTGCCGGAGACGGATCTCAACCGCCGTCCTCTAGAATGCGAGTCCAGTGCGTTACCACTGTCGCTCGGTGTTGTTTATAGTCAAGTTCTGAATTAAATGGATGTGAGAATGTTAATTATCAGAGACGAGTGTATCGTCAGGCGTGCCCCAGGGGAGTGTGATAGGACCGCTATTATTTTCTATCTATATAAATGTTCTGATGGACAGAGTAACTTGTAATTTGCGGCTGTTTGCTGATGATGCTGTGGTGTATGGGAGGGTGTCGTCTGTAACTGACTGTAATAGCATACAGGATGACTTAGACAAAATCTCTAGTTGGTGCGAAGATTGGAAGCTAGCTCTCAATGTAGAAAAAGTAAGGTGCGCACGAGTAGAAAAAACAATCCCATAATGTTTGATTACAGCATTAGTAGTGAGCTTCTCGATGCTGTCGCGTCGTTCAAATATCTAGGCGTAACATTGCAGAGCGATATGAAATGGAACGAGCATGTAAGGACAGTTGTGAGTAAGGCGGACAGCCGACTTTGGTTTATTGGGAGAATTTTGGGAAGATTTACTTCACCTATAAAGGAGACCGCGTATAAGACGCTTGTACAACCACGTCTTGAGTATTGCTCAAGTGTTAAGGACCAGTAGCAGATCAGTTTAAAGGAAGATATAGAGGCGGTTCAGAGACGAGCAGCTAGATTTGTTACCGGTAGGTTCGACCAATGCGCGAGTGTCCCGGAAATGCTCCGGAAACTGAATTGGGGATCTCTGGAAGAAAGACGACGTTCTTTTCGTGAATTTCTGTTAAGTAAATTTAGAGGGCCGGAATTTGAAGCTGAGAGTAGTACGATGTTGCTGCCGCCTCCTTACATTTCGCGTAAAGATCACAAAGACAAGATAAGAGAAATTAGGGCTCGTACGGAGGCATATAGGCATTCTTTTTTTCCTCGTTCAATTTGGGAGTGGAATACGAAAGGAAATGCCTAGTAGTGGTACAGTGTACCCTCCGCCACCCACCTTACGGTGAATTGCGGAGTATGTATGTAGATGTAGGTGTAGAGTTTGATTTCTATCTTTTTGTTTGGATACTGTACTTGATAATTTGAACATTATGCAATAATGCCTTACTTCCTACATATTGTATGATAAATATAACATGGCATTTGCAGATGACATGGCACTTTTGAATGAAACAGAAGCAGTGGCAAGGAAAGCACTAAAATCTAGCTGAAGTAGCAGAAAACGCTGGACTAAAGATTGCATATAATAAGACCAAGACATTGAACACTGAGTCTGACTGGACGATAGATGGACAAGTGGTTGAGAAATTCGAGAGAAGATAACTGGTGGAATACAGAGCAGCAGTAGCGCAGTAGACAGGGCAAAGTTCTTGCAGAAGCTTCGGTACGAAGTTAAAGCAACATATGGCAAGAAAAATCTGTCACGGAATGACAGGTTGCGATACTACACAGCAACTGTAAGAAATTCTGCACTGTATGCATCATAAACGATCACACTCGGTAAGAGTGCTTGTATACAGTTGGAGAAGAAGGAGCGGAACAGACATATGTGGCACTAAAAACATGTCGATCGAGATGAGGAAAAGGTGGTTCCGATTTCATGGGCACATCATCAGGATGGATGATGGGAGGTTGACTAAGAAGATATGGAATGCAACATGTCGTACGGTAAACAAGTGGGTGAAAGACGTCAGAGATGACTGAAAGACTAGGAATAAAAGAAATGAATCTGCAGGCACTGGTGCAGGACAGGGAGAAGTACAGCCGCGGTGGAGTAGCCGAGCGGTCTAAGGCGCCTCGCTGCGGATCGCGCGGTTGCTCGCCGTGGAGGTTCGAGTCCTCCCTGGGGCATGGGGGTGTGTGTTTGTCCTTAGGTTAGTTTACCTACGTGTAAGTAGTTTGTAAGCTACGGACTGATGACCACGCACTTTGGTCCGATAGATTTACAAACACTTGAACATTTTTGGAGAAGTATAAACAGTTAATGGACGGTCACAGGTGCCCGGACACCAAAATCAAAGTCATGATAACAGAAGAAGAAGGAAACAGAAGAAGCGAGAGAATGAAGAGGTATTGGGGAGAAAGGAGACGTGCTAAACAATCCACACGTAATCCTGAATGTTCCTAACGAAGCAGAAGATGAAGATATATTTTATTGGAGAAAAGGAGATGGAAAGAGAAAGAATGTGTAAGAGAAGTACTGACTCAAGTATAAAATAAATAAATAATGATCCGGGAAACGCTGGGTTTTCAGCTAGTGTACCATAAAATTGGACGAATTCGGTGATGACGAGTAGGCGTCCTCTCCTTGTCAGTCTTATCCCTAGGTCCTTTGGCTGTAAAGCCCGAATTACGAAGGGTGTTGGCAGACAGGTGACTGCCCCACAGTGCACAGTGAAGGGCAGGGGAGTAAAAGGCACAAGGGTGCAGGGAGGAGGTGGTGCAGGAGGGGGGGAAGGTCTGCGGGCAGGAGGATAAAGCGTGACCCGCGCGCCTCGCGCGCACCACCTCCAGTTAATCAAGGCGCGCTGCCCGGATTTATATCTGGCCGTTCATCACGCGCGTCACCAGCGCTGCTGCGGCCTCTGCCGCGGCGGCCATTAACGTCTGAGCCTCTACCGATCGTTGAGCGCACACCATCCACCGCTGCGGTCCCGCTGCGAGAGTAGCTCAGAACAAGGCACCGCTCTCACAGTCAGTAACACTTGAGAAGTGATTCATGACATTAACAGTTATCGACTCAGAAAAAAAAATCGTCAAAATATCCTACGCGTCCTCTATGCCTATTTTCATTCTCTGCTTTCGTATGGCATCATTTTCTGGGGTAATTCATCATTGAGTAAAAACGTATTCATTGCTCAAGAGCGTGTGATCCGAATAATTACCGGAGCCCATCCAAGATTATCCTGCAGACACTCATTTAAAGAGCTAGGGGTCTTCACAGTAGCTTCTCAGTATACATATTCACTTATGAAATTTGTTATTACCAATCCCACAAAATTCAAAAGCAATAGCAGTGTACATAACTACAACACTAGGAGAAATAATGATCTTCGCTATTCAAGGTTAAATCTAGCTTTGGCACAGAATGGGGTGAATTATGCTGCCACAAAAGTCTTTGGTCAGCTACCAAACACCATCAAAAGCCTGACAGATAGCCAACAAACATTTAAGAATAAATTGAAATAATTTCTGCATCGCAGCTCCTACCACACTATAGATGAATTTTTAGAAATAAATTAGTAAATTTGAAAAAAAAGTAGAACTAAAAAGAAAAAGAAAAAAAGAAAATAATTTTAAAAAATTGTGTCGTGTAATATTTAGTACAATGTAAGAATTTGTAAAGACGCCTTTCATTAATCCGACACGTTCCATATCATTACGAAGTGTTGTATTCATGATCTATTGAACAAGTACTAATCTAATCTGACCATCAAAGACCTTCTGTTTCATTTGAAAGCTTGCTCTAACAAAGGAAGGGGCCATCACGCCTGGTATCCCCCCTCCTTCCCCATCCCTTGTGCTTTCCTCCCCCCTTTGCCCCCTCTCTGTCATCTCCTGACCCTCCCCTGAGCCTCACCTCCCTTCCTCATCCCCTGCGGGGTACATGCATCCTACATATTTTAACAGTGCTAGCGTATATGTATAGTGCTACAAGTGTCTCTTTTAAAATATAAGCAAGCGCCGAATAGGCCGAATATATTGTTGCCATTGTTTTAAGCAGTGTCTTCGACATCGTCTAGTGTTCTGCACCAATGTGATTTTAAGCACCCTGGATTTTTAAATTCTATCTCTGTGTGATTTTAACCACCGTGGCTTTTTAAATTCTTAATATGTTTTACATGAAATACTTTGCTATATGTCCTCTACATTTTACTCCCCATTCCTTTACATTCAACAAATTTTATCACCTTTCTATGTTCCTAACAAACAACTTGTCAAATTTGTAAATACAATCGGCTAAAGAACGTCAATGAAGCTTCTGCCAGGTTGTCACCTCCGGTGCCTTTAAAATACCAACAAAGAAAAAAATAAAGTAAAGGGGCGGAAGGGCGCAGGGTGATAGGAGACTTTATGCCCACCATCTAAATGAACTGTAATCTGGCCATGTACTGCTAATTTCTGTTAAATCATCAACCATAATTATAAATTATTATAAATTTCACGCAGTTACGTCTTATTCATAAATGAACTTGTCATTGGATGTCGTTTAGATTCAAGATTTCCTTACCAATCATTACCGATTAGAAGTTATATTGCAAGTAAATGTTAAAAAACAAATTAACGGAAAGTGAATTAAATAAAGATGTCTACGACGAGCACGCCTCTAGTTGTTACATTGTTAAAAATTGATAGGATTTTTAAGAGTAAGCTAAGAATACATCTGGTTTTTCATCTTAGCAATGTGTTGTTTTTTTTTTTGTTTTTTTTTTGTTGTTTTTTTTTTTTTTTGGAAACAAATATAATTTTACTCAATCAAATAACACTGTCTACTTGAAACTAAATTTGTATTTTAAACCTTTCCTTGTTCTGTTCGTAAGGTGACCATCTATCAGTGATATATGTTTGAGCTATATTGAGATAAAAGCTTCAGGTTGTTCACCATACTTACAATATAACTCCTCATTAAATAGAACATTGTTACGATAAAACTACAATTAATAAAAATTCTAAACATTGGGAACACTTTCCTGAGATGGCATAACGTATGATTGCGTCCATCTTCGGTATTTGGAGTGAACGTTGCATCTTCACTGTGGAAATTTATACATTTCGATTATCTGATATTAAGCTAATGTTAAACTCACGTCTATAAATGTACACTGTATATTTTAGATTAAGCTGACCCAGCCATATGTCGAAAAGTTTCCATACAACACACTAAGGTACTATTCGTCTATTAATTGCTGTACAAATGATATGGGCCTCTGTCTCTTCCTGTCTTACATATTCATTTTAGAACGCGTATCCCATGTTACACTCAATACTTAAAATTCACAGTCCAGTCTTTTAGTTACTGTGGTAATATACTGATAATTTTGTGTTTCATAAAGACGTTGGCCATCATCATCAGCTTTTATGCGGTGCAAGTATCTAATGAGCAGATCAACGGTTGTACTATGCTCAAAATGGGAGGTCAACCTGATGATATTACTGCAGTTAACGTAACACAAATAAGTTGCAAATCTCCGACTTTTCGGTACACCTGAGGGATTATATAAAACAGTTACTAAATGCCACCTATACAGAACACTGCGCTGTATAGTCAGAACCGAACGTGAAACGTCATGCCACGATAATGCAAATATTAGTGAACTATTCATTGCATATGGAGTTGTCTTTACTCGCCATAGATCATAACTGACGTCTCTAAAAATGATACCACTCTACTACGTACTTGCAATAATAGATTCCGTGAACTTTACAAGTGCAATTATCCTCAAACAAAGCAAACCTCTTCCAGAAAACAATATTTAAAAGTCTTAGCTTCCTCTTGTGAGTGGACAGAAGTTATGGAAAAACAGGTTATTTAACAGCTAATACTTTACAAACGGCTGCCTCTTAGTAAACTGAAGCAGACACAGCGGTCACAGTATGTTTAAATGAAATATACATAAAAATAACATAGAGTGATTGTTTGCCATTTTGTATAAATTCTGGGGATTGACTGATGGAAAGAGACGAAGCAGAAAGGGTGTAATGAAGTTATATCCAGAACTGGATGATTTCTTCAATCATACTTT
Organism: Locusta migratoria; assembly: GCA_026315105.1. Classification (NCBI taxonomy): domain Eukaryota; kingdom Metazoa; phylum Arthropoda; class Insecta; order Orthoptera; family Acrididae; genus Locusta; species Locusta migratoria. The sequence continues at coordinate 43,818,730 of CM048748.1, forward strand.
GTTACAGAGCTTACAGCCCAACACACGCCGTGCCATGCAGCAATGGTAACAGTACAGCCGCCATCGTATTTGATATTACTGTGCCCGATGACTTCTCTTGTAGGATCACCTTTTAATGATGTAAGTTTCGAATCGAGAGATTGCGAATTTGATGTTTACTCAAGGAAAGGTGAAAGATAATGAGAATTAAAACAGGCATCCAAAGTAGTGCTACAATAAACAATTTAACAAAAGTCAAGGTTACGGAATGATTACAACAGTTAGACTGGGACGACGTGTACAAGAAATCAGTGGTAATTTGAAATATAAAATATTTCATCATAAATTTGTAAGAGAATGAAACTTTCACTCTGCAGCGGAGTGTGCGCTGACATGAAACTTTCTGGCAGATTATAATTGTGTGCCGGAACCGGGACTCGAACTTGGGACCTTTACCTTTCGCGGGCATAGGTCCCAGGTTCGAGTCCCGGTTCCGGCAGATAATTTTAATGTGCCAGGAAGTTTCGTATCAGCGCACACTCCGCTGCAGAGTGAATGTTTCGTTCTGGAAACATCCAAACATCCCTTAGGCTGTGGGTAAGCCATGCCTCCACCATATCCTTTCTTCCAGAAGTGCTAGTCTTGCAAGGTTCGCAGGAGAACTTCTTTGAAGTTTGGAAAGTAGGAGGAGAGGTACTGGCGGAAGTAAAGTTGTGAGGCGGCATCGTGAGTCGTGTAGGGATAGCTCATTTGGTAGAGCGCTTGCCCGCGAAAGGCAAAGGTCCAAGGTTCGAGGCCGGGTTCTAACACACAATTTTAATCTGCCAGGAAGTTTCAGTTTGTAAAAGTATTTGAAAACTGTTTCCCCATTGGCATAGATAAATGTAATTGTAAGAAATTGTCTAAAATACGATGGGTAATTAATGCAATAAACATACCTTCTAACCGGCAGAAAAGCTATATCTTCTAGAAAAAGGAACGACCCAGAAAAAGTCAAATATTATAAAACCTACTGTGTGGTGGTGAGATATGTTATTACAAAGTCTAGAAGCATTTGTGGTACGTCTGAATCAGTTCCTCAGGTAATGAAATTAAAATCATTTGGAATAGAAATGAAAGGGAATCAGGGCATCAGAGAAAACACGGAGACTTTTTGCCGTTAAAATGGATGAAACGTTTACTATCAAAACTTAAGAAGTTGGAAATATTTTCAATAATTGCTTTTTAAAAGTCGTGGTGAAAATATGATCCGAATGTTCTATAGCAGAGGCAAAGCTATTAATGGAAGAGGTCAGTTGATCTACTGATTCACAAAACTGGAAAGCTATCTAGAATGGGGTCCCACAGGGTTCGTTCATAGGTCTTTAGCTCTTCCTTATATATATTACTGATTTGTTAATTTATATTTACTATGATGCAAAGATCTTGCTCATGATACAAGTGTAGTAATCACTCCGGACAAACAAGAACGGTAAATACCGGGCTCTTTTCTAATAGCGAAATGTCTAATTTTTTTCGGAAAATCAACCCGGCACATACTGTCGCTCAAGGAGGAGGCGAAGGTTGTCAACTGTCTAGTAGGTTAGAACTTGAAATAATGTTAAGAAAAGTCCTATGTTTCGCTGACATTCCAAATCGTCCACGATCGTTATCGTTGTCAATGAGTGAAGATGCATTAAAAAGCGAAGCTATGCTTCAGCAACTATTAGATGTACCCATGTTATATCTTAAAATGTAATAATGAATGTGTTTTGCCAGATGAAGATCGGACCCAGATTGAGGTATATTTGGAAAGTTTGGGAACGTTGAAAAATGTCACAACAATTCAGTTGTCCATCATCAGATGGAGTCGTGAGTACACTCCTTCAGACGTATATTTTTAACTGGCAATTAATGTCTATGTCTATTTCACCTCCGGTAACGCCATGTGAAGATTGTCAAGTTGCAACATTGTTCAAATAAGTATTAAATAAAAATCAGTGGTCTGTCAAGTGGAACATAGCCGATTAATGGTTGCCAGTAATTCTCGGTAATCAGTAAATGTCGCTAAAACGCTTTTTACTACACTAAAAATCTTTATTTTACTTCATTCCATTTTATAAATCATTGGTCATTTAAGGTCAATAGCTCCTCTTATATTTGAACGTGAGACGATGAAAATGTGGTGATGGACTGGTAATCTAGTTTTGGTCTCCTCTTTTGCGTTTCTTGACCCTCTGCGAAGCAAGTAGCTGGATCATTTCGTTGCTTTCTTTGAGATTACAGACCTCTCTAGGACTGCACTTATTGCTCGTAGTTAAATTGGAATCTTGCTCCACCACAATATTAATGATTGTATTTGAATCCATAGATACAACGCACTGGTCTACTAGCACAAAATAAATTTTTATGTCTCTTCGTGGATTAGGTACCGCTGTTTCTAGTTGGAATCGACGCTTCCTCATTCCTGTTTACATTTGTGACTTAACGTATATTCGTCCATAGAAAAGACGTAGGTAGGTTCGGGTTTCGATTCCTGGTCAAATATAAGGTAATGTCGCTGCTGGTGAAACAGTTCGGCTACTAACATTTGACTTTACTTATTTATCATAGAATTAAAGTTTAGTTTTGAGAACTGATAGTATTGGTGAAATATACTAAATTGCGCACACCTTTATGCCTAGTCAGCCACGACAATCTTTGCCATGACTTACTATCCGTAATACACGGATGTTTTGCTTGTTTAGGATTGACTGCTGGTGATGAGTTTCACTCCAGAAGAATATAGAACGTCATGTTATTCCAAGTTCAAAAACGTTTACAAATATTTGTTCAGTCATGGTACAAAGAAATAGTTGGTAATGTGCAGTTAATAGTGAAATTTCCATAGAGCGTTTGCTGCCGTAATGGAGTTTTTATTATCAAGTTAGTTCAACAACTGTTAATATATGACTGCTCACCACAGAAACGAAGTGTTGCATTTGTGAGAAAACGAGAGAGCAAGAATACCTCGAATTGCTGTTGAACTTTAGGAATTTCCATACAATAGTAAAATACCGTTGTTGATAACAATATTAAATGTTGTCTAGGGATTACTGAATGTTTTATGTAACAGGCTTTGTCATATTAACTCTAAAGAGGGTGGTAATACATCTTAAATGACTGTTATTGCAATAACATGGAGTTTACAAACGTTACAACTTAATACCGTGCTTCCCTTTATTTGAAATACGGTGGTGTTAATTTACGTCAGGAACTATTTCCATGAAGAACAGTTGTCTTTAGTGGAGGCATTTTGAGTAGTGGAATAACTATACCGCGAAGCGATTACACTACACAAGACGGGTTCGTTAAATTGGTTTCTTGAACATCAGGCGGAATTCAGGTCGTTCGGATATTTATGCGCATGAAGGTACATCAGGAAAATCTTTTCTGTTTAAAATTAAGAATTCTTAACAACCTTTCTAATCCACTAAGCAGTTACAATTTCTATGAAGTTTAGAACTCTCGTGAAACGTTTGTTTGCTTTAGTGTCCATCCGTTTCGCTCTGTGGACAGCGTCACGTACAAAGGTCATTATTCGATTCAATAGGGAAAAATATATACGGCCAACAGGAAAATAAAATAAATATTTGGAGACAAGAAATGCAGCTGTATGAATATAAAGATCTCAGATGGAAAACCAGTTCTCAGCAAAGAAGGAGAAGCTGAAAGGTGGAAAGAGTATATAGTGGGGCTATACAAAGGAAATGAACTTAGGGACAATATTGTAGGAAGGGAAGAGGAAAAAGATAAAAACGAAACAGGATAACCATACTGAGAGAAGAATTTGACAGAGCACTTAAAGAACTAACTCGACACAAATTCCTTGGAAAGGACATTTCCTCACAACTGCTGACGCCTCCGGGAGAGCCAACCATGACGAAACTATTTCATCTGGTCCGTAAGATGTACAAGACAGGGAAAATAACTTCAGACTTTTTTAAAAAAATGTAGTAATCCGTATTCCAAAGAATGCAGGTGCAGACAGGTGTGAAAATTACAGAACCATCACTTTAATAAGTAAAATTATAACACCAATTATTTACAGAAGAATGGAAAAGCTGGTAGAAGCCGACCTCGAGGAAGATAGGTTTCAATTCTGGAGAAATGTAGGAACACGGTAGACAAGACGCACCTTAACGCTTTTCTTAAAAGATTGACTAAGGAAAGGGACACCTAAACTAGTGGCTTTTGTAGATTTGAAGAAAGCGTTTGACCATGTCCATTGGAATACAATATTTCAAATTCTGAAATTAGCAGAAGTAAAATGTAGGGAATGGAAGGTTATTAACAACTTATACAAAAACGAGACAGCAGTTATCACAGTTGAAGAGAATGAAAAGGTTGCAGAGGTTGGGAAGAGTGTAATACAGGGTTGTAGCCTTTCTCCAATGCTGTTCAATTTGTGCATTGAGCAAGCTATAAAGGAAAGCAAGGAGACATTTGGAGAAGGATTTCAGGGCGAAGAAATAAAATCATTACGTTTTGCCGATGACACTGCAATTTTATCAGGGACAACAAAGGACCTGGAATAGCAATTGAACGGGATGGACAGTGTGTTTAAAGGTGCATATAAGATGGACATCAACAGGAGCAAAACAAGGGTAATGGAGTGCAGTCCAAGCAAATCAGGTGATGGTTAACGAAATAGATTAGGCAAGGAAACAATAAGGGAGGTAGATGCGCTTTGTTACTTGGCAGTAAAATAACACACGATGGTCGCATTACAGGATATAAAATGCAAATTGCCAGGGGAAGAAAGTCGTTTATGAATCAGAGAAATTTGTTAACATCAAATATTACTTTACGTGTCAATAAGTCCTTTTTGAAGGCATTTGTGTGGAGTGTTGCCTTGTACGGAAAACATGGACGATAAACAGTGGGGACAGGAGGAGGATATATGCTTTTGATATGTTGTGTTACAGAAGCATGCTGAAGATCAGGTGGGTGGTAATGAACAGAATAGGGGAGAAAAGGAATTTCTGGCATACCCTAACTAAAAGAAGTTATCTATTGGTAGGACACATTCTTCAAGGAATCGTGAATTTAGCATTGGATGCAAGTCTGTGGGGTAAAAATCGCAGAGTGAAACCAAGAGAAGAATACAGTAAGCAGATTCAAATGGATGTAGGGTGCCGTTCTTAGGAGATGAAGAGGCTTGCTCAGGATAGATTAGGGTGGAGAGATGCATCAAACCAATCTCCGGACTGAAGACAACAACATCTCGTGAATAATGTGCTGTACGTGATCCTGACACCTACGGCGATCGTTATCATGGATTGAAGCTTAAGTTTGGAAAATGTTATATGAATGAAAACTTTAGATTTGTATACAATTTGTACAAACAAGCAATCACACAAACCTACGGACAGTCTGATTTATATATAAAGATTGTAACAAAAGCTTATAGAATGATACAGAGATAGTTTACTGTACAGTGTGACTGGGCGGCAACATGGTTTGGTTTGGTAACTGGGGCGACAGTTGTGTTGACTTCGTTTTATATTTCGCTTTAGCTTACGACTTTTAAGCTGTAGATTACGTCTTGATTTTCACAGTTGTATTGGATGTATAGGCTGAAAATTCTATTTGTCACCTCAGTATGAAAATTAAGTTGGTAGACCTGGTACTTCTTCGCAGTTAATAAAATATATATCTATGTTGAATTTTTCACTGTGAATATTAGTTCTAGATTTCATTTAAACTTAAAGACTTGTTGTAATGTTTGAGCAGAAAATCCGTTTCTCAGGGGCTGATATTTAATAAACCAAAGGATAAAAATTTGAAACATTGATTCCCGGTAGTTCTGATAATTTGAGGCCCGTCACAAAGATAATGTTTTTGCTTGATCCTTTTCCTTTATAGAATTAGTCTTTAGAAAGTTTCACGATAAGTTTCTCCTGACCAAAACTGTTATGTATATTCCTTCACATATTAATTAATTTCTTAGGAACGTTACAGATATATTTTCACTTTTAGAATATGCTGGGACAGTATTAGGGAACTAAATATTCGAATAACTGTTTCAGACTTTTTTAAGATTCATAGATTCACTATTCTGTAATCAATAGTTACATTCACAATACTTTCACAGTACACACATTATAAGTTCACAATTCGTGATTACTTTCGTCAAAGTTTGTTTGTATTAATATCTCTGTATCCTATACATCCATTATGAACTTTAATTCTTCAAGATATGTCTTAGAAAAGTTATTGCATTAAACTAGCCAATGAGTTCAAATTTCAGCTCACGAATGTTCATCAGTTTATTACGGGAGGCAGAAGTTTCTGATTCTTCCGTCCTAGACTATCCCGATCCGAGTCCAAGGATAAAGTTCGCTTTCGCTTATGATCACGATATAAAAGTTTATAATAAAATTAAATATTTTCTCAGGTTTTTCGCTATCTTGGAATTAACCTGCTTATAATACTTTTAAGCTAAATACGGAGAGCTAGTCCCACATAGAGAAAGCTGAGCACATAGAGAAAGCTGAGCACATAGAGAAAGAGTAACTCAACTGCGGATTACTATTTATAATAGCAATCTGACAACTGATCTCTAATATACGAGATGTTTTGACCTAAGTATTCCCTGGATACTATTTCTCTGAATTACGTTGATATAATTTGAATTGACTAAAAATTTTGAAAAATGAGAAAATTCTGCCTCTTAACAAGTTATTAAAATTACCTAACGATAAACAAATGTCGGAATACCGTGATCTTAATTCTATGGTCGCGATGTGATGTTAAAACGGGCAGCAGTCCGACAGCATTCTCCTTTTTGGGAGAAGACATTTTTCCCTACTGCTTTGAAATGGAACAGTTAGCAGTTGCAAATTGAAGATGACTGCAGTGCTTTTGCAGTAACGGCTCCGTTAATGCCACCTCCACTTGCTTTTCAAACGCGCTGCCAGTCCAGTAGGTGTCGGATTAGCCTAGCGCCACCGTCAGGTGACGCACGCGGCGGAGAGGTGCCAGGGTAGCCAGGCAGAGGCGTCAGGACTTGTACCTAAATTATGTGGGACATAGAAATATACTGAAACGTCCTTTGCTTTCAAAATGTTACAAAGCCTATTGGAACTTTTACCTATGAAAGGTAATCTACACAATTTACTTTTTGGTTTTTCAGTGGAGCTTACTGGGTAGAGTACTGATGTTGCTACTTTTTTTCTTTTTCTTGTCGAGAATTTTAATGTACGGGCAGCAGTGCGACTGCATTCTTCTTTTTGGGAGAAGACATTTTTCCCTACTGCTTTCAAATAAAACAGTTTGCAGTTGCCGTACTTTTGCGATTACGGCTCCGTTAATCCCACCTACAATCTACATCTACATAGATACTCTGCAAATAACATTCAACTGCCTGGCAGAGGTTTCATTAACCACTTTCATAACTTTTCTCTACCGTTCCATTCTCTAATAGCGCGCGGGAAGAAAGAAAACCTAAATCGTTCCGTTTTCGATCTGATTTCTCATATTTTATTGGGATGGTCATGTCTCCTTACATAGGTGGGTGCTAGCAAATATTTTCACATTCAGAACTAAAAGTCGGTGATTGAAACTTCGCAAACAGATCACGCCGCAATAAATAACGTCTTTCTTTTAATGATTTCCACCCCAATTCGTGCAACATTTCCGTGACGCTTTCCCCCCGTAACGTGATAAAACAATACGAGCTGCCCTTCTCTGAACCTTCTCAATGTCTTCCGTCAATCCCACCTGGTGAGAGTCCCACAAGGGGCAACAGTACTCCAGGAGAAGACGCACAAGTGTGATGTTGCCAGTCTCTTTGGTGGAGCTGGTGCATCTTCGAAGCGTTCTGCCGATGAAACGCAACCTTTGGTTCGGCTTCCCCACAATATTTTCTATGTGTTCTCTCCAGTCAAAGTTGTTCTTAATTGTAACTCCTAGGTATTTGGTAGAATCTACGATCTTAAGGTTTGACTGATTTATCGCGTAATTGAAGTTCAGCGGATTTCTTTTAGTGGTCATGTGTATTACTTCACACTTTTCTTTGTTGTTGTTGTGGTCTTCAGTCCAGAGACTGGTTTGATGCAGCTCTCCACAATACCCTATCCTGAGCAAGCCTCTTCATCTCCACATAAGAGCGACAACCTACATCTGTCTGAATCTGCTTACTGTATCCATCTCTTGGTCTTCCCCTGCAAATTTTTCCTCATACACATCCCTCCAACGCTAAATTCACAATTCCTTGATGTCTAAGAATGTGTCCTACCAATCTATACCTTCTTTTAGTCAAGGTATGCCAGAAATTCCTTTTGTCCCCACTTCTGTTCAGTACCTCCTCATTAGTTACACGATCCACCCACCTAATCTTCAGCATTCTTCTGTAGCACCATATTTCTAAAGCCTCAATGCTCTTCCCGTCCGCACTGTTTATCGTCCATGTCTCACTCCCATACAAGGCAACACTCCATACAAATGCCTTCAGAAAGGACTTCGTTAGGTTTAAATCAATATTCGATGTTAACAAATTTCTCTTTTTCAAGAACGCTTTTCTACCCATTGCCATTCTGCATTTTATATCCTCTGTAATGCGACCATCATTTGTTATTTTACTGCCCAAGTAACAAAACTCATCTACCTCCTTTATTGCTTCGTTTCCCAATCTAATGCCTTCAGCATCACCTGATTTTCTTACACTGCACTCCATTACCCTAGTTTTGCTCTTGGTAATGTTCATCTTATATGCACCTTTCAGCACACTGTCCATTCCGTTCAGTTGCTCTCCCAGGTCCTTTGCTGTATCTGACAGAATTACTATGTCATCGGCAAAACGCAATGTTTTTAATTCTTCCCCCTGAACTTTAATTCCTTCTCCAAATTTCTCCTTGCTTTCCTTTATAGCCTGCTCAATGTACAAATTGAACAACAATGGAGAAAGACTACAACCCTGTCTTACTCCCTTTCCAACCACTGCAGCCCTTTCATGCCCTTCAACTCTGATAACCGCTGTCTGGTTTGTGTACAAGTTGTAAATAACCTTTACGTTCCCTATATTTTACACCTGCTTGCTTCAGAACTTGAAAGAGTTTATTCCAATCAACAAGCCTTCTCCAAATCTACAAAAGCTAGAAATGTAGGTTTACCTTTTCTTAATCTATCTTCTAGGATAAGCCGTAAAGTGAGTATTGCCTCCCGTGTTCCTACATTTCTCCTGAACCCAAAGTGATCTTCCCCGAGGTCGGCTTCTACCAGCTTCTCCATCCTTCTGTATATAATTCGCGTTAATATTTTGCAACCATGACTTATTAAACTGATGGTTCTGTATTTTTCACACCTGTCTGCACCTGCTTTCTTAGGGATGGGGATTATAACATTTTTCTTAAAGTCTGAGGGTACTTCACCTGTCTCATACATCTTACACACCAGGTGAAACAGGTTTGTCATGGCTGGTTCTCCCAGACACTTCAGTAGCTCTGAGGGAATATCATCTACTCCAGTGGCCTTGTTTCGACTTAGGTCTTTCAGGGCTCTGTCAAATTCTTCTCTCAGTACAGTATCTCCTATTTCATCTTCATCTACATCCTCCTCCCTTCCTACAATATTTTTTCGAAGTTCATTTCCTTTGTAGAGCCCGTCTATATACAATTTCCACCTTTCAACTTTCCCTTCTTTGCTGAGAACTGGTTTTCCATCAGTGTCCTTAATATTCATAGAGCTGTTTTTCTTATCTCCGAATGTTTCTTTTATTTTCCTGTAGGCTGTATCTATTTTTCCCTTATTTATACATTCTTTTACATCCTTGTATTTGTCTTCTAGCCACTCCTGCTTAGCCATTTTGCACTTCCTGTCAATCTCATTTCTTAGTCGTCTGTACTCCATTTTGCCTGTTTCATTTACTGCATTTTTATATTTTCTCCTTTCATCGATTAAATTTAGTATCTCCTGTGGTATCCAAGGATTTTTTGTAGATCTTTCCTTCCTACCTATTTTGTCCTCTACTACCTTCACTATTTCATCTCTCAATTTTACCCATTCCTCCTCTACTGTTTTATTTTCCCCTGTTTCTGTCAGTTGTTGCCTAAAGCTCCCTCTGAATTTTCTTTATGTAGTGACAATAGCCAATTTTCGCACCATGCAGAAATTTTTTCTAAATCGCTTTGCAGTTGCTTTTGATCCTCTGTTGACTTCACTAACCGATAAACGACAGCATCATCCGCGAACAGTCTAAGGCAGCTGTTCAGATTGTCTCCTAAATCGTTTATAAACACGAGGAAGAGTAGGGGACCTACAACGCTTCCCTGTGGAACGCCAGATATCACTTCTGTTTTACTCGATGACTTACCGCTTGGTTTTCAAACGCGCTGCCAGTCTAGTAGACGTCGGATAAGCCTAGCCAATATTTTCGATGTGTTCTCTCCAGTCAAAATTGTACGTAATTGTAATTCCTAGGTATTTGGTAGAATCTACGACCTTAAGGTTTGACTGATTTATCGTGTAATTGAAGTTCAGCGGATTTCTTTTAGTGGTCATGTGTATTACTTCACACTTTTCTTTATTTAGTGTCAATTGCCAATTTTCGCACCTTGCAGAAATTTTGTCTAAATCGCTTTGCAGTTGCTTTTGATCCTCTGTTGACTTCACTAACCGATAAACGACAGCATCATCCGCGAACAGTCTATGGGAGCTATTCAGATTGTCTCCTAAATCGTTTATAAACACGAGGAAGAGTAGGGGACCTATAACGCTTTCCTGGGGAACGCCAGATATCACTTCCGTTTTACTCGATGACTTACCATTTGCTTTTCAAACGCGCTGCCAGTCCAGTAGGTGTCGGATTAGCCTAGCCAATATTTTCTATGTGTTCTCTCCAGTCAAAGTTGTTCTTAATTGTAACTCCTACGTATTTGGTAGAATCTACGACCGTAAGGTTTGACTGATTTATCGCGTAATTGAAGTTCAGCGGATTTCTTTTAGTGGTCATGTGTATTACTTCACACTTTTCTTTATTTAGTGTCAATTGCCAATTTTCGCACCATGCAGAAATTTTGTCTAAATCGCTTTGCAGTTGCTTTTGATCCTCTGTTGACTTCACTAACCGATAAACGACAGCATCATCCGCGAAAAGTCTAAGGCAGCTGTTTGTCTCCTAAATCGTTTATAAACACGAGGAAGAGTAGGGGACCTACAACGCTTCCCTGTGGAACGCCAGATATCACTTCTGTTTTACTCGATGACTTACCGCTTGCTTTTCAGACGCGCTGCCAGTCCAGTAGGTGTCGGATTAGCCAAGCGCCGCCGGCAGGTGACGCACTCGGCTGAGAGGTGGCAGACAGCCTGCAGAGGCGTCAGGAGCGACTGCAGCGCTCGGCCGTTGCCAGCGGCGCTCCCAGGGGCGACAGAAAGCCCGCGACAGCGCGCACCTGCCGCCGATAGCGCCGTGTTGTGGCCGCCAGATAACGCCGCGCCGCGACTCTGCCCGGCTGCGTGGCGTTGCCGCGGGCAGCCGCCAGATAGCTCCTGCCCGTAATGAGGACGGCGAGCGTTTGTTAGGTTAATTACCGCTATCTGGGCACACACGGCGAGCGCGCAAAAAGTGCGACCCAAATGTTCCGCGAGGAGCCAGCGCTGCTTAACTCCGTCCCACTATTAACGGAGGCAGAAAAAGTTACCGTGTTGCACCGCTAAATTACTAGCGCGCGCTATAAATCCAGGTTATGAAAGCATGTGGGAGTGCAGGTCATCCATTCACCAACAACGCTTTACAACAAAAGACGTCCATAATATACCTTTGTTTTTATATACATGACTGTATCTCACAAAAGTTTACAGGACAGAAAATTAATAATCAGCTAATCAGTTCCAACAATAGTGTTTTAATAAAACTTTACTATGGCTTTGACACAATTAAAACCGTCTTCTACAGAAGTACGTGTGAACAAAAGACAATGTGACAGCATAAATAACTCACAGTGCGAGTCCAACACATCGTGATATACAGTTAACGAAATAAAAATTTATGTATATAGAACAGTCTACAGTGGAAATTTTTTTATCTTTTGGCTAGTTTCGGTCTTATTTTAGACCACCTTCAGGAAATTAAACTCCATTGAAGTTGTGGAGCTGGCAGGAAACTTGAAGCCTTCTAGTGACGCACTAGAAGGCTCCAAGTTTCCTGCCAGCTCCAAAACATCAATAGAGCTTAATTTCTTCAAGGTGGTCTAAAATAAGTCCGAAACTAGTCAGAAAATAAATTTTTTTGCACTCTAGACTGTTCTTTATATGGAAATTTAAATAAGAGTGCTGCTCCCCATAAGTGACACAAAAATGTTTCCAAAAATGTACAATACAAATTGTAGTTAATATGATTGCATATGACAGTAGAAGAAACATCCCAACATTTAAGGGAACTTCAGTTCACACGCTTATTTCCAGGCTATGAAAACATATGCGAGTGCAGATCATTTAATTACCAACAAAGATTTACAACAAATGACGACTATAAGATACTTTTTCTTATTTGATACATGACTGTATGGCAGAAAAGGTTATAAGACAGAAATTAATAGCCAACCAGTTTCCAACTCAGACTGTACCACTCAGACGAACAGGTCGTCCAGCGGAGTTCCTCAAAGCCTTCAAATCTGACACAGGTGTCCAAAACGCATTAATGCAAGCAAACTGAGTTCTGTCTTGTTTACCATACCTTACAAGATATTAGAAGTTGCTGAACAGTCGAAAGCAAATTACGAGAGCAATGACAGCGACATTTTAATACCGCTGTTACTATTTTCTGTTGTTATACGTATGATATTTGGTGGCTTAATTTGTTGTTCAATAATTTTCTAACGTCAAATACTCGTATGGTGAGTAAATAATAATCTCATTAATGAATCGGTATCTACATTTTCCTTTCACGGTATCTGTCATATAATTCAATGTGTCATGTACTGCTTCATTTATCCAATAAAAACGAAAATTAATTCGAAACCGTACCATACATTCTTTATTAAAATTTTAAGGAAAGATATAACATGATAAATTGTACTGTTACATTTATCTATTAAAACCGAAAGGAAACTCACTCACTGACTAAATATGAATTCTCAAAAACTACTTCACCTATGAAGCAGAAATTTAGCAGGAATGTAATTTAGAAGACGTCAGATAAGAAAGGATTTTGGGATAGAGCGGTTAGTTCAGGAGATATAAAGTCATAAACAATGAATATTTCCCTGTCTTGCGGCACGTAATAGTGTGACTTTGTCAGTCCACTATTTGAGGAGGAGAGCACTGAACAACTTGCAAGAAACTTTAAATTTAACTTGAAAGCTTTTGGAAACTTTTTCTCGCTGACAACCCCAGCAAAATGATGAAAGAGGAAAAGTTTTCTGCTTACTACTTTTTCGGCGTTCATGCAGTAAAATTACGGCATTCGGCATGACGTTACAATTTATTACTCGTACATTATTAATTGTATTAGCGTGAAACCGCCTCATCACACATGACGTTTTGATTTATTACGTCTTCCCTACTAACACTATTCGCGAAGTATTTTGCAGACTTTTTATATATACACCACTGGATGTACCTTCAAAATATTATGGTATTACGACATACGGTTCAGGTGCTATGACGTCAAAGAAAATGAAATGCATGAAAATTCACCCTAATAAGCATCAGGTTGTAATTTACTACGTCTTTACTACCCAAGTTTCCTAATATTTCACTCTACGAACCTGGTAAACAACATTTTTGTAGGACAGATAATTACTCTGAAATTATCTTATGTATCATAGCAAAACAAAGTGACATGGCAGAAATGCTTCGGGAAAAAAATCAAATATTTGTAAATGTAATGGACTTAATTGTAGGGTCATCAATCCCTAAACTTATGAACTAACATATACTAAAGACAGTACAAACATCTATGCCCGAGGTCGGATTCGAACCCCCGACGGGGAATGACATGCACTCAACCGCTCCACCGCGGCTCGAAACCCAGAATTATGGTATAGGATGAGTTCACAATCACACACAAAAAGGTATCGAGGCTCTAGACAGAACACTTCAGGGTATTAGGAACTGCAGCAGACTTATGGGTGGAAACACCGCTCTATTGGCAGGTGACTTCAGACTAATATTGCCTGTTGTATCGCGCGGGACACTTGCAGACAAAGTTCACGCTTGCTTAAAATCTTCATTTTTATGGTCTAAAGTGAAGGCTTGGCCCTTAACAGTAAATATGCGTGATCGTCTACAACGAGACACCAGAGCAGAAAAAATTTCAGAATCATTAACATGACACAAGTAATGGGAACATGGGGCCGCGGAGGAACGGCCGAGCGCATTGGAGCGCTGTGCTCGGTTCGAATCCCCCCTAGGGAATGGATGTTTGTGCCGTCTAAGCTAGTTCATAATTAGTTTGTAAGTTTAGGGACTGATTACCCCACAGTTAAGTCCTGTAAGTTTTGCAAACATTTGAACATAGCTGAGGTGAAATGTAGAATAGATATTCCTGGTAATCTGTGAAAGATATAATTAGTTAAAATGACAAAATATACCCAACATTCATCACGTCACTGGCTTGAGGTAAAGTATGAACCAGTGGACTCTGTACTAGCAACCGATGAAGCTGTGCGTTATGCAGTGGAGTTTCTTCACTGCATCGACCCACCTGGAAGGCTACGTTACATTTTGATCCTGAAAATCGGTGCTCTACACAGCCTCAACCCTCCTAAGTTATGTAATGGGATTAGGTTTCAAGTGAAAGCGCTACAAAAAAAATTTAATTGAGACAATTATTTTCTCTGGCGTAAATGAAGGAGAAGTTGTTTTTATTCCAAGGATTCCATTAATACCCTTGGATTTCCAACTTATATTTAAGCGTGTCTAATTTACAGTGAAAATATGCTACGCAATGACCAACAGTAGGGCTCAGCGTCAAAGGTTAAAAGTTGCTGCAGTAGATATGAGAAAATATTTTCTCGCGCCAACTGTATGTGGCCTGATCCAGAGTAAGTTCAAATGTTTGTAATTCTATCGGACCAAATTGCGTGGTCACCAGTCCGTAGCTTTCAAACTACTTAAACCTAGGTAAACTAACCTAAGGACAACACACACATCCATGCCCCAGGGAGGACTCGAACCTCCACGGCGAGCAACCGCGCGCTCCGCAGCGAGACGCTTTAGACCGCTCAGCAGAAAAAGTTCGCCTGATAGTTTGTACATTCTTCAGCCGTAAAAAAATCTTAAAAATATGGTCTGTAGAGAGGTTCTAGAAAAGTAGCTGAGTTATTGAGGCTATATAAATACAATTTTCCCGTAAGTTATTTCATATG
Source organism: Locusta migratoria (assembly GCA_026315105.1). Classification (NCBI taxonomy): domain Eukaryota; kingdom Metazoa; phylum Arthropoda; class Insecta; order Orthoptera; family Acrididae; genus Locusta; species Locusta migratoria. The sequence goes on from CM048748.1 coordinate 43,834,038, forward strand.
TTACACGGAAACAAATATTCTGTCTACCATTTGTCCAAGACCTATCTAAAAAAGCATTTTTACTGTTTGGAGCCGAATGACTGGAAATTCATATTAATTACCATTTAGTCTTCTTCTTGTAGCTTTGTGTTTGCTTTTGTTCGTTTCACTATCTAATAGTGGACAGCTTCAAAATGGAACCAACTTTCTAAACACTCCTGGTTGACCATCACTTCAAGAGTGTTTCTTTGTCAGGTTCATAGTAACTAATAATATGCGATTGTGCATAGGTGCACTTTTGTTATTAACCAGAGAAATCATGTACCGGTTCAAAGACGAATAAAATGTTTTCAACACATCAATGATTTAGCGCAAAAAATTTTTTCAATAATTTTATTGTTAACGAAAAGAGTTCCAAAACGAAAAGTGTCACTTCGTAGTATTTCAATAATTTTATTGTTACGAAAATTTTTCAAAATGAACGATGAGTTCATTGTAAGAAATACTAAACTAAGAGTGATTGTTTTTAGTATTTCAATGATTTTACTGCAAAAAAAGTAAAAAATCAAGGGTGTTTGTTAATGTTTGTTAATAAATTCTCTTTTAAAATATGAAAGATGTTTGTTTTAATTATGTCAATAAATTGAATGTTAAATGAAGGAATTGACTGTATTTAATTTCGTCAAGCGAACGAATTCGCAGGTAACAGCTAGTACTTTTATAAAAACCTGGTATTCTAATAACTTCAAACCAATAAAGTGTCCGTTACAATCTTTTACACCTAAACACTTCATTACGTTTTTATGATTCCTATAATTATCAGAACGTAACAGTAACAGCTTGCTTCAGATCCTTTCTTGCGTACAAAAGAATCCAAATAGTGCCTTATTGGTGCAATAAACAGAAAAAAACATTTGTTTCTTTGGTTACGTGACATGACCTGAAGCACAACCGCAGACAGGTATGCCGCAATAAGTGTTAATTCAAATGTAATCCACGTATTTTGTCGTAAGTCAGGATACAGGAGTGCAGCAATTACGCAATGATTCATTAATATTAGCAGAGAGGTTCCTTCGTGTTTACACTTAATTTTGTTGGCAGAGCGTATTTAACATTACATATGTGATTCCTCACGACATGACGATTCGAGTGATATGTGACCCGACGTACATAGAAAATTATTTACACAATTTGCATACTTAGGATTTATGCCGAATTACATGGCTCACACGATAAAGTATCAAATATACCGGCACATGTTACATATAATCACTGCAGGACTTTCAAGACGGATATTCAAACACTGTGCCACAGATCATTACAGAAACCACAGACAATGTGGTGATGGAATTGTAAAGCAATGTTTGATAAAAGCCTGCCACATCTGAATCTTAGGTAAGTGCATCCGAGGCCACCTGCAGTTCCATTTTCAGTAATGAATACAACAGTGTGAGCTAGCTTTTGTAAAGGGTGTTCCCAAGAAATGGGAGACACTCCCAGGTGTTTACCTATGAGCCACGTGATGATGCTTTGACCGCACATGTACAGAATGTATGAATGGTGTGGTCCACCGATACTCGTACGCCGCTATGAATTCTTCTGGTTATTGGGTTAATCAATTACGATGCGGCAACGCAAAAGAGATACATAATAATGTAATACGTAAGCCGGTAATGAATGTACTTATCCAACCGTTTCGTCGAAACTAACGTTAACTGGGATATCGATGTGAAATTGTGTAGGGCAAAGGAAATGCCGAGATACAGAGAAAGAGTGTTGTGTCAGAGATGCCGTGATAGGCTTTATGCTCCTTACGCACTGCCTGGCGCAGACAGAATACTTCACTAAACACATACTTCACATATGTTCCTTTCAGCCACCATCAAACTAAGCTATTATTGCAAGTACAGAAAGAAAAAAGCCCACGGATGTCTATGCTCTTGAACACCTGCCTGGGTGCTTTGTGTGTTCAGCGCCCGAACTTGGCTAGAGATAGGTGCCATTAAATGCGGACTATGAACACGAACAATCTTCCACCTCGCCGAAATCTAATAGCATCAACTGACTGATACAATTCAGATGAGAGGGAGAATAGCTTTCAGTAGGTTGACAGGTATCAGAGGCAGAGGAGTAAACACATATAAATGCCGTAATCCACCGACATTGTTTCCATGGACGCTGAAATATGAACATGACATAAACTTTGATTTCACGTGTAAACGAAGGCTTCCGCGGCCGTTGTCATTGTATATAAAACTCTTCTGGGTGTTGGACCGCATCGTCAAAATATCAAACACTTCACCGACGTTTTGGCCACTGTTGCAAGTGGCCATCTTCTGGGTGTTACATTTAATGTAACACCCAGAAGATGGCCACTTGCAACAGTGGCCGAAACGTCGGTGAAGTGTTTGATATTTTGACGATGCGGTCCAACACCCAGAAGAGTTTTATATTTGATTTCACGTTTATGTGCCTCAGTTCAGACCCTCATGCAGATCCATGAACACTGTCAGAAACAAAGTTTTATTCACTTATAACTGTAGTCACAGACAAGGGTTTGGATGTAATGGTGGAGAGCAATGTGGAAATTATCAACGAGACAGTCGAGCATTGTGATACATTCTGTAACATTAGGGAAATATTGGACCGATACCAATATTCCTAACAGTGATCGATGAGCCACTGTAAAATTAGAGTGAACACTTTAGTGACACGAAATAGTTTCATTTGTCACATTGTTAAGTGATTTCGCATTTGCATAGTAAGATGTTTTCTTTAATTTATTAATATGTCTTTCATTATATTTACAGATTTGTTATGATTCTACAACAATGCATAAAATTTTCAGTTAGGTTACATTACTTCACATGGCAACCTTGCCAACCAATCACAGCATTCAGTGGCAAACCAATGCTCTCGGACAGATAACACGAAGGCACGACAATTAAATTGCAGGCCACCAAGCATCTCACACTAACCTGAGTAGATATGGAGAAGAATCACCCAACTCAGATCTGTCCGTGATAGATGTCATCATACGACATTCATTAATAAATGTAAAATAATAGATTGTATTAGTTATTTAAATTTAATTTTATTTCTTTTCTTAGTTTAGCTGATGTATTATAGCTCTTTCATTTTACTTCATAATAGTATATTTACAGCCTTATCACGACCCTGTTCATTGTTACTTTTGTGTGAAAGAGAATCCGTTTTATGGTCTCTAGGAGTAGCCTTCAATTATTATATCTACTCGTACTTGCTCTTTAAGAAGCTCATCAGCCTGTGAGTTTTATATCCACTGTTAGCTGGCTGTTAACAGTCACTGATCACTCTTTCTCTGTCTTCTGTAGCGTGCCTATTAAGTTTTCATTTGCAAGACGCTGATTAACTACATTATTTAGAATGCAGGCGTTCTCCAATGGACTTAAACAGTTCTTTGTAAGAGCATATTTAGCTCGAAACTCAATATATGTTTGATGTTGCTATATGGACAGTTTATTAGAAAATGTTAACGTTTATACACCAGTGTATTCTGAAAAGTATACGATTTTTATAATGTTGTTTCATTAGCGCCTTTTTGCAGCGTGATATTGTGGCCCTTAATGGCATCTAAACTCTATTAATGACATCACAAGCTATTCTTTTCATGTTATGAACATAATCAACTGAAATGTATTTCTTTTAATATTAACAGGGTTTGTCTCTCTTCGTTGAGACGCTTCCCTCTTACACATTTACTAGCACATTTCATTATTTATTGGTGGAATTGTTCTATGCCTAATACCAATTATTGGTGGAATTGCTCTATGCTATAACCTTTATTTTATTTTCAAGTTAGGATTTATCTACCGAGTACCGTTCTTATTTGTAATAACGGAACATTTATCGTCCACTGCACTTCGAGGTACATTCCTCCCATCTTTCCACTCACAAAGTACTCTCAGGCAATTGACGAAAAATCTGTTACTTCTACATCTAAACTTCCTGCAGCTGTGAAGATTTTTCTCAACAATCCTGTGATTCCATAGTCTCTTCGAGCTCTTCCTTAGCAGTTTGCTCTGACCTCTGAAAGTCGCGTAAATGGAGCAGAGTGGCGTTTCAGTTTAGAATTGAGAAACGGTACACATATATCATTTATTGTTACAGTTGATGAGATGAAAGTCTCATTCGTGCCGTCATCAAAAGTCAACAGCGCCTGACATCATGCCACGCCAGTGGCCCTTTTCTCATGCTTATTAGCGGCACTCAATTGGACGACACTTTTCGAATTTTCAGGTCCTCATACAGAACTATACGCACAGATCCCAATGAAATGTGAACTCGCTCGAAAATGTCGTCAGAACGGTCGGTGAGAGGTCGTGATTTCATTGGACTGTTATCTCTGAAGAGTCCCATTCAAAATACGCAAAATGACACATCCATAACACAATCACAACATATTTCACTCAACTGGTGATTAATTTCTATCTGTGGCACACCAAATGAAAAACTATGAGGACGTTGTTATTGAAGAGAACATAATGCTTGTGCTAGATTTAGAAGTGACGAAAGAAGATCATACTGAAATTGGTTATGGAGATTATCCAGCGATACAGCTAGAAAGTAAGCATATACGAAAAAGTGATCCTGCGTTACTTGTCAATGACGAGAGAAACTGTCCCTCTTATGATTCATCACCACAAAAGAAGATTGTTAGAAAAAATTCTTGAAGATTACTTAGCTGATGCGTACAAGATCTGGACGGAGTAGCCAAGAGGAAATAATCCTCCACATTGGTGCCCTCCTGGAGTAGACATAAACATCTGGTCGAGAGTCATATTCAATCTGGTAACTACAAAATAAATTTAAAAAATTTCAGTTTTGAAAACTTTCTATAGACGCTTAAATGAATCTAGCGGAAACCGGATGGTGCTACAAAATAATAAATAACTGGATACGTAATCAGTTACTTGCATCACGAAAACAACAGAAAATTGTAAACGACCGAACGCTACAAGTTTAGGCGATGTGTCACAAATGTTAAATCGATTCGAACAACACTTTAATATTCAAAGCTTCACAAACGTGAGTTTCACAACGTAGAAATGTGTGTAAAGTTGTGGGGCAGAACTGCAATGGTCATCTGTCATCTTACAAACTACGTATACTGACCACACGCACACACTCAGTCAGACACACACACAGACACACACACACACACACACATGCACGAGGAAGGATTCGACCCGCCGAAGGGCAGCGAGTGCGCGCTCCACAGCCAGGCACATTAGAGCATAGTTAGGCGTTTGTTAGGGAAGTAAGGCGTTTCAATGAAGAGAATCATTTTAAACCAGAGCATGTAATTAATGAAGATCACTGAAGGTTTGCTAGAGATCTACATTCTGAGACAACTCTTTCCGTCATGATTCTAAGTCGATTTACGTCCCACTGAAACAACCACCCTTTCATTCATGCCTGTTATTTTATAGGATGCTAATCTTCTCCAACTAACGAATGTTTTTGTTTCGTAACGCAGTGGGAAATTTCCGCCAAGTATGACACATGATTTAACCAATGTGAAGTCACACAAAGAATAACGGATGGGCAGTGCACTTCAGCGTAAGCAAATCTTCACAACTCGCAAAGTCATGTGTACCATATTTAGGGACAGAAAAGGCGTTTTGCTTATTGATTTATTATCACGAGACTAAACAATGAATGCACATGGTTTCGGCGAGACTATTAAGAAATTTCGCCGCGCTACACAGAACAAGCGCCGAGGATTACTGTCATAAAGTGTAGTTTTTTTCCGCAATAATGCCCGACCTCATACGGCGAAAGTGACCAAACAACTCTTACGGGAATTTCACTGGGACGTGTTCGACCATCCACCGTACAGTCCTAGCGACTTTCATCTCTTTTTACATCTAGAATCTGTCCTTGGTGGCCAACAGTTCAACGATGATGACGAGCTGAAAGAACATGTTACCACATTGTTGAATACACAGGCGGCGACCTTCTATGAAGAAAGCAGAGAAATACTTCTGCCACACATTGACAAGTGCCTACAAAATGTCGGGAGCTATGTAGAACCGTAGTTTAACAGTTGTAGATTTTTATACAATAAATATTTTTTATCTGTACACATTTGTTTTACATAACCAAATGAACCATACTATGTGGACATGTATTGTATTCAGCCTCGATTGAACTAATCTGCACAAGGGTTCCTGTCTTTATGTGTACACGTTCTCTATATTTTTATGCTCGTAGCTCCTACGACTGATGCCCACAGGAGCGGTCATTTGCATGGTATGCATATTTCGATATTGGCTCTTCAGCTCAGGATATAGATTCAAAAAGTGTGTGACCGCATTTGTATATCCTTTCATGCAAGGTGTCAACTTATCACTGTGTCATTTGAAATATGCAGTCACCATGTCAGACACAAAGCCTTAACTTACCCACTCACACACACTACTCAAGTATCGTTACTACCCGTTGCCATTTGTTTCTCGCAGCTGTGTACTGTCAGTGTAATTTGTCAATTACCCATTCAGTATCATTGTAACATATTCACATAACTAAAGTTTCATTCCTTCAAATACCACATACACTCCTGGAAAAACACCATAAGTTTGTCGACTCAGCAAAGGGGAATTTTGTTCACATCTTCTTGAGGAGGTATAAACACACGATCACACAGACAGAGCTATACGCCACTGAATTCAGCCACCAGAGCGTGATCAATGTCAACGCTAGTACCGCATGTGCCCTCCTTTTGCATTAATACAGCTGTAATTCTCACATGGAGACGACCACAGAGTTGCCGAATGTAGTCTTGGGGCATGGCTGCCATACAGTTTCCACCTGGTGCCTCAGATGGGCCAGATTTCCTGCACCTCATGTAGACCGCAAAACAAGACGTTTCATCCGGTCCCAAACACGGCCAATGGTGGACAGATCTTGGGATAATGATGGGCAGGCTACTTTACGTACACCTGGAAGAGCATGTTGGGTTGTACAGATTACAAGTAGACATGCATTGTCATGTTGGAACATCGTATCGTCTTGACTTTGCATTCTCCTTTCGGTTTCAGTAATTAGTTTTTTAAGAAGGACGGGTGATCGGCCCACCGCTTCCGATTGCCTTGGTGGGGCTGCCACCTTGTCGCCCAGGCACTGACGATTTAGTAGATGTTCGGCATATGGGCTTGGCATTTCCTTCGCATCCCTATTCGTGGTTTAACCGCCAGTATCGGTTAAGTGGAAACGGAAAGGAGAAAGGATGGGCTAAGGATTGGAAAGGGTTGGACTGGAACCCTCAAGGAGTTAGAAAACGCGGTCGTCCCAAACATACGTACAAAAGAACGATCCAGAGAGAAGCTGCAGAGAATGGGAGAACATGAAGTGAAGAGACTTGCTATAAATAGCATCAGGTGCAGAAATTTCGTTTTGGCCCTTTGTTCCAGAGGGAACGACAGAAACTAAGCCAAGTGACTTTGCATGAACAGTGGCAAGACAGGATGAATGATGGTTTCAATGCACTGTGCACAAATTTTCCCTCGACGATCACCAAAGCGGAACGGCTAGTGTAGGACACGGAACCCAGACGATGATGCCAGGTGTCGGACCCATTTGCCTCTGTCATGTACATTCCAGCTTTTCGCACTCCACTGCACCACACATTTGTACTACCATCACTGGCACCAAGGCAGCAGCGGCACTCATCACTGAATACAATACGTGTCTATTCATCCCTACATAAGCGTTTACCATGACACTACAGGAGGCGGGCTGAACGACGTTGGGGCATGAGCAGAAGACACCACAATGACACGCTTGATCGTGCATCATTGTGTGGGGAGCCATATCCTACACAGGCTGTTCTAATCTTGTGATCCTCTGGAGCATTGAACAGTACACGGTACAATGAAACCATAATTCAATCCATCTTGCTATCATTAATGCGCGAAGAGGGCGAGCCGGCCGCGGTGGCCGAGGGGACTGAGGCGCTCCAGTCACGGTCTGCACGGCCACTGCGGTCGGGGGTTCGAATCCCCCCTCGGGCATGGATATTTGTGCCGTCCTTAGGATAAGCTAGTTGATAAGTAGTTTGTAAGTTTAGGGAGTGATAACCCCGTAGTTAAGTCCCATAAGCTTAACAAACATTTGAACATTTCGAAGAGGGCGATATGGTTTTCAAATAGGACAGTGCACGTTCACATGTGTCTCGTGTCACCCAATGTGCCCTTCAAGATGGCAATCTACTACCCTGGCAAGCACTATCCTCAGATCTGTCCCCTACCAAAGTTCATAAACCAGTCAAGAAGGCTAGGAGCGTCTTTTTGTAGGGGGGAGTCGATAAGCAAATGCTACGATCGCACTTAGAAAATGAATGGGCATCGTTTAATTCTGGGACTATGGATGTAGAGGAATTTTGGACTAAATTTAAGTGCATTGTTAATAAAGGGTTAGAGACATATGATCCAGTAAAGAGGTTTATGGATGGAAAAGATCCACCGTGGTATAATGATAACGTTAGAAAGCTGCTGAAAAAGCAAAGGCTGTTTCACTCTCGATTCAAAAATGAACACGCAAATGATGACAGGCAAAAGTTAGTAGAGATTCGTGCTTCTATAAAAAGGTCGATGCGTGAAGCATACAATAATTATCACAGCCATACCTTAGCAAAAGATCTTTCCGAGAACCCGAAAAAATTCTGTTCCTATGTAAAATCGATAAGCGGGTCAAAGCCCACTGTCCAATCACTCGTTGATCATTCCGGGGCAGTAATAGAAGAAAGCAAACGGAAAGCTGAAGTTCTAAATTTAACCTTTAAGAAATCTTTCACGCAGGAGGACCGCACAAATATACCATCATTTGATCAACGAACTAATTCCGAAATGGGGGACATAGCAATAGGTATTTCCGGTGTAGAGAAGCAGCCGAGAGAGCTAAATACGAAAATATCTGCTGGTCCGGATGGAATACCAGTTAGGTTTTACAAAGACTCTTCTGCGGCGTTGGCCCCCTACTTAGCTTGCATTTATAGCGAATCTTTAATTCAGCGCAAAGTTCCTAGTGATTGGAAAAAAGCGCTGGTGACTCCCGTGCATAAGAAAGGAAAGAGAACTAACCCATACAATTACAGGCCAATATCGTTGACATCGGTTTCGTGTAGAATTTTGGAGCATATTCTCAGTTCGAATATAGTAAATTTCCTTGAAACGGAAAAGTTTCTTTCCATGAATCAGCACGGGTTTAGGAAACATCGTTCATGTGAAACTCAGCTTGCGCTTTTCTCACATGACATCTTGCGAGCCATGGACGAAGGGCAACAGGTGGATTGTGTTTTTCTCGACTTCAAAAAGGCGTTCGACGAGGTGCCACACTGCAGACTGCTAACGAAGATACGAGCTTATGGAATAGGTTCACCGATTTGTGACTGGCTGGAAGACTTCCTAAGTAATAGAACGCAGTACGTTGTTCTCGACGGCGAGTGTTCATCAGAGACGAGTGCCTCGTCAGGCATGCCCCAGGGGAGTGTGATAGGACCGCTGTTATTTACTATCTATATAAATGATCTGATGGACAGAGTAAGTTGTAATTTGCGGCTGTTTGCTGATGATGGTGTGGTGTATGGGAGGGTGTCGTCTGTAACTGACTGTAATAGCATACAGGTTGACTTAGACAAAATTTCTAGTTGGTGCGAAGAATGGCAGCTAGCTCTCAATGTAGAAAAATGTGAGGTGATGCGCATGAGTAGAAAAAACAATCCTATGATGTTCGAATACAGTATTAGTAGTGAGCTTCTTGATGCTGTCGCGTCGTTCAAATATCTAAGCGTAACATTGCAGAGCGATATAAAATGGAACGAGCATGCTTACTCACGTAAGGCAGACAGCCGACTTCGGTTTATTGGGAGAATTTTGGGAAGATGTACTTCACCTGTAAAGGAGACCGCGTATAAAACGCTTGTACGACAACGTCTTGACTGTTGCTCAAGTATTTGGGGACCGCAGCAGATCGGTTTGAAGGAAGACATAGAGGCGGTTCAGAAGCGAGCAGCTAGATTTGTTACCGGTAGGTTCGACCAATGCGCGAGTGTCACGGAAATGCTCCGGCAACTCAATTGGGGATCGCTGGTAGAAAGACGACGTTCTTTTCGTGAATTTCTGTAAAGTAAATTTAGAGGGCCGGAATTTGAAGCTGAGTGTAGTACGATCTTGCTGCCGCCTACCTACATTTCGCGTAAAGATCACAAAGACAAGATAAGAGAAATTAGGGCTCGTACGGAGGCATATAGGCATTCTTTTTTTCCTCGTTCAATTTGGGAGTGGAATAGGAAAGGAAATGCCTAGTAGTGGTACAGTGTACCCTCCGCCACGCACCTTACGGTGAATTGCGGAGTATGTATGTAGATGTAGATGTACTGAGAATGTTTGAAACCAAATGAAACGTCATGTTGGGCGGTCTGCATAAGCGGCAGGAAATCTGGCCGAACTAAGGCATCAGGTGGAAATTGTATGGAAGGCCATTCCACAAGAATACATTCCTCACATCTTCAATGGGAGAATTACAGCTTGCATTGCTGCAGACGGAAGATATACACGGTACTAATGTTGACATTGCGCACGCTAGAATGTGTCAATAAAATTTCCCTCTGCTGGGTCAACGAATTAATTGTGATCTTTTTTTCTTCATTTTCCAGGTCTGTATATTACGTTTTGCTACAGAAAAATACCATGGTGTTAATTTTAAGATACGGTGTTTTTATTTCGTACTTACAGAAGTAACATTTCGTGGTCGAATATAACCATGCGTTTATTCCAATTTGCAGTAGTTCCACAAGGTACACCTAATCGAAGTTACACGGAGAAGATAGTTCTGGTTTAAACAGCAGAGGAAAGGGCGTATAGTACTAACATAACTATATCAAATGTTGAAAGAGATTACCATTTTTCTCTAGTCATTTCATGTCCAACAAGGTGCTGATCAAAAACGTACCGCTAAAATTACTACCATATAATACGAAGTGTCCTCGAAAACTTTCGGAGTTTTACTATACATTTGTTCACAACGTAATAGCACACTGACAGATCTAGAACGTTGTGTAAGGTTGGTTGAACCGGTACTCCGAACAGATGAGTATCACGTGCCGGGCATACATATATTGTGTGCGTCAAGGGTTATTGTTGTATTCATACATTCAGGTATAGACTGGTCCCCTTTTTATCTTCTACATCCTGTATGATGTAAGTGAAAATCGTATGTAGCAGTAAATAATGATGTACGATCAATAACTGTTACAATTTTTCATCACAGAAGCTGCACGACCTGAGAGACGACGCTGTTCCTATTTCAGAATGTTGCAAATTATATTTAGTGTTTGAGGCACACAACAAATACAAAAAAATCGCTCTTTCCTCGTTCCCCATTACTATACGAGGAGAAAAAAATGAATCTGGACTAATTAAAAATTATTTTAAAAACATCTCTCTTCAGTTTCACCAGTAATTAATGTTAACCCTATACTTCAAATGCAGCATTTTAAATAATTTCTTTTTTGGTAAAAGTCACATTGTGTTAGCATAGCGTAGCTGTGGGTTGTAATCTAGGAATATTCACAAATACTCATTTTCGAAGTGTCAGAATTTCGCTCTTGTTATCAGTTCCGCCCGAGATTATCTCTCTCCCTCTCTCTCACACTCCATGCCCACCCATCGCCCTATCGTCCTCTATCGCTACTCCTACTCTCTCTCTCTCTCTCTCTCTATCCACCTACATACCTCTACATACGTACATACTTAGAAATCCACCGTAAGGTGCGTGGTGAAGAATACCTCTCACTTCTCTTCCACATAACACGGTAAAACTTGTTTGTGTGCCATTTTATGATCCCCAGAATCTTTAAACGAAATGTAGGTTGGTGACAGTAAAATCATTCTGCATTTACCTTCAAATTCCCGTCCCCACTCGCCCCACCAAAAAAAAAAAAAAAAAAAAAAAAAAAAAAAAGCGCAATGGAACGTCGTCTTCCCTGAGGCGGCAGAAAGGCCGAGCGCATTGACGCGCTATGCTACGGTAAGTGAGGCCGTTCCCTGTCGAGGGTTCGAATCCCTCCTCGGGCATAGATGTTTGTGCCATCTTTAGTATAAGCTAGTTCATAAGCAGTTTGTAAGCACCATAGGATCTATAAAGATTTAAACATTTCGGCGTCTTCCTTTCAGCGATTCGCATTTAATTTGAAATGTTGTTGCACTTTTCAAAATTTATTATTTTGAATGTCAACTGAATTTTGTCTGTCATTTGAGTTCTATTACCTTTTCTGCCAACTTTGCAGATAGCTCATTAATATGCAAATGAATAAATTAACCATCATCACAAAATAATCAAGTTATCCAAGGGTGGCCACTATTTTTTTATTATTATTTTTTAATAAATAGAAAAAATTATTAAAAATATGATACTGAGAATTTAATGTGGCTAACTGAAAGTAGTGGCAACCAGTAGTCTAATCTCACTTATTTATTTTGTGAAAGTGTGTGTTTCCATACACTGTTGTTTGAAGCACACAAACCCCCTGACCTACCTAACATAAACAAGAGATAACCCCTCCAAAATATATGAAAGGTGGTTGAAATCAGGTACATGATGTTCATAAATAGTTACTGTATTTAACAAAAAATTCATCAAAATCACGACATGCGTGAAAAAGTGTCAATTCCTTTTAAAAAATCATACAAAAATAATGACTTGAAATAACACAAAAAATTAACTAATGATCGGAATACTTTTTACAGAATAAAGGACAAAATCTTAACCGCAAAAGAAAAGGTACAAGTTCGACTGGCTATAGTCATAAATTTGGTGTGTTAACCTATCAAAAATGTATTTAAAATGTCAGTAGAATGTTAAGTTCTGAAACAGACACGCTCGATTAAAAATCGACTATGACGACCTCGCAAACTCGCACCTATGTCTCACCTGTCAACCACTATTCAATAATCCTTTCCACTATTTATGCGTTGGCGCTACTTTACCATATACAGTTGAACAGAATCACCGATGTCGATGGGCCACCGATGGAAGAGCAGGCTGATGAATGCGATCGCGGATGGCAAATTATCTACCTGATCGGCGCGGCAATTACTAAAGTATTCGAGCTACGAAAAAATACAGCAATTTTCCAACCCAGTGGTGTATGCTGTTATTCAAGAACAGTAAATGATCCTGATTACGAGTGAGCTTGTTCTAAAACAACACCCACTTCAGAATATTTACAAGTTTCTAAGTATAACTGTGAATGTGAACAGCAATCACAAAGACGCCATCTAACACTGTGCAATGGGCACAAAATTTCTAAGTCCACCGACTCGCAAGGTCCGGAAACTTCGGAGTCCTTGCCGCCACTCTTCACTGCTATCAAGAGGTCCAAACCGTCAGGTGTCCTCCACGCTTCTCTTCTCTCTCCATCACCCACCGCTCTCCTCAAGAAAAAACTTTCTTTGGCTGCCAGACTCCACCCACATGTGACGTTAAGCCAGTAAGAGAGAGGACCTAATCGTCTCGCCTATCAAATAAATTTGCTATTGTTAGCGCTACTAAGCTCCTTCCCCTCAAACACTTTCACAGGCCTAAGACTCACGTATTCCACAGTTCCCAGAAACAGCGTGAAATTTTGTGTTTCACAATAGGCATCTCCAGACGGCTAAATTATTTATTATCGCATGGGTGCCCTCTCTTGACGTGAGAGCCCTCAGCAACCTATGACTCGCCAACGTGGCGCCGGCAAAAGTCGTAAAGTTTGGCTCCAGCCGACCGCGAGGGTCAGGGTAGCGTACACAATGCTGCCGGCCCCACTTTCCCTTCAACTCCCCGGAGTGACCGAGCGAGCCCGGGGCGCCTTTCTCTCCCCAACCCCCGCGGCTGGGGCGACATCCTGCCCCGTATCTTTATACACCGCTGACTGCAAAACAAAGGCAGCATTCTCTCCCACGTTTTTCGCTGGTGGCGGTAAGTGCCTAAATATAATTACCCATGTGGCTTATTCCCAAAGTACCAAAATCATGGAATGATCATTTCTATCATCTGGTATTAAGAATTTGGAGAAATTAGAATACGTAGAACCAAAAATCCAATTAAATCGACAGACTAAATGAAATTGGAAAATTTGAATATGAATAGTATTACTACATCTCAAATTTCCCGAAGTATCTTTATAATATACATTGATCGAAATCACCTTTAACAAACCTAACAGTATGCCTCTGCTTTGCTTCAGTTTATTACTTCAAACCTATTGATGGGGATCCCAAACACATCAGGAATACACAAGATGAGTTCACACATGCGTTTTTTATATGGTCTTGTTAGAGAATAATCGATATTTTCCAAAAATGCTCCAAATAATTCGACGTTATACAATCCACCTTACCCCAGATTATCCTTAAAAGCTTGCTCCATTTGATATCACCCTGCGACGTTACGCTTAGACGTGAAATCGACGTGACTGTGTCAAGCAAAACACTAGTCCAGAATGAAACTTTCACTCTGCAGCAGAGTGTGCGCTGATATGAAACTTCCTGGCAGATTAAAATTGTGTGCCAGGAAGTTTCATATCAGCGCACACTCCGCTGCAGAGTGAAAGTTTCATTCTGGAAACATCCCTTAGGCAGTGGCTAAGCCATGTCTCCACCATATCCTTTCTTCCAGGAGTGCTAGTCTTGCAAGTTTCGCAAGAGAGCCTCTGTGAAGTTTGGAAAGTAGGAGGCGAGGTACTGGCGGAAGTAAAGTTGTGAGGCGGCATCGTGAGTCGTGTCGGGGTATCTCAGTGGTAGAGCGCTTGCCCGCGAAAGGCAAAGGTCCCAGGTTCGAGTCCCGGTTCTGGCACACAATTTTAATCTGCCAGGAAGTTTCAGTTCTAAAAATGTCCGATGGCGCTTCATCTGATCAGAAAACCAATAATAAGCATAACAAATTAAGCAACGCAAAGATGACCTTCTTTGCAGGAAATGCTCAATATGTTCACCATCATTCCTCAACAATAGCTGTAGCCGAGGAATAACGTTGTGAACCGTAAAGCATGTCCGGAGTTATGGTGAGGCATTGGCGTCGGATGTTGTCTTTCAGCATCAAATGTTCAAATGTTTGTTAAGCTTAAGGGAATTAACTACGGGGTCATCAGTCCCTAAACTTACAAACTACTTCTACCTACAACTAGGGACGGCACAAATATCCATGCCCCAGGGGGGATTCGAACCCCCGACCGTAGTGGCCGCGCAGACCGTGACTGAAGAGCCTCAGTCACCTCGGCCACCGCGGCCGAAATTGGAAAATTTGAATATGAATAGTATTACTACATCTCAAATTTCCCGAAGTATCTTTATAATATACATTGATCGAAATCACCTTTAACAAACCTAACAGTATGCCTCTGCTTTGCTTCAGTTTCTTACTTCAAACCTATTGATGGGGATCCCAAACACATCAGGAATACACAAGATGAGTTCACACATGCGTTTTTTATATGGTCTTGTTAGAGAATAATCGATATTTTCCAAAAATGCTCCAAATAATTCGACGTTATACAATCCACCTTACCCCAGATTATCCTTAAAAGCTTGCTCCATTTGATATCACCCTGCGACGTTACGCTTAGACGTGAAATCGACGTGACTGTGTCAAGCAAAACACTAGTCCAGAATGAAACTTTCACTCTGCAGCAGAGTGTGCGCTGATATGAAACTTCCTGGCAGATTAAAATTGTGTGCCAGGAAGTTTCATATCAGCGCACACTCCGCTGCAGAGTGAAAGTTTCATTCTGGAAACATCCCTTAGGCAGTGGCTAAGCCATGTCTCCACCATATCCTTTCTTCCAGGAGTGCTAGTCTTGCAAGTTTCGCAAGAGAGCCTCTGTGAAGTTTGGAAAGTAGGAGGCGAGGTACTGGCGGAAGTAAAGTTGTGAGGCGGCATCGTGAGTCGTGTCGGGGTATCTCAGTGGTAGAGCGCTTGCCCGCGAAAGGCAAAGGTCCCAGGTTCGAGTCCCGGTTCCGGCACACAATTTTAATCTGCCAGGAAGTTTCAAAACACTAGTCGTCTGTGTGTGCGCGCGCGTTCTTGTGTGTGTGTGTGTGTGTACGCGGTTTTGTGTACTTGCAGTGTGCACACATTTTACTTTATTTATTTATTATTTATTTTTTAATGTATTTAGTTCATTTTATATTATTTTTCTCCCCTCACCTGCCTCCTCACTCCATCCCTAAGCTGCATCTTGTTATTCTCATCTAACCCATCCCCACCACCGTGACGTAACCTTCCTATCCCCTCTCCCCTCCCCTCTCCTCCCATCCACGATTTACTCGCCACAAAGCGTGATTCTAAGTGCGGAAGCCGGAGGTGATGGTTGTATGACTGTGTTGTGTGCCTGTGTGATTGCGTGAGTGTTCTATTTTCTGAAGAACGCCATGGCCGATAGCTGAAAGTGTTGTATGTGTATGTCTTCTGCATGTGCCTGTCGCAGTTCGTCACCACGTCTTTGCGGTGAGTTGGAAACTGTCCTTACTATATTATTAAAAACACTAGTCATGCCATACACGAACTCGACGGGATTGTTCCTCCCACTTAAGTGCAAAACATTACATTTTTCTTTCTTTAGAGCCAATTTCCTTTCTCCACTCCAATTAGAAATATTGTCTGCGTACATCCTACTATAGTCACTGTCTGACGAACCCTTCCGTACAGCACAGCATCATCAGTACACAGCTGCATATTACCACTCCATGACGGATCATATATGTAGCGCCCTGGTGGAGTGGTCGAGTTCTCTAAGGCGTGAAGCTGCCGAGCGCGAGGTAGCTCGCAGTCCTCCCTGTGTTATGGCTGGGTGCATGTTTGGTCCTTAGGTTAGTTTAAGTCAGTGTAAGTAGTTCATAGCTCTAGGGACTAGTGACCATGAAAGTTTGTTCCAATAAGTTTACAGACCAACAGCAGTATCATATCTCGCTTCCATGGGGCACATCTCACGATATTCTACTGCCAGCGTCCGTCATTGTTTCATCGTTCAGAGCTGTAAGTAGCATAATTTAATTCGTGTGCAATTTAATTATCAGTCAATTACTTTATTTTCTTTCGTGCTTCTGTTTTTAAGAGGGTCGCGTACCGTACTTGGCTGCTTTAGTTTGAAGAGTTTATTCGCGGTTCTTTGACAAATATTGTTTGTATTTTTTTCTGCGACTTGTGTGTTTAAGAAAGATTCAGAAACCTTTGCTACAGCTAGTTATCAGTTAGTCTGTTGCCAGCTACCTCTAGTATATCCTCGCTCAAACGTCTAAGTAGCATAATTTAATTTATGTGCAATTTCATTACCAGTCAGTTTCTTCGTTTTAGTTAGTACTTCTGTTTCTAAAAGTTTTATTCTTGCGTACTTGACAGATATCGTTTCAGCAGAATACTACGTCATTTAAGCATACTCCTGGCCATTAAAATTGCTACAACACGAAGATGACGTGCTACAGACTCAAAATTTAACCTACAGGAAGAAGATGCTGTGATCTGCAAGTGATTAGCTTCTCAGAGCATTCACACAAAGATGGCGCCGGTGGCGACGCCTAAAATGTGCTGACATGAGGAAAGTTTCCAACCGATTTTTTATACATAAACAAAAGTCGACGGGCGTTGCCTGGTGAAACGTTGTTCTGATGCCTCGTGGAAGGGGGAGAAATGCCTACCATCACGTTTCCAACTTTGATAAAGGCCGGATTGTAGCCTATCGCGAATGCGGTTTAACGTATCGCGACATTGCTGCTCACGTTGGTAGCAGAATATGGAATCGGTGGGTTTGGGAGGAAAATAAGAAACGCCGTGCTGCATGCCAACGGCCTCATGTCACTAGCCGTCAAGATGACAGGCATCTTATCCGCATGGCTGTAACAGATCGTGCAGCCACGTTTCGATTCCTGAGTCAACAGATGACGTATGAAAGACAACAACCATCTGCACGAAAGTTCGACGTCGTTTGCAGCAATATGGTCTATCAGCACGGAGACCCTGGCTGCGATTACCCTCGACACTGCATAAAAGACTGGAGCGCCTTCGATGGTGTACGCAACGACGAACCTGGGTCCACGAATAGCAAAACGCCATTTTTTCACATAAATCCAGGTTCTGTTTACAGCATCATGATGGTCGCATCCGTATTTGGCGACATCGCGGTGAAAATTGGAAGCGTGTATTCGTCATCGCCCTACTGGCGTATCACCCGGCGTGATGGTATGGGGTGCCTTTGGTTACACGTCTCAGTCACCTCTTGTTCGCATCGACGGCACTTTCAACAGTGGCCGTTACATTTCAGATGTGTTACGACCCGTGGCTCTACCCTTCATTCGATCCCTGCGAAACCCTACATTTCAGCATGATAATGCACGACCGCATGTTGCAGGTCCTGTATGGGCCTACCAGGATAGGGGAAATGTTCGACTACTGCCCTGCCCTGGCCCTGCCCTGTCTAGTCAATGGTGGAATAGGAAATGTCTCGTCGCAATACGGCAATCACTACTCTTGATGAACTGTGGTATCGTGTGAAGCCATCCAAGCTCTTTTATAATCATTGCCCAGGCGTATCAATGCCGTTATTACGGCCAGAGGTGGTTATCCAGGGTACTGATTTCTCAGGGTCTATGCACCCAAATTGCGTGAATATGTAATCACATGTCAGTTCTAGTATAATATATTTGTCCAATGAATACCCGTTTATCATCAGCATTTCTTCATGGTGTAGCAATTTAAATGGCCAGAAGTGTATTAACTGTACTTTGCTCACTTGTTACGTTTCTATTTCGAGTATTTCGCTTTTAGAAAGCTTTTATTGTCGCGTATTTAATAATTGTGTGCTCCACGGACTTTCGTGTTTATTATGAAAACAGCCTGAGTTTTGTTGTTTTTGATAGTATATTTACCACTGACCACAGTAGAGTCAGCTGTCAGCCATTTTCATGAAATATTTGACTAGTTACGAGTTGATTATTTAGTTTTCCACACTTCTCAGTTAATTGCATCGATAGGGTGGATAGAGTGTGTGCTTGCATGTGCGGACGCAGGAGGAATCAGCCGCAGTTCGCGAGCAGCTGAGTGTGCTGTTGGCTACGGTCAGCCGACTTCATGCTGCTGCCTCGGGGTACAGCGATGTTTGTGTTGTCTTTAGGATAAGTTAGTTCATAAGTAGTTTGTAAGTTTAGTGACTGATGACCCCCCAGTTAAGTCCCATGAGCTTTAGAAACATTTGAACTCGTAGACGAAGTTCTATACTTCCATGTAACACATACGTCTGCCAAGACCGTCAGAATGTGACGGCAGCAGTGGTAGATCGTACAACTACTGCAGCAGAGATAAGATGGTTTCTAAAACCCACAAACGTGAACATGAATTAAATGGATCTTGCAGTGGGACTAGGGGTCCGTTCTTCAGTCATTAGTTCCTATTCTTACAAACTACTTAAAGTAACGCACGCTAAGGACAACGCACACATGCTGCCTGAAGGAGGACTCGAACCTCCAACGAGGCGCAGCGGTTCACTTCGAAGCGTGGCTTCTTAGAGCGCTCTGCTATTTCATCGCTGTCCCGCAATAGGCAGTCGCCTTCTCAGGCCGTAGCGTTGATATCCAGGGCTCGATTCTTACCGTCAGATGAGTACTTCAAATGGCCAGTCGTTGTGATGAGAGCAAGTTCTCCTGAACGCAAGTTTTGCTCGTTTCTAATATAAAATGTTGTAGGGTAGTGTGCACTCGACTAATAAATACCAGCCCCAGACCTGACCTTATGGACGACTAGGGTGCAAAAAGAATTAACTATCATTTTTTTATTTTTTATTTATTTAATTATTCATCTAATTTTTCATTTTTAAGGAACGCTAACAAGCACTTGGTACGTTTAGAATTATAGTAAAAAGAGTTCTTTTGCCTTCCGTGAAACAGAATGATGATGAGTTCTTCTAACACGATACTGTATACCCACGCACTGCACGAGAAATACAACGTGCTCCGGAAGATATACAGCAACTTCCTTGGTAAGCGCGATCACCAGACATGCTCTTATCGAGAACAATTGGGATATTAGGGGTCGATAGCTGACACGTGTAAATCGTCAACACAAAAATTGTGCAGAACAACGTATACAGGTCGAAGAAGTGTGGATTACTATATCGCAAAACAGTACTCGCTATGAATATCATCGAATGGATGCCAAAATCAACTGCGATATTATCTAAATTCAATAACTGTATTTTGAATCGCCGGCCGTGGTGACCGCGCGTTCTGCGTCGTGTCAGTCCTTCAGTTTTGTTTCTGTGCCTTGCGTGTACATACCACGATATTTGTAGCTTCCTGGCAGGTATCAAACAATATCTTAATGAATGCGATGTGCTAATATTATCAGTTAAACACAGACATATAATATTTGTACCTCGGGATCACTTTTTCGAATTAGAAAGTAACCTCTAAAATAGTTTTTTTGTTTCGGTCTACAATTCTTGTGAAACTGAGGTACGAAAACTAACCAGGTACCATTGAAATAGAAGGTGAACTGCAATCGGAAGTGTCCACACGTAATTTTTGTACCCCAGTAATATTATGAAGTAGAGGTTAAAAATTTGCCGTTCACATTACAAGCCGCAATTTTGAAGTGAGTAATAGTGAAAGACTATATTCCATGCGTAAAGAGATAGCTAACCGAAAACTCTTTAATCTGACGTTTATTCCCTTATTTTGCACCATAGTTTGTAATGTGACACTTTCGGACAATACCTTTGATAGCTGCTACAAACTATAGCTCTACAAAAGCTGTTCAGCACAAGGTTATTTTCAATCTGCTGCCTCACTCCAATTACACATTGAGTATACAATCTTTTAGTGGCTTGTTTACAATACCCAGCCGCTATGAGAGCTACAGTTGCTGTTGCAGATATTACCCAGCAGTCTCAAGACTCCTTATGTTAGATTTGATTAACCCTTCATTTGGCAATGTTTCTCCCAAGCAACATCAAAATTTCGCGTGGTTTTCTGAAACATGTTTGAGGTTTCATCCTTGGATGAGCAACAGTGCTTGAAACAAACATTTAAGATCTCCAATAAAGTCATGTTTCGTTGTCTTTTGCGAAAAATTTAGCAATAAACAGTATCTTTAGCGAATACTCCAAGCATAAGTTAGCGAGGTGCTTGTTTGTGTCACTTCTGTGATATTTTACATGATACATGGAAAACTTCTCATAAAACGGAAAGAGTAAGCCTTGAAGTTCATTTATTATGGACAATTGTTGACGGGTTGTGATATGGGAGACGAAAATTGAACTTTTATTGAGAATAGGAGGCCTGGTAGACAACTACAAAATGGGCAGTAATTACAAAACAAGAACGAACCCGCATCTCCGGTACCAGATGTACAGTATGACACACATGACAATATGTTCTCAATTGATAGACTATGGGCCAAAAGGAATTTGCAAGTTTTGTCTTCAGGGATACTTGACTGTAAAATGTGGAACGCATGGGATTAATCTGAACTTTGCACCAAAAATGACTTGTTTTCACACGTATCACGTGAAATAGTCCCAAACACAATAATTTCAACATACATAAAATTTACGCTGTAGTATTGATTCTGTACCGCCATGTGAAGTTTTTGGGCAATGTCACTTTCCAACGAGAATCTGTATTTTGAAATAAAACTTCGTATAAATCTGTTCACATGGACTTGGACATTTAAGTAAGATAATAATTTTTCTTGTCGTGGTTTCTGTGTGTTCCAAATGAAGGGTTAATGTCCACAGATAATCCCCGGCAGTCCATATTGTGCCCCAGTCGAACGCGACGACAGCCCTAGCCGGCGCGCTGGATACACACGGCATCTGCGCTCCTACGGGCGCGGCCTCCTGCGCAGCGCGCGCCTTATTATGCTGCAACACGCAGCGCAAACGCCCGACAGCGACCCGTGGCAGAGCGCCAAGTCCGGTCGCAGTCGCACGGCAAACAGAGCCGGCCAGGGCGGCAGCGCGCACCGGTTTACAGCGCAGTCGGCCTTTACACGGCCGGTCACATCGCGGGGACTGCTGCCAGCCATCTACTTTAACACCCGATTGCCGTTTCTGGCCTAAAGGGCCCTAAGTCGTTTTGTCGGGCGACTTGTCCGAGCGACCGAAATCCGTTCTTCTCCGGACACGGAACACGAAGTTTCCACGAAGCTTGACAAACTGGCGATATGGCAGTGTTTTATGTTGTGCGCGTGTCGGGTCCTAGAAATAATATAGGCGGTTCAGTAGCTTTTGGTTGTTTCCCCCTAGGCGATCTAGGAGTAAGTCTAAGCAACGGAGGGTTATTTTAAATATTTACCGCGTCGCCCAACATACTGCGCTGTGTTTTTTGTTTGTTAGCGCTTTTCCGTTGTTAGATGCATATTCTCTGATATCTTACAGTATTTTCTTCCGTTCCGCAGTAGAAAATCATGCTCAGGTGTGAAACGTCATCGGAAAATGTATAGTATCTCCACACATCTCTTTCTTCAGAGTAAAGTGCATCAACCCGACCTGGCAAGTGCCGAACAAGACTTTGGAAGTCCTCAGCCGCAATATTATGCCTCAGTGACTTTAAAGCCGTCTGTAAATTCTAAAGCGACACCGACGCACGATTTCGTGCTTGGAAAGACCCATCAATAATACTGCATAAATAGTCCAAGGGTCTCGTGTCGAACGATGTCAGTTGCTAAGTGATTCTCAAGAAAACATGCCACATTATCACCATAGCAATCAATTGTTAGTTGGAAATGTGAAGAGCATTAATTTCGGCATATGGTCTTCATCTTGCCGAAGTTGCCCATTAGCTATACCAGTTCAGGTGAACTACACAACAGATTAAGTTCAATGTATAGACAGCACACAACATTATAGAATAGTGCACAGAACCGTGTTCACAACTTCGGTCCATGGCATCATAGGATCTTTGCCACACTCGAACTCCACCATTAGCTCGTATCAAATGTATTCGGGAATCGTCTGATTTCCGGTCGCGGTGGCCGAGGGGACTGAGGCGCTTCAGTCACGGTCTGCACGGCCGCTACGGTCGGGGGTTCGAATCCCCCTCGGGCATATTTGTGCCGTCCTTAGTATAACTAGTTCTTAAGTAGTTTGTAAGTCTAGGGACTGATGACCCCGTAGTTAACACCCATAAAAAAAATCGTCTGATTACGGTATGCCTACCAGCCCACAAGACGGTGTGTCTTGATAGTAAAGGGTCTCGGTCGTCTTCTGCCATAGCCCTTTAAAACCCAGTTGCGCCGCGCTACTCCCTCAGAAACTCTGTTGCATTAGTTCATTAAGTGCCGGCCGGCGTCTGTGTCTTAGTGCCTGAAATATTATACTTTCTGCAAACTCTAAACGCTTTATGATAAATGGGGGGGGGGGGCATTACAGCTGTTAAGGTTTTCCAATTATAATATGGTTATAAGATCCTTATCTTGCTCTACTGTGACTTGAAAATGATCTACGATCGAAACCGGTAGCTCTGCGTCCAGTAGAGTACAGTATGACGAGCGGATCACAATCCATAGAGGTAATGTGTCATGTGTTTTCCGTTAATTTTTGGGTGTTTGTAGTGCTTGGAACATTTAAGAGCACGTGAAATATCCCGTTAATAACTGACATCAATTTGTAACAAACGAATAAATAAATGTACTATATGATCTGACAATTTCACATGTTTTACATTGTGTTCCTCTGCAAATTGAATACTCTCAGAGTTAGCGAGTCTAGTAAGACCTATCCCACGGTAAATAATACAGATTAAACAATTATCTTCAAAGTTTATTACAGACTGTTCCTGTAACACGAAACGATTAATTTCAATAACCATATTTTGAATCACTGGTGCAGTTCAGTAGCACCAGTAAACAACCTATGTTGAAAATTCTGTTCTGTGTACGGATGAACCCACAAAGCTCCTGGTGTCTTCCTTTTATTCCTCCAGTACTAGTAAAATATCAGAGTATCTTTCTCATAATTGGAACTATTGACTATACCGTTGGCTGTCGACAAGAGCCTCGTACCTCGTTCATAGTTTCCTGTTGGAAGTCACAACCAGAATGAAGGAAAATCGCACGCACGACGAATGCCAAATGACCCGTGTGCGGACAGCCGTCTGTTGCATCACACTGTTGGTCAATGTCACACGCGACGCAGGAAGCGCGAGTCATGCCCGAGAAGAGAGTAATCACATTTCTTTGTCAGTAACGAGAGACAGTAGATGTCATGTAACTCTACTGTTGTCCACAATAAATGAAATTTTTTGTGTATTATGATGTAGCATTACATTTAATATTTTTTAATGAAAATTGTATCTAAGACGCTTGTCGGTAGCATCCGTTCTCTCTGCCAGTATACCTCTAATTATTTTGTTTTATTAGAGACTTTCAATTTTTTTTAACTGACTGGAGGGAGAAACTTAATCTTTCGTCTTATTACTGTTGAATAGATGGGACGTCCCTTTTTTTTCGTCTCTCCGCTTTGACTACGTAAGTGTGAGCTTATAAGTGTAACAAATACCGTAGTTCATTTGAACTAATTATTTAATTCAAACTTTTTAGTAGTTTTGTTAATATTTGTTTTCAGCATAAGTCATGATGCTTGGGCATTGCTGTGAATCGCTTCACGATTGAAGAAGAACCTTTACTTACGCACCATTTTTATTTCAAAGCAGTAATTCTTCTTTTAGTTAAACGAAGTACTGATATTTTTTTAATTTTAAATACTAATTGAAATGTGAATTAAACATGGTCATGAAACTTTAGGAATGGAAGCTTAAGTAACCAAGAATCAGTTTAAAGCGAAAAATTTAATTATACCATACAGGTTCGAGGACAGTGATATGGCTGCAATACAACCTGATTTTTTCCGGAAGGTAAAGAGCGGATTCCGCTACTTTCTTTTATAATGATACTTTCTGATGTTTTCTTTACGCTAGCCACTACTACCGTTAAATCCTGATCCGTAATCCATGTTTTTCTCAGTGTAGTTCTTTCATTGCAATATTTCACAGTTTGTTATATTTCAATAGCGGTACTTAACTTTAATCCTGACGACAACACCAACGAAAGAGAATCACTACAATGTTCAAAATGTACTTTCAATATTCCTGGCATTTGATTGATTGTTGTAGCTTTGTTCTCATCATCAGTTTCATGATCATCGACAAGCAATCCGAAGTGGTAACAATAAAAAAAAATTCAGTAGGTCGCTGTACTACGATGGGGATATTTTGGACATTAAAAACTGTACGATCATTTCATTTCAATCCTCATTTCAGATTTCAGTTATTAAACATCTTATTGTGACAGAAATCAAAACACACAATTCCTAATAGCCCCGTTATTGAACTTGTCAATCCAGTTTGGAAATTTTGTATTTGTCTAATTATTGCAGGTATGGACATAAAATTAAATACTGCACGTGGCTGTTTACAAGGTAACCCCAGTAGATACCTACAACGCCGTCTACAAATGTAACATTTATTACTTGGTCTTTCCTTTAGTAAGTAATTGCTGTTTCTGTATACATTATTCCGAGAAGTCTGAAAGAAGCAAAAGAAGATAGTCGGAGTTAGATAAGGTTTTATGAATCCAAGAAAGTATCCATATTGCAAAACTCCCGAATCATGTAATTTTCACAATGCATCGGAGAGTGAACTGGTCGTTTAGAACTTTTTACTGACTGGGATATTGAAGTTATGAATGTACGCCGAAGTATGACTGTGAGAGCGGTACGCATGTCGTTCTCGTAGATCTAAGTCATTAACTCAAAGGTCGTAAACTAGAGGTTCTGGTCACGAACAGTATATTTTATTGACTGACATTTCCTTCACCGTAGTAATAATATAGTTGTTCTACATCTCCTGCACTATGGCAATTTGCTAACCGTTAGTACTTGCCATACATTACTAGTATCTCGGTTCACTGCAGGTGGAGTCGCCACTAAGAGATAGTTCGAAAATGCGATCTATCATGTTGTGCAAAGCTCATAACGTTGTGAATGATAGTACGAGGCGTGTATGACTGAATCATTAGTTAGTTGTTAGTGTCCTGTACTTAGTAGAGACTGATTCAGTGTTAATCAAATACAGTGGAATGTACAAATAATTTTCGTTGTGCAAGGCACCCAGTGTTGCTTACGCGAGTCCAATTTTCTGAAGCAAATCATCCAATTCGTATTGATTGGTGGATTTTAGATGAATGACGACTGAAGATAATGAACATATCATTACTTAAACGGAATATACTTACATACGGTTGAGGCAATCCTGATATAATTTTATTTCATATAATTGAGGGAAACTTCAAATAGACGAAAAGCTGTTTCACGTTGGTAACGTAACGTGTCATTTCAACACATTATTATTCATGAATATACCAAGTGGCGTGATGATTTCAATGATTTCGTTGCTTTCGAGATGGTCATGGCTGAAAAGATGAGGAATAACACTTTCTTGCGGTAAATTTGCAAGTTTATTCCTACTATAATTTGACTATAAATAACGTAAATGTATTTAAGCACAATCCATTTTTCAAATCACATAAGGGATATTTTGATGCTTCATCCTCTGGATTATTTATACTACTGACTAAGGGGTGTAAAGTACGTGAACAAAATTAGGCCCACCTAACGTTTAGGAATTTCGTATGCAGTACGTATAAGTGGTAATATTCCGAGATCGTAAGTGCAACATAACTATATTCAGTTCAAAAATAAATTAAAATGGGAAGTTTATGTAATTAATATCATCACATTAAAGAAAACGTTTAACCGTTGCAAGTGGGCCTTTTTAGGAGTCACTGTTCCTAATATGGCCTATAACCGCATCTAGTTCATATTCACAGTCTGGGGCACGTAAATAGCAGGAAAATTGTTGTAATGCACTGAAAGAGTTGTAATGTAATTTTATTTTAAACATAAATGGAAGGAGATGATACGTAGAATTTTATATTTACGTTGTTTTACAAATGCTTTGGTTATTAACTCTTCAGATTATTAAATTTAATCAGCACCAAAATAGTTCTGACAAAAGTAAGTTTCCTTATCGTAAGTTAATGGGATTGGCCTTATTGGGAACAACCCGTTAAAAACGCGTGTGTGTTTATTGTTTAAAAAGAAACGTCTTTTTGGGAAGATTATGCCACTATCGTAGTACAGCACAATTTTCGGTACACATATATATATATTTATCAGTACAAATACTTCATGACCAAAGAGATTTCATTAGATGAAACGTACCGTGAAAATAAGAAGCAGCCCTCCTTCGTTGAACACCGTACCACAACTGAAAGTAAAATGGCCAGACGAGAGCGGGTGCGGAAGTAGTTCTTGCCTTGTCCATTACTTGTCATAAGCTATCATTACCAACGACAATTAGCGCTATTTTCAAACTTTATATGCTGCAAAATGAGAGTGGGCCTTATTAGAAACCGGACCTTATTTGGTACATGTATCTTATATGTGCGTTTTAACTTGAGGTCATGATCATAAGCCAAGAAAACTGCTGAGGTTGGATTATGTAAACGTAAGCATTCAGACTACTACTCGATTTCTTTGCTTAAGAAGTAATAGGATATATGTGTGTTTATTCTGTCCTCGTCCAAGAAGTTATGGGTTGTTTTATATAGTGCAGTAGATAAATCACGATGTCAATATTGCCTTTATTCGCGCAGGTGTTGGTGGCAGATTTTTCCCTGAGCGTTTTTGTTAAACGAGCTTAAAGTATTGGAGTCACTAGAACTATAATTTATTTTAAATGCTTTTCTAGTAATGTTGGTAACCTTACAAGCAATTGCAATCTTACCTTCTTAAGCAGTCAGTGCGATTCATGCGCGGTATTCACAGAATGTATTGGTAGTCAATGACTCGTATTCAAATGTTCAAATGTTTGAAATTCTATCGGACCAAACTGGGTGGTCATAAGTCCGTAGCTTACAAACTACTTAAACCTAGGTAAACTAACCTAAGGACAAACACAAACACCCATGCGCCAGGGAGGACTCGAACCTCCACGGCGAGCAACCGCGCGCTCCACAGCGAGACGCTTTAGACCGCTAGGCTACTCCACCGCGGCTGACTAGTATTGTTAGCCAATAAACAGATTGTAAAAATACTTAAAAGTGTACTTTTTATGCAAACATACAATTTTTCTAAAGAAATAATGCTTGTTTCTATCATGCATTGGAATGTGTTACACCAGCTGTGTACAAAGAATTTTGAATGACATTTTTATCACGTTTAGTTTGGCAGATACAGCAATGCAAAGCTTTGGGGACAGAGGATACGATAGCGTAGCTGACTAGCTGGTGGTCATGAGACAGTGGGCCGGGCCCCAGGGGCTACCCACTCGGCCAGTCAGCTACGCTATCGCAGCCTCCGCCCCAGAATGTTTGAACGGTTGTAGCTGCCGAACTAAAGGTGATGAGAATGTCATTCAGAATTCTTTGTACACAGCTGGTGTCAAAACTTCTAGTGGATGATAGAAACAACAATTCTTCCATTTAAAAAACTGTATGTTTTCCTTAAAAAATACCCTTTCTAAGTAATATTACTATCTGTTTGTTGGCCAAAAATACGAGCCCCTGACTACCTATCCATTCTGTGATAAAACCGCACATCAATCGCACTTTCCGTTACCACAATATTTGCGGTGCAAGTGTTAGGGGATTCACCCTGTATGGGTATTGTGTTGAGGTATGATACTGAAGCCGTAGTCAACCATAGATAACAAAAACAGTGGTTTCATATGATAGTGGGGCTGTTATCGATGTCCAAGTTCAAAGTTATATTCACGATTGCTCTTCGAAATTTCCAGACACGTTTAGTTTTGCTGATATACATACGGGATTTGATGGTGTACATAAGAAAGAGTTCAGAATCCTCATAACATAATTAACAGGACGCTGCAAAGAAACCAATGCCACGATGATAATACCTGGAGATTCGATGACTGTAAGCACATCGTATGCCCCGATAATCAGTGTTGACGTTGCTTCACAAGTAGTCTACGGAGCAGGCATGCATCTTTACGACAGCCTATCAATGGGCTGGTTTCGTCTTGATTTTGGTATGCATGTCATGGTGAAAGACTATTTCATACATTACATTCACATTTACATTACATTTATTCGTCGATCAAATTATGAATTAATATCTCATCATCGTCCATAAAAACTCCTTACTATGTCCAATATATTGGTAACATACTGTAAAATTTTCTTGGCGAATTTCTCTAGCCACTTCTGCTTAATCAGTCTGCACTTCTTTGTCAACCTTATTTTGCGTCCTTCACTTGCTGAGTTTTAATATTTCCTACTTTGATCACTTAGGTACAGTATCTTCTGTGCTATCCAGAGATTTCTTCTAAACCGCGTTCTTCTACCGAAATGATCCTTCACTGCTGCATATCTCAGTGTTACCCATTCTCCTTCCATTGTTTTACTTTCCCCCGTTTCAGCCAATCCTTGCCTAATGCTCCACAATAATTATTATGCTTCTTATTTACTGTTCAGTTGTTTTTAGACTTCATCAGTGTTTCCGTATTGACGGTCTCTCTATTGAGCCATCGTAACGTAGAATCTAGAGGAGGCTAAAGCTGTTTCCCTTGTTTGGTACTGGCAGTAATTTCGCGAATAAAATAAAAAGCTCAATTCCGAACTCAAAAGGTTATTAAAAACCCTTTAAGCCAGGTATCAATGATTGCAAAAGTATCTCCTACAGAAGGATAACACACTTGTTACCTGATAAAGGGCAGTAGAACTAAGCATTTAGTCGAACGACACTTGTCAAATAAAAGAATGGAATCGTCATCTCTGCATTTAAAAATATCAAGTTGAAATTCAGAAATATTTGCCTGGTTGTTTCCTTGATGAAAATTCTGAATATACAGGTGCTGCGTTCAGACTTCTCCCAGATTTTAAAATATTGGCAGAACTTGTTTACCTTAACATGACTCTTTTATTACGACTTTCTAGTTCGTTCGGACACGGTGGAACGAACAAGAGCCACCTACATTTATAAGGCTAGGACGAACATCGATCCTTTCTTGAGTGTGGATGTACACTACTCCCAAGCTCTTCATGAAACTGGCGACAGCGTCAATACGTCTGTATTGTGTGGATTAGTTGATAATTTGCGTGAGACAAGAGGCATTACTATGTTGGCAATGACGAAGTGCTCAAACCGACAGATTAAAAGCCAGGGTACCACGTTGGCACAATTTTTCTATTTTTCTCTTTATTTATTTTAATGAACATTGGCGGATAACGTCAATTCCTTAGTGTGACTTCATCTGTTTCTTCACTGACATATAGTTCACGAGGTCGTAATCGCTTATTGAGCCTCTTTAGCATACCGCCACGTCCATCTACCACCTTAGTAATGCAATTGAAGTTCAATTTGATCTGCGTTTCAGAGACTGATCTTCTATATAAAGCAGAGTGTCCGTATGTTTGTAGGTGTTGCATACAAATCTACAGTTTTGTTCCAATCTTTATGAAATTTTGTATACGTAAACTGCAATTCATGGGGACGGTCGCCGTAAGTGTAAGAATCACTTACGATATATAGTTCACGAGATATGATATCATAAACAATGAGATGCGCGAAAAACTGCTACATTTTGCGACAATGCTGCTCATTTTCTCCTAAACCAATGGACCGATTTCAACCAAATTTGGTACACACATTCCTTACCGTGAGATAACAATTGCTGCATGGTTAAGAATCACATACGCCACATGGTGCAAAAGATATTACGTCATAACCAATAGAAATCGCAAAAAATGGCATATAATGTGGCGAGACTTTCGAAATACACTGTATGACAATGACAGTACTTAGCGACTTGCAACAAATTTTAAATATAATTTCAAACTTTTATTAAACGTTTTCCCGCTGGCAACCAAAGTAAAATGATGAAAAGAAAAAAGTTTATCGCTTACTACTTTTCCGCTGTTTATGGAGTAAAACTACAGCTCTCGGTATGACGTTACAATTAATATTTTTAACACTACAAATTGTAGCGACAGGAAATTTTAAAGACAGTATACACATATATAGTTGAATGTAGCTTCTAAATTGTATCACATTCCGACACGTAATTCCTGAGATATGAGCACATAAATAGTAACGTTCCGCTGTTCATAGACTAAAACTACGGCTTTGGTATGATGTTGCAATTTATGATTTCTCCACTACAAATCGGAGCAACAGGAAATTTTACAGACAATTTACACGCATATATTTGAGTGTACCTTCTAAATTGTATCACAGTACGACACGTAGTTCATGCGATATGAACACATAAGCAGTAACGTTCATGGAAAACCGCCCCATCACGTACCAAGTTTTAATCTATTACTTCTTTGCTACTAATTGTATTCCCAAGAGATTTTACAGACATACAGCCCTTATACAAGTGAATATATTCCTGAAAAATGGCAGGAATAAATAAATAAATACCCGGGCAGCGCCGGGTTTTCAGCTTGTAAATCATATATTACTGGAATAAGTTTTAGTAAGGATCTTAGGAAGATTAATCTACAAGGTGTTCAGGCGGTATAGTAAGTACTTCAGCATGTAATAGCTTACACGAATTGGAATAAAATGTCCTGCATACCACATGTCAAACATTCATTGTGTTCTGAGATGCAGGTTTTAGCATGAAACATTAACAGACTTACAGCGTAGGCAAGACTTTCAAGACTTTGTTAACCAAAAACCGGTACCCATATGAAAATAAACTTTCTTAAAATTCGCTAAATTGTGCTTTGATACCAGTGTGATGATGTTCTACCAAAAACCGAAGGTAGAATCATGAAAAGTGTCTTCATTTACATTAGCTTTCAGTTCTTTTGAGTTACATACCAACGGTGATATCTCTGTACTCAACAATTATTTGACACGTTTTATATGGCATTTTTCTTGGAGTTCTGCTATACTAACAACTCCTAAAGTATTTACTATTTCTTCTGAAAAATCTGTATATGACCACAGACTAATGTTGCGATAGATCCTTCCGATTGGCATGCTCGAGTTCCCACCTCCCTTCCTCCCTTCCTCCCTCCTTTCCTGGAAAATCTCTACAAGTTCATTCTCCGTCTCTAAAGACCACCATGCCGACGTGAATTTAAACGCTAATCTTTCTTCCATCATTTTGGAGTCTGATTTGCACTACTGCCTCATTTAAATGAATTTAATGATATGTTGTAATCCCTCAAAGTGCAGATATAAGATTTTTGGTACGTTACTCACTGAATTCCTTGCTAAACTTCCTGGAAACGCTGATGTTTATGCAGAGGCTGACAGAATAATGTGAAACTTCCCGCAGTAAAATGCCACAACAATCAAACCTCAGTAAGAGCAGATACAACATTTTTGGCACGTTACTCACTGAATTCCTTGCTAAATTTCCTGGAAAAGCTGATATTTTTGCAGAGGCTGACAGAATAATGTGAATTTTCGTGCAGTAAAATGGCACAACAATAAAACCTCAGTAAGAGCAGATACAACATTTTTGGTACGTTACTCACTGAATTCCCTGCTAAACTTCATGGAAAAGCTGTTATTTTTGCAGAGGATGACAGAATAATGTGAATATTCGGGCAGTAAAATAGCACAGCAATCAAACCTCATTATTACATCATACCTCTTGTTTATCTAGTTGCCATTGGTACTGTTTCGCTGATGTGGTAAATATTTGAAATATTTGCTTGCTTACATTGGTTGATACTTCATGTTATACAGAAAACTAATTGACCCAGCTTGTTTTACTTATAGACTTCACTCTTGTAGCACGTTTGTGGAAAACCTGAAATCGACTCATTAGTTTCTTCTTGTTTCGATGCGCAGAAAAATGATGTGGACTTGAACGATTGTCAATAGGCCTTTCATGTCATCTCCAATAGTTTTATTTACTATTTCCACATATATGGCAGACATATGGTTTTCTTCTTATTGACATTACAATGTTTACAGGACATCGCGACTGAAAAACGTTAAATATTTTCAGCTCATGTAGATACGTACCCAGACTGTCAGTGAATAGTCTTCATGGGACGCCTCCTACTGTCATCATGAAATAAAACTAAAGGAATGTGAATGTATCTGCCAAACAGAAAAGAAATCTGAATCTAAACATTACATAGACTAAAAGTTTTCTTTTATTTTTCTTGGAGGTTTTTCTGACGTTAAACAGCGTTGTTACACCTCCATATGGTGAATACGAAGTAACTGAGTGATCGCATGCCAATAATACAATAATAATTGTTTAAATCGGAATCAATACCTGCCACTTTTAAAAGATTTAACGCAATCACCGATGATATTGTGATGGCTTCAGTTGTACTACAATGCCGTGACGATTCAGGGGGATAATTATGATTTTTTTCCTTTATTTTCATTTCATTTCCGTGGTGATGCGGGCTGGCAGCGCTGGAGGCGCTCTTCAGCCTGCATTATATAATACATGAACAGAAGAAACATAAGGGAGGACAAAACAGGAGAATGCAGAAACATAGACATGCAAAAATTGAAGAGAACATGATGCGTAAATGGAGTGAAAAGTGTGAAGTTCTTGAAAAGGCAACAAAAAATGGTGAAACACAACACTGAAGCACTGAGGGTCGCGGAAAGTTGAAAAACACAGGCGTTGGCAGCGGAAGGGCCGTTCGCATTTTGGTTAAAATTTCACTGATTAGTGTCACCCCGACGGAACACATACAGGTCACATGCACATGTTAAATGATTATAAAGAACGTGGATGGGGAAGGAGCAAGGAGAAGACCGAGAGAGGGTTGGAGAGAAGAGGGTAGCGGGGAGGGGGAGGGGTGGGGTGGGTAGAGGAGAAGAGGGGCCACAAGGTCATGGGGAAGAGAAGTGTGGATGCGATTTCCCAGGAAGATGTAAGATGCGGGGGCATATCGGAGGGACTGGTATTTCTAAGGGGAACTGAGGATGTGGGCCCCCTAAAGGTACCAAGGAGGGTGAAGGGAAGGGGGAGGATCAAAGCTGGTACAATGGATATATGTCTGGGAGGAGAGAATCGTCAGAGAGGGGGAGGGTACCGAAATTTCCATGGGAAAGGATAAGGAGGGTGGACAAGTGTAGAGTAGGGGAGATACAGTGGTAATGGCGCGGCAACGGTTGTGTGAAGATAGATAGACAATAGGGTGAGGGTGATCCAGTTTAAGGTAGAGGAAACAGAGATGAGGTGCTCAATGAAGAGAACAGGGCGGGGGAATGTGGTCATAAAGGAGCCGCATTGGGGAAGGGGATAGGAAGGGATACGGAAGATGAGGGGGAGGGCATGGCGTTCGAGGACCTCTAGGAACTTGTAGGATTGGGGGGTCGGGGGTGGGGGGGTGGAGAGGAGCAGAGACCTAAGCAAGATTGGAGACGCAGAGGATCGGGAGAATGAGGGATTTGTGGCGACAGAAGATGGTGAAAGGATTCAGGTCCCAGGTGAAGGCGGGAGCGGGCTCTTTCTTGGAAGGTGCGTCGGTGGGGAGTGCAGGAGAGGGTACGATCTATGGTGAGGCCCAGATATGAGTTTTTGTTTTCTTTTTTTATTAATGAGTGGTACTAGAAGAAAGGATATCAATGTATGGATAAGATGCTGTTTTCTGTATTACTTCATCGCAGTTCTTCCACGTATTCTGTACGTAAAGCCTGCACGCCTCCTTTCGTTTCGGTTCAAAGTTGTGCAGCACTGCTATGTTGTATAAATGTATTATGTAGCTACAAATCGTAGGTGGTTTGCATATAATGTATTTCCGGACCTGTCGGCCGCGGTGGCCGAGGGGACTGAGACGCTCCAGTCACGGTCTGCACGGCCACTACGGTCGGGGGTTCGAATCCCCCGTCGGGCATGGATATTTGTGCCGTCCTAGTTCGTAAGTAGTTCATAAGTAGTTTGTAAGTTTAGGGACTGATGACCCCGTAGTTAAGTCCCATAGACTATACAAACATTTGGAACATTTACGGACCTAATGGATTTGTCGCCAGAAGATGGACTTAGTGCAGCCACGCGCTTGGAATGTCAGAGGCGCCGCATGTGTGGTACCAACGCAGGCAACGGCAGCGCCAATTTGTGGCGAGTCTGAGCGCCTGGCTGACGGCTGGTGTCAGCGCACTGTGACAGCTGCCGCATGGCGCGGCGGCAGTGCATCATGCCTGCGATGCACCGGCTGCGCGGGGTGTCCAAACAAAGTGAAATTAATGGAGGTCGAGAGTAGGTACATCACCTAATTCGTTAGATGTTAACATTTACCTTCTTCTACTCTTAGTAACTCCCTACTTTAGTGGTAAAATTTCACTCCCCTGGTGGGGCGGGCTGGCAGCGCTGGATGCGCTCTTCAGCCTACAGCAAACAAAAGTTTCTTCCTAAAAGCTGTTGTCATTAAAAAAAAAAAAAAAAAAAAAAAAAAAAAAATTATACTTTCCGTTTCGAGGGTTCAGTAGCGTCTACTTCAATCCTACCAGCAAGAACTTCATTTAGACGTACAGGTTCTTGCAAGGAACCAAAATTTGTTTCTTAACACAATATTGATGTCATCTGTAACATTCTTATCCCTTTCAGGCCCTGCACGCACAATTATGCGGATCTTGTTTTGCTGGCTTTATTTCTCTGTGATTCACGCTAGGACGTTCGGATCTGCATCACACAATCGTGCATGGACTTTGTCAACGTGTTTTAGTTCCATGTTTCTACACTGTGAGCTACCAGCAGTCGGCCAACTTCCAGTACACTTACTACGGTGGCAGGAAAGCGCACGTTCAAATGTTCGTCTACATTGTTGCTATATAAATTTGCTTTCTTCATTTTAATAACATGGGTCTATTGTAGATATATCATTTTACATAAATATCTCTTATTTATTCTTTTTTAATTATTGGAGGTACAATCGGAAACATTAGCACATGCTAATGCCAGATTTTTATGATAAACACTTGTCGGCAAGATGTTCATATCGTTATTTCGTTTGACATGTGAAGCTGTCATACCTGATAGCCAGTTGATTTTATATGAAACTTTGATGTTGTTATGGTAATTCTTTCAAAATATCACGCAATCTGGTAACTATCACGAACCGAAACATAAACATTGCTGGTGCAGTTTCAGCACATCTAAGTGATCCTGATATCGCCGCTTTACTCAACTCGTAGGAATATTAATCAATGATGACGATACCCTCGATTCCACTTGGTTTCCAACTGCAAAGAAGAATGCATTAAACTTCTAGGCAAGTTCGTCTGGATCGTCTTCTTCAGGTGAAGATTTGGAGAAACACCAGCTTCACAATGCAGTGAAAAGCATGCACATGGTGTGTGTTAATTCATAGCTTCAGTACAGGCATGACAGTAAAGCTTATCAAGTGCCACTTGAATTCTGGATGACTGTGCGGAATACCTGGTCTCGCCAACAAATGGAAAGCCATTCAGTGACGAAGAGCTTGACGAAGATGAAGAAGTCGTTAATACAGCTCTTTAGATACGGTTCACGTTGCACAGACAAGCTACTGGACAAATATTATCACTGGCCTGCTGTTGATGACTTAACATCTGCAAGATGTTCTCGCAGAAGCGGTTCTAACTCCCGTAGTGGCACTGTCTCCTCTCTCTCGCCAAACACCACCACATTTTGCTATCGACTTTAAGCCAAACGAAAATATATTGAATATGTTCTCATGGCGAATTTTTCTTCAGGTCAAGTGCTCAAATCACGTAAGGTATGTTACTAGACCGTTTTCACTTGTTTCGGTCCATCCTCACTATGTCGAAAGTAAGAAAAGCAGAGTGCAACAGAAATGATTCCTTCAACATCGTCGTGTAATGAATATTTGGAAATATCAGACCAACTGTCTATTGGGCTGTTCAGCTCCTGGATAATTCATGTCATTCTGAACGGATGTTTTAGAAGTGAAAGCGATTGGCGTGCCTCAGACGAGCGTTATACAAATGTTCAAAATGTTCAAATGTTTGAAAATCAATGGACTTAACTGCTAGGTTATCAGTTCGTAGCTTAAAAACTACTTAAATAAGCTAAACTAAAATAAGGACAACACAAACAGTCATGCCCTAAGGGGGGGGGGGGGGAGGGATTCGAATCGTCACCGGCGAACGGCAGCGCGCACCACAGCGCGGCGCCCCAGTACGCACGGCTAATCCGCCGCGGCATACAACTGTTCTTTTTCACAATATATATTAATGCCTTCGTAGGTAACAATGGAGGATCAATGAGGCGTTTTGCGAATGATGATTTAGTATATCGAGACGTCGCAACAATGGAAAAGAGTTGTGAAATGGTGGACTATCTGCGCAGTTTTGACGCAAGGTGCCGGGCATGGCATTTGAACCTCAACAGAAACAAATGTAAAGTGCTGCTTCAATACAGAAAGGAAGATCCTGTATCGTATAACTACACAATAGCGGGAGAAAACAAGGCAGCAGTTACTTGCACAAAATGTTTGAAAATTGACTAAGGAGCGATTTGAAATGAACGAGCATATTATATTTATTGAAGATGACAAAAGATAGGCAATGAAGAGAGGTGTTTGGGCCATATTCTTCCGTAAGTCCTCTACTGATGAAAAGCCACGTCATGCACTGTGTCCATCCGTAGAAAATTCGTGGTGCAAACACAACAGGGCTCAGGCAACTGGGAATCTTAGTGTCAGGCGTATTCTCTTTCTGTTGCTGCTGTTTCAACAATTGTACCTATTTTCAGAGACTTGGCTCATCGTGACCTTCTAAGAACATGTTTGCATGGCATGGGCAGAGACAGAACACAAATAAATGTTTCAGCAGTATAATTTGGAACCGCCTTCTTAAAACTGTATTTGTGGGCATGCATACAATGAAACTAGGAGTTCGTGCTAGTGTTATTACATTCATTTATGTTAATATTGGAAAGTGTTGAGTACTGAGAAAACTGGGAACTAATCCGGGTGAAAATATGATCACCGGGCTACAACTTGCGATAAAATGAGTATAGCCGAAGCAGACAGGTCTGCATCTAATATGGCCAAGAAAGCAAAACAAACATGCAGGAAGGTGAAAAAACAAGCGGGAAGAAAGGTCATCATATGCTGTAGGAAAGTTTTCAGTTTTAATTAACTGTAAGTAACAAATTTCGAAAGTTTTTTCTTTAAAGTCAACTTCCCGCAAATTAAAATTTTCAGTACGTATGCCCTATTACATCAGAAACTATCATAGATAAATGAAAACACTTAATATTTCTTGTTAATAAATTTAAAAAGTATTTCTTAAAAACTATAAAATGGATAAAGTAGATTTTAGTACATTTGACTCTATTAGCATCATGTAACGTACAATAAAAATATTAAGGTCCCGCATCAAATAGTTTGTACAGTACCGGGTCAAATTCTTGCCTACATTAACATGGGTTAGATAGGCAGGGTGTGGCCCCCTTAAAGACACCAGTCCAGCACTGGGCGTCAGATGTGCGGTAGCCAGCGTGGAAGGCGCGCCCTGTGTCGGTCACCGCAGCAAAAGGCCGCCGATCGCCAGGTCTCCACGAGATCGCCAGTGGGCAGCGAATCTGGAAGCCCCGGCCATTGGAAACCGTTTTGTGTGCGCGATTCCGTTGGCGGGCGCTGAAGCCCGGACCCCGGACGCCGCAGGCTACCATATAGTGCTGCGCCGCAGCACGTGGAGGTCAGAAATTCACCTCGAATTTCAATGAGAGAAGCTTATAATAGTTACCGTAACGAAACCCAGTCACGTAATTCGGTAGAGAATCCTAAGAACTTCTGGTGGTATGTAAAGTATACTAGCGGCACAGCACAAACAGTAACTTGATTACACGATAGAAATGGTGACGCTACTGATAAAAGTTTCACTAAAGCAGAATTGCCTAACACAGCGTTCCGAAATTCCTTTACTAGAGACGATGACACATACCCCAGAATTCCTATCAAGAACATCTCGCGCTATTCATAATTTAGAAGTAAATATGCGTGTAGTTATAAAACTACTTAAATCACTTAACAGATGTTAGTAACCAGGTCCCGACTGTATACCATTTAAGTTCCTTTCAGAGTATGCAATAGCAAAAAATTGTTCAAACATTTGTAGAGCTTATGGGACTTAACTACGGGATCGTCATCCCTAAACTTACAAACTACTTATGAACTAGCTTATACTAAAGACGGCACAAATATTGATGCCCGAGGGGGTATTCGAACCCCCGGCCGTAGTGCCCGTGCAGGACTGGCGCACCGCACACCGCTCGGCCACCGCGGCCGGCTGATGGAATACCCCGGATGGCTTTTGCACTGTACCTCACAAGCGCCTTCTAATCAAATTGCGTGCTTATGGAATATCGCCACAGTTGTGCCACTGGATTCATGATTTCCTGTCAGAAGGGACACTATACGTTGTAACTGACGATAAGTCATCATTAGATCATAAGTGATATCTGGAGTTCCACAGGGAAGTGTTATAGGACCCCTACTGCTCCTTATTTTTATAAACTATTTAGGATACTATAAGAGTAGCTCTCTTAGACTGTTCGCGGATGATGCTGTCATTTATCGTTTAGTAAAGTCACCAGAAGACCAAAAGCAATTGCAAAATGATTTAGATATCTGCATAGTGCAAATCTTGGCAATTGACCGTTAATAATGATGAGTGTGAGGTCATCAGTTACACGATAAATCAGTCAAACCTATAGACCGTAAATTCAGCTAAGTGCCTAGGACTAACAATTACAAACAACTTAAATTGGAAAGAACACATAGAAAATATTATAGGGAAGGCGATCCAAAAAGTACGTTTCATTGGTAGAACACTTAGAAGACAACAGTTCTACTAAAGAAACTGCCTACACTACACTTCTGCTTAAAATTTTGAAGTATTGCTGCGCATAGTGGGATCCACATCAAATGGGACTGACGGACGTTTTAGAGAAAATTCAAGAAGGGCAGCTCGTTTTGTATTATCGCGATATAGGGGAGAGAGTTTCATGGAAATGATGCACGAGTTTGAGTGGAAGTCATTAAAGCAAAGGCGTTATTTGTTGCGGCAAGGTCTATTTACGAAATTTCTTTCACTGACTTTCTATTCTGAATTCGAACATATATTGTTAGCACCCATCTACATAGGGAAATAAAATAAATAATCAAAAACAGAAAATTTAGGTGTTCCTTTTTCCCGCGATATGTTACAGAGTGGAACTATAGAGAAATATCATAGCCGTGGTTCGATGAACCCTCTGCCATGCACTTCTATGTGATATTCCTCACGTGTCATAGCTAGGTATGTGGACTGACACCACAACCTGCTGACCGCCGAGCCCCCTTGGTCGGCTGTCATCTGAGTACCGCCGTAAACGGCAGATTCCGCCAACAGATGTTACTTTAATAGGCCTCTAGCCCTTGTGCTGCATGAAGCCGACAAACCAGACTTGGAAGATATTGTGTAAATAAATGAAACAATTTGGGACGTTACCGTTAGCTTTTGTACATTTGGAGAAAGCTTTTGACAATGTTGACTGGAATACACTCTTTCAAATTCTGAAGTCAGCAGGGGTAAAATACAGGGAAAGGAGAGTTATTTACAACTTGTACAAAAGCCAGACCGCAGTTATTAGACTCGAAGGGCATGAAAGGGAAGCATCAGTTGGGAAGGGAGTAAGACAGGGTTGTAGCCTTTCTCCAATGTTATTCAATTTGTACATCCAGCAGGCGGTGAAGGAAAGCAAGGAAAAATTTGGAATAGGGATTAAAGTTCAGGGGGAAGAAATAAAAACATTGCGTTTTGCTGATGACATTGTAATTCTGTCAGAGACAGCGAAGGACCTTGAAGAGCAGTTGAATGGAATGGACAGTGTATTGAAGAGAACATATAAAATGAACATTAACAAGAGCAAAACAAAAATAATGGAATGCGGTCCTAGAAAATCAGGCGATGCTGAAGGAATTAGATTAGGTAACGAAACAATGAAGGAGGTAGATGAGTTTTGTTACTTGGGTAGTAAAATAACATGCGATGGTCGCAGTACAGAGGATATAAAATGCAGAATGGCAATGGGAAGAAAAGCATTTTTGAAAAAGAGAAATTTGCTAACATCGAATATTAATTTAAGTGTAAGGAAGTCTTTTCTGAAGGCATTTGTGTGGAGTGTTGCCTTGTATGGGAGTGAAACATGGACGATAAGCAGTGCTGACAGGAAGAGAATAGAGGCTTTTGAAATGTGGTGCTACAGAAGAATGCTGAAGATTAGGTGGGTAGATCACATAACTAATGAAGAGGTACTGAACAGAATTGGTGAGCGAAGGAATTTTTGGCATACCCTGACTAAAAGAAGGGATCGCTTGGTAGGACACATTCTTAGACATCGGGGAATCGTAACTTTAGCATTGGAGGGAAGTGTGTGGGGTAAAAATCGCAGAGGGAGACCAAGAGACGCGTATAGTAAGCAGATTCAAGTGGATGTGGGTTGCTGTTCTTATGAGGAGATGAAAAGGCTTGCTCAGGATAGAGTAGGGTGGAGAGCTGCATCAAACCAGTCTCCGGACTGAAGACCATAACAACAACAAACCGTTAGGTGTGAAATTTACAGAACCATCAGTTTAATATATCACTTTTGCCAAATTTAACATGAATTACTTACAGAAGGATGGAAAAACTGGTAGAAGCCGACCTCGGGTAAGATCAGTTTGGATTCAGGAGAACTGTAGAAACTCGGGAGGCAATACTCACTTTACGGATTATCTTAGAAGATAGACTAAGGAAAGTCAAACCTACATTTCTACGTTTTGTAGATTTGGAAAAAGCTTTTAATAATGTTGATTTTAATACACTCTTTCGTGTCTTCACATCAGCAGGAGCAAAATATACAGAACAGAAAGTTATTTACAACTTGTACAAAAGCCAGACCGCAGTTATTAGACTCGAAGGGCATGAAATGGAAGCATCAGTTGGGAAGGGAGTAAGACAGGGTTGTAGCCTTTCTCCGATGTTATTCAATTTGTACATTGAGCAGGCGGTGAAGGAAAGCAAGGAGGAGGAATTAAAGTTCAAGGTGAAGAAATAAATGTATTGCGTTTTGCAGATGACATTGTTATTCTGTCGGATGCAGCAAAGGACCTTGAGGAGCAGTTGATCGGAATGGAGAGTGTATTGAAAAGGAGCGTATAAAATGAACATTAACAAGAGAAAAACAAGAGTAATGGGGTGCAGTCTAACAAAATCACGCGATGCTGAAGTTATTAGGTGAGGTGACGAAACAATAAAGTTTGTAGATGTGTTCTGTTACTTTGGCAGTAAGATAACTGATGTTCAACTGTTCAAATGTTTGTAAATCATTCGGAGCAAACTGCGTGGTCATCAGTCCGTAGCTTACAAACTACTCAAACTAAGGTAAACTAACCTAAGAACAATACACACACTTGTGTGTATTGTGACGAGCAAGCGCGCGATCCGCAGTGAGGCGCTTTAGACCGCTCGGCTACTCCACCGCGGCAAAATAACTTATGATGGTCGCAGTACAGAGGATATAAAATGCAGAATGGCAATGGCAAGAAAAGCGTTTTTAAAAATGAGAAATTTGGTAATATCGAATATTAATTTAAGTGTAAGGAAGTCTTTTCTGATAGAATTTTTGTGGAGTGTTGCTTTGTACGGGAGTGTAACTTGGAGGATAAACACTGCGGACAGGAAGAGGATAGAGACTTTTTTTTTAATGTGGTGCTACAGAAGAATGTTGAAGATTAGGCGGGTAGATAACTAATGAAGAGATACTGAACGGAATTGGGAAGAAAAGGTAATTTCGGCATACCATGACTAAAACAAGGTAGGGCACATTCGTAGACATCAGGGAATCATAAAATTGCCATTGGAGGGCAGTAAGTTGGGGAAAAATTCCAGAGGGAGACCAAGAGACAAATATAGTAAGCAGATTCAAATGTTTTGCCGTTCTTATGAGGAGATTAAGAGCCTTGCTCTGGATAGAGTAGGGTGGAGAGCTACATCAAACCAGTCTCCGGACTGAGGACCACAACAACAACAGCAACTGTCAGTAACACCTCATAACCGTTACATTCAGTTACTGCAGATACGACTAACTGAAATAACGAGTTATGATAATAATAATTACTTATCGGCATCGAACTACTGTGGAAGAAAGATAAGGAATACTGATGTATTTTCTACTCTCCCCAATCATTTGGAACAAATGCACTTTTCCTTTCCAGATTAGACTAACCAATATGATTGTGTGAATGAGTAGCAGAAAGCCTCCTGAGGCTTACTTAAGAGTCAAAGATGAAAAGGTCGTGTTTAACCTGTCAGAGGATTGCGAATGTTTCATCCAACAGCTGATAGACAGCCTCCCGTCTTCTGATAGGACCTGATTAGCGCGGAATCCATTAAGAGGATGACCGAAATGTTTAAACACTCGTGTCGCGACGAAGTAGGTTACATGGTGACAGAGCTCCGTCCAGATTTTGTAAAAGATGGTAAATATGTTGATAGTATTAATTGAAGTATCTAATAAAGCTTCGTGAACGTAATAGTAGAGTCAAAATCCTCGGTTTTGCGTAAATTCGGAGTAGTTTTTCAAATAATAGGACTTGGAACATATTACTCTCTTG
This sequence comes from Locusta migratoria, assembly GCA_026315105.1. NCBI lineage: Eukaryota > Metazoa > Arthropoda > Insecta > Orthoptera > Acrididae > Locusta > Locusta migratoria. Next base: position 43,877,685 of record CM048748.1, read on the forward strand.
CATTCACTTTGAACTAACTTTCGTTTTTTATCCACCTAAAGATTTTTCAGTGTAGGAACAATTAAATGGGGGTAATATTTAATTTTCCGAGTAACTTTGGAGGATGAGAACATTTTATTTGAATTCTTTACTTTGTATGATAGGAATTTGAGCCGACGTGGCGAGGAAGTAGTTAAGTCTCAGTGTTTGGGACTTATTTCAATATCTTTTGTTCTTTCTTCCAGCAATGTTTAGGAAATAGCGTGTGTAGAATTATTATTATTTCGTTGATATGCATTTGTTTCCTTTTTTGTAGTTCTTGGTTGAGCTTTGTCCTCGAAGTGAGCACATTTAATTACGTTTCTAATACAAGAAAATGACGCTACCCTGATGCTAGTGTATAATTAATTAGTGCTGCCTTTGAATTTTTGCAATAAAGTTGACGACGGCAGGCACAAAGGCGAGTTACATTCATTGCCCAACGATGCGAGAAAATACTGTAACGTAAATTCAGCTACGCTGACAAGTGAATATTTGAATTAAAAGTACCAGGACGGAGAGTAAGGCGAGTTCTGTTAAACCTTGCAGACTCAGACTATAAATAATATTTAGGAGCGTGCGTCCTCGGGTACACTAACGCTAAGTAATAACAGTGTTACTGCGTGATCTATTTTTTTAAAATGTGTGCGAAATTTAGTGCTTATATCTCGCTCGGTTACGAAAGAAAACATTTTCCCCTTGCAACTGCTTACTGTATGAAAAGTTAAATTAATGCAGTAATCAGTGCTGAACGATATGCGTGAGAAATGTGGGAAAATTATAGGAAGAATAGTATAATCCGTTCTATCCCCACTCTCTGTGCCCCATGTAAAATGTTATGACACACTACCGTAGAGAGTGACCATTAGTTTTGCATTGTTTTGTAATATGTCTCAGTAATCATTAAGAAAAGGGCTACGTCCCAGAATGAAATGATCATAATCGGGAACCCTTGTGCTCTCATTATAACTCCTACCATAATTGTTATTATCTCCATTAACTACCTTGCAAAGAATATTTCTCAATAGGTAGAACCAATTTAATGTGTACTTTGCTTGCAATACGTGGACCCACTGATGGTACGTGTTTTGAATTATTATCGCGGCCAAAATATTGTCCTAAGATTGAAGTACCCTGCATGGGTCAGTGTAGCTACCGTATTCATCGTTGAAACAGAGTTCATGGTTATTTTAACAGAATAACCAAACAACAAGCGTTAACGCTACAAATTGTATACCTTCAGGAGCTGGTTCGCCATCCATTTCCATTTCTTCTGTCGACCAATGATTGAAGACCTATTCTTGTAAGCGCTTTACCCACCGCGGGTGGTATAGCAGACGCTGATTCTTGAATTTCAGTTTGATCATACAGATGACGAATAATGTCTTGGGATATATTATTCCACGCGTGCTTGACCACTTCTCATAGCTATGCAACAGTTGTGTTGACACGTCGCACATGTGAGTTGTCGTCCTATCATATCCAACAACTGCTGGACTGAAAAGAAGTGTAGCCCAGAGACATTGCTTCAAGTCATGCATCAGCCCGCATAGCCCCTTTCCAAAGAAAACACGCGCACACAGGTGTGAAATTTAGAAAATCATAAGTTTAATAAGTCATACTTGCAAAATTTTAACAAGAATTATTTACAGAAGGATGGAAACGCTGACAGATTTTCTCATCGGGAAAGATCAGTTCGGATTCACGAGAAATGTAGGAATACGGGAATCAATACTCACCTTACGACGTAACTTACATTAACGAAAGGCAAACCTTTTAGCTTTTGTAGATTTGGAGAAAGCTTTTCACTATGTTGACTGAAATACACTATTTCAAATTCTGAAGTCAGCAGGGGTAAAACATAGGGACCAGACCGTTGTTTACAGCATTTTCAAATGTTTGTTAAGCTTATGGGACTTAACTACGACGTCATCAGTCCCTAAACTTACAAACTACTTATCTACTACCTTATTCTAAGGACGGCACAAATATTCATGCCCGAGAGGGGATTCGAACCCCTAACCGTAATGGCCGTGCAGACCGTGACTGGAGCGCCTTTCACAACATGTAAATCAACCAATCAGAAGATATTACAGTTGAAGGGCATGAAAGGGAAGCAGTTGTTATGAAGGGAGTATTCAATTTGCACATTGAAGAAGCAAAGTAAAATTTGCGGAAGGAATTACAGTTCAGGGTGAGGAAATAGAAACATTACGTTTTGCTGATGACAATGTAATTCTGTCAGAGGCAGCAAAGGACATGGAAGAGCAATTGAATTGACTGGACAGTGTGTTGACGGGAGAGTATAAAGTGAACATTGACAGGACAAAAAAAGGGAAATGGAACGCAGTCTTAGAAAATCAGGTGATGCTTAAGGAATTAGATTAGGTAACGAAATAATAAATATGGTGGATAAGTTTTGTTACTTGGGCAGTAAAATAAAATATGATGGTCGCAGTACAGGGAATATGAAAATGCAGAACGCCAATGAGAAGAAAAACGTTTTGAAAAAGAGAAATATGCTAACATCCAATACTAATTTAACTGTAAGGACATATTTCTGAAGGCATTTGTGTTGCTTTGTACGGAAGTGAAACATGGATGAGCAATAGTTTAGACAGGAAGAGGACAGAAGCTGTTGAAATGTGGTGCTACAGAAGAATGCTGAAGGTTACGCGGGTGGATCATTTAACTAATGAAGAGATACTGAACAAAGTTGGGGAGAAAAGGAGATTTCGGCATACAGCGACTAAAACAAGGAGAAAAGAGGCCACAAACAAAGAAGAATAATGTAAATCAAGGTATCGATTCATAGGACACATTCTTAAACATCAAGAAATCATAAAATTAGCATTGGAGGGAAGAGTGTTGGGGAAACTGTACAGAGGGAGACCAAGATACGAATAAGTAGGCAGATTCATTTGTATGTTGTTTGCCGTTCTTATGAGGAGATGAAGAGACTTGCTCAGGATACAGTAGGGTGTAGAGCTGTATCAAACCAGTCTCCTACTGAAGACTACAAAAACAACAGGTGTGTTATATATAATAAAATGTAAAGGAAAAATTAGCATTTCCTGTTTATTATCATGCCTGAATATTTTGATCTGAATTTCAATGAGTAGGATATAAAAGACCAGTTTTCAAAATGTTCAAATGTTTGTAAGTCTATCGGACCAAACTGCGTGGTCATCAGTCCGTTAGGTAAACTAACCTATGGACAAACACACACACCCATGTCCCAGGGAGGACTCGAACCTCCACGGCGAGCAACCGCGCGCTCCGCAGCGAGGCGCTTTAGACCCTCGACTTTTCCACCGCGGCTAAAAGACCAGTTTTCTACTTTGATAGTTTTATTAAGTTAAAAAGTATAATATCAATGCTTATTAAATTTATTTTACAAAATTACACTACGGAAAATGAAATACAAACTACAAGTATTATTTTTCACCAGATGTTCATAAATTGATGGTCTTTGCAATTACTCCATAGCGTATCATTTGAAGCATATATATATATATATATATATATTATATATATATATATATATATATATATATATATATATAATGGTTCGTAGGCGAAGAATGAGGCGTTCGCAGCTTGGTTTTTAGGGCTATTGATAATACTGACATTAAGAATACGACTAATAATCCAAGAGCTCAAGTGTTTCTGCAAGGGCCTAGTGTATTTAGTGGTGTTTTCCAGTTTATAGTTACAAGAGCTGACGCTACTCCAAGTCAGGGCAATGGTTGGATTACTGCTGCTATTGTTCGTGGTAATGGTGATACTTTAAAAGCGTAAGGTGGACTTTTAAGAAAACAGATGTGATTGCTTATCGTACATTTCTAGTGTTTGAAGTGTTCAACAAGGATATTGGTAAATCGTATTACGCGTGTAATATGCCATTTGTTGTAAAAACTCGTAATCTTCGCAGAGTTAATGAACAAGAGGGCGTCGGTATATGGATTAAAGGAATGTTGAATTGTAGTAACATTAGAGTTGTTGGTTATGTTTTGTATTATTATCGTCATTGAAATAAAGAAACTTAGCAGTTTCACCTCCCATTTCTCCTGATATGTTATTATCGGGCTCTTCTTTCTATTCTTCGTCATCTTTTTCTTGTTCACTTTAGATCTCAATCTGAAGTGTTGCAAGATTGCCTGTGTTACTCAATATCAGTGGCGCAGTATTTTTTTAAACAGGACGGCATCGGAAATTTGAAATAGTACCCATGCAATAAATCACAATGCAACTGTAATTTTCCAAGCACAAGTGAACCTGACAATGAGTCGCCAACGTGATGCCGCCATTGAGAACGTGTGCTGCTGTTACTGTGAGCGGTTTTAATGCCGCCGCGACCAGCTTCGATGCTGTCGCCATTGTTACTGCTACGCTGAAGTTACGAGCCGATTGCTGATATGCGGGAACCCTCTGCCTAGCAGGTCAGCGGCGAAACCAATTGGAATATTACTAACAACAATTGTGTTATTTTAATTCAATTTTTACACATAGACTCTCATGTTACTTGAACTGTAAAGACCTTTCTCTTTAGCTAGTAACATACAGGGTGTCCAGAAAATCGCCACACGTATTGCCTAGTATAAATAGTGATCCTACGCCCAGAGCGATCAGTTGCACTGTTTAAACGTGAAAGGAGGTTAGCGTACCGACGGAAGAGGTTAAAATCATGTACTCCATTGAACAACGCGTTTTTCTGGTGATAGAATACCACAGGTTAGAAGAGTCCTACGGCAAAAAGGCGAACTTTTCTAGCACTATTTAATGTTCGAAAAGGAACCGATGCGAAATCCATTCGTACTATTCGCAAAATTTCAACGAATAGGAAGCGTAACTGATGATCTATTGGAGCATGTTGGCCGCAAGCAAACCGCAGTTACGCCTGACAATATTGCCACAGTTTCTGGAATTATTCAGCGAAATCCAAAGTTATCCGTCCGTATAATTGCATCTGAGACTGGTTTGAGGCGTTCCAGCACGCAGAAAAGAAAGAGCCTACACATGTTTCCATTCAAAATTCAAACGCACCATGTCATACCCGTACGAGCTGTGCAGCAAAGGATTGCCTTTGCTAATCAGATGCTCACAATGATTGATAGTGAAGGATTTGATGTTGGCTGCATCTGGTTTACTGATGAAGCACACTTCCAACTGAAAGGATACGCGAATAAGCAGAACTGGCGATTTTGGGGTTCCGAAAAGCCATATCGGTGTGACGTGAAACCTCTGTATTGTCCTAAAGTTACTGTGTGGGCTGCAGTATGCAGGAGAGGCATCATTGGCCCTTTTTTAATTCATTGGTGCACGTTAAGTTGCAATTTTGGAACAATTTGTCGCCACACAGCAAGCATTAGAGGGAACAAGTGTTTCGCTTTTTTGAGGAAATCGGGAACCGAGTTATTGCTTTGGAATATCCCAAATTTACCGGTGCAGGCATGGATTGACCACCATATTCGCCGGATTTGACTCCCCGTGACTTTTTTTTGTGTGGCACAGAAAAAGACATGGTCTACCCGAAGCATCCCGCCACGCTGGACGAGCTTGAATCGGCGATCTCTGTGGCATGTGAATCAATTTCGCTAAAGATACTACGAAATGTGGTGGCGAATTTCATTCTTTGTTTGCGCCACCTCTGTAGTTCCAATGGTGATCTTTTTGAAAGCATTGTGATGTGATTGTTTGCAAAGAGTGTTTTCATACGATTATTTCACTTTTGTATGCTGATATGAGCTGTAGAGTGTACAGTGCCATGTGTTAGCAGCTTTTGTAACTATTATTTCAAACTATTGTATAAACTTCTTACAGCTTTCACAATAAACATACCGTTTCATGCATTCCTCTTTCGATCTTTGTATTCGAGATATTTAATTTCTAAATCAGGGAGTCCTTTTCTGGACACCCTGTACAACTCGCTTAATTAATTTACTAGTTGATTATATACTCTCCATTTCCAAAACGTTGCTCCTCTTCCAAATGAATGCGAGCCTTCTCAATTTTCTGCTTGTGCATTTGTTTTCTTAGTACAATTGGTAAAATTATGAAAAGTTTAAAAATAAGTAATAGATTAATAAAATCAATAGGCTTTATTTTTAAAAAATGAATCCACCCCCGTCAGGACCAAATCCAGGCTGCGCACAGATCAATATTGGCAGAGAGCGTATCTGAACTATTGGGACTCAGTTTTAAGCCTCTCAGCAAGAAACTGGAAATTATAACTACCGCTGGGTCAATTGAACCAAGGATATGAATAGTTGGGTTAAGATAGCTTAATTTCTAAAGCAACGTAAAATGTAAAACTAAATCAAGAATTGTATCGGTAACGGTTACAAAACACTGCACGTCCTTTGTTGGTTCCGCAAGGATTATCTTTGGCGGCCGGTAGGCGGGGTAAAGTCGGAGAATAATAGCGGAGCGTGACGTTTGCTCTGGAGGTCGCGGTGGACACAGCCCGGAGTTCTTCATGATGCTGCTACTTTTTGGTAAGTTACTTTAAATGTTTTTCGCATTGCGCAAGGTCGTTCATTGCATTTTATTTTCCTTTATATCACTTTCCATTCAGTAGGAACCTATACACAACCTTGATTAATTCGTCACTGTCATTGTTGTAATAACATGGATAGGGAATTAACGAAACGTAATAATAAAAAAAGCAGTTCCTTGCACTTTTTGGCATTTTGATTTTTTATAATTAGTACTTTCCTGAGGGTAGGGCTGCATCCCTGTTTTAGTAACTGCCTCATTGCACGACTTTGCAATAATATGCACATTCTTTATTTTTATAGTTTATGTTACTCGTGTCGAATTTGCTGATAGTTAATTTTCTAATTTTCTTTAATACAGATTTATTCAGTTTGATTGGTTTAATTTTGTTTGTGATTATTCTTGCCGCTGTAAGTGATTGTAAGTTAATGGTAATTAAGCACATTGTAGCAAGTGGGTGACATGAAGGATTTGAAGTGAAGAATGTGAGGTGGTGTGAAGCGAGGTATCACTCCCATTTTTACAACAAAATAATATTTCTTGCACGCATTCATTATTTGTGTATGCAGACTGATTGTATAGTAATACTAAGACAGGGCCAACAAGTACAACTCAGTACGACATTCTTTTATTGTTCTCGCAAAGTAACTAACAGCCAACCAAGATTTTGCATCTTTTTAATCCTTCTAATATTGCAGTCAGATAGCGTAAGTTTCGACGTGCCCAAACTTGCCTTACGTAGGTCGGCATTACGTTGCGCACTAATTGTCAAGTTACTCTCCTAGTAGTACTGCAGTCAGATCCATAATTTTAGAAGCCAGATACGATCTTTCATTTTTGTAGACCCCGGTTAGTACTGAAGGCAACACATGCACAGACACATTAAGTATGAAATAAATCGCAATTTGCGATGTTATGACATCACTGTATTATGTTTAAATGGAATACCAATCTGTGACGAATGAAAATTGTGCCGGGCCGGGATTCGAACCCGGGATCTCCAGCTTACTTGGCATACGCGTTGACCACTCCGCCACCGAGGACACAGTGACTAGCCCGACTACAGAGGACTCTTCCCTGCACGTCTCCCGCCACACACAAATCTCCATTCGCCACGCTGTCTCTTTTCTATACCACAGCCTATTTATTCCATAATGCTCGCAGCCACAATACTGTATTCCCGCATTAGGGAGAACAGACCATGAGGTATCGAAACACAATTAATTGTTATCAGGAGCCCAGCCTCGGCTTGTATACAATTATATAAATTTTTGACGAATTACAGCGTTCAAATGAATGAAATAAATCGCAATTGGCGATGTTATGGAATCACTGTATTAGGTTTAGATGGAATACCAAACCAATTAATTGTGTCTCGATACCTCATGGTCAGTTCTCCCTGATGCGGGAATACAGTATTGTGGCTGCGAGCATTATAGAATAAATAGGCTGTGGTACAGGAAAGAGACAGCGTGGCGAATGGAGATTTGTGTGTGGCGGGAAACGTGCAGGGAAGAGTCCTCTGCAGTCGGGCTGGTCACTGTGTCCTCGGTGGCGGAGTGGTCAACGCGTCTGCCTAGTAGGCAGGAGATCCGGGGTTCGAATCCCGGCCGGGCACAAATTTTCATTCGCGACAGTTTGGTATTCCATCTAAACCTAATACAGTGATGCCATAATATCGCAAATTGCAATTTATTTCATTCATTTGAACGCTGTAATTCGTCAAAAATGTGTATAAACATATTAAGTAGCCGCTTTACACACACATCAGGCAGTCCCGTTGCAGGTTATACGTGACGGCTTTCATTATCGATAGGGGCGTTCTAAAAAAATATTCAAGAAGTTTTGTAACGGTTCTTAAAACGACGGCAGGTGGTTGAGCCCTTGAAGGAGTCGTCGCCGAGGTGTGGCGGCACAGCACAGGCCGCTTATGGAGCGCTGTATATGGCGACGAACACATCGCGCCCACACTAAAGCCTAACGGTTACTGCCGGGCAGGGCCGCGGTCGCCCCTATCAGTGCACACACACACACATACGCGATCTCTCTCTCTCTCCCTGCGCGCGCACACACACACACACACACACACACACACACACACACACTGCCAGATTTAATTTTTTTTCGCTCTCGCACTTCGCCACATTCCTAACGACGGCAGTGCAGCCTCGCGCGGTGTTATTCGTGCGGTTTTGTGCTCGTGAAAACGCCGTTCTCTGCGTCACCGCCCCTTTCCATCTCGCCTGTAGCAACTTAATCTGCCGCTGCGTGCGCAGTTTTCTGTGCTGCCATCTCTCCAGATTCTTCCTGACCTTTTCGACAACATGCACAGTTGCGATCTCATTTCATCTTCATCTACATCATTATATAGGGTGTTTCACTAAGTGTGTTTGCCTCTGTAACTTATAAAATGATAGGTGACGGGAAATTTTAATGCGGTAGATCACCACAAGAAATTTTACACTTTCTGAGGAGCTATGAACATAGTTTATTGTATCATTTTCCAAAGAGTTACAGCACAAAGATATAATTTTTAAATGGAACAATAGTTTTTTTTCTGTCATGTATTGGACTTGTTTAAAACAGCTGCGTCCAAATCTATTTAAACTACTTTCCTATCACTGTTAGTTTGGGAGCTACATTCCTTCAAAGTTTAGGGGGCGGAGGCTACGACAGCGTATCTGACTGGCTGGTGGTCATGAGACAGTGGGCCGTGCCCCAGGGGATAGCCACTCGGCCAGTCAGCTACGCTATCGCAGCCTCCGCCCCTGGAACTTTGAAGGGTTGTAGCTGCCAAACTAACAGTGATAGGAATGTAGTTTAAATTGATTTGCACGCAGCTGGTTCAAAAGAAATCAATACACGACAGAAAAAACTATTGTTCCATTTAAAAATTATATCTTTGTGGTGTAACTCTTTGGAAAGTGATACAATAAACTGTGTTCATAGCTCCGCAGAAAAAGTATCATTTCTTGTGTTGACCTACCGCATTAAAATATCCCGTAACCTATTATTTTATAAGTTACAGAGGCAAACACACTTAGTGAAACACCCTGTATAAATACGCTAACACGAAAATTGTTGTACAGATTACTAAGTTATTCGTACAAGAAGGCCAATGAATGTTACATAATTCGAAAGATTGTTTGTCGTAGATATGATGAATATAAATATTACGTGTGCGTTTAGCCATTAAAAGTGGTAAAAGAAAGTAGAAATTTCCCTATCTACAGCTTGGATCAAGTTCTACATTATACAACAATCAGCTCACTGATTGGTTTTCCCCCTCGACCAAAGAGTCTGTAATGCAGCGCATCTGCAGTATTAAAATAACTTATTAAAATAAGTGAATCGAAACATGGAGTACTCCCGACTAACTTCTTGTGCCGTTCAAATGCTTCATTTTCGCAGTGATTAAGAGTGGTTAAAGGAAATTGATGTTTTCATATGAATGCCGATGTACAGGATGATGCGCCGGGAGAGGCATCTAGCGGTGCTCGGGTAGAATTATGAAGTCGAGAATTCAGATATAAATAATGATGCACCGGGAGAGGCATGTAGCGGTGCACGGGTGGAACTACGAGGTCGACATGTTGTCAGCTCCGGAATTCTGAATATCGCAGTATCGAAATAACATGTTGTATAAATATACGGACACCGAAATTGTAGTTCCATTTCAAATATTAGGCTGATGAAAGTCATATATTTCGAAAATCGCATGAGAAGTATATAGTTCCGTTTTTATTTGTTGTTATTTTGTCAGGCATTTTCACTAACACGTAAAAGATACCGTTTCATATGTGCCAGTGCCGGTTAAATTTTACCAAATATCCCAGCGGCCACCTATGTTAATGTTGGCAACAGATGCTGAATAGTAATAATCCTGTGAGTCTTAATTTTAGCTAATCGCTTGACAACGCTGATGTTTTCTCATGGAATCTTCGCTTTACGAGAGAAATTATTTTTACTGAGCGGACGAGGGTACATACAAGAACCTGTCAACCATAAAGCAGGAACAGTATTATTTGTTTACTTCATGGTCTGTACGATACACTATTCGAGTCATTCTATGTGGTTCGAACAAATGGGCAAAGATTTTCTATTGTGTTGTTGATGTTGCCAACATCATCACGCGAGGCCGCCGACACGATACGTAAAATTTTACCCCCAGTGACCATCGTAAACACATTTGGTCGATTTTCGACCACAGGCAATACTAGTCTGCATAATACTCTGCAAGTCACAATGAAGTGCATGGAAGAGGGTTCATCGAACGGCCGTTATAATGTTTCTCTACAGCTACATTCTCTAACAGCTCGTGGGAAACAGCAACACCTAAAGCTTTCCGTTTTCGATCTGAATTCTTTTATTTTAGTTTGATGATCATATCTTCCTATGTAGGTGGGTGCTAACAAAATGTGTTCGCATTCGGAAGAGAGAGTTAGTGAAAGAAATTTCCCAAACAGATCTCGTCGCAACAATTCAAGGAATTCCACTCCAACTTGTGCATCATTTCCCTGATTCTATCCCCCCTATATCGCGATGATTCGAAACGAGCTGCCCTTCTCTGAACTGTCTCTAAATCAGAATGAAACTTCACTCTGCAGCGGAGTGTGCGCTGATATCAAACGTACTGGCAGATTAAAATTGCGTGCCGGAACCGGGACTCGAACCTGGGACCATTGCCTTTCGCGGGCAAGCGCACTACCGACTGTGCTATCCCTACACGACTCACGATGCCGCCTCACAACTCTACTTCCGCCAGTACCTTGTCTCCTACTTTCCAAACTTCACAGAAGCTCTCCTGCAAACACGCAAGACTAGCACTCCTGGAAGAAAGGATATGGTGGAGACATGGCTTAGCCACAGACTAAGGGATGTTTCCAGAATGAAACTTCACTCTGCAGCGGATAGCACAGTCGGTAGTGCGCTTGCCCGCGAAAGGCAAGGGTCCCAGGTTCGAATCCCGGTTCCGGCACGCAATTTTAATCTGCCAGTATGTCTCTAAATCGTCTGCGAGTCCCACTTCGTGGGGATTCCACAATACGCAACAATACTCCAAAATAGATCGCATAAGTGTGTTGTAGGCAGTTTTTTTAGCAGAACATACAGTAATTACTTACGTTATGAATGAGATATTTCTCTCTCTCTGTCTCTCTCTCTCTTGTCAAAAATGAGAAAGACAGAATTAATGCAGCCTTACCCCTAAATTGCTGATATTCACATTCAATATTTATGACGTGTGTATCCGAGATACGAGTATATATTATGTTGCACAGTGCTTCCCCTTTGCCGTTGTGCCTTGAAATTCACAAGATGTTCTACCGCCAAAACATCATTTGTCGCAGATGTGGTTATCGGTCTGTCTACCCGTTAGGATGTTCGAACATCCTTATTAAATTGTACAGGCACAGCAAGTAAAATTTACTGTCCTGTACTTCCTGGTTTTAGAATTTTAATGGACAGGAGTCTACTCACAAGGCTCGGAAGTACTGAAAGTTTCACTGTTATGATACTTTGCGAGGAAAAGACTCTGGCTTTTCTAGTAGTCGTTATGAAACATTTTTACACTGCTACGTAAACTTTCTAAGTTCGATCTCCCACCATTGGATATGCCTGCCGTAAATATGCTATAAGTATCTACGTCAGTGTACATCCTATAGAAGTTTTTCAGCCTGTTTTCCTTTTCATCATATGTGCACTAAACACTTACCGTTGGGATTTCTTGACTCGACAGCATAACCACACCAACGTAATGGTTAACACTCTTGTGTATGAAGATGATCGTTGGTTAAATCTCACTGAAACATGTAATTTGATTATTTTTCAGTCTAATTACTCAATTAATTCCCTTGATTATCTACCTGCGTGCAAAGTAGTTTTCTAAATTTCTGCTGTAGGCACTTGGTTAGGCAATGTGAGGATACCTTCAGGTAACTAACGATATCGGAAAAGTAGATACTTTTACGGGTGAAACTGAGATTTTCCTGCATTGAGTTTGCTCCCTGAAAAAAGCAGTAATGATATTGGTTCTTCCAGAGATTGTTTGCCACTATTTCCCAGATTGCATATCAAAGATTGTGGTTTGGTTACGACACAGTGTTTGCATTTAGGGCTACTAAATACGTCTTCTGCAACAGTTCAGTCATTCTTCAATTACAAAGGGCTGCAAATAGTATCTCGCATTTCCAAATTAGGTCATTCACTTGCTTCTAACACCGTTCCGTCCTACTCAGTGAAAACTTTTCTGATGTGAGACAACTAATTTATATGTCCGGTAACCGAGTAGTATCCGGCAGACTATATCACTGTAACGGCACTTGACAAACAAGAACTATCAAGTAATTTTAATCCGGCACTACAGTCTAAGTCACCCCATGAACCACAGGCAACTAGTTAAGCGACTTGCCAGTCTCAAAGATACAGTGGAGGGGTACTGTGGAGAAACCACATAACCGTGTGATTCCTGAAGAGGGCAGCAGATTTTTCAACCGCTACAGGGGCACCAACATGGATGACTGATTGTGCTGGCCTCGTAACATCAGCTAACATGGCACCGCCATGCAGCTAATGCGAACGACTGAAAGCAATGGGAAACTACAGTCATTGTTTTTACCGAGGACATGCAAGTCTACTGTTAGAGCGACTGCTTGAGTGAAATATTCCGGGGGTATGATTGTACGCCTACCACCTACATATTTCCGGACTGGGACTAAAGATGTTGCCGTCAGGGAAATCATAAGAGGAATTCTACGGATCAGAGCATGGAATGTTCTATGACTCCTGCGTTCTCCCGAACCGGTTTCGTATTTATGTTTCCCTACTTATTTGACCAGAAATCATGTTCATCCTGCCACCGAACTTCACTAATCCCCACCATGTCTGACTTCAATCTATTCATTTCTAATTCCAAATTTTTCCACTAATCTTTCAGAAAACGGAGAGTAAAACTTGATTGTCATAACTGACTGGAACCCGGTAATCGGAAAAATAGGGAAGCAGACATAGTAGGTGAATATGGACTGGAAAAGGGAAAGAAAGAGAAGATCTTCTGGTAGAATTTTGCCCAAAGGACAATATAATCATTACGAACACTTGGTTTTAGCATAACGAATAATGCTTCTCCGTGGAAGAGACCTGGAGTCACTACGAGGATACAGATTTATAATGCTACGACAAAGGTTTCGAAGCCAGGTTTTTATCTGTAAGACATATCCACGATATGGACCATAACCTGTTGGCTAGATTAAAATTTAAGAAATTGCAAAATGGTAGAGACGTAAGAAGAATGAACCATGAAAAACTGAAAAAACCTAAGGTCGTATTTCAGAAGGAATATTAATGTTTGAAATGGTTATAGTGTTAAAGTAGTAGTGGATAGATAAAGTAGTGAAGGCAACAGAAATTCATATGGCTAGGACGACAAATCCTTCGGTAACACAGGAGATACTGAAGTTATTTGATCACCATCTCTGTCCATCACCTTCACCTGACTTCCAGTTCATTTCTCATCCCACACTCTATTCATCTCTTCCTCTCCCTCCTCTCTTTATGTATTCTCCTTCCCTTTCTTTACATCAATTTATTTATCTCTCATGTTGTCCCACTTCCCTACCACAGCCTCCTCCTCCAAATTCTTCACGTTTATAGCCACCCACTGAAGAACCATGTCTCTGTCATTACCTTTACCCGCTCTGTATATCCTCTGTATATGAAAAATTACAAATAGCTAGCAAACTATATGGTGATGGATGAAACACTTTGAAGTAAGATATACTTCACCATGTGGCATTCGAATTATTAGGTGAGAAACGATTTTCTTGATTGAAGGTCAAGTGCGAAAAATTTAAGCAAGATCAGAACTCTTGTCGGAAAGTCTGTTGTACAATCTGTCATATACCGTACGAATTAATATGTATTCTCCGTGTGTTGATGGTGAAATGTACAAAATTTTATCGCAATAGGATTAATGGTATTGATGAAGATCTGTTAACTATGTCATTTCATGGTCAATATAAACAAGTATCACAGTGAAAACTGGTATCAGAGGTAATGTTTTGTTGTGACATTGTCCCCAGATCCGGTCCTGCCGTTGGCAAATAAAATTTATTTACGATTTGTAGAATGTTCTATGATTGATGTACTTGTAGTTGCAGAAAATTCTTCCAATGTATTAATAGCAGAGTACTCCAATCAGGAAGCAGTCTGTTCTGAGTGTACGCTTGTGTTAGCAATCAACTTGTTCTATGTATAAAGTGATGGATATGTATTCCTGTAAAATTAGTACCAGAGGTAATGTTACGACATTGTACACAGAATAACAACTGCCTATCTTTCTAAAACAAATTGTCTTACAGAACGTTTTAAAAAGACGATAGCAGATATGCTGTCGATGTACGTCGATGTTGACCAGAGGGAATGGGATTCAATACTGTCAGTCGTGAAATTTGCTTGTAATACAGCAAGGCAAGAAACCACAGGCTTCACGCCGTTTTTCCTGCCCCGTGGTCGAGAAGCTGAGGCGACAGTGCAGACGCTCTTCCCATTCCAACGGGCAACAGGATGACTCCGTGAAACAGCTCATCACCAGCGTCAAAGATGCAAAACATCTGACGCGCTTACAGTTGATGGACTCCTAGGATCTTCAGCGGTATAACGACAAGCATAGACCTTTTGAGTACAGCCCAGGAGATCTGGTATGGAGTTTTACCCTCGAACCGGAATGTTAGGCTACCACAGAAGTTACTGAAGCTATACATCGGTCTGCATCGTGTCATACGCCGCCTCTCAGACGTCGAGTATTAAGAGCCGTCTTCGAAACGACAGTAACGAAGAGACATTGTTCATGTACTCCGTATGAAGCCTTACTACGATCCCGAAGAGCAGATAGACAAAAACAGCTTCTCGTTCCAGGACTTTAAAGACCTTTATGGTAATTCTCCGGTACTACTACATAGAGGATCCATGACAACATCAGGATCTTGGACACAGCAGCTGATTCCAAAGGAAACCTTACACCGGATCGCTGTTTCTTTTACAAGGGGAGCAATGCCACAAGTCTTCAAGCCTCCTAGTGCAGGCATCGTGGCTCAGAGACGACAAGGTACAAAAAAAAAAAAAAAAAAAAAAAAAAAAAATTAAAAATAAAATAAAATAAAAAGGGATTGCTGTATGTGCTAGCGGTGTCCAGTTGTCCGGTTCAACTCCTGTGATGGCAAATAAAATTCCTTACACAACTCTTTGCTTTGTGTTTACTATTTCTCGAATGTTCTACGTGTTTCTTGTGCTCTATTAACGACCAGTGACATGTATGGAGATAGTATTGTTGTTGGTTATGTTATACGAAATCTAACTTAGAAAATGAATACTAAATAATCATGAGAGAAATCTGATGCCCTATTATGTCAAAATCTTATGGCAATCTGTGAAGAGTTTTCGAAGATTTGAAATTATGAACAAAGAGTCATTTAGATTTAGGACCTAATGCTATAAAATTTTGATACTACATTGCCCTGGAATACGTTTTTTAAATAAACTTGGTGATCAAAAGAATACGGACAGCGCCGGCCGCGGTGGCCGAGGAGACTAAGGCGCTCCAGTCACGGTCTGCACGGCCACTACAGTCGGGGGTTCGAATCCTCCCTTGGGCATGGATATTTGTTCCGTCCTAGTTAGTAAGTAGTTCATAAGTAGTTTGTAAGTTTAGGGACTGATGGCCCCGTAGTTAAGTCCCATAGACTATACACACATTAGAACATTTTTTTTTTATCCGGACAGCCCCCAAAACACACGTTTTTCATATTAGGTGCATTGTGCTGCCACCTTGTGTGCGATACTCCATATCAGCAACCTCAATAGTCATTAGAAATCATGAGAAAGCAATATGGGGCGGTCTGCAGAACTTAAAGACTTGGGGCATGATTAGGTGATTGGTTGTCACTTGTGTCAGAAGGCTGTAACCCTAAACGTGACTAGATCCACTGTTTCTTATAAGCTAATGAGGTAGAAACGTGAAGGGACACGTATAGCGCAGAACCGTACAGGCCGGCTTCTTCTGCTGAATGACAAGGTACCCCGAAATTTGGAGAGGGACGCACAGAGTAGGGCTAACAAGCAGGAATCTATCCAGACGATCACACGGGAATTCTAAGTTGCGTCAGTATCCACTGCATCTACTATGACAGTCAGACTTGAGGTGAGGAAACTTGGATTTGATGGTTGAGCGACTGCCCAATGCCCATAAGCCACACAATTCGCAGGTCAATGCCAAACGACGCCTCGCTTGGTGTAGCGAGCTTAAAAGCTAGACGATTGAACACTGCAAGAACGTTGCGTGGTGTGACGAATCACGGTACACAATGTTGCGATCCGGTGGCAGGGTGTAGATATGGCGAATGCCCGGTTGCCGTCATCTACCATTCTGTGTAGTGTCAACAGCATATTTCGAAGACGGTAAAGTTACGTCATGGTCATGTTTGTCACGGCAAGGGAATGCGCCCGTTATTGTTTTGCGAGTTACTGTTACAGCTCAGGCCTACCGATAAAAAACCCATAAACTAGCGATCTTGGCTGAAGCAAGTTGTGTTTTATATAAATTTTCGATCCCTCTCCATAGGCGTAATATGTTCAAAACGTTCAAATGTTCGTAAATCTGTCGCACCAAACTGCGTGGTCATCTGTCCGTAGCTTACAAAGTACTTAAACTAAGGTAAACTAACCAAAGGACAACACACACACCTATGCCCCAGGGAGGACTCGAACCTCCACGGCGAGCAACCGCGCGCTCCGCAGCGAGGCGCTTTAGACAGCCCGGCTGCTCCACCGCGGCGCGTAATATGTCACTTAACTATATCATATAGTTTTGATCACATAGTAGAAGTATCTTTTAATAAGGGTAATGAATTAATTAATATACTTTCTGTGGTAGGAAACAATGTTACGACAAACTTCGTAATTGACATACTATACACAAAATCACTATATATGGTGTTACAAATAGGTACGGCCAAACTTCCAGGACACATTCCCCACACACAAAGAAAGAAAATATGTAGACATGTGTGCGCAAACGCTTACTTTCCATGTTAGAGCCGGCCGCGGTGGCCGAGGGGACTGAGGCGCTTTTGTCACGGTCTGCACGGCCACTAAGGTCGGGGGTTCGTATCCTCCCTCGGGCATGGATATTTGTGCCGTCCTAGTTCGTAAGTAGTTCATAAGTAGTTTGTAAGTTTAGGGACTGATGACCCCGTAGTTAAGTCCCATAAGCTGTACAAACATTTGAAAATTTTTTCCATGTTAGAGCTCATTTTATTACTTCTCTTCAAATCGCATTAATTATGGAATGGAAACACACAGCAACAGAACGTACCAGCGTGACTTCAAACACTTTGTTACAGGAAATGTTCAAAATATCCTCCGTTAGCGAAGATACATGCATCCAACCTCCGTCGCATGGAATCCCTATTGCGCTGATGCAGCCCTGGAGAATGGCGTATTGTATCACAGCCGTCCACAATACAAGCACGAAGAGTCTCTGCATTTGGTACCGGGGTTGTGTTGACAAGAGCTTTCAAATGCCCCCATAAATGAAAGTCAAGAGGGTTGAGGTCAGGAGAGCGTGGAGGCCATGGAATTGGTCCGCCTCTACCAATCCATTGGTCACCGAATCTGTTGTTGAGAAGTGTAAGAACACGTACACTGAAATGTGCACGACCTGCATCGTGCATGAACCACATGTTGTGTCGTACTTGTAAAGGCACATGTTCTAGCAGGACAAGTATCCCGTATGAGATCATGATAACGTGCTCCAGTGAGCGTAGGTGGAAAAACATGAGGCCTGCCCAAACGTTCACAGAAAATCTATGTTGATACCGTGATTGCACAATTGCGTGCGGATTCTCGTCGGACCACACATGTTGATTGTGAAAATTTACAATTTTATCACGTTGGAATGAAATTTACATTTAAAAAGAAATACTAAAATGAGCTCTAAAATGGAAATTAAGCGTTTTTTCTTTCTTTGTGTGTGAGGAATGTTTCCTGAAAGTTTGACCGTACCTTTTTGTAACACCCTGTATATAGTATGTACAATACATTATCGTAATAGGTAGCAAAAACTAACCTATATTAGAAGTAAAGTTTCCTCAATCTTTGTTGACGGCATTCGGCGAAGAACGTTTTCAGTTTTTGAAACGTATAGAAACCAGCAAACATTTTTTTTTATATACAGAAATAAACACTGGTAGCGGACAGTAAAACGTTAAAGGTCACATATTTCCTATGGCATCACACTTTAAGTAAAAGCTGTGGCCGCGTACTGAACTCTAAAGGCCCGAACGACACGTTCACAGAGCGCAAGATTTCCAGAGAGCGTGGCACCCATATCGCCCAATGATCAATACGAGCGCTCGTGGGCCTCATAACTCGACAGGCGTGATGCGCCGGCGACCGCGGTCACTTAATAAGATTCTTGGCGTGCCGCGTCCCGCCGCTGACACCCGACATATCATCCAACGGCACGCAGCATCATTAACCGCGGCGGCCATGCAGCCGGACGCGCTGTTTCCGACGCGTCCTGCGCATGCGCGTTCCATCTGAGACCTGATAAGGACGTCCATTTTATAACGAGAACACCCATTTTTCTCTCAACAAAATTGAGAATAATTTTTCACAATATCAGGCAGCATAGATTGGAAATATACGTTTTAAATGAGGATATTAAGTCACAGTACGAAGCTACTATTTTAGGAATTACAAAGCCATATTTAGGCCAAATTTACGACTTCACCTGTTATCCATGTTTTGACCAAAGTACATACATCATACATGGTGTTTAGTCGTCGTTGTTGCCGGGTGCTTTGTTCTTCCGGCCTGTCTTTCTGGATAGGTTCTATTTATGACGATTGGGATGCGTTGGCATCTAAAACAGCTATACAGATTAGTAATACAAGTTTCGTTTATGATTATTAAATTTACTCAACTTATTATCTCCCTGTCTCTTCTCGCGGCGGTGTCTTTTTCCTCGATGCTAGCTGTGCTGAGTCCTAGTGACTGCCTAGTTGGGAGCCGAGTTCAGATGGGTTCTTCCAGACACATGTCGGCCTGGATATAGCCGCATGTAGAGGGCGTGCTTGTAGGTTACTCCCTCCCGGATGCGCAACGCCGGCGTGTGATTGGCTGCCGGACGTCCGCTGCCTTCTCCATGATCGTTCTCGTGCGTCTGGCGTGTGGTGCTGACTCTGCGCCACAACACATGTTTCGATTTAAACTCAGTGACCAACTCTGCACGTCTGATTTTACACCTGGTAACTAAAATAGATGCTAATTCACTGGTCAGAACAATTAGAGGGTCAGCTGAGATATCTCGACTCTGAAGTATTGTCATCGAAGTAATGAAGAAAATTGGTTCGTTGTCTTACAGAGTTCTATGGAGTGGACGCAACAACATCACGGCAACTGAGATCGTGGTACTAACAGAAAGTTGCTGCAGAAGGGTTTGTGTTGACTTCTGTTTACGAAACAAATTACACATTTTGTTGGCTTCAGATAATGTAGAGAGCAGGTAGTGCATGCAACAACATGACTTACCCGAAGATGCAGCTAATGGAGTGTCAGAAATTGTATTTTACAGGACCTGGAGCCAATTCCAGATAACAGGATCAGTTAAGAGAATGAACGGTTCAAAGGTTCAAAGGGTAACATCAGCAGGAGATGACCGTTAACGGTTAACATCCCGGCGAGACTAGCCCGAAAATTATTGAAACTCTTTCCCTAGGTTTTGCGCCAGTATGCACTTTTCGAGAGCGAACTAGGAGAGCTGTATTATTTGTTACTTAGCGCTACGAATTTTCTCCTCTGCCACCCTCTTCAGTTCCGCAATATCACTTGCATTCTATGTTCTCAACAATTTACAGTATGTATTCCAATCTTTAGCCTGTACTATACTTTTTACCGACTTTATCTGCAGCACCATGGAGGTTATTCCGTGTCCTATCGTCCTGTAACTTCCTCTTGTGGAGTTTTCGCTCATATTCCTCTCTCGAACTTTTGTAGAAGTCTTCCCTCACACATCAGTCCATCTAATTTTCAAAATTATCACCATGTCTGAAATGCTTAGATAATGCCATGTTTAAATTTTCCCTTACAAGTTTCACTTCCAGAAAGAAATGTACTCTAGTCGTGCAAATTTTTAAATAACATCCTCTCATTTAAGCCAATGTTTGATACCGCAAGATTTCTCTTGACAACCATTGCCATTTTCGCGTGTTCTAGCAGAATTCATATGGCCTCATTGCTTCATCTAACACAATCTTGCACAGTTTTGAATACGATCAAATCAGTTTTGTTCGTGTAGTCTTATTTTTTTCGTTACTGGTTCCTTTACTTACTACCTTTTACAAGTCTTTCCCTACAGTTAACTCCTAATTCTCTCAAAATTTAGAACACAGTGTAAAATTTTATGTCCCTGAACGCCTTTACCTCGCGCACCTGTTGGCCTTTCCTTTCATGAAGCGAAACTGCACGTCGTCTGACGGATACTAATTTTTTTTATTTTTTTTTTACATCATTATCGGTAGTAGCTTGGATTCAAATTCTCCCAGACCTAAATTGTCACTTATAAATGGACCTCCTATGTCTTTCATATCAACTTAATTATTCTTTTGTATCACGTCGTGACCAGCCTTCTCCGTTACGAAACCCTTCAGTGTACTATTTGAAAAAATATATACTTATGATAAAATGCATCTTGAACAATTAGCTATTTTTTTTAAATCGACTAGTTTCGGTATTGGACCATTAGCATAAATAAACTGCACAAAAGTGTAGATTAAGAGTAATTAATACACGCAATAAAAAGGGAAGTAAGTAACAACATTGCAGAAAACAGGATGAAAAAGTGGTACTATCATGACTACTTAAAGCAGTGTTATAAATATTTTAAATACTCATAAGGTATTAAAATAGATTACTCAAATGTATCAGACAAAATATGGCTGACAACATCAGGAGTCAAATTCAATTAAACTGTCATATTGGATTATCCTGTCAGTCCAACAAATATAAAATATGAGAATGATCCGTGAATAATAAGGAGTACACTGCGCTAATTACATTATTCAGAGACAATCATAAGCTATGTTATGGGAATTTTATTGTACAATCTTGGAGTTATTCTTAGTGGGTATACAGTATCTTTGGCTGAACATCGTAGTTTACAGCCTAAGTAAACAAATTTACACAGTGCAGTTATCAACATGTTTAAATGTTTGTTAAGCTTATGGGACTTAACTACGGGGTCATCAGTCCCTAAACTTACAAACTACTTATCTACTACCTTATACTAAGGACGGCACAAATATCCATGCCCGAGGGGAGATTCGAACCCCCGACCGTAGTGGCCGTGCAGACCGTGACTGAAGCGCCTCAGTCCCCTCGGCCACCGCGGCCGGCTTATCAACATGTTTTGAAGAATTTAGTATATATGAAAAGTTTACAACAACAACTAAAATGTAGTACAATTAAAAAAACTTTACCAGAGTTTCCAATATTGGACGGTATCCACATAAATATGCCATGTTACCTGTGACAAAACGAGTGTGGTCGTCCTTTCAAAAAGGTTTACATTACGACAAGATCAAAGATCATCTAAAGAACCTTACTCCCAATGTTGTGCAGAACGACTCTTATATCTAAGAGAAAGAGTAAAACTACCGTAAAATACCAGTAAGGAGTACATCATACAGTTATAAACGTTATAAAAAACCGAGCGAGGTGGCGCAGTGGTAACACATTGGACTCGGATTCCGAAGGATGGTGGTTCAAATACACCTCCGGCCATCCAGATTTAGGTTTTCCGTGATTTCCCTAAATCACTCTTGGCAATTGTCGGGATGGTTCCTTTGAAAGGGCGCGGCCGATTTCCTTCCACATCCTTAGCCGAGCACTCCGAGCTTAAGCTCCACCTCTAACAAGCACGCTGTCGACGAGACGTTAAACTCCAAGCTCCCTTCCTTCCGTTATAAAAACTGTTGATTAATAGGTAATGAATGAGCTTATAGTGACATAGTTTACTACAGTGCATTAATTTTAATTTCTTACAATGTTGGATTTGAAATGCCACCTGATTTAAATAATAAAGTATGGCATACTTAGACTTAACGTATTATACACAAAGGGTTGTCAAACAAGGGGACTACCTAATGTAGTAAACATAAAATTGTAGAATTTTCTAAAAGACGCGAAACATATAAATAAATAAAACATGACCCTAATGTTTCATGTCGTCATTAAGAATATCCCATGTTATATCACAAATCTAGTGCGACATGTCACTAGGAAACTTTATGAATAAGTGACTACAACAATGTCAGAAAATAAATAATAGTAATATACAATTACATAAAGGGGTCATGGCAATAGAGTTCTTGTCTCTAGAAGAAAGATTAGTAGTAGTACTACAATTCTGAATTCTTCTAACAGTCGTGGGGAAGACGGATGGTCGACTTCGGTTCATCGGGATAATATTGAAAAGATCTGATGCATCTACAAAAGAGACCCCATATAAAACGCTTGTACGATGCCCTCTTGAGTACTGCTCACCTGTTAGGGTTACCCACCATTGAACGCAAAGATATAGTGGAATCATAATGATTAAAATTGTATACTGCAGGGAAAAAAATTGTACACCTACAGACACAAAATCGATTTTAAGCCGATGGAAGAAATGCCACATGGGGGATAACAAATATCAACAAGTTAGTGTTGTATTTCGCTTAATTTCTGAACTCCATAATACACTAAATTTGCGGATTAATGAATTAGTACTACACAAATATCATCAAGTTTGTCTAGTATACGACAGAATTTTACTTATGGCAGTGGTGACGTCGTGTGCTGAAGTTGTTAGCGATTGACAAGTGAGACACTTCGGATACCAGTCACGTACAATTAGGGGCATTATCTTTCGTGTTGACCATCAAGTACATAATTAATTCTTTTCCTGCTCTGTAGTTGACAGGTGTTTGTACGTATCCCTCATCAAGCGAAAATTTCGTTGCTAACATCTCCATACTATGCCACCGCCATAAGTAAAATATAGCTTTTATGTCAAAACTCTAAATGTGGCTAAATTTTATGAGTTCATCCCTGTTTCTTACGACTGTTATATCCGCACACAAATAATTGTTTATACATTGTTTAAAGTGACAGAAAGACTAATAATACTGTCGGTAGTGCCAGTCTAGTAATGTGTGTCTTTGGTTCTGCCGAGGAGTGTTAGTTTCGGCACCAAAAAGACTGATAAAAGATGTTCAAATGTTTGTAAATCTATCGTACCAAATTGCGTGGTCATCAGTCCGTAGCATACAAACTACTGCAACCTAGGTAAACTAATCTAAGGACAACACACACACATCCATGCCCCAGGGAGGACTCGAACCTCCACGGCGAGCAACCGCGCGCTCCGCAGCGAGACGCTTTAAACCGCTCTGCTACTCCACCGCGGCAAACACTAATATTCCCGGACGTTTTCATTTCGATGCTAATAGCACATCGATTTCTTTGAATTGAACATTGATGTTCCCATCGATGGTTTTCTAATATCGATCAGGCGGACAAGGAAGGAGCCTCCACGTAAGCGAAATACAACCGAAAACCAAATGGAAACGATAACAGAAATTGGAAATAAAAGCTCGCTTGTGTCCCCCGGAAACGTTTCGAAAGAGGGCGATGGGACGCCCTTTAGCTCCAGTTGTAGCCAACCTCTTCATCGAGCATTTCGAAGAAATTACCTTCTACACGGCTCCTGCAAAGCCTAGCTGCTTTTATCGTTACGTCGACGATACCTTCGTCATCTTGTATCATGGACTGAAAAAGGTAGAACAGTTCCTGGAGCACATCAACAGTATCCACGGCCACATTAAATTCACGATGGAAATGGAGAAGGACGGTTCACTGCCATTCCTAGACGTTCTTGGTCGTCGTAAACCCGATAGAAGTCTGGGTCTCAGCGTTTACCGAAAGCCCACTCGCACGGATCGGTATTTGCTCGCCACCAGCTACCATCACCCAGCACAGAAACAACTTCTTCTGAAAACCTTAGTACATAGAGCCGTAACCGTATCGGATGCTTGTAACCTGTCAAACAGCTTAGCCACTTACGCAAAGTTTTCAAGGATAACGGCTACAGCAAGAGACAAATATCTCAAGCAGTTTCAAAAAATGTTCAAATGTTTGTATAGTCTACTTACAAACTTACAAACCACTTATCAAATACCTTATACGAAGGACGGCACAAATATCCATGCCCGAGGGGGGATTCAAACCCCCGACCGTAGTGGCCGTGCAGACCGTGACTGACGCGTCTCAGTCCCCTCGGCGACCGCCGACTGATTTCTGGCACTGCACTACGTCCTACTACAAGTTTTGTAACGATTTCACACAGTGACATGCCTGTCGTCTCTAATGAGAGCACTAACTCTTCCGGTACTGTGACCCGTCGAAGCAATACGTTGACGAAGACTACGGTCTTCATCGAGTATGCTCGTGCTTCCGTCTTTAGAATGTTACAACTGCTCCTGATAAAGCTTGCACCAATGCAAGCATCTCCGTACGGAGATTCACGTCTTAGGTGAATTTAAGCAACAGGTTGTTCTTCTTTCACCAGTACTTGAATGACAGCATGCTGTCGAAACTATAGTTATGAGAGATGGTGTTCGAGTTTAGGCTTGGTCTGTCCATCAACGTCACGGTACGTTAATAGCCAATGAGTGTTCAGTAATATTTTGACAGCCTAGTTGCGGCTGTCATAAGAATTTTCAAAATTAAACTTGATTGTAACGGGTTATTGTGCTTTTAGTTGTTGCAAGTTTTCATCGCTAATGGTGATGCCATGTAAGAAATTATGTCTACTCAAGGGAGAGCCATTATTTGAGAGCTATTGCTTCAAGAGCAAAGCAAGTATTTGTGCGTATTTCAACTGTCGCTTGAAACCGGCTGTTGTCTAGGCATGCGCGACCCGCCATAGGTCGTTGGAGTTACGTGCTAGAGGCCGATGACGTCAGAAAATGACAACACGTAAAATTATAAATTAATAAAATGCAGCAACCAGTTGCTTGTGATTATTTTTGACGACCGGTTTCGGGTGCTTGAGTGCCCTTCTTCTGGTTTCTATACAGTCAAACAAGTGCATTGGTGTACAGTAAAGGCTATAAAAAGTACAAAAGTCGGTTACAAAAATTTGAAGTAGTTTTGAACCAAATAGATTGTAATAAAATATATGTTCATATAATGGGATAAAATTAACACTTACATTTTAGTATTGTTGTTTAATAAATGTACATGTTAGCAGGAGAATTAACGCTGAGTGCATAGATTATGCAATGAATAACAATCAGCTGCTAACAAAGTATCTATGCGTGAGCCTCATAGTGAAAGAGTAAAAGTAAATAAGCAAAAAAAGGCTTTAGGAAAAACAATAATACTCTATGTAGTTGAAAAGAAAAGCGTTAGGAGAGGAGCAGGTGACTGATAAATCAGTCGTTTATCCGATTAATATTCAGTAGTATAAGAAGAACAATGATATATGGCGCCATAGGCGGAATATTTCAGCTGCTAGTTCCGAAATATTCCGCCTATGGTGCCACTTGTCATTGTACTTCTTATACTACTGAATATTAATCAGTCACCTGTACCTCTCTTTACGATTTTCTTTTCAACTATATCGAGTATTACTGTTTTTCCAAAAGCCTTTTTTCCTTATTTACTTTTAATCTTTCACTATGAGGCTTTGTTAGTAGCTGATTGTTACTCATTGCATTGTGGTGTCGCACTAGTCCAAAGTGCGCGCCGCCATGCACGCACGGCGCGGCGTTCTGACGACGACAGCCACGAGCGCCCTCTGCTGGAACTCCGCTCGTGGCCACGACTGAACGACATCGTTCACTTGGCACTGAGATAGCAACCAGTTAGGACCTTCGGAATCAGTTAGGCACCAGTGAAGACTTGGCTATCAGTTAGGCACTAGGCAGGCCTCTAGCTCAACTATGTATCAGCCTTCTGCATTACTATGTAAAAGTGAAGAATTGTATAAATTCTGTTCAATATATATCTCGTTCTAATTTACTCTAGTGTTTCTAGTTTCTGGCTGCTCCTCTCTGTACCTGCACCAGCGTGCTATCTTTATTCCTGTGTCGGTCTCATTCCACTCGGCCACCGACACCTACGACGGCAACGAGACACAAAAGCGGCGACGAGGCTGGGACACAAAAGTGGCGACGAGGAGTGATAGACGATCCGTGGACCAGCCCGCTTGCAGCAGCCAGACAGCAGTAGTAGTCGGAGCACACAGAAATTGCTCCCGCCCACCCACCCTTATTATAAGAATTTTGGGGGAAGATATTTTGTTACGTGTTTTGTGGACTTTTTTGTTGCAGCGCGTCCTTTTTCATATTGCATTTGTGTTTTGTTATAATTTACTTGTATTCGCGGCGCCTAATCGGTCAGCATGGCCACTACCCCGAACCCAAACTTAATGGAAATTATTCAGTTACAGACGGCGCAAATAACATAACTCCTGCAGGCTGTGACCCAGCTCACAGCGCAAGCAGCTAACCAACAACAACAGCCGCCGCTTCAGCAGCCCACACCTGCCGCCGCAACGCTTCCTACGTTTCGCCAGTACAACGAACGTGAGGAAGAATGGAGCGACTACTTCGCACAGTTTCAAGAACTCGTCGCGGCTCATCAAATTACAGGTCAGAAAGTGAAGCATCTGCTATTATCTGTGGTGGGCACCAACACCTTCGTGTTACTGAAAAAACTTTTCCCCGACGTATCTCCTTGTGATGTAGACTTTGAACAAATAGTAGAGGCACTAAATGCTCATTATGAGAGAAAAGTTCTCATAGTTGCGGCACGGTACCGATTTTTCAGACTTAAAAAATTACCGCAGCAGTCACACCAAGAGTGGATTACGGAATTGAAGGGCTTAACCCGCAAATGTAAATTTACTTGCTCTTGTGGACTTTCGTATAGTGACGTGATGTTGAGGGATGCGATTACGCAGAATATTCAGGACCCCAGAATTAGAGCAGCAATTCTGAAACAGTCTGACCCCTCATTAGACAGTGTACTGCAGCTTATAGAAGCGCATGATACTTTTGACTTAGCAGATGTAGAAATGCAAAGCCACAGTGTAAATTCAGTGCGCCGCAACGGTCGCTTTCCTAGCCGTAGTTCTCAGTGTAGCACTAGTGATTCTTACAATAGTACAGGCCGTGCTGAACAGTCAGTGAACAGTAGCCAGTGTAAAAGTGCGACACAAAGGTCGCCCCGTCGTGTTAGAAACAGTGATTTGAATAACGGGCGCCAACGCTCATTTCAGAAAAATGTATGTAAATCTTGCCCCCAGTGTGTGTCTCGCCACAAGCGTGCTCATTGCCCTAGTCGCAACGCAACCTGTTATCAATGTGGCAAATCAGGACATGTACAGTCTGTGTGTATGCAAATTAAAAACTCAAAGAACGGTACCGTTAGAAACAGTGCTTCGCAGAGTGCGAGAACAGTTCATTCTGTAAATGTTATACAGGCTGTGGAATTGAACAGTGCTTTCCTTGGATGTCAATTGCAAGAAAGTAGTTCTGCGCCTATGGCAAAACTATATAGTGCACCACGTAGCAAGCGCCGACGAGCGCGTAAAACAGTGCAACGGAAAAGGTTTCGGGACAAGCAAAATGACTATGAACAGTGCATTCATGTAGTGAAAATAGTGCCTTCTGCAACTGCTCCTTGTAATAGTGCCCAGTACTGTGTAGCTAGTGACAGTAGACATCAAGTAGCTACTCAAAAGTGTAGTGCAGTAGTTAGTACATCTGGAGTAGCTTCGCATGCTTGCGCGGACGCCGATCCGGCGGTAGTGCCATCTAGTGACAGTGTTGTTAATCCGCTGCGTGCCGAGTCTGCACCGCTTACTTCACTACGCGGCCCGCGCAAGCGCAGTAAACTAACCGTAGCAGACGTTGCCCACATTCGCGCACATGTCGAGCGCCGCAAGCAAAACCTGTTTGTGACTCTCTTCATAGAAAATAAGACGGTGCAATTTCAGCTTGATACTGGTTCCGCTGTCACATTAATAAATAAAGATACTTATGAACTTCTGGGTTCGCCAGAATTGTCGCCGTCACAGCAAGTGTTAACAGCATATACAGGTCAAAATATTCCCGTGATAGGAACGTGTAGCCTGCCCGCCTCTTTTCAAGGTGTAACAAAAACAGTTGCTTTTGTAGTTCTTCAGGCCAAATCGACACGGAACATTTTTGGACTAGATGCTTTTGACTTGTTTGGTTTATCAATGCAAAGAGATGTCCTTCAAATTTCGTCAATAGTGCCTCAGGATAAAATCAATGCATTGTGTGACAAATATAGTGACTTGTTTTCGCCGGAACTAGGTTGTGCAAAAGACTTCGTGGCACATGTAACTTTAAAAGAATCTGCAGTTCCAAAATTTCGTAAAGCTAGACCAGTGCCTATCGCCTTGCATGATACAGTTGCCGAAGAACTTAAACGTTGGCAAGATAGTGGGGTGATTTCTCCTGTTTCTGCGAGTCAGTGGGCCTCGCCTATAGTAATTATACCCAAGCCGTCAGGAAAACTTCGTCTCTGTGCGGACTTCAAATCAACAGTGAACAGTCAAACAATTGTAGACACTTATCCCCTGCCCAGACCTGACGAACTAATGGACAAATTAGGACAGTCTCGTTTCTTTTCTAAGATTGATTTGGCAGAGGCATACTTACAGATTCCACTTGATGACGAGTCAAAAAAGTTTTTCGTCATTAATACTCACATGGGCCTTTTTCAATTTCAACGCCTACCCTTTGGCAGTTCTTCCGCCCCGGCTATTTTTCAGCGCTTTTTGGAACAGCTGACAGTTTCTGTACCGTGTTGTTCGAACTATTTAGATGATATTGTGGTATCCGGACGTACAGTTGAAGAACATTTAGCAAAAATGGAGTGCCTTTTCAAAGTTTTGACTGCAGCAGGTCTACGTTGCAATAAAGCAAAGTGTTCGTTTTTTCAAAGTGAAATAGAGTACCTAGGCCATGTGATTAATG
Organism: Locusta migratoria; assembly: GCA_026315105.1. Lineage (NCBI taxonomy): Eukaryota > Metazoa > Arthropoda > Insecta > Orthoptera > Acrididae > Locusta > Locusta migratoria. Next base: position 43,907,312 of record CM048748.1, read on the forward strand.
CCCAAGGAGTACATCCCTTACAGTCACATCTTCGAGCAATCATAGACTTGCCTCCTCCTAAGAATGTGCACGAATTGCAAGCAGTAATGGGAAAGCTGAACTATTATTTCAGGTTTATTCCCAACGCCTCTCCGATTGCAGCTCCACTGCATCACTTACGTAGGAAGAATGTTCCTTTTGTATGGTCCAAAGATTGCCAGGTTGCCTTTGACAACATAAAGTCTGCACTAATCAGTGATGCATGTTTGATTCCCTTTGACCCACAGAAGCCTGTAGTGCTAGCAGTTGATGCCTCGTCGTACGGTGTGGGTGCAGTTTTGTCACATCGTATTGGATGTCACGATCGTCCTATTGCCTTTGCATCCAAGCTACTGACGCCGACGCAACAGAATTACAGTCAGATAGAAAAGGAGGCCTTAGCAATCACTTACGGCGTCACAAAGTTTCATCATTATCTCTATGGCAGAAAATTCTATTTGTTGACAGACCACAAGCCTCTCACGTCGTTGTTCTCACCAACAAAGCCAATTCCGCCACGAACGGCTCAAAAGCTTCAGAGATGGTTCTTGATATTGTCAAATTATCAGTATGAGATTTTGTACCGACCTACCACTAAACATGCCAACGCGGACACACTTTCCCGACTTCCGGTTGGCCAGGATGTATCATTTGATTCTTCAGAAATGGGATGTTGTCAGATAGACTCCAGAGATGCTTCCGCTGTCGCAGACTTTCCTTTGAACTCTCGTCGGGTTGCACAGGAAACAGCTGCAGATGCAGACCTAAGTGTGGTAGCACGTTTTGTTCGCTCAGGGTGGCCTTCCAGAGCCAAAGACATTGATCGGCCTCTGGTTCGACGTTATTTTGCACAACGTCATGCATTGTCTTTAAGTCAGGGTGTTCTGTTGTTACATATGGACAACGACCAAACAAGAGTGATTGTTCCTCGTTCCCTGCAACGTGAAGTGTTACGCCTCCTGCATCAAGGACATTGGGGTATTGTTAGGACAAAGCAACTGGCCAGACGTCACTGTACCTAGGTTGGTATGGACGCTCAGATAGAGAGCATGACATCACAGTGTACAGTTTGTGCGGAGCATCAGGCGGCTCCTCCGCAACGTTTCTCAGACTGGCCACGCCCCATGGGACCGTGGCAACGTTTACACATTGACTTTGCCGGACCTTTCTGGAATACGCGATGGTTAATCGTTGTAGACGCTTTCAGCAAGTTTCCGTTTGTGATTTCCATGAACTCAACGACGGCGTCTAGTACAACCAGTGCCTTAACATCAGTGTTTTGCATCGAAGGTTTGCCTGAAACTATCGTCAGTGACAATGGACCTCAGTTTGTTAGTGCGGAATTTCAACAGTTTTGTCGTGCGAATGGCATTCAGCATATTACAACTGCACCTTTTCACCCTCAGTCCAATGGTGAAGCAGAACGTTTCGATCGAACATTCAAGTCTCACATGGAGAAGATGAAAGGTCAGCACTCCAGGCAGCAAGCTCTTCAAATTTTCCTGTCTACGTATCGATGTATGCCACGTGACGGCCCGTCTCCTGCCGAGCTGCTACACGGCCGCCGTCACCGCACTCTCCTTCACCTGCTGCAGCCTCCCACGCACCAATTCGGTTCGTATGGTGCTACGCGTTTTCAGGTTTCCACGCCGGTGCTGTACAGGGTGTTTGCTGGTATGAAGAAGACATGGTTGCCAGGCACCTTTCAGCGCGTGCTCGGTCGCAATATGTATGTTGTACGTTCTTCCACAGGGTCGGAGCTGCGGCGCCACGCAAACCAATTGCGCTTGCACAGGCCGCGCGATCCTGTCTCCGGTTTCTTGATTCCAGACCCAGTTCACCGCCAGGGAGCACAGCCACATCGCTCGCCGCCGGGCCCAGCTTCCCCGGGCTACGAGCTCCCGATGGATGTCGACGCGCCTCCTACGCAGTCGGCCCCTCCGCCTCCGTCGCCGCCGCAGATGACAGCGCCACCGGGAGGGACTCCGGGACCGTGCGCCCCCCCCCCCCCCCAGCTTGGGCCACGCACCTCAGAAGATGACCTGCTCCCTCTGGGCGGGGGTGTGCACCCTTCCTCAGGTTTCGCCGGGTTTCCTGGAGGATCGCAAGGCGGATGCCGGGGCGCGGACGTCGTCTCGATCCCAGCCTCAGCTACGACGCCCGTCCCACCAGTAACGCCCCCGCCCAGGCCCTCCTCCCAGTGCCGTCGCCGTGGCCCTCAGCCCTACGCCACGACGGCGCCGCCATGCACGCACGGCGCGGCGTTCTGACGACGACAGCCACGAGCGCCCTCTGCTGGAACTCCGCTCGTGGCCACGACTGAACGACATCGTTCACTTGGCACTGAGATAGCAACCAGTTAGGACCTTCGGAATCAGTTAGGCACCAGTGAAGACTTGGCTATCAGTTAGGCACTAGGCAGGCCTCTAGCTCAACTATGTATCAGCCTTCTGCAGTACTATGTAAAAGTTAATATTGTATAAATTCTGTTCAATATATATCTCGTTCTAATTTACTCTAGTGTTTCTAGTTTCTGGATGCTCCTCTCCGTACCTGCACCAGCGTGCTATCTTTATTCCTGTGTCAATCTCATTCCACTCGGCCACCGACACCTACGACGGAAACGAGACACAAAAGCGGCGACGAGGCTGGGACACAAAATGCATAATCTCTGAACTTAGCGTTAATTCTCCTGCCAGCATGCACATTTATTAAGCAACAATATTAAAATGTAAGTGTTAATCTCATCCCATTATATGAACATATCTTTTATTACAATCCATTTGGTTCAAAACTGCTTTAAATTTCTGTAACCGACTTTTGTACTTTTTATAGCTTTTACTGTACATCAATGCTTGTTTGCATGTATAGAGACCAGAAGAAGGACACTCAAGCTCCCGTAACCGGTCGTCAAAACTAAACAATCACAAGCAAGTGATTGCTCCGTTTTAATATTTTATAACCCGAACAGTTGCTGAAATGGATAAAATAATTCTTTAATGCAAAGTTGGTGATTTGCGATCATCTAGTACTATGCGTAAATATTGTCCGAATTTTAATGTTTACAATGTGGTGCTCTCGGCTGTCCGTATGCCTCTCATTTATAACCTATTCGCTGCCTCATTTTTCTTGAAGAAATATATCTGAGGTGTAAGCTATGTGTGTAGGATTGAGAGTATGTAATCTCGAGTATCGTAGCCTCAGAAGGATCACAATAGCTCACGTTTAGATAGGGAGCACGGAAAAGAGCGAGGTGATTGCCCTTCCCCTCGGCCCCCCTACCCCACCCGCCCAACCTCTACCCACCTAAATTCCATAAAGACGGGTACCGGGCCGGACTGAGCCCAGTGTGTAAAGCGTATGCTCTCCGCCGCCGCCAGGTTTATGGGCCGTAAATACTGGATGAGGCGGCGGAGTTATGCCGCCGTAAATATGGCTGCCTGCCTGCCTGCCCTGCAGGGAGCACCGACGCCGGGACACTCGGCTGCCACGCCGGGGGCGCCGCCACCCTACAGTCGCCACGCCTACCACTGCCTCCCGTGCGTCTACGCCTGAGTACTGTTCACACAGCTGGAAGACACTCACCAAACCATACGGCGCTTGTCTATAGATATGTATAATATGAAATGAACAGGAAGTAATTTCTTCATCTACATCTACATACATACTCCGCAATTCACCGTAAGGTGCATGGCGGAGGGTACACAGTACCACTACTGGGCATTTCCTTCCCTATTCCACACCCAAATTGAACGAGGAAAAAAAGAATGCCTATATGCGTCCGTACGAGCCCTAACTTATCTTATCTTCCAGAATGAAACTTTCACTCTGCAGCGGAGTGTGCGCTGATTTAAAACTTCCTGGCAGATTAAAATTGTGTGCCGGAACCGGGACTCGAACCTGGGACCTTTGCGTTTCGCGGGCAGCCGCACTACCGACTGTGCTATCCCGACACGACTTACGATGCCGCCTCACAACTTTACTTCCGCCAGTACCTCGCCTCCTACTTTCCAATCTGCCAGGAAGTTTCTATTATATTGTCTTTGTGATCTTTACGCGAAATGTAAGTAGGCGGCAGCATTATCGTACTACACTCAGCTTCAAATTCCGGCCCTCTTACTTAAGAGAAATTCACGAAAAGAACGTCGTCTTTCTTCCAGCGATCCCCAATTGAGTTGCCGGAGCATTTCCGTGATACTCGCGCATTGGTCGAACCTACCGGTAACAAATCTAGCTGCTCGTCTCTGAATCGCCTCTATGTCTTCCTTTAAACTGATCTGCTGCGGGTCCCAAACACTTGAGCAATACTCAAGACGTGGTCGTACAAGCGTTTTATACGCGTTGTCCTTTACAGGTGAAGTACAACTTCCCAAAATTCTCCCAATAAACCGAAGTCGGCTGTCCTTACATGCTTGTTCCATTTCATATCGCTCTGCAATGTTACGCCTAGATATTTGAATAACGCGACAGCATCAAGAAGCTCACTACTAATGCTGTATTCGAACAATATGGGATTGTTTTTTCTACTCATGCGCATCACATTACATTTTTCTACATTGAGAGCTAGCTGCCATTCTTCGCACCCACTAGAAATTTTGTCTAAGTCATCCTGTATGCTATTACAGTCAGTTACAGACGACACCCTCCCATACACCTCAGCATCATCAGCAAACAGCCGCAAATTACAAGTTACTCTGTCCATCAGATCATTTACATAGATGGAAAATAATAGCGGTCCTTAAAAATTTTGTGAACGTAGACTGAAGAATAGTCTAGATCAGCGGTCGGCAACTGGCGGACCGCGGTCCAGGTCCGGATCGCTGAAGGCCAAACACTGGACCGCCAAAAATATTTTGAAAGTGTAAGTTACATATTAAAATTATTATTAAAATAACTTTTTTCTGTAGATAACAATTCGTATAAGAGGCACCCTTATAATATTCATAGAACTTTAAAATTAACTGCTGAATGATTAGAACCCTTAACGATTATAATAGGTAGATTAAATAAATGGTTTTCATGATGTGCAACGCTGCAGAGTACGCTGACGAGCGGCGGCAAAACGGAGCAAGATGGCCGATGATCTACATAAAAGCCCTGTACACACCAATGCAGCACAAGAACGTTCTCTAATGAACAAGAAAATTCTATATATATACTACATACAGTCTCTGAAACCTCTATTTAAGTGGTGCGGGCATATCCATTTAATTCCATAAATTATCTGGGAGTAGTCATTAGGAGGGATTTAAATTGGAACGACCATATAAAATCAATCGTCGGTAAAGCAGATGCCAGACTTGGATTCATTGGGAGAATTCTAAGGAAATGCAGTCCGAAAACAAAGGAAGTAGGTTACAGTACACTTGTTCGCCCACAGCTTGAATACTGCTCACCGGTGTGGGATCCGTACCAGGTGGGATTGATAGAGGAAGTGGAGAAGATCCAACGGAGAGCAGCGCGCTTCGTTATAGGGTCATTTGGTAATCGTGAAAGCGTTACGGAGATGATCGCTAAACTCCAGTGGAAGACTCTGCAGGAGAGACGCTTTGTCGCTCGGTACAGGCTTTTGTCGAAGTTTCGAGAACTTACCTTTACTGAGGAGTCTAGCAGTATATTGCTCCCTCCTACGTATATCTCGCGAAGAGATCGTGAGGATAAAATCAGAGAGATTAGAGCCCACACAGAGGCATACCGGCAATCCTTCTTTCCGCGAATAATACGTGACTGGTATAGGAGGGAAAATCGATAGTGGTACTAAAGGTACCCTCCGCCACACACCGTCGGGTGGCTTGCGGAGTATGGTTGTAGATGTAGATGTAGATGTAAACACCATTTTTGTGTTTGTAAAATCACCTGTTGAGGTTTCTACAGCAGCAGAACGGACGGATGTGGCTGTGAAGTTGTTCCACCTTCCAAAGCCTTTACTCCAAATGGAGATACAAGACTTGCAACACGACATTTCCTTGCAAACATATAAAAATTAATCCTCTGACGAATTGTGGAGTGAAGATGTCTCGAAAAAATATGAAAATGGCCAAACATTATCCATCTACCTGGCTACTATGTTTGGCTACACACATATTTGTTAAATTTCATTTAAATAAGTATCGCTCAATATTAACGACCGCCCATCTTGAAGACATTATTCACATAAGCTGCTCCGCACGTGAACCTAAGTTTAAGAAACTGGCTGAAGATCGCAAATGTAATTTCTTGCACTGATTTTTTTAAACCCATTTACGCACAGTTCCTTGTATTTCATAATTTTTTAGTGAAAATTAAACAAAAAAATAGTATGTTTAATGTATGACCTGTCACTGGATTTTTCAAATATATGTTTCACTACACATTTTATTTAATACATTTTGTGAGTGAAAACAAAAATAAATAAATAGCAAATAATACAAGTTTTACTGGATTATTATAAATTTTTATTTCTCATCTTTTGCATTTCATATTAGTTTGAGACGGCATACTTGAAAAATGATAAGTAATATGTAATTTAACTTCTGGACCTCAATAAAAATTTTCAAAAGTATCCTGACCCCATCCAAGATTACTTGCCGACCTTTGGTCTAGACGATTGCCTTCGCTTCCTTTTAAAAGAGGCTAGCGTGGCTTTGACATATTGCAGTGATATTGCTTGTCTGTCTAGTGGAAAATGCCGTACTGATGTGTTTGAAAATTTTTTGTAATGGGAGGTACCGAAAGTGAATGAAATGGCCTACTATTTGAAAGTAAAATATTTTGCAGAACAACCAACCCACAGAATTCGACGAATAGTTACCTTTTGCGGCACTGTAGAAGACCTCGTAGTTGAGCTGAAATAAAAATATTTGTAAACCGTGTAACTATTCATCGAGACTGCATGGTGGTTCGGTGAATTTAAAAATTAAGGCACGTGTAGCAATATTAATTAAAGACTGAATTATTTTTCTAAGAATGGCAGAGAAAGATGAGCGTCGACAAACAATCAGACTTTGGAAAAATTACGTGAAAAAAATGCTTGATCTGTGCCAATAGAATCTGAAAAATACGGAATAAAATTTAAAAAATAAGAGTGGTGAGCTACACGAGTCGCCCAGCGGACGTCGTCCAGAGCACACCTCTCCAGTAGCGTAGCAGTAATTTATCAGTTGTAAGTGTAACCGGCTTCTCTCTAGAAGCTACATATTTTTACTTTTCAGTGCGTTTTCCCTTGAGTGCATTAAATTTATTGTGTGCTCGCGTTTTTGTTTGATTCATATTCGCGTTAAATATCTGGTTAGTGTATTATTCCGCCGTGTGAATCGCGTCGCGACAGTCGTCTGTCTTTTTTTCTGATTAGAAGTGACATATAGTATTTTGATTTTCGTTTACACTTTCTCGTCTCAATTTGTAAAGTTATACTGAGCTGTCGTACGTATTGGATTCACATCCGCGTTCTAACGAACAGTTTAGTTTTCCTTTGAACGCATCGCGACTGTAGTTTTTGTTTTTGTTGGCACTGTAATCATGAATAGGGACTGTGACTGCTGTGTGCGGATGCAGTCTGAGCTGGTGACACTTCGCTCCCAGCTTCAAGCTGTGTTAACCTCGGTTGCACAGTTGGAAGCTGCGATCGATGGGCGTCGTTGTTGTTGGCCGGCGGTGGGGACCGAACGGACTCCCGTCGTCTCCACCGATCGGCCTGCGGCAGCGACATGCCCTGAAACTGCTAGCAGTGAGGCAGACATCCCACCCGTGGTTGCGTGGGAGGTTGCCCCAGTGCGTGGCAGGAGGCGCAAGACATTCCGGGGGACCGATCGTGAGGCCTCCCCGGTTCGTCTTGCGAACAGGTTTGAGGCGCTGTCTGCTCAGGACGACGTTCCTGAGTCGGATGGTGTCTCTCACCCTGTCACCACCCAGCCTGCAAGATCCGGGCTTTCACAGAGGGTGGGTTTACTTGTAGTTGGGAGCTCCAACGTTAGGCGGGTGATGGAGCCCCTTAGAGAGATGGCTGCCAAGGAGGGGAAGAAGGCCAACGTGCACTCCGTGTGCATACCGGGTGGAGTCATTCCAGATGTGGAACGGGTCCTCCCGGATGCCATGAAGGGTACGGGGTGCAGCCAACTGCAGGTGGTGGCTCACGTCGGTACCAATGATGTGTGTCGTTTCGGATCTGAAGAGATACTCTCAGGTTTCGAGCGGCTAACTGAAGTGGTAAAGACTGTCAGTCTTGCTTGCAAGATGAAAGCAGAGCTCACCATCTGCAGCATAGTTGACAGGACCGACTGTGGACCTCTGATACAGAGCCGAGTGGAGGGTCTGAATCAGAGGCTCAGACGGTTCTGCGACGGTGTAGGCTGCAGATTCCTTGACTTGCGCCATCGGGTGGTGGGTTTCCGGGTTCCGCTGAATAGGTCAGGAGTCCACTACACGCAGGAAGTGGCTACACGGGTAGCGGGGGCTGTGTGGCGTGGACTGGGCGGTTTTTTAGGATAAAGAGCTTCGGGGAAATAGAAAATGGGCAATCTCAAAGGGTTCAGGTGGATCACAGGAGAAATGTAGATCCGGAAACTATCGGTATAACAGTTGTAAATTGTCGTAGCTGTGTCGGGAAAGTTCCAGAACTGCAAGCGTTAATAGAAAGCACCGAAACACACATCATTATAGGCAGCGAAAGTTGGCTCAAGCCGGAAATAAGTTCAGAAGAAGTATTTTCAAAAGATCTATCGGTATTCAGAAAGGATAGATTAAACAAAATAGGTGGGGGCGTGTTTGTCGCCGTCAAAAGTAGTATTTCATGTAGCGAAGTTGAAGTTGATAGTTCGTGCGAGCTATTATGGGTAGAGGTTGTACCCGAAAATCGTAAGAAGTTAATAATCGGTTCCTTTTACCGGCCTCCCGACTCTGACGATACAATAGCAGAAAGGTTCAAAGAAAACCTGAGTCTAATTACAAAAACGTACCCGACTCACACGATAATAGTAGGTGGTGATTTTAATTTACCCTCGATCTGTTGGCGAAATTATATTTTCAAATCAGGAGGTAGGCATAAAACATCGTCCGAAATTGTACTCAACGCATTCTCTGAGAATTACTTCGAACAATTAGTTCATGAGCCAACTAGAATTGTAAATGGATGTGAAAACACACTTGATCTCTTAGCAACAAATAATCCTGAGCTCATAATGAGCATCAAAACGGATACAGGTATTAGTGAACACAGAGCTGTAGTAGCGAAATTGAATATCGAAAGTCCCAAAGTTACCAAAAATAAACGCAAAGTATATTTGTTCAGGAAAGCAGATAGAAACAAAATACATTGCTTCTTGAAAGACAGCTTCCACTCGTTTCTAACACTAAACGTAGGTGTAGACCAGATGTGGCTCAAATTCAAAGAAGTGGTATCGACAGCAATTGAATGTTTTATACCTAATAAATTAATAAAAGAAGGAGGCGATCCCCCTTGGTACACAAAACAGATTAGGACACTGTTGCAAAAGCAAAGGAAAACGCATACTAAATTTAAACGAACACGAAATCCCCAGGATTTGCGATTGTACTCAGAAGCTCGAAATTTAGCGAGGATTTCAATGCGAGATGCCTACAACATTTATCACAACGAAACTCTTTCTCGTAATTTGACTGAAAACCCAAAGAGATTTTGGTCATATGTTAAATATACTCGGCGAAAGTCACAAACAATACCTTCACTACGTGATAGTAATGGCGATCCTGCCGATGACAGCGCTACTAAAGCAGAGTTACTAAACTTAGCTTTTAGAAACTCATTCACTAAAGAAGACGAAACCAATATTCCAGATTTCGAATTACGAACAGATGCCGTAATGAGTAACATAGAAGTAGATATCATCGGAGTAGTGCAGCAACTAAAATCACTTAATAAGAACAAGTCTTCTGGTCCGGATTGTATACCCATTAGATTTCTATCTGATTATGCTGAAGCGATAGCTCCTTACTTAACAGTCATATACAACCGCTCTCTCATAGAAGGATCTGTACCAAAAGATTGGAAAGTTGCACAGGTCACACCTATATTCAAGAAAGGCAGTAGGAGTAACCCACTAAACTACAGGCCTATTTCATTGACGTCAATTTGCAGCAGGGTTTTGGAACATATCCTGTATTCAAATATTATGAATTATCTCGAACAGAACGATCTATTGACCCAAGGTCAACACGGATTTAGAAAATATCGTTCATGCGAAACACAACTAGCTCTATATTCACACGAAGTGATGGGTGCTATCGACAAAGGTTCGCAAATCGATTCCGTATTTCTTGATTTCCAGAAAGCTTTTGACACCGTACCTCACAAAAGGCTTTTAATCAAATTGCGTGGTTATGGTATATCGCCCCAAGTTTGCAATTGGATAGGGGATTTCTTGTCAGAGAGGACACAGTTCGTAGTAATCGATGGTAAGGCATCGACTAAAACAGAGGTGATATCGGGCGTTCCACAAGGTAGTGTTATTGGTCCTCTGCTATTCCTTATTTACATAAACGATTTAGGGGAAAATCTAAGTAGCTCTCTTAGGTTGTTTGCAGATGACGCCGTCATTTACCGTCTAGTAAAATCATCTGAAGATCAAAACCAACTGCAGAACGATCTGAATAAGATATCAGTATGGTGTAAAAATTGGCAATTGACTCTAAATAATGAGAAGTGTGAAGTCGTCCACATGAGTACGAAAAGAAATCCGTTAAACTTTGTTTACAACACAAATCAATCAAATGTGAACGCCGTAAACTCCACAAAATACCTAGGAATCAATATTACTTCAGACTTAAACTGGAAAGAACACGTAGATAATATCGTGGGAAAGGCGAACCAGAGACTGCGTTTTATTGGCAGAATCCTTAAAAGATGCAACAGAACTACTAAAGAAACTGCATACACTGCGCTTGTCCGTCCATTTTTGGAGTATTGCAGCCCAGTGTGGGATCCTTATCAGGTGGGTTTGACGGAGGACATCGAAAGAGTCCAAAGAAGGGCAGCTCGTTTCGTATTGTCACGATACAGGGGAGACAGCGTTACGGAAATGATACAGGATCTGGGATGGGGATCATTACAACAACGGCGCTTATCGCTGAGGCGTGGGTTACTTGCGAAACTCCAATCGCCAACATTCTCCTCCGAATGCGAAAATATATTGTTGACTCCCACTTACATAGGTAGAAATGATCATCAGAATAAAATAAGAGAAATCATAGCTCGAACGGAGAGGTTCAGGTGTTCTTTCTTCCCGCGCGCTATTCGAGAATGGAATGGGAGATAAATAGTATAATTGTGGTTCGATGAACCCTCTGCCAGGCACTTAAATGTGATTTGCAGAGTATCCCATGTAGATGTAGATGTAGATGTGTAGAGATACACAATTTCAATATAAGCAAATCCCGAACCCTCCAACGTCGTAATAGTTTGACACAACTGAAAACAGCTTCATGGATAGGGAGAGGAAATGGTACAAGTTAAAAAGAAAAGGAGAACTGAAATTGACTGGGTGGTTTATTAATGTGAAAAAGAAAGCAAATAGATTTCATCTTTACCTGAATGTGGTACATCGACTACAAAGTATATAATAATGAATAGAGCAAAATACATCGAGCTGTTCTCAGACTGGCGTAAGAAACAGAAGTGAAATACACAAGCTTTTGTCTTACTTCATCGCAGAAAGGAATAAATGAAAGTAGTAATTACAAGTACTCTTTGATATATCAGATTAAAATAATTGCGCTGGCTATCGATCATCAATTACTAGAGTCAAAAGAAAATATTTTGCGTTGCAGAAACTTTCTTACATTTTAGAAAATTGTTCTTTGCGTTGTGTAAAATTATTTGCGGGGGGGGCTATTGCAGTATTGTAATCTTAGAATATGTAGCGATTATTAAAGAGTACTCAGATGGAAAGTAATAAGACGACAGCAGGAAATGTCGCTGCACATCTTCATACCACAATAATTAACTTTGTCTGCACAAAAACAAGATTTAAAAAAACCTCATTGGACTTCCACAGTCAAAATACTAGAGGACGAGATGTATTTCCAAACAAAATATTAACCTTCCTATTGTGTTTTAAACAGAAACACACATATTTTGAGTGGACCTGGTAATAAACAAAACATAAATCAATAAATAAATAAAATAAATCAAAAAGAAAGAAATACTAAATTATTCATAGGTTTCTGTACATGTCTCTTTGTTCAAATATACACACTGGGGTATATTAACATTTATTGAAAATAATTGTTACGGTAAAACATAATTATTTATAACATTACAGTTAAAAAATTTAATATTTATTGAGAAAATTGCTGATGTAAAAGTTCCTTTATTTTTTTTTTTTTTTTTTTTTTTTTTTATAATGGCAATATGTAAAGTTTCTACTCTCATGAACCACAGACTTTGGCGTGTTGGACTAGACTGCGTGACACATAGTAGCCGGCCGCAGTGTCCGAGCTGTCTGCGGCGCGCCACTCACCGTCTGCACGGCCGCTACGGTCGGGGGTTCGAATCCCCCCTCGGGCATGTATGTTTGTGCCGTCTTTAGCATAAAGTAGTTCATAAGTAAGTTTAGGGACTGATGACCCCGCAGTTAAGTACCTTAAGCTTCATAAACTTTTGAACATTTATACACATAAACGTACCGTGGATGCAAACACTGTGGAGCAGTCCTGTGGAGAGATCACATACGTACGGCTGTGAAGACGCACACTAGCCTTTTCGGGTGTTAAAGAGGCTACAGAGTGTATGATTGCCGAAGCAGGCCTTGTAACATCAGCTAACATGACTTTGCCATGTAGTTACTGCGGGCTAAAAGGAACGGTGAACTACAGATGCCGGCCGCGATGGCCGAGGAGACTCAGTCGCGGTCTGCACGGCCACTACGGTCGGGGGTTCGAATCCCCCCCTCGGGCATGGATAATTGTGCCGTCTTTAGTGTATGGTAGTTGATAAGTAGTTTGTAAGTTTAGGGACTTGTGACCCCGTAGTTAAGTCCCATAAGCTTGACAAACATTGAACATTTGATTTTGAACTACAGATCTTATTTTTCCCTAGAACATGCAGCTCTACAGTATGAATATATGATGATGGCGTCTTCTTGGAAAAATATTCCGCAGGAAAAATTAACGCTCCTTCGAACTTCCGGGCGGGGACAACTCAGGATCTCGTCATTAGGAAAGACAACACTGGCATACTATGGATCAGGGCGTCGAATAATACCTCCGTTAACCGGGTAGGGAGGTTTGAAAATTTAGAAAGGAAAATGGATAGTTTGCAGTCAGATACAGTGGGGATTAATGACGTACAGTGCTACAGAAAAATGCTGAAGATCGCTTAAATACCGAGAAGTTACTAAACAGAATTGGGGAGAAAAGACATTTCTACCATATCTTCACTAAGAGAAGGGATCAACAGGAGGAACACATTCAGAGACAAAAGGGATATCCTGATTTTAAGCATTGGAGGGAAGTGTATAGAGTAAAAGAGGCAGGCCAAGGATGAAAACAGTAGGCAGATTCCAATGCATGTGGGTTGCCATTCTTATGAGGACATGAAAAGTATCGCTCAGAATAAATTAAGGTGGAGAGCTGTAGCAAACCAGACTTAAGACCACAATAACAACAGCCTCACCAAGAAAATACACCAATAAAATCAGTATCTACTCCTACGATCAATTTTGTAGAAATTTATGAACATGTACTCTGTTTCGCATTCCTGAATCTGTGTGGAATGGATGAAAAGGAGGAAAATTATAATTTATCAGGAAACTCCTATTACTGCGAAGGCAATGGATTTAACTAACAAGCTAACAATTTTGCTTGTCCATTTTCGTCATAACGATACTGATCAGACATATATGTGAATTTGTGCTTTCCCAGAGTATACAGCGGAAGCAACGTTCCCGGGTATCAATGTTTTCCAATCGCGAGGTTATGAGTGACATACTCATCCATTCTGGCGAAGTGCGAAGACTTTCGACTCACTGACTATCAAGCAAATGCAACTCCAGTTGTGAATAGTGCAATCACACAAACTCACACAGATATAGCGTATGATCAAAAAGTCGGTATAAATTGGAAAACTTAATAAATCACGGAGTAATGTAGATAGAGAAGTAAAAATTGACACACATTCCTGGAATGACATGAGGTTTTATTAGAACAAAGAAAATAGTACTGCTAGATGCATAAAAGGTCTCTTGCGCACGCCGTTTGGTGCTGATCTTGTGTTCAGCCGCCACTTTCGTCATGCTAGGCCTCCCAGGTCCCCAGACCTCAGTCCGTGCGATTATTGGCTTTGGGGTTACCTGAAGTCGAGGGTGTATCGTGATCGATCGATATCTCTAGCGATGCTGAAAGAGCCGGCCGCAGTGGCCGAGGGGACTGAGGCCCTTCAGTCACGGTCTGCGCGGCCACTACGGTCGGGGGTTCGAATCCCCCCTGGGGCATGGATATTTGTGCCGTCCCTAGTTGTAGGTAGAAGTAGTTTGTAAGTTTAGGGACTGATGACCCCGTAGTTAAGTCCCTTAAGCTTAACAAACATTTGAACTTTTGATGCTGAAAGACAATATCCGACGCCAATGCCTCACCATAACTCCGGACATGCTTTACGGTTCACAACGTTATTCCTCGACTACAGCTATTGTTGAGGAATGAAGGTGAACATATTGAGCATTTCCTGCAAAGAAGGTCATCTTTGCGTTGCTTAATTTGTTATGCTTATTATTGGTTTTCTGATCAGATGAAGCGCCATCGGACATTTTTAGAACTAAAACTTCCTGGCAGATTAAAATTGTGTGCCGGAACCGGAACTCGAACCGGGGACCTTTGGATTTCGCGGGCAAGCGCACTACCGACTGTGATATCCCGACACGACTCACAATGCCGCCTCACAACTTCATTTCCGCCAATACCTCGCCTCCTACTTTCGAAACTTCACAGAAGCTCTCCTGCGAACCATGCAAGACTAGCACTCCTGGAAGTAAGGATATGGTGGAGACATGGCTTAGCCACAGCCATTTTTAGAACTTTTTATTTTATTTTATTTCATTTTATTTTATTTTTATTATTAATATTTTTTTTTGTTCTAATAAAACCCTATGTCACTCCAAGCATGTCTGTCAATCCACATTTGTTGTTTCACTGCATTACATTACAGGGCGAATTTAATCATTAACCTTACTATTGTTGATAGGTCTAACACAGATAGTTTACTAAAATCAACATAAAATCCAAAATAATAATTATTTTGGGGCAGCAGGTTCTTAGGTGATCACCAGGTGGGTGACTGTCTGTTCGACATGTAGATATATATAGTGCATATTTGATAGCGTTTCTTTGATAAGCTCTATTAGGCCATTTTTGTAGATGATAGGCCGTGGTAAATCTGTACGTGATGGGTACTTGAAATAACTCCCTACACTTGGTTAGATTGGAAAATTTCAGCACGATCAGAGATCTTTACAAGTAGCGCCCCGTATTTCAAATGATTTCCTCCACAATGAACTTTGTAATTTTTGGCGTTCCAGGGGTCGGTAAAGTTTTGGTGATTGCTTAGCAGGTAATATATTCAGTGGTGACTGTTATCTCAGTGTTACTATTTTTTGTTTAAGAATCTAAGATAATTAAGGAGATATATGGCTTTGACTCATTATTTGAATGGCTCATTTAGTATTCAGAGTTTGCATATTAACTCTAACAAAACTATATTTTGAATGCAGGAAATCCATGTTGCATGGTATACAACGACTGAGAGGCATTTCACATTGCTTTATGAGTAGTTATCTGTACAACTACTACATTATTATTCTGAATGTGTGTGTCAAAGTGGCTACACGTTCTGTACGCGATAATCAGAAAGGCATTTGAAAGTGCCAGGTGACGAAATATTAGATGATATGTCAGTAATAAAAATCATGATTTCCTTGATGGTTCAAGTGATGACGATAACGTATCAGCTGGAAGTAGATAGCGTTATGAGTGCAAGATAATGAGACAGGGTATCGTTGAAACTAACTTAATTGGCATAGTGTCTACAAATCCACCAAAAGAGTCAGGAACATAATGTAGATATTAAATATGCTATAATTGACTCAATGAGTGTACTTTGACTTTTATGCTAGCGTTCTTTTCCAGTCGCTAACGTGCTTATCTGTCGTTGCTCTGGTCACAGGTACAAAACTTGGTCCAGGCGTTGGTGTCTGTTTTGATGTGGAACTTCTCAATAAATGTCCAACATTAACCGTATCTCTCAGAAAGAAAGAAGCTGAGATTCTGAAGCAAAGGCAGAAAAATAATATCGACGCAGTCAGCGCGTAATGTGAGCGTAGACTAGAGACGTCATGTTAGATTATCATGTCTTTAGTCCTGGGTTCAAACCGGACCATCCGTGGTTTATCATTTCTACAAAGTTCTACGATATTATTAGTCATGTAATAGTCTAAAGTTGTAGCTTATTCTAAAAAAAAAAAAAAAAAAAAAAAAAGATAAAGCAGTCAACAATCCGAAGATTGGTTTGAACACCACAGTGCTTTACTAGGCATGGTCCTATTTGGAGGTGGTATGCCGTTGCCTTCCTCCGACCTTCGAACTGACTTACCCAGCCAGTTATAGGGGGACCTACAGTTTAACGTGGGTTCCGAACCACGGTGCTACTCGATATTTTTCACATGAGCAATACTGCCAGAGGTGAAAGAAGTGGAAAGTGACAGATAAAAATCTTAGGACCTGGCGGGAATCGAACCCGGGACCTTTAGGATTTGTAGGTTTTTTTTTTTTTTTTTTTTTTTTTTTTTTACGGTAAACATAATGATGTTCGAAATCGCCAGTTGCATATAATAAGTTGTTTGAAAGTCGTTTATCATGCAAAAACTGGCGACGTCAAACATCAAATGTTATTAATTGTGTGTGTGTGTGTGTGTGTGTACATCTGAATTACAAAAAAACAAAGTTGCATGCCGCGAGATTTTTTTTAAACTTTTGTAATGAAAACACAAGTGAAAAAACAAATTAAACATCTTCTACGTTATAATTAATATGTGAACAATGAGCAACATTCTGCAACGAAAAGGCTTCTACATGGTAAATGAATGAAACAAAAGAAATGCCTCTTTAGTCAGTTGTAATATATTGCTTTATTTCAGTTAATGATTATTATAGGGGGCCAACAGTTTGAAGAACGTAACCCGTCGACAATCCTTAACATGAGTACCCCAGTCGTCTTCTCGCATTCAAGGCTGTAGCCTTTGTACCGTTGGGATAGGTTATATGGGCTGCATCATTATTCTCTTCTCATACCTGGGACACCCTAGCTGGGTGGAGGGTTCGTGAACAGTGAACCTAAAAAGTTCGCAAAAGTGGTTCGGTAGGATGCTCCACGTTGGACAGTCGTGTGTGTTTCAAGCAAATATTGCCAGAAATCCAGGATGTTTTTGTCGCTATCTCGGTAAAAGTAATGTAGCGCCATGCCTTTAATCCAATTGATTGCATTCGTCTTCGCTGGTGGAAAATAGACGCCATCAGGGTAGAAAACTTCGGTAGATAGGATCGACGTGAAAGGACGACGTAGAAGAAGGGCCAGCATTTGCCTTGTGAGTTTCCAACACGCACTCGCAGTGCTACAATTCAGTCGGTGCACGTCGGTATCAACGTCTGAACACTGTGGACATAAGGGGTCGCTAAGGAGGCGAATGGAATGTAACCGCTGACGATTAGGGAATTTTTCGTTCACTAAGATGTACCACGATGTCCGTACATCTGTTGGCAGGAAAGGTGAATGAATCGCCCGCCACACTCTTTTCCAGCAGATGTTCGGGTGTCGCCGTTCTATCATGTTACGTGGATTCCTCCTTTGTAAAATGTTGTAGTAGTCCTTAGCCATGGCCTCTCGCGTTGTCGGTAGGTCAGTCAGCATGTAACTTTGCTCTACAAAGTAGATCTTGAGTGTGAGCAAGCGCTGGCGATAAATGGCCAACCGGAGCCGGCGGCTGCAGAGATCGTGGCGCGACTTCATCAATAAGGGTGCCTGTGATGTTCCTGTGCGGAGAATGCCATAGTCGTTGCGTCGTACGGAGGAGCAGCGCTCGAGCTCTGTTCTTGACGTTAATTAAACCGACGCCACCTTCTTGTCGGGGCAGAGATAGAGTGTTGTAACGTATTTTAAAAATGTAGCCTGCAGTCACAAAGTGTCCAAACGCTGCTTGAAACCTGGCTGCGATCGTGTCTGGCAATGGTAGTACGTGCGTGAAGTGATTCAGCTTTGATGCCAAGTACATGTTTACATAACGTGCGCGTTGGAGCATGTCTAACCCTCGAAGTTTGTGGAGTCGTATTTGTGTCCGCATTTGTTGTAGAAGCCGTCGAAACGTCGTCGCTGCAGTTTTTTGAACACTGCCGTGAAATGTTATCCCTAAGCACTTGATCTGAGGGACCTTCGTAATTGGTACTGCTGATGCTGTAGGTAATCCTCGGCCTATGTCCATGTATTTAGTCTTCTGTAGGTTGAGGAGACTTCCAGACACCTCGCCATAATGGTGGAGCCATGAAAGTGCCGACTGTATTCCATCTCTCGATTGGGCCAAGAAGACGACGTCATCTGCATAGGCGGAGCGTTTGAATTGGGCTGACCGTAGGGAGATGCCTTCCAAACGATGTCGGAGACCATGTAGAGCTGGTTCGAGGGCGATTGCGAACAACATGGCGGACAAGGGGCAACCTTGGCGTACTGAACGTCCGATAGTGATGGGTTCGGAGCGATAGCCATTCACCATTACCCTCGATTGTGCATCATGGATTAACCGGAGGACCACCGTTGTTGTCACCTGGGGAATGCCTATGTGCTCCATGACAGCGCGTAAAAAGTAGTGGTTGACGCGGTCAAATGCATGATCGAAATCCACTGCCACCAGGACGCCCTTTAGGCGACAGGGCGACGCCAGCGCTATGATGTCTCTGTAGGATCCCAGCGTGGTGTGGACGTTGTTGTCGCCGCCGAGGCAAGTTTGATCAGCGTGTATTGCGGCCTTGACCGTTTTGTGGAGTCGCGCACGAAGTATACGGGCGAAGAGCTTGTAGTCTGCGTTTAATAAAGTCAGTGGTCGATAGTCTTGCGGTCGGTGTCCACCACGTGGTTTCGGTACGGGAATCATAATACCTTCGGTAAATTCGTGAGGGACTTGAATAGTGGGGTTCATAAGTTCTTGGAACATCCGAATCCACCTTCCGCCCATGAGATCAGCGAAGGCTCTGTAAAATTCATGTGGTAGTCCGTCAGGGCCAGGCGATCTATTGGAAGCACCCCTCAGCAGGGCCGTGCGTAGTTCGTCCTGTGTGATATCTGCCAGGAATTCGTCGTCATCCTGTGTGTGCTGGGAAGCTGGCATAGGGTGTATTACATCCTTCATTGCCCCGTCGTTTCTAGGGGCTTCGGCGTAAAGGGTCCGGTAAGAGTGAGTGAAAGCTCGGACGATATCCATTTGGGTCTCGGCTCGTCTGCCATCCTCTGTCACTAGTTCTGTAATGAGTGTACGTTTGCGGTGCCGCCTTTCCTGTATGATGTAATGCATTGAAGGGCGTTCGCCGTAAATTTCGTCGAACGTCCGCGCTCGGACAAGGACACCATCGAACGCTTCTGTGGTCAGGCGTAGCAAACGCGCTTTAATGTGTTGCACGGCTTTTTGGCGGTCTGGCGATGGTGGTTGTGTGGCAAGTTCTCTTAAAGCCGTGTAATAGAACTCCGAGGTCGTCCTTTGCCAGCTTGTCTTTTCACGACTATAGTTCATGAAACTCCGGCGTAATGTAGGTTTTGCACATCGAATCCACCACGTCAGGGTTGAGTCGTATGTATGCCTTCTCCGTTGACATTGGTGCCATGTTTCTTCAACCTCGCGGCGACATGCAGCGTCTTTGAGAATGGCAACGTTAAGTCGCCACAGTCCCCTACTACGTCTGGTTCGTTGTCGAGGTAAGGTGACGGCGCAGATGTATGCTTCATGGTTGGTGAAGGCTGTCGGCCATATTTCGGCCCCAGAAATCGTCGTGCGAAGGTTACGTGAAACGTACAACCTATCCAGCCGACATGCCGAATGGCTGGTGAAGTGTGTGTATCCTCGTCGGTCTCCGTGTTGTACTATCCACGTATCATGAAGTGCCAGGTCTCGTGTCAGTGCTTGAAGTGCCGGGCACGGTAGAAAGTGGGGAATTTGGTCCTCAGGTCGCAGAACACAATTGAAATCGCCGCCGACGATGTAGTGTTCTGTGTTGCCTTGGAATAGTGGAGCTACCTCTTCTGAGTAAAAGATGTTTCGTTCCCGTCGTTTTGATGATCCTGAAGGGGCGTAGATGTTCACCATACGGACCGCCCCGACCGTGAGGGCAACTCCGCGGTCACGTCCATCGCCGTGATGCCTTCTCTAAGAAGAATGGCCGTACCGCCTCCACCTTCATTAGTCGGAAAGTCATAAAGAACATATCCGTAAAAATGTAGATTTATTCCCGGCTTAACTTCCTGTAAAAAGACGATGTCTAAATCCGCCGCTCGTAACGTGTCTCGTAGCATTTGGGTCTTAATGAATGTACTGATTCCGTTTATGTTGATAGTACCTATGCGATAGACTTGTTCCATGGTGATATGTAGTTAGAAATAGTCAACGCAGTGTCGCGTCTATCGTCTGTTCGGTGGATCAGCATAGGGATAAACTACACATAAGGCGTGGTTGTCTTACTCACGAGGCCCATCCGACACACCGTCAGCTATGGGCATCGGTTGGTCACCTGTCTCCTGCTGCAAGTCATTCATCTCCATTTCATGGCCCCAATCTCCTAGTAAAAAGGTTTGCGCTGGGGTTAGCTGTGGAGGGTCGCTAGTCTCTGCATTCATGCGTTCTTCTAGTCGTGGTGCGTTGTCTTCTCTTCGGTTATGTTGTTGCGTCAGGGCAGCTGGAAGAAGTTGTTTGTCGGAAGCGGTGGAGCCGGATGCAGGTGACAACCGCGTGTCAGGTTCGTCCTCATCCTCTTGCTCCGAGTCGTCCTCTGATGGTTCATTTTCGGTCGTCAGCCGTCGCTTTTTATGGCGTTTCGGACATTTTTGTTTTCTCTGTCGCCCTTCCGTTTCTGATAGAGAACGCGGTGCGGGACGATCTTCGTTCTCCCCATCTGCCTCGGCGAGAGGGGTCTGTTGCGTCGTCTCAGGGATCGTACTGTGGTCCCGTGAGGATGCTTCAGGGTCTTGGTGTTGTTGGGGTTCCTTTAAGTGAGTCGTTGCAGAATCCTGATCGATGTGCATAGGAGACTGTGCTGGGAGTTGCTCATGGCTGTCTTGTAATCCGATACCTACTGCCGCCGCATATTGGAGTGGCAAAGATGTTGGTTCCGGTTCCTGTGGTTTTTCCGTTCTTGGTATCTGCACAATAAGTCTTTGTAGGCATTCAGACCGAACGTGTCCTTCTTGGCCGCATCCAGAACATGTCCTCGGCTGACCGTCATAAATGATGATCGCACGACATCCGCCGATAGTTAGGTACGACGGTATGTGCTTGCAGAGTTCGATGCTCACCTGTCGTATGCCGTTGAGCACGGGGTAGGTCTCAAAAGTGTTCCATTTTTCGGCCACATGGCTTATAACTTTGCCATACGGACGTAGAGCATCCATTACTAACTGGGCGGGCACTTCGAAGGGGAGTTCGAAAACTCGCACCGTTCGAACACCGAATCCTACATGTTCTACTGTCACCTCACCCACATTCCCGTCGGAGTGGCAAAAGCGGAATCCTTCCTTAGATCTATGGAGAAGTCTCTGACAGGCCGACGAGTTTGAGGTACACAGTGCTGGAAACGATAGACAAATGAATACCTATTAGTTCTTGTGGATCGATACGCATCACTTCGCGGAGAAAACGTTCAATCTCGTGGGCCTTTGGTCTTGCGTATTGTGCTGAGAACGTTATCTTGATCGTAGCTTTCCTGTAGGAAAGGGCGGTCATGTTGCTGGGTCGTTCCATGAGTGTCGCTATGCGAGCACCGCGCGAGTAAACAAACACTACAGCGGCCCACGGCACGGAGCGGCGGCGCGTCCGTACCGCAACACGGCCCGAGGCCGACTGTATATCCATGCCCGAGGGGGGATAATAACAGAAGTCTGTTACATCCCCGTCGGGGGATTCCAATCCCCCCCTCGGGCATGGATGTTGGTGCTGTCTTTCGTATAAGGTAGTTCATAAGGAGTTTGTAAGTTTAGGGACTGATGATCCCGCAGTTAAGTCCCATAAGCTTAAAAAGTGAAGAAAAAAGAATAGGACTACTCGTAACATACGTTATGTAAGACGGTTTCTCAGAATTTCATCTGATTACCGACGGTTCCTAAAACAGTACTGCACCAAGGCGCGTCTGCTAAAAGAAGTTGCGGCGAACGCCACATTTTCCTGGAACGGGGACAAGAGATACCTTTCAACATTCGTAAGGAGAATTAGCATTGAACGACGAAAATGCACACCGATACTAGCATTCATGAAATAGTGGCACCTGTAGTCCAAATAACGGTGATGAGAAAATTGTTTGCTTATGCATTATGCAGCGATATGAATTACTTTACAAACGAGAAAGAGTGTCATGCACTTGTTCTGGACGATCAACAGGTTCAAGCCAAGTTTTTCGGTAAACCATTTACCGTCATAGCAGACCACCAGTCTCTGTTCCGGCTGACAAACCTGAAAGATCCGTCGGTTCGTCTGGCAAGATGGGCACAAAGCCACAGGACTACTAAATCGCCCTATTATACGAAAGTCGAGACGAGCGTAAGGATGCCGTCTGCCTTTCTCGGAATCCCTCAGTGGAACGTTCCAGTACGGCTGCCAGTTACAGCCGCATTGAATCAGATCGTCGCTGAACACAGGGAGGATGCAGCACTGCTAAAAACCATACAAGCTATAGAAAGAGTTGCAGTAGATAAAAAAAAAGAAAAAAATTCTAAAAATAAACAATGGCACTTTGTGTCACAAATGGTTACTTGAAACTTCCTGGCAGATTAAAATTGTGTGCCGGAACCGGGACTCGAACCTGGGACCTTTGCCTTTCGCGGGCAAGCGCTCTACCACTGAGCTACCCCGACACGACTCACGATGCCGCCTCACAACTTTACTTCCGCCAGTACCTCGCCTCCTACTTTCCAAACTTCAGCGCACACTCCGCTGCAGAGTGAAAGTTTCATTCTGGAAACATCCCCTAGGCTGTGGCTAAGCCATGTCTCCACCATATGCTTTCTTCCAGGAGTGCTAGTCTTGCAAGTTTCGCAGGAGAACTTCTGTGAAGTTTGGAAAGTAGGAGGCGAGGTACTGGCGGAAGTAAAGTTTTGAGGCGACATCGTGAGTCGTGTCGGGGTAGCTCAATGGTAGAGCGCTTGTCCGCGAAAGGCAAAGGTCCCAGGTTCGAGTCCCGGTTCCGGCACACAATTTTAATCTGCCAGGAAGTTTCATATCAGCGCACACTCCGCTGCAGAGTGAAAGTTTCATTCTGGAAATGGTTACTTGTTTCACCAGCTCATCTAAGGTCAGCTACCCTGAAATATTTCCAAAATCTGATCAACTTGGTTTCGTGAATACCTCTGACAGAATTAGAAGATCTTCACAGATCTGTTAACTATAATGTCAGCCACTGAAGGGGATGCCAAAGAGGGAAGCATATGCGATAGTTACAACCACAACTAACACAAAATACATCTAAAGCAGCACCTTTCCAATGATTCGGAATCGTCCTCCTACAACGGTTCCCGATGTCAAAAAATAGTAACACTGAGATAACAGCCACCACCGAATATATTACCTGCTAAGCAATCACCAAAACTTTACCGACCCCTGGAACGCCAAAAATTACAAAGTTCATTGTGGAGGAAATCATTTGAAATACGGGGCGCTACTTGTAAAGATCTCTGATCGTGCTGAAATTTTCCAATCTAACCAAGTGTAGGGAGTTATTTCAAGTACCCATCACGTACAGAATTACCACGGCCTATCATCTACAAAAATGGCCTAATAGAGCTTATCAAAGAAACGCAATCAAATATGTACTATATATATCTACATGTCGAACAGACAGTGATACAATGCACCGTCTCGTTACATTCATTTGCAATGCAAGGAAGCAAGTATTCACACCATTCTCACTGCTCCAGGAGTGTGAGGCTGACAAGACAAAGGACCAAACGAAGGACCCCTGAGAAAATGCAGATCTAGGAAGCTGTAGCCCTGTGTTGTAGATTTCCTGATTGCTGGGCCTGCAGTGTTGTAAAAGTTCCAGTATCACTGCTTACAGTTTATTATGTATCGCTACAGCTATTTCCGAATTTTGTCATTATCTAGCGCGTCTACGAGGTCATTACGTTCGTTACTAACAACTTGCGTTACTGTTGTAATAATGGCTGTGAATTTTGCACGTATTTCGCTATTGTGTACATTTATTACTGCCAGGTTTTCTGCATCTTAATCCGATATGATGTTAAACTTTATGGAAAAGTTTTATACTCTGCGTAATTTTCAACAGTTCTGCCAAAGATATTTTACACAGGGTGAAACTAAATTCGCGCACATGGGCTTCGCAGCGCGATTCGTCACATGCTAGCAACAAAAAAAATATCTGTCACAAAATTTCGTCCTGCGCGGATTTCTGGGAGTAAATGGACGTCGAATATGGAGATGGGTGTATGTCCCATACGGCAGTTTGTTTCAGAGTTACACTACTGCACCAACAAACTTCTACGAGGTGTTCGGGATGTCTTGAGGAACAAAGTGAGCATGGAAACACATGCTCGGAAACGTCATCCAATGACACTACAGAGCGTCGAAGTTGCTGGAAGGGATGTCTAGCGACAGGAGCTGTAAATTGGACTCTCCGTAGCGTCGTTGAATGGCGTTTTCGGGCATGGGTTTCCATGCTCAATTTGTTCCTTAAGACACTTCCCACATCTCATAGAAGTTTGTTGGTGTAGTAGTGTAATTGGGAAACACACTGACGAATGGGACTCACACCCATCTCAGTCTTCGACGTCCATTTACTGCCGGAAATATGCGCAGGACGAAATTTTGTGACAGACTTTTTTTTTATTGCTAGTATGTGAGGAATCGCGCTGTGAAGCCTGAGTGCGTGAACTTAGATTCACCCTGTATACGTAGGGTAATCGATTACATCAGTACATTGTAGACGCGTTTGATAATGGCAGTTGGCTGAAGTAGCTGTAGCGATAAATAATAAAATGTAGGCAGTCGTTCTGGATCCTTTATTATAATTTTATGAAGATATCACTAACATAGGGTCGCTGGATTTCATGACGAGGACCATCGGCGTAATTCAGCGCGTTATGGACTAGTTGATATCATCGAATCATTGCGGCAGTCTGGATGTTAATCGCGCGTTAATTAGTACATATCATCGTGAATTGTCATGCCGTTGACATTCGGATCAAATCCGCCGATTTACAATTATTTGAATTTCATGAATTCACATTTATAGAACGTTCTAGCATGTCACTGTGTATATAATACTATTTGTTTCTAGATTATTCTATTCTATGTGTTAATAATGCTGCTTGAGTTTGTACATAGTTGTTGTTAATAAACGTGCGTTAAGTATCTCGTGTTGGGCTTAGATGAAGACTTTACTCCGGAACCTTGTTTTCAGCTGTGGAATCTACGTAAAAACTGCAGATATAACATTTTCAACTACCTCGTTACACAACTGTGTAATGTTTATTTCTTACGGTCAAGAGAGGAAAAAGGCATTTGTATTACAATGTACAATGCGCGGTGTCTGTAGCCAGTCCACTGAAGAGCATGGTAAGCCTAAAGTAATGCTAAACCCTCCAACACTGCAGAGGGCGTACCAAACGCTGGCCTGTTTGCGTTTATCTTTCTACAACGGGCAACATATTGCTGAAACAAATACCGATGTGTAGCTTGTGAACGTCAGTCCAGAGAAATCATAAAAATAAATTTAACAGAAGGGAATCTTTCTAAGAGAACATTATGTGAGGCAAGGAAACCAATGCATGAAGAAATAATAACCAAAAATCTTCCTAACAAGTTTACAGCTAGGAAAAAAAAGCAGTAAACTGCTCAGGAACAAAAGAACAGATGTGAATTATTCCTCTGCAAGTGCATGGAAACATTTATCAGTAAAGGAACAATCGCATTATTTAATAGGAAGGGCACATACATTTAGTTCCATATAGTTTTTCAGCCTGATGTTATGGAACTAAATTTAAATTCGCTTGAAATAACTTTAACTGGGTTGACCAAAATTGCACTTTACTAAGGCATTACGTGTTTAGACTTGCGTAATTATCAAAGACTATTAAAAGACAATGGTATCATTATTCCATCCAAAACTTTGATAAAAAAAATAACGATTAAGTAACTCTAACTTTACACTCACCAAAACCATTTAAAAAATTAAAAATTTCCATTATAACTACTAGTGTTATAGATATATGTCATACAAAAAAGATGTTTTCAATTCGCCCCACGTCTCTGTAGGATGGTCAAGTGTATACTGAAGTACGCTTCACAAACAGTTACTCTGCGGAAAATCCACCAGAAGGCGATAGTGTCTTCCTGCGTCCCTCTCTCACTGCACACACTAACACTCACTCACTCAGTCTGTGTTCTTTCTTTATATATTTTTTATTTTATTTTTATTTATTTATTTACTTTTTAGTTTTGTTTTAAATGGCTTGTGCTGTACAATTTTAAATGGGTGCTGTATAAAAATTATTGACTACTAGCAGTTATTGAAACAGAACAAATCAAATGTTCAAATGTTTGTAGCGCTTATGGGACTTAACTACGGGGTCATCAGTTCCTAAACTTACAAACTACTTATGAACTAGCTACAACTAAGGACGGCACAAATATCCATGCCCGAGGGGGGATTCGAACCCCCGACCGTAGTGGCCGTGCAGACCGTGACTGAAGCGCCTCAGTCCCCTCGGCCACCGCGGCCGGCACAGAACAATTAACATCAAACCACTATGAGTGACTTTTCTTGACAAACAGGCACTGGGAGTCACGTTTTGAGTAGTTGTTCGAAGGGAATAACACATTTTACCATCTCCTCCACAACATACTACAGAACATTACCAATTAAAATCTTGTGTAGGCTGTAAAGTACTACCCTTGCAGCAGATCCTCAATGTATTGCTGTTATTGAAGGTAGTTTTCATTCCAAAGCCTGGTAGGTCTGATCATTCTAAGGGTAACGACTTAATATCAATCATCCTGTCCTTCTATCTTATCATGACACTGGAAAAACTGATAAATATGCATGTTGGAGAGAGGAGGGTGAATAATGCTCCTGTACATATTAACCAGTACACATACGAATAAGGAATATAATACAAAACCTATCTTCAACGACCTGATGAGAAGATCTCGAAGGCACTTCCCTTTCGAGAAATTGCTCTGTGCGTCTTCTTGAACATATAAGGGGCTTTTAACAACACAACATTCGAATCAGTGCTGAAGGCATCGAAAGGGAAATCCACATAGGTAGGTGGGTTATCACATATGTTGGAGGGTGAAGTCTATGTTCAGCAACCAAAAGGTAGAGGCCACCATGATGGAGGTCGAAATAGTGATAAACACCACCAGAGGTTGTCCACAGGAAGTGTACTGTCTCTTTGTATTGTCGATTCTAGTACTGAATCAAGTCGTTACAGTATTAAATGGCATAGGATATATCTCCCAATGATACTCTACCGATTTAATCGAATTAGTAACTGGGAAACTTGTAGATACGGTTGGAACATAGGCACATCGTGTTTTGGACATTGTGCAGGATCTTGGTGTTAATACAAAGAAATTTACTGTTAAGTCATTTATGAGGAAGTAGAACCTTATTTTATACTGGAGACTCAAACACTTCAATGACGTTGTTCCTGTTCAAAGGGGAGTGATATATCTATGGTTTAGTATAGATGCCAAACTAGCACAGACTCACCACATAGAGAAGGTAAGCTCCAAGCTCAAAGATGCTCTCACGTGCACCAGTAGAGTCTGCGGAGAAAGCTGGGGATTAGCCTACAACGCCATATTCTGGAAATACACCCTTCTAAATAACCCCAGGATAGTACACATAGCTCCAAAATGTTACAATATTTTAGAAAAAAGTGACTGATAGGAAATTTACAAGGCTGTAGATACTGACCTGCTTAAACATAACACGTGGAATTCGAATCACAGCAATCAGCGGGATGGAGACTATGTTAGACCTGCCTCAATGCACCTGTGTGTCAAGATGGACGTAGCAGCAGGGGTATACACGTAACAACTGACCGTAACTGGACATTTCTCTAACATCCAGAATGCCACACTCGCATTCCGAGTACTGTACACGTAGAAATATGTCTACTAAGTAAGACCACCACTTGCTTTAATAAACATTTATATACAAAAATTGGAAGGAAGTAACAGTGGAAGCAGGAATCGCTGTACCCTTCTGTGGACATAGTAGTTTTGGTCACCAATGAGTCAAAAACTGATGAGGGTGTTTGGGCAAGGATACATTGCTCTCTGCCTGGACGCATAGTCAATTGTCTCTATGGCCACTGTATTCAAGGCTGAAGTGTTTAAAAATCAGAAATGGCGTGGAGGAGATTCTACTCGGGCTACAAAAATTGCAGTACCTACGTTCCTTCAGACAATCTTTGATCTACTTTATTAAAGAAGCAGGCAAATATTATGTTTAATATAAATACGTTAATTTTTTCCTAAGAAAAAGGCGCCTTAGATTCCGGTAAAGACAGAGGCAGACAAAAGTATTTTTCATTTAAAGCTTCAGTCCTTAAGGACTTCATTACAGAAACCTACACATTAAATTTCCATTAAATCTCCCTCAACTCTAGAAGAATATTTGGCTTGCAGAATAAACACGCATCCCTGACATCAGAGTAAAGGGTTAATTGAATCTCAATGTGATTTACCAGTACCTAGTGTCTGAAGAGTACCCAAGTAATTTCTTTCGCGAATCACTTTTTGCAGTAATATCATTCATCAATCACAAGATGAAATTTCGCGTGATTCAGAGGGAGAAATCCTGTCTGTATCGCTGTGGAGTGGACTTACATTCACCAGCAGGTTAGAGGTACGTAACGGCCTAACAGCCCATCCCGATTCGGAATTCAGGGAGAAACGGGATTCCGGCTGAGTTCAGGGGGCGTATCATCTTTTCAGTAGCTGCGTGGAGAGGCAGTTAGTCGCTACCCGGACCCGCTGGGGTGGCTTCCATAACTTTTTCATGCGTCTCCCGCGTACTGCAGACGCAGAACATGAACGTCACATACAAAATTTAGTTCTGACGTCTCCTGGCTGTCGTGCCGTCTTTTACACACTGCTACCAACAAGCGGAACCCGTGACGAAAAACCCCAATATGATGAAAAATCAACCAGTGCTTCCACGCCTACCGTACAACAATCGAAACGAATACTGCTTCAGTTGTACTAGTTGTCTCAACCGTTTTCAGTTATCAGACGCAAACAATAACGAAACTGCATTATAGTTTACACACTGAGAACTCTACAACTAATATAATTCAAAAGTGGTGTGTAATTTAGACCGCCTCCGTCATGTGTAGCCAGCAGGTACACCCTGAAAAACGCTATATGGTCTACAGCAGATGTTCAAGATTCAACTAACTGAAATGTATCCAGAGGTAAAACAGTCCTCCAATCAGATCTCCGGGAGAGGACAGTATTGGTACCCAAACAAGTAAACAAATCTCTAAACATATTACAATGGAACGCTGGGAATGTCTTCAGCTAAAAAGTAGGAACTTATTAAAACTCTAGATGAAGGAATAGTTGATCTTTTGTAATAATCGAAGCTGACATCTATGTAGATACCAAAATATACTATGAACCGACAAATTATCGAATGCACCTTCTCAGTAAGTCAAGGCAGATAGGAAGTGGATTTTAGTTGGACTAAGAAACAATTTTACTATCATTAAACAAATGAATGAACAAGATTAATTAGAAGTTATAAAAATAGAACTATGGACATGTAGCTAACAGTTTGTGATTTACAGCCAATATAACCCTCCAAACAATAAACCTGAGTTAGATATCATTAATATTTCTTCCAGGAAAGTGATAATTGTTCATTTTAATGCTCACTTCCAACTGGTTGGATATGAAGATAATAATGTTGCTGCAAAAGCCGTTGAAGACTTCATTTCCTCCAGTGCGACAGAACTTACCTACAGCTCCACTGACAGGCACTCTTACCTACGTCATAATGGTAAATTTGCAAATCCGGATTAAACTTTGGCATCTGCTGATATTGCTCCTAACGTAATAAAAAACGTAATAGCTGACACAGGGAGTGAACATCGTACGATAATTT
The DNA here is from genome assembly GCA_026315105.1 of Locusta migratoria. NCBI lineage: Eukaryota > Metazoa > Arthropoda > Insecta > Orthoptera > Acrididae > Locusta > Locusta migratoria. Next base: position 43,937,705 of record CM048748.1, read on the forward strand.
CGATGATTCAGATACAAAATAAAGCAAAACCTAAAGTAAGCACACTATCAAAACGTAGCTGGAACTTCAGGAAGGCAAAATGGAATAAATAGAAGAATGGGAAGAAAAATTAAATTCCTTTATTTATTAAAGATGGACCAGATAAGAACAATAAAAACCTGTTTCTTATCATCACTGAGGCTTCCAAACAATGTATCCCAAAGAAGACAATTTCAAAATAAAACCTTCTGGAATGAAAGACCAACAAAATTGGAAGAAGGTAGAGAAAAACAACAGGAGAACATGGTGTGGTGGTAAATTGCAGTAACGTTGCAGCAAAATTTAAAAGAGCAATAAATGAATGCAAAAGAGGTACTTTCATACTTTCAACAAATTCAATGAAGACTTAAATTATAGATATGAAAGTGGCAAGGTCTATAAATTCATTGGAAGACTTGAAAACAAATATCCACATAAGAAACAAGAACGAATAAATGTCCCGAATACTAACAACACATTATATAAAGATGGAAATATTGCGAAAGAGTAAAATAAGTTTTATTGTCAGTCAAAAGCTATACCCACAGAGTTTAAACAAAAAGAGAAACGAATGAAAATCCTATTCAAACAAGCATGTTTGGGCACATCTAACAGATTATTTAACGAATATTTTACTTCAAAAGAAATTATGCAAGAAATATCAAGCTTCAAAGATAGGAAAAACCCTGGAGCAGATCATATTGTGCCTGAGTTCTTAAAACATCTTAGCCCAGTTACAATGGAAACATTACTGAAATTAATGAATCAAATATGGAAATCATGCATATCGACCATGTGGAAAAAAAGCATCATCATACCAATATTAAAACCAGGAAAACCAGCAGGTAATTTTCATAGTTACGGACTCATATCTTTCACAAGCACAGTAGCTAAAACTACGGAGAAAATGATAAATTCGTGACTGATGTGGTACCTTGAATTAGAGAAACTTCTTTCTGCAAGCCAACCAGGATTTAGAAAACTTTATTCAATTACTGGTCATATTTTATACCTCTCAGAAGACGTAAAAGAAGTCTTCAGTAATACGTAATCTTCCCTAGGTTTATTTGTGGATTTCAAAGGAGCCTATGACACTATATGGAAAGATAAATTGCTAGAAAACTAAGTAATTTAAATATTTCTGGTAAAATGTTGCACTGGATGTACAGCTTCATGCAAAAAAGAATATGTACAACCAAAATAAATGACACATTACGTGAATATAGTAAGATAGGAGTTCCTCAAGTTTCTGTGACCAGTCCAACATTATTTAACACCTTTATCAATGATCTCTCCTCATATGTATCTACAACAAAAGAAACCTGCACTGTATGCAGGTGACCTAGTTATCTGCATTTCACTGCCAAACAGTAAAAGCGATCAACTATCAGAGAAATTTCGCGAAGTGATAAATCGCCTTGAAAAATGGTTATATGAAAACCTTCTATAAACAACCGCTGATAAATCCTACCAAATATTTTGGCGCTGTCAGTCTCAACCAAAATGAACTCTGTAAATTGAAGGGGAAGTTACAGGGCAGAATAGAAACCCTAAATACTTAGGGAAATTTATGGATCAAAAAATTAAACTTGCAGAACAAGAGAAATAAAAATGCCGATAAAGCAGAAACCAGACTCACCATACTGAAAAGATTAGCATGAAGTAAATGCGGATGTTCAAGAACAGTGCTCAGCAATACTTACAAAGCCTACATATGACCAATTTTAACATATGTTAGTGAAGCACTTGTTACTTCTGTTACCAGAAATATTAAGAAGTTAGAAATAGTCCAGAACCAAGCTTTAAGAATAGTGGCTGGTGGAGTAAAAACAACTTCTATAGCATCAATGAGAATTCTGACAGGGATAGAACCCATTGACACAAGTATCTAAACGTTAACACTGCTTCAATATGAAAAATATATTCATCTATCCAATCATGATCGATGGACAAAACCTAAAGCGGCACGTAACAATAATTGTAGACAGCTAAAATCAATTATTAGCTTCATCGAAAGTAGAAACCATAAGATTACAGTATCACCTGCCAGAAGTCGCGGCTGAGAAATTTATTGTTTTACTCTTTCCAATTCTTCTTCTTCTATTAATCAACTCGATATAAAATGATAATAATAAAGAAATTCAAACAGATCTATCAGTAATGAAAACCACAGCATTAGAAACAGTCAAAGATACCCCAAAGATCAGTGCCTACATATCTGAATAGATACCTCATTAATGCAAAACGAAGGAAACGTTGGTGTAGGAATATAAAGCCAAATTTTCTGTTTTTATCAAACTACGATCACACCACTCTAATATTTAAGGTGAAGTTGAAGCCATCATGACTGCAGTAAATCTGCTTAATTGCTATTTGTACAAATCTGACAAGCAGTCATATTCTGTGACTCCATAGCAGCAATATCAGCAATTGCTCAAGTCAAAGATATCCAAGAAATAATTATGTCCTTACAACAAAACAACAAGAAAATTGCGTTTCAGTGGATAACATCTCACTGTGGCATAGATGGTTATGAGGAAGCTGATTTTCTAGCCAAAAAAGGACACAAAAATTAAAGAAATTGTAAATACTAACCTGTCGTATTTTGCAGTGAAACTCATGATTAACAACATATTTAATGAAGAATTGAGAAAAATGAATGAAGTCTGATGTGAGAGGAAGATCTTTAAAACCCTCTTGGATCACCAAGTAATACCACATGGACCAAGAAGAGAGGCAGTAGCAACATTTCCGCTGACTGCTGAACAAGACAGTTTGACAGCCCACCTGCAAAGATCTCCGTTCTGCCGTCTTCAGAATGTGTTCTGTGTCACAAGATCATTTAAAAGAGTGTTCATAATTGTACAAATGGAATTTATACTTAACAACATCGTATTGGAAAGCAAGAAGGCGAATATTGGAACATTAAAATGTTAAAAATAATGATAATAATAAAAATATTTCAAAAGTAAATATGGGTAAACTGTTGTATAAAAGTAGGAGCTAGTAAATATCATTGTGAAATATTATTGCTGCATATACACCAATACATTACCCTATATCAGAAAGGTATTTTCAAGCTCTGCTCTCATTATTATGATGACAGTACCTACTGGTAATTTGTCATATGTCTAACATCTGTGTGTATGGTTTTTTATGGTCCGTTTTCCCTTCTTTTATTGAATAATATTTCCGTAGTATCTGTGTCTCATTCTTTTATTTTATTTTACTTTTTTTTTAATTACTGCCATCATTCAATTTATCCCTAACGTGAGGGCTTCCAATGCTTGTGGCAACCCTCTCGAGATCATTAATTCTATGGGGATCTTCAATCAATAAGTGAATGACTGTCAAGACTAACTAGATGCAGTTTATGTTATGGTGTCTTTTAAACACAATTCCGAGTCAGTGGCTCCAACATGAATGATGGCTTGGCCAAGCATCGTATAGTGTGTTCGCTTCCTAGCATTACGAATTGCTAAAACTAATATCATTTAAAGACAACACATACAAACATGTCAGTGGGAGGACTCGAACCTCTAACGGAAGCTGCAACCAAATCCGTAACTTGCCGCAACATAGTTCATGGCCATTCCTGCACGGCATAAAGTGATAAGTGTGTTTATTGATGAGATCTATTGACGTGGTGGAGTTCAAAAAGTAACGCTATTAGGGTTGTTGATCATTTTTGTGACACAGATATAATTAAATTTCTTACTATAGATATTTTCACTGAACACCTTCAGTTGGCATAATAATTTGGGATAATTCATAAATGAGTATGAAGTATTCATTGCACAAAAGTGAATAATAACAAAAACTGCTGGAACGAAATCATTGGGTCTGAAACACATCCACTGAATGTGTGGTCGTGTTCCAGTTTTGATATATTCATTAACCTAAAGTGTTTCTGTACCATTAATATTGTCTATTAGTATGTTAATTATTTTTATTCTGTTTATTAATGATCAATGCCCCATGTTTATATATGTTTCCACACATTTGATTGAACTTGTGTGTTCATGTGAATGTAAAAGGTTGTTTTTAATATTGACTGACTGCCGCAAAATGGCTTAGACGGGGTCTCGCACTTTAGTTAAGAACGCATGGCTTCGTTTGTCGTCTGCGCTGGCGTTTGCTGGGTGGCCAGTGACAAGCTTACTTGGCAAGATGGCGAGGTGGCCGTGTTCTTAGTGTGGTGCCAACATAATATTGGATGAAAGAGGTGACACGAGACCTCTCTGGGAGCTGTTAAAGAGGGTATTATCTTCCTCAGGTAGAGAGGGTTGGTAGACACTACGCTATGTATGGGTTTTCTATCGCGCTCTACATCCAGTGTGTGGTGGGGAAGGTTTTGGCGTGGCCTTAGGGCTTCACTCTTGTTGCGACCGTAGAAGTAAGTAGTTTGTGAAATCATGCTGAGGGGAAGACATGCTGTTAGAACGTAGCTTTCTTTGTGATCGGGCAGTCTTGGTTTATCAGTGATAGTTTTCATGAGTAGCTCTTTCGCTATGCGCGGCGAAGTGTTTCTTTATTCGGTGTAAATCTAGTATTTGAATTTTCATACCAGTGATGATTCTGTGTCCGGTTTTCTCAAGATAAAATTAACATGTGTGGACTTCAGCCTTTGTGTAAACTTAGTATGTTTAAATTTACTTGTTGATTTTTAACTAACGTTTTCGCATCGTGTCTGTATCCGCGAGTATGCTAAATATTTCTCAGATTTTCTAGTTTGATTCCGTCTTTCCTATCTTGGCATGACCGACTACACTACGTGCTTTCATAACAGTCGTTTCTTCGACGTTCAGCCATGCTTTTACTGATATTAGCTTTCTTCTATATGAATTCTCGGGTGTGCTTTACTTACTTATTCTAAATTAATTTATTTTTGTAAATTCCATTCGCCATGGTCACACACCGCATGGTACTTAAGAATACGACGCCGCTGCCTCCCCGAACATCAATTTTGTGTTTTTTAAAACGTTGGCTGCTTCCTTAAGGAGTGAGCAATTAGATAAATTTCTGTTGCACAAGTACTGTGGCCACTCATAAAGTAATTTAGAGCAGCAGAGAGCGTTTTAACTTGCATTTGCAGATCTCAACTGCCAGAGATCTTGCTCAGAAAACATAACAGGCCACTGTCAGGTTTCTCCAGGTACTGATTAATGAAAGTATGGATTCTCATGGTAGTGTCACAAGATATGCTATAATTGAAATTTCTTATTAACAACCCAATGCAGTTCGAAGTTAACTGCAGCTGGAACAAATTAACTGCTTCCAACTGTATTCATACGCCGAATATTATCACTGGCGTAATACATATCACGAAAAAACGTGAAAAACGAGTGACATCCACATTAAAATTAACAGCAACAACCAGATTATAACAGAGAAAGAAAAGAATCGTAAGTACTATACAGAAATGACGCATGTTCTCGAGCCGAAAAATAGAAAGCAAGAAAATCGTAAGCTGTTTTTTTATGTTTGCAGATGACAAGTTTGTACCAAAACAACAAATAAGTAGCCAACGTAACGAGTTCTATGTAGCCTAATGTAAAAGGTATGTAAAAAATGTGATACTCGTATATCTAGGCCTAATATTCACTAAACTGAAATAGTTATATAGTCAGATAACCAAAGTAAAATTTAAAAACGAATAAACCTACAAAAATATTTCAGAAGTAACTAAAAAGACTATTGTACAATAACTATAATTTTAGAACAAAAATAAACCATCCCACTGATGATAGTACAAAATGTGCTGAAACATGTTTGGTAACAATTAAAAATTAGGTGTCTTGCATACGGCGGAAAATCCAAACCATTTAAGTCCTAATAATTTTACGTATTACTGCACTTCTCCGTCAGCTGAGTCATTCAGTAATGAAAAAACTGCAACCGACACATCTTCATCTTAATAAATTTACAATCGGATCCTGTGCTATTCGTTGTACATGAAATGGAACGAATTTCAGTGAGGTAATTTATTATACTGTTCATATATGTAAGTACTACTGTTGCTGTTGTAGTCTTCAGTCCGCAGACTGCTTTGATGAAGCTCTCCACGCTAACGTGTCCTCTGCAAGTCTCTTCATCTGATAATACTTTCGGCAACCTACACGCTTTGAATCTTCTTACTGTATTCGTCCCTCGGTCTCCCTCTACGATTTTTACCCCACACACTTCCTTCTAATGCTAAGCTTACGATTCCTTGATGTCTCAGGATGTGTCCTACAACCTATCCCTTCTCTTAGAATACGCCAGAAATTCCTTTTCTTCCCAATTTTGTTGAGCACCTCATCATTAGTTATGTGATCTACCCATCTAATTTTCATCATTCGTCTGTAGCACCACATTTCGAAAGCTTCTATCATCTTTTTGTCTGAACTCCTTATTGTCCATGCTTCACTTCCATACAATGCTACACTCCAGACAAATGACTCAGAAAGGACTTCATAACATTTAATCTAATATTGGATGTTAACAAGTTTCGCTTCTTCAGAAACGCTTTTCTTCCCATAGCCATTCTGCATATTATATCTTCTTTACTTCGGCCATCAGAAGTTATCTTGCTACCCAAGTAACAAAACTCATCTACCCTTTTTATTGCCTCATTACCTAATTTAATTCCATCAACATCGCCTGGTTTTCTGACGCTACATTCCATTATCCTTGTTTTACTCTTGTTGATGTTCATCTTATAACCTCTTTTCAAGACACTGTCCATTCCATTCAATTGCTCTTCCAGATTCTTTGCGGTCTCTGACAGGATTACTATGTCATCGGCAAACCGTAAAGTTTTTACTTCGTCTCCCTGAACGTTAATTCCCTCTCCAAATTTCTCATTACTTTCCTTCACTGCTTGCTCAATATACAGAATGAACAACAATGGCGAAAGGCCACAACCCTCTCTTACTCCCCAACCACTGCGTCGCTTTCATGCCCTTCGACTCTAATAACCGCTGTTTGGTTTTTGTACAAGTTGAGTTAACCTCTTCGCTCCCTATATTTTACCCCTGCTACCTTTTATAAGTACTACTACCATACAAAAACATGACATCTGAAACTTGCCTCACTTCTGTGCCTGGAAGACATTTACAATCTGTGATACGCATTGCCATAAAACCACCTAACATCTGACCTGAAACTGCAAAATTTCATTTCGAAATTCGAAAATTATTTGAATAATTAAAACAGAACTTTTCGTTGATAGCCATAGTCACGGAGTGGCTGTAATATCTGTTCGTTTTGTGGCACAGACATTAACAATCATCAGGGGTTTAAAGTAGCTTTAGCGAACAAATGCTACGTCAGCAGGTCCAGAAAGAGCTGAGCCAAGCCGGTGACACGGCGTCAGTTGGGCAGTGCGGCTGCGTTTTGTCGTACGTTAATAGACGCGCGATGCCGCTGGCCCGCAGAGCCGCCGACAATGGCTGCGGAATTGCCTGCTGCGGCAGCCTGACAGGCCAGGCATGGCGGCAGCGCGCGGGGGCAAAACAGCAGCCGCCGCGCCGCCGCGAGCCGATGCCGAGGCCGAGGCCCGTCTTTGAGATGCAAATAGAGAGGGCGGGCGGGCAGTGCGATCGCGCCATAGCCAAACAGTGTTTGCGCATGCGCGCCGGCCGGATCGCTTGCGGCGGCACGCACCGGCGGTTGTGCGGAACGCACCGGCGTAGACTGCCAGCAACTCCACAGATTCGGAATTAGGCTATTCACGCTGAACGTACGGCAATCTCGCTTTGTTTATTATATTGTTTGTTTTGAATCGTGATTTCCAGAAGTGATGAGTGACACAGTACATTGTCAGTGGCTCAGTCACGGGAGGTTGGTGGTGGGCGGGGGGGGGGGGGGGGGGGCAGTGGTGGACTAAGGCTGTCGGACGCCCGGGGCGACTGTAAAAAAAATCCCCCCCCCCATTTCAGGACGAGAGGGGCACGGGACAGTCTAAATAAATAATAAATTACTTTCGAGCTTTCGAGATATGTAGGTCCCAGAACGGAAGGACAAATGCGCTCAAAATAAATAAATAAAAAGAGTAAATAAATAAATAAAATGATTTGGTGAGGCGAATGTCAACAGCCGTAATATATTTCATAAAATGTATTTTTCAAAACCATCAGCTGTTATTCAAAACCTTATATATTTACCAGTTTCGGTCAACAGACCATCTTCATGGATAAAAAGGTGTTAAAACTGAATGGTAAAATGCATCAAGTAAAATACACCTAGCTGAGACAATCAGGAGTCAGTATATTAAAAGTGTTCAGTTTTAGTCACAGCTAGATGTATTTTACTTTATACATTTTACCATTCCCTTTTAACACCTTTTTATTCATGAAGATGGTCTATTGACCGGAACTGGTAGATATATAAGGTTTTGAATAAACGGCTGATTGTCTTTAAAAAATGCATTTCATGAAAAAATATGTGCTTTCGAGATATTTGGAGAACCCCCAAGACGATCGGCTCGGGTGGTGGGCTTACTCCGCCCCTCCCCACCCCCCACCCCCCAACGCCTTCTTAGTTCGCCACTGGATTGGGGGGGGGATGGTAATGGGGCTGAAGATAGTTTTTTAATTTGTTTTATTGTTTTTATTTTTTAAACAATTCGGCGCCAGTACACATGTAATAAATCACAATGTGACTACTATTTGCCAAGCACAAGTGAACGTGACAATGGGTCGCCGACGTCATAACGACACTGAGAGCGTGTGCTGCTGTTGCTGTGAGTTGTTTTAATGCCGCCGCGACCCTTTGATCCTGCCGCTATTGTTACTGTCCTGCAGAAGTTTCGAGCCCATTGTTCATATGCGGCGAACCGTTGCTTAGCAGGTCAGCGGCGCCACCGAGTGGAATCTTATGAACAACGATAATAGTATACCACTTTTTACATATAGAGTATGATGTCAAACTGTAAAGACTTTCCTCTTTCGCTAGTAATATAGAAGCAGCTTATTTTATACACACCATTTCCATCGCGTTGCTCCTCTTCCACTTTCAAAATAATGCGAGCCTACTCATTTTATTTCTGTTGCATTTTTATCTTAGTATAATTGATTAAATTAAAAAAAATTAAAAATGAATCATAGGGTAACAAATTCAATAGGCTTTATCTTTTAAAAATGAACCCCCTCCCCCCCAGAACCAAATACCAGCTGCACCACTGGGTCTAGTCATCCGGTCCTTTCATCTTTTCACTGTTCTCCACATATTCCTTTCTTCGATTATTGTATCTCTTCATTCGTTAGCATGTTGTTGCACTTATCTGTGATCATTATTTCGTATCATCATTTCTCAAATGCATAGATATTCTTACAGCAATAAATTGCCTCTTCACTTGTAACAGTCACTACTTTACGTTCTCCATGATCGCCCAGCGTTATTTATTTGGAATCCTTGTAGCAGAACTCCTTGTTCCTATTGTCGTTTTACTCTCGATTCGTATTATTATTCCATTGGTTTTCCATTCAACCAATCCAGCAATTCTATCTAAGTTTCACTTAGAAAAATGATGCATCAGCGAATGTTATTATTGATACCTTTTTCCTCTCAAGTTTCATCACACACTTGAGCTAGTTTTTCATTTTAATTCCCCGATAAACATGTTAAGCGGTAAGTCCGAAAGACTGCACCTATTATACACATTTAGTCCCACCACATCATTCAAAGTCTTCCCTCTTGAAACCTTCACTAACTATAGCTTAGCTGCCTGCACAAAGAAGTTATTCCTACACAGAAAAATTAAGAAAATTGATGTAGCCATGCGTATGCAAACACAGATATGTAAACATCCAGAGGAGGACCATGTGTTCTGGAAAGACTTTAATAGACAACGGGCATCTGGCGCAGGCGTAAGATCGGATACTGTTACTACTATGGCAGCTTATCAAATTTGAGTGAGAATGTACGTAGTCGGCGCACGAGATATGGAAAACAACATTTCCAAGGAAACAATGTGGTTAGGGTTGCCAGATGTCCGTCTTCAGAAAAGAGGACTTTTCTAGATTCATAAAAGAACACTCTCTCTCTTTCTCTCTCTCTCTCTCTCTTTCTCTCTCTCTCTCTCTCTCTCTCTCTCTCTCTCTGGTATCGACGACTCAAGTACTAGTGATGTGTCTACTGTATTATCAGAGTCTTGTTTTTAATACATCTTACGCATCTTACGAAATTTCTTCATCTTCTTACAAATTAAGTAGCATGAAATGTTGCCATTTGTAGAACGAATTACATGACTACATAGCAGTGAAGCCCTAATATTTCATCACTTCACCACTTGAAATTATCGTCTTAAGTGCTGAACATTTTTTTCCTAACTTATAAGATACCTTGCCGATCACCCCTGTTTTCACCTGAAATTTTGTACGATGCATCATTTACGGAAACCATACTACTGTTGACTGTAATATCGTCACTAATAAAGTAACTGTAAAAATTATGTAAGAGTTCCTTGATATAGCTATGCTGCCATTTCGGATCAGACCGACGTGACTATATACATGATCAGCATCTAGATTCTAGTGAATGAATGGAAGATGTAAGGCGTATGTGAAAAAAGCAGTAAATAAAATAAACATTTTATTTACCGTACAAAGTCTCGCAATTAATTATTAAAAACTACTCTGTTTTTAGGACAAAAGCTTTAAATCGATTTTTTCAATACACTGTTTATGTAGTCACGTCTCTTTGGTCATAAACAGGCGAATGGTGAAAGGACAATGCTGACTGTGGCATCTGACCTTTTTTGTATGAAGTTTTGAACAATGTTTTAACTTATGTATAACGAACGTTGCACTAGCTTTTGATCTTAAAGTCGTAAGTGTGGTTGACAGACGACACACAGAACTGCCGAGTCCAAACCCGACAGAATGAACGTCTTATTTTTGGGTGTCACACAACACTCCGACTAGAGAAAGGGGGGGGGATAGTTTCAGATTATAGTATGTGAATTGCACTGTCTTGCATTGCTGCAGCGAATGTTTTTAATTGGCCGCCTCGAACCTCGTATTCCGCCAATTATTTCAATTGTTCCGAAGTAGCTTGACCTAAGAGCAACGGCGACACAGAAACTAGAAAATTAAAAATATCACATAGTTGCAAGAAAGGTTAAATTCTCTAGAGTTAGTGTTTGTGACAGTTCAGAGAGTTGTATTTACGCACTTTCAAGTTGAAGCAGTTGCATAACGCAAAAAGAGTACATTTCCCCATTTTGTTAAAAACCCGGCCGGACCATTTTCAGGGTCCAAAAAGGAGGACATGTCCGGGTAAAAGAGGACGTCTGGTAACCCTAGATGTGGGGATTATGCCTACGACCATTTCATCCACGCATTATCAATATCTGGAACCTGTTAAATGTCGAATCTCTGACATCGCTGCGGGTATTAAAAGGTCCTGTAAGAACAGGAGCAACGACGTCTGGAGAGAGAGCACTTCAACGGAACATCTCCGCAAATTGCTGCGTATTTCAATGCTGAACCAGCAACAAAAGCATGGGAAATATTGAAAGACACATCATGGAATGGGTTCTCGGAGGCAAAGGCCATTCGTGTGTCGTTACTACCTGCACAAGCTGTACACCTTTCTTGGCCCAATCAACACCGTCATTGAACTGTTGATGACTGAAAACTCTTCTCTGGCCTGACGACTCTCGATTCCAGTTCTATCGATCGGATGGTTCTGTACCGGTATGGAGAATACTTTATGAACTCATGGCCCCTGTATGTTAGCAGCAGACTGTTGAAGAGGGTGGAGGCTCGGTATGGCGCGTGTGCAGTTACAGTGACTGATCTGTATCCTTTCTTGCCGACTGTGCATCCGACGGGATATTCCAGCAGGAAAATAAGACACCCCATACGTCCAAAAGCGCTACAGATTGGCACTAGGAACACTCATTTGAGTTTAAATGCCTCCACTTGGCACGAAAACCCGCAGACATTATTGAGCATAATATCTGCGATGCTTCCCAACGTGATGTTCTCGTATTCTTTTGGATTCATGGAGAGGCTCACTCCAAAATAAATGCACACTTTTTTTTATTTTTTTTAATACAGTTTTTCTTTTACATGTTTCAAAACTTTACATTGTGTATCCATCCTTTAGGAACGATATTTTTATTTCTTCACATAATCTCCAACCCTCTCAACTGACCGACTAATTGTACTGCGATCGACAGCAGCATCTCAATACGCGTTTTTCAACGTCTTCTGGACAGCAGCATCTCCATAAACATTTTTGAACCTCTTGTGGATGTTTGCAACTGTCTCGTTTTTACAGTACACCAATTCAATGACAGTATGTTGCTTCTCACGAACGTCAAGTTTACCAGCCATCTTGAAGACATGCTATAACGGTTCCACTCACGGCAACAGGTTGAACTATGAAAACAAGCGGGAACGATGTATCTACGGTACAACTTTCAAACATGCAGAATGAAAACTGATTTTTTTAAGTAGTGTGCATTTCATTTGGAGTGAACCTCGTGCCTGGTGTCAGTTCTCGCCAGCAATCCGAAACACGATGAAATTGACTGACTATCAAATTTGATGTCCCCCAATGACTTGCAGCTTTCCATGATACATTTGGCTTTAACGTCACCCGTTCATTTACTTCCCAGCAATTTGTGATCAGATTCATACAAGTTTAGAAGTACGGGTGAAACGTTTCAAAAACCTCCTCTTAGAACAGTATTCTGCTCGTAGCAGTCGAATAAAATCCGAACAGTGAAGGTGAAAATGGTGCAGCTGATGAGCATGAGTTTCAGCTCGACTCACATTCTTTGCAAAAGGAATCCACCGATTCGTACAATTTCTCTTCGTGGCATTTAAGGTTTACCCTACGTTCTCTAACACAGACACAGTGAGACAGATTTTCTAATGGACGTACAAATGGTCGCTGATCATAACTAAACCAAAAGCAATGTCTCTACATGCAATCTGAAACGAGCACTACGATGCCAGAATTCGCGAGCCTTCATATGGCGATTTCAGACATACCGGGTTTTTCAGAAATAAGTACAGAAATTCGTGGGATAATATGTTCAGTGTAGCCAATTTCAGAAAACGGACGTGCGGTATCCGACGCATAACCAGTCCGCTAGAAAACTCCAATACACGTTCCATTTGCCTGGAGGAAACTTCAATGTGCGTTTTTTTTACTGCAGTAATTACTCGAAATATGCACTAATAATTTGGCGTTAATTCAGGCCTTAGAGATAAGGAATGATAGACAATGAGTAATGCTTCACTGATTTGATCTCGGACGTTTCCATCTTCCACAGTGTTTTCAGAGTTTGATACACAAGACCCATCATGTGCCTCCAAAGATAAAAATGAGGTCGTCTGGGATCTGAAGATCTTACAGATAAGTGAATCCACATCCAATCCAGTCCTACGTCCATGGTATGTGAAATGAGGCGGTCTACCACCTGGCTCGAATCACATTACTCTTATGCTTTCCGCTCGCATGTCTTGGAGGAGACAGACAAATGTTCAAGTAAAACACGGCAAATACTACCATTTACATGTTGAAGAAGATTGTATGGCTCTACTAAGTGGATGAGAACAATTTCAGTCCAAAAATTAACTGAAAATTGCTCCAGAAATTGGTGGTCAGTAGTAACTGAACGATTTCAGCGAAACCATGCATAGGAGTAGCGACTTTCACATTTCTTCGTGGGTAAAATTACATTCATCACTAATCAGCAAAAATTTTGCGAACCTCTAGGTAAACTTTCTTTGGAACAAAACCATAGGACAAAGAAGTTTCAAACTGGAAAAACACCGGTATAAGGCCCTACATCTCTCACTATACAATGAACATCACGCGGAGTTTTCCAAACACTACCATAACTAGCATTAACAATGTGAGCAACAGAGCGTAAGCTACACTGGATAACATTTTTCTGACAACGCTGTCTTCTTTCCATACTTACTGTAGCACGATTCGAAGGGCCAAGTGCATTCTTGAAGTTCATTCTGCGCGGAACGTTCCAACGCTTGATATAACAAACAATCTCATTAAATTTTCAAGTGCATACCAGTATTCCATAGCAGTTAACCTTATTGTCGGTGCAACAAATGATTTCTAATAGTGCTGATGTGGAAATACATATTTTAGGTATTCAGCACCTACGAGGACATACAGAAGAAGTACCGATTTTGGGCTTTAGAACATGCAAGCCAATGAAAATGCCTTCCGGAAGAGCAAGGCATCAACCTCGGAGCATATATCTACCGATTACTGCGTGTCGTAGACAAAAAAAAAGCCACTTGTTTCTTACTGATCCTTGATTGTAGAACCCCTGTGGATTCCTGTCTACACACATGTGATATGACTCGATTGTAAACATGCCCCAAACTTTTGCAACAGACAAATGTCAGAAACATAGGAATAAGTACGACAATCCTTGGGGTAAACGGGGGTAATGTAAAACTTTTTGCCTGAATAGACATATCAACTATCAATAATTGCGAATTCTAAACGGAATGGTAAAGATTAAATTATTTCTGTCATACACAGCTTGAACAAAAATTCACGCAAGCAGAAAAAAAGTACGAGGCGAGGTACTGGCGGAAGTAACGTTGTGAGGCGGCATCGTGAGTCGTGTCGGGATAGTGTGATTGCCCGCGAAAGGCAAAGGTCCCAGGTTCGAGTCCCGGTTCCGGCATACAACTTTAATCTGCCAGGAAGTTTCAGAAAGAAAGTAAATTAAAAATAAGTCGTTTACTTGGAATATGAATATCGAAATTGTTTGCTCTTTTTTCCTACCTTCGATTTTTTTTTCATATTAATATGCAGATAATTATTTACGTAAACCGTTTCTGCAACTTAAATAAGATATTATCCCATACGCTTTTCACCATTATGTGCAAGGCATCTTCAGCGGCAACTTTCGTAGATTCTGGTTCACAAGAGCTGTTCGTTGAATGGGTTGTTGTGTTTATTACATTTGGATTTTTCATTTCAGCACTTAAGCATTAAGCTCATTCCGGTTTATTTGTTTCGTGAGATTTTTTGATGATCGAAATTACCGTACCTTAACAACGACTAATGCGTTGAATTGCTTTTTCCTTTAGTGACTAACGATAAAGTCTTAGAAAGGGAGAGTGTTCTGTCGGACACTCATTGTTGATTACGAAAGGTATTCTGATCTATCTCTTTCAACATAACGATATTATGAAGTCAGTTGGCTTGGACAGAATGTTGAGCAATGGGAGCTCCGTAAGCCTCTTAGGTGATTCTCATTGTCGGAGCAGCTCATAATTTATATTAAAAATCTGATGCGGTAGTCCTCCGGAAATGAAAGTTTGTTTCGACACTGTCTGATAGGCTAAGTATGGGAAAGGCTACGCTACTAAGTTACTAATTGCTCTAGTCGAATGATATGCTAACGGTCTAAATTAATAACAGCCTTCCCTTGTCCCCCTAGCTCATAATCCGCCAGTCACACGCTAATAAACTATTTTGCATCTTTTGGTTAAAATTCAACCTTTTTACTGCCACTCTTGTAGCTATTATTGTCCCTGAAACCGATAGTTGTTGTTTTGAAATTTTTATGCGAAGTTAACAGCCCCCTGTTCCTAACTGAGAAGTAACAGCAAAAGACTGCACAAAGCAAAAATCTAACGCTCAACATCCTGAAATGTAATTATCTATATTTCTTAAATATTACTGCATTCACCACCGAGAAGCGTAAAGCAGTGGCAGAAATACACTCTCTATGCCTTTCAAAATAGTTCTCAGTAGAAAAATCTTATGAACCTGTTTTCATTCTGCACTGGTTCTCGTCTTCTAGAAGGACTAAGGAAGACGAAGAACTCCTTCAGCTGACTACGCATAAACGGGGAGGAAAGCTACAGTAAAATCTGTCCTACCAGGCGTGTAACTACCGGTGTTCCGTGCCGTTGAATAAAGAGCTAAAAAACTTAATGAGGAAAATGTATTCAGACTAATGTGGCCGCGGCGCAATTTCTGCTCCGTAGGCGCCGGGCGGCAAAGGGAGGGCGCGACTGGAGGGAAAGACGGAGAGGGAATTTCACCCCTCGTTTCCCGGCAGCGAGGGCGGAGGAGCAAAAAGTTTCGCTAATTTCCGTTTTTATTCGATGAATCAGCAAAGCTGAAGCACCGAATTCCCCCTTCATCCAGTGTTCGCGTCTACTCTTTCGAACTCCCTTTCCCAAATAGATTTCATCTCCTACGTTACGTTTCGGCATCCCACCCCCTCCTCCTCCAACTTTCTACAGCACACCACCACTAACCTTTTTTCTTAGACATTTCTTGTCTCATATTTGACCTGATCATCGGAGATTTCAGCTTTACATTCGTCATGTCCATTAATTTTGCCTTATGCTAACAACGATTTCATATAAAGGACTTTTACTAATCATGAGTTCTTGCACCTCTTCTCTATGTGCCGCGGCGGAGTGGCCAAGCGCAATGAGGCACTATGCTACGATGCGCGAGGCCGCTCCCCGTCAGAGGTTCGAATCCTCCCTCGTGCATGGATGTTTGTGTCGTCTTTAGTATAAGGTAGTTCATAAGTAGTTCGTAAGTTTGATGACCATGCAGTTAAGTCCCTTAAGCTTAACAAGCATTTCAACATTTTTCTTCTCTATGTAAGTGTTGGATATTTAAGTTTGAACCTCTTTTTGTTCTACTTATGTTTGTTTATTTCGTAGTTTCCGTCGGTTTAGGCTATCGTCATGTAAAAATTGACAAGAGCCCAAAACAGGTACTAGTTCGTGATTATAAAGAAAGATGCAACGCACAAACCCAGAATCTTTGGGCGTGACACTTGTTCAGAGCTGCGAAAATCAGCACTCGTCACTTATGTTGTACAGCAAAATTGCTTTTTAACATTGTACATAACAACTTTCGTATAAGACGAAAATGAAAATATACATCATCACATCATAGAATATTAGTGTATTACAATAATGCATGTTAAAGTATTTTACAAACTGTACATCATCACATCACTGAACATTAGTGTATTACAATAATGCATGTTAAAGTATTTTATGGTAAAGATCGTGAGATAGTCTGAAAAAATATAGAACTGAGAACACTTTCCTTATTTTGTATCCACTATGCTTAGTTTTAAATTGCGAATTACAATTTATGCAGTGGTCAACATATAAGCATAATACATAAACAACATACAAAATATTACAGTATTACTGATTTTCTTTATATTGTTTCAGTGCTTTAGATCTTAAGGGATCAGTTTCAGAGTGGTGGCAATTAAACTGACAAAATCGTATTTCACTAAAATTATTTGTGAGCCCTTTGTTCAAGCACGTTACTGTTAAACTTCGTGCCTTGTTATGGTCTACGACACGGGCACATACTCGCTGGAAATTCCTCAACCTATATTGACTATACTGCAGTAGAGTCTGTTTGAATTACGAAGGAGGGACGCTGTCTTTAACATGTATATTGCACAGTACTATGGTCTAATGGAAGTCTCCAAGAGTGTTTCTATCTAAGTTACCTGTGTCATAAATAAATAATGTCAAATGTTATTAGTGCAGCTGATTTATCCACTGCGAAATGCAGCGTTGAAGTCAAACAATACACTCGGTAGTTAACGCTTGATAGTTAATGTTCCATGCTCAATTTCATGAAATCGGCATTTCTCGAGTGAAAATTCAGCAAGTGCTGTTGCACACTCATATACGCAGAAAATTTCCAAGTTCAGGGAGCTATTTCTTTGAATCTTTTAAATGCCACATCGAACGTCAAACCGAAAATACTCAAATTCACAGCTTGCTTACATAACCTCGCCTCAAGTTCGCAAGAAATACTTAAATTTGCTGAAATCTTGACAATTATTAACATACCATATATCAAATTACATGAGAAAGTCCTAAATTTCCACTAGTGTTACTGCAATTTTCATATTACAATACTTTTCTTAGAAATAACACTAACATGTGTTCATAAACACAATTTGAATGAATAAAAATTTTAACAACAAACAATACACACTTTTCCGTATTAACAAAATTCTTGTTATTTATTACATACTGCCGCTACGTGAATATATCTTATATATTTATAAAGAAATCATATCTTTCGGAAGGCATATTTTCAGTATGAATTGGATGAAATATTTATCAAATCTCCAATCTAAACAAACACAACCATGTATTCTATCAAGCGCTTTCATACTCCGCTTCGTACAAGAGAATCGTGCTTAGCGGTCCTGAGATATAAATTTTAATATTCAGTTTTTTATGCTCATCCTCAATCGCCTATAACTCCTTCATCAATGCAGATATTAAGTGGGCACTCCTCGTATAATTTCATGTGCAATGGTGTCTTGCATTTTTTATCCTTGAGCCATGGAGAGATACAAAGAATTCGGATGGTAGATCCGTTCGATGCTTTGACGGCCATATTCGACGCCATGTGCCCGACTTACAAACGAGACTCGGGCTTGGAATTACGCTCCTTCCTAGCTACCTCCTAACTTCTCACGTCTTGTCATTTCCTCGCAGGTTCGCAGCTGCTCATTGGGAGCATTGCACACAAACAGGAGTATGAGAAATACAACCCGCGTAGCGTCGTTTGCCTCTCGAGCTGTCACCCACACGAAGAACGCCCCCGAAATTTGCGGCCATGCGAGATGTGCAGTCTATGCTTGCGTGGTAGCGAAACACGGGTGTCCCCTAAGCAGTGTACGCCAACAATTAATTAACAAATGTACAATATTATCGGACGATGTTGAAACAATTACCATAACTCAGGTGCCGACATCATCCCATCAACACAGATGTTTCTTTTTTTCCTATTGCACAATTTTATTTTTCTTTTCACTTTTTTTCTTTACAAATTTTCTTTTCTGCATTGTTTGTAGACTATCGTTATAGTGGTTTGATCAGATTTTGCCACCCATAAAGCTTCCTTTAGTTCTTTCTTATAGCTTAACTTCAAATTTAACCTATTAAATTTCATTATTTTAATTTTTGATACATTTTATATGCGACGCAGTAGATTCTATCTCGAACTTTTCCACTAATTTAAGTGACGAATACGTTGCTACAGAAAGAAGCGATATGTTACGTTTTTACAAGTTATTTCTGTCAGAACTGTGTCAACTGGAGTAATATTTATTTGTTTGACGATGGAACGCAGCAATTTTCTGAAATACGGATGTCCTCAGTTATATATAAGCGCGTACTTTAGTATGACATTATCACTGTTTTAGTAATTGGACTATCACTGGTGATACCTGGCATTCCTGTACGTTGCTGTAGAACTTAGACTTTGAGATTATCATTATTCTTAATAATTACTTGTTATTTTCTTTTGATTCAGCAGTCTACGACACCTTTCAGCGCGGCTCGGCACAAACTGCATCCTCACGTCATCCCCTTTCCTACGTGTTAGCACTTACACCCCACGTCCTGGGTGAATACCAGCCTCTCTTCTTTTTTGTGCGTCTGTTATTACCAATTCTACGGCGAATCTTCTCTTATCAATGCACCAAATGTTTAACATTTGTTTGTAGAAAGACATCTCAGATGGTTCATTTCTCTTTTGATTCGACTAACCCAAAGCCAATACTTTACCTCCTCGCCGAACTGAGCTCTAAATCTTAATTCTCAGAAATTTCTTCTTCTCATTACTTCCTCTTTGCGATGAATAGCATTTTTCACTTAGCCAGTCTATTTTCTATGTCATTCTTCCTTCGTCCGTAGTGCATTAATTTACTTCCAACAATGAAACATCGCTTAAATCTTCGCGACTTTTATTTCTATTACTACAAATTTCTTGATTCGTTTTTGTGGTTGCCTTTCAGTCCTTATCGCGTACTCATTTTTCTCTGGATTCCAATTAACAAATCCTTAACATCTTCTTCACTGTCATAAAGGTTTGAAATATCAACTAAGAATCTAATATATAAAAATGAATATTTGTGTGTTCGTATTTCATGAGCGGCCGTACCGTTCTACCGATTGTGATGAAACTTTGTCAACATATTGCTTGCACTTTCGCTATGGTCTGTACGACAAATAGTTCAGGCAATATGACGTAATAAAAAATGAAATGCGCGTGAAAGTGCTGCATCATGCGACGTTTGTTTCTAAACCACCTTACCGATTTCAACCAAATTTAGTCCACATATTCCTTCCATAAGGTAACAATTGACGTTCGGGCAGAACTGCTTACGACTTATTGTTAACGAGATATAACGTCATAAACAATTATATGGTTGAAAACCTATGGCATCATGCGACATGCGAATTACACTTTATTCATCCTAAAATCTTCATGATATTTTTGACACTTGACTTTCAAAACAAGACCAAGGTCACTGTCACATAAAATTTTGGATACTTTACATATGGAATTCGTCAGATTCTAGAGTTGTATTCCGATCCTGATGAAATTTGAACAATTCAGTTTATCAGTACAGTTTTAATATATTCAGATTACCTGCAATCATTTCATTTAATTAACGTGACTAAACAGTTAATTTTCAAATTTCGGCAAAGTTTCGAATGAAATAAAATATCTGAAAATTCTAGCAGCACTCTCTGGAAGTTATATTTTCAAGGTGATAATCAGCAAAGAGACATTTAAAACATAAATATTGTTCACACCATGTGAGCAATTTAAAGTAAGAATTATGCTTTAGTGGAAAGCGTACTTGATTCAGATTTTTAAATGACGGTTATCTGGCTGCCAACTTTGATGCATAACAAGCGTACCGAATCATTGGAATTTGTTGTTCCAACGTATGGCTTTAATACGAATTTGAAAATAAATCTAATATATAAAATTTAATGTTTGTTTGTCTTTTTGTTCGTATTTTATGCACGGCCGTACCATACATCCGATTGCGATAGAATTTTGTCAACTCTTTGCTTGCACTCGCGCGAAGATTATAGGCATACTAAAATTAACTTCATACGGTGCATGGCAAAGGGTGCTTTACTATTATTTCATTCGTTTCTTACGCCTTCACGCAGAAAAGGCTGGACGGATATGAATGAAATTTCGAACAGAGGTAGCTTATAGTCTTATTAATACATGGGCTACCCTTCGTAAGTCATCGTATGGTGAGTGGAGGAGGATACCTTATAATGGGTTAATATGTTTTTCTTCACGCTGAAACTGCTGGGCGGAATAGCAGATAGCTTATACCCTGAATTAACGCATGAATTGCCTTTAGGAAGCCATCGTAACGTGCACGGTGGAGGGTACCTTACAGCTGGTTTAAACGTTTGTTACTCTTCATGCTGAAACGGCTGGACAGAATTGAGTAAAATGTGGAATGAGAGTAGCTAATACCCTGAATTAGGACATGGTCTACCTTTCGTAAGCCTCCGCAGGTGCATGGCGGAGGGTACGTTATAACGAACATCCAAATTGTTTGACTGGACACTATGAAGGTCAGCACACAAATGAATATTTTCACAAATAAGACTGAGATAATCTGCGACTTGGACGCCGTTCGACCAGCCAGCATGTTTTCATATTTATGATGGAGAGGAGTGGGTTGAGGAGAAGACGGACAGAAAGGGGAGACGGACAGAGAGAGGGGAGAGGAGGAGACGGGCAAACAGAGGCGAAGGAAGAGAATGAGAGAGGGGACAGAGAGGTGAAAGAAGATGAACAGAGTGAGGGGGGAGAAAACGGATAAAGACAGGGACAGGAGGAGACGGGGGGAAGAGAAAGTGAACAAAGAGAAGAGAGTGAGAAGGTGAAAAGAGAGGAAGTGAGTTTATTTGGAAGCCAATTTTTCAGTTGTCACCGATTGGAAAACATATTTCATTAGTTCATATTTTTGTTTAAGTCATAAATAGTTGACGAATCAATATACATTTCCTCCATGTTTGATGGTTTCCAGTTTCTGGTTGAAGGTCAGAGTTGCATGCTTGCTCCTGATTTAGAGCTCGGAGAAGGTTTGGGTTTCGAAAACATTGTCACTGCTTAAATGTTAATGAAACCTCCAGACATCACAATGATATGACAGTCACCACTGTTAAATGGTGAAAAATGCTGGCAATCCAAAAATTAAAGGAACATCTGTACAGTATAGTAACAGCCGAGTTCAGCTAGGTAAGGTCTGAAGACGTCCGATCCCAACAATGGCGCCTGCGGCATTGACAACCGCTGACAGAACATTGTTGTGACCGGTAAAGCACCGGATTACCTTATGTGAACAGTCGGTCGGTGACATCAGTGTAACTGCAGCAGTGTCGGCATTAAAGGAAAAAACAAATCCTCTTGGATCATTTTGCCGGACCATCGGGCGTTCTGGACTATTGGATGACAGACTCTCGGCTTTTACTGTACTGAAGGAAGTAGGAAAAAATAAAGGGAACGAAAAGTTATATACAACTGAAAAAAAAAAACGATAGCTGTTACATGAGATGAAGGATATGAAACAAATGCAGTTGTTCGGTAGGCACTGAGGATTGTAGCTTTCTCTCAATGTTATTTACTACACTGTGCAAGCTGTGAAATAATGCAAGCAAAAATTTTAAGAGGGAGTTAACGTTAAGGGGAAGATCTGAATAATTTTGAGTCCGCTGATGAGATTATAATTCAGTCAGAAACAGCAGAGGACCTGGAAGAGCAACTGAACGGAGTAGACGATGTCTTGAAAGGAGGTTGAAAGATGAACATTAACGAAAGCAACAAACAGGGTAATGGTATTTAGTATGTTTTGTGAGAAAAGCAGATGATGTTGAAGGAATTAGATTAGGTAATACGACTCTAAAAGTTGTAGGTCAGTTTTGTCATTTGGGTAGAAAGAAAAATCTCTGATGTGAGAAGTAGAAAAAGATAAAAGGCAGAATGGCTGTGGGAAGAAAATCACATACTAAATTAATTTAAATATTAGGAAGTCTTTTCTGAAAGAATTTGCCTGGAGTGTTGCATTGTGCGGCAATGGAACATTGACGATAAGGATTTCAGACAAGGATGATGTAATACTGGTCAATAGTGATACTGTTACCAATTAATTGACGGTGACTTCAAGGTAACTTTATGGTCCCGGATTCGAATATGTCATTAGTTTCGCCATATTGGCTCTATTTATTGTAATACTGTATGTAGATTAACAAACAAATATTAAAATTATTGAGATACGCTGTGTACAAAATCAAATTTAAATGAGGAAAACGTATGTAAATGGTCACAAAAATACAGTCTCCTTGTTGATTCAGCATGTAATACAAGAATAAAAGAAAATACAAAGAGTTTTTTAAGAACATTACATTTAGCATATGCAAGAACTCTGCCTCTGTGATTTTCTCTTGCGTTGATAGAACAGTCACGCTGAAGATACCAGCCATCATGTGCCCCCAAGATTCTAAAGTTTCAGAGCATGTTTCGCACCAGTTCCTCATAAATATGTTCTTTCAGATTAAGCAAGAATTTCTTGACAACAAAGACAAAACTGCTCCAGGCTGATGAATCAATAGAATTCATAACATTAACGAATCCCAAATTATGTATAAACTTCCGAATTTCGTGACTCTCAAATAAACAAGCGTTTAATTTTTCATTACTGATTTCAAGAAATGATTGGCATATATATTTGAAACAGTCACTAATTATTTTTCCAATGCTTTCACATATTGCTTCTTTAGATCCAGCTTGATATGAAGTGGTGAGAGAATGATATTCTCTAATGTCAATTAATAGTTATTTTAGGATATTAGCCTCTCCTATTGTAAAGCTCTTTCTTGATGGTCACGTCACTTTTCGCAGTGATAATGCTTTACTTTGTTGTCCCACATGCAAATACACCAAGGGAATTTTGTGTATCTACATTCCTTTCCAAGCAAAGATATCTCATTGGTGTTGATTGTAGAGCCGTGTAATGATTTGAATATTGGTGCTAAAAACGAATGCTGAAGAGTAGAGGGGCAGATCGCGTAACTAATGAGAAGGTGCTGAAGAACAATGGGAAGAAAGATATTCTGCCATATATTGCCTAGGAAAAGAAATAGATTGGTGGGGCATATCCTAAGTCATCGATGTAGTTTGCCGCTTTTATTCGGAGATGAAGGGGCTTGCGCAGGAGAGAGTAGGGTAGAGAGCTGCATCAAACCATTCATTTGGCCGAAGACTTCAACAACACATTGCAGAAGATGGCGACACAAACATTGTTAAAATTTCAAGCTCTTAGAAATTTTTTATAACCCGCTTTTCCCCGATTTCTTATTCGCATTTTCTCAGAATGTCAGACATCTTGCTATACTTATTTATTGTTATCCACGCTACGGGATCACAACACAAAATTTATAATATCTCTATGAAGGACACCACACGGGAATCGGATTTCAAAATGTATTTATACTTATGGTACGTGAAGTTCAGAACTTAAATAACAATCATTCAGAGTCCTCTACGCAACTCTGAAAAATTCTGGAAAAAATGGGCTTTGAAGTTTTGCAAGTACACGTAAGTTCCTATGATTAAAACGCAATATCTGTAGTTCAGATGGAAGCGTCATAATCTCACAATTTTAGTGGCAGCGGTTCGATTCCCATTGTGACGAAATTTCTTTTCGTTGTTTTCGAATCCCTTTATATGAAATATTTTAGGATATCTAAATGCTCATGCTTCGTCAGTTTTTGTTCATTGTGTGTAGACGAGTTGAACACCTTGTCGTAACATAAATCGGTGGTTGAGTAGATTAGCTATTTGGAATGCCGTTAGTAGATATGGAGATCACTATCCAAAAACAGTGACGTAACTCTTCACGAACTGAACAATCAAGACTACAGTCGTCAATTAATAGTGAAGCCAAATGTAACCTACGTCCTTTTTTGTTGAAAATATCATTGATAACAAACTTCTGTAAAATATAAAAAAATACGAATAAACGAAAAGAGCGCTCTTTTCGTAAACATTACCATTAGATATTAAAATTGTGTAAGTATTCGAACACAACGAAAAAAAAAATAAAACAACAAGCTGTTATTACAGGTTCGTACCACAGACGCTATAATTGTAAGGCTAAGATCTGAGCTACACCGACAAGTATACTTATATGTACTTGTAAAACTTCAAATTCGATTTTCTCGGGAATTTTTCAGAGTTGCTTCAAATGGTTTTGGCTGATTGTTATTTGAGTTGTGAACTTCAGTTCCCTAAATATAAAAAAATTCTAAAAACCGATACCCATGTGATCTCCTTATCATTTCTGTACAAATAGAACCTGTTTGATTTTAGGCGGTCCTCCGTTATATATAGCATTGAGAATGGGGTTGTCGTTCGTGAAGTTTTACCTTCTGCTTTTTTTTTTCTTCAATGATTTTTTTTTTCTTTTTTTTCTTTTTTTTTTTTTTTTTTTTTTTTTTTTTTTACGACGTTAAGTCTAGCAAAGAGCCGAAACAAGTGTGTTTTCTTTCAATATAGAATTTCCGCCCAATATCTTAAATGTGAGTTGTGTAACACCACATCGCGACCATAGCATTAGAATCACGGTAGTCCGACATTTTCATCGTTACGTAATTTCAGTATCTTGTTAAGAGGCAGAATTTTCTTATTTTTCTAAATTTTTAGTAATTATATCAGCCTAATTGAGAGTAATAGTATCCAGGGCATACTTAGGTCAAAACATATAAATAGTCCCCGTAGTTGAGTTACTCTCTCTCTCTCTATGTGCTTAGCTATCTATGTGTTTAGCTCTCTATGTGGTCAGCTCCGTATGTAACTAGATTTCACTACGTGCTTAGCTGTCAGCAGGACTGTCTCAGTACTTAGCTTGAAGTATTATACGCGTAATTATTCCAAGATAGGAAAAAACCCAAGAAAATTTTTAAAATTTAATATAAACTTTTATATCGTGATCATACGCGAAAGCGAACATTATCTTTGGATTTTGATCGGGATAGGCTAGGACGGAAGAATTAGAAACTTCTGCCTCCCGTAATAAACTGATGAACATTCCAGAGAGATTAATACAATCAAACTTTGACGAAAATAATAACGAATTGTGAACTTATAAAGTGTGTACTGTGAAAGTGTAGTGAATCTAACTATTGATTTCAGAATAGAGAATCTATGAACCTAAAAAAAATCTTAAACAGTTATTCGATTATTTAGTTCCCTAATATTGTCCCAGCATATTCTAAAAGTGAAGGAATATATCTAACAGTTTTGGTCAGGAGAAACGTATGGTGAGATTTTCTAAAGAATAATTCTATAAAGGAAAAGGATCAGGCAAAAACATTATCTTTGTGACGGGCGTCAAATTATCTGAACCATCGGTACTCAATGATTCAAATTTTTCATTCTTTGGTTTCTTGAATATCAGCCTCTGAGAAACGGATTTTCATGCTCAAACATAAAAATGGTCCAGAATGAAACTTTCACTCTGCAACGGAGTGTGCGCTGATATGAAACTTCCTGGCAGATTAAAATTGTGTGCTGGAACCGGGACTCAAACCTGGGACCTTTGCCTTTCGCGGGCAAGCGTACTACCGACTGTCCTATCCCGACACGACTCACGATGCCGCCTCACAACTTTACTTTCGCCAGTACCTCGCCTCCTACTTTTCCAAACTTCACAGAAGTTCTCCTGCGAAACTTGCAAGACTAGCACTCCTGGAAGAAAGGATATGGTGGAGACATGGCTTAGCCACAGCCTAAGGGATGTTTCCAGAATCTAGAGTGAAAGTTTCATTCTGGAAACATCCCTTAGGCCCTGGCTAAGCCATGTCTCCACCATATCCTTTCTTCCAGGAGTTCTAGTCTTGCAAGTTTCGCAGGAGAACTTCTGTGAAGTTTGGAAAAGTAGGAGGCGAGGTACTGGCGGAAGTAAAGTTGTGAGGCGGCATCGTGAGTCGTGTCGGGATAGCACAGTCAGTAGTGCGCTAGCCCGCGAAAGGCAAAGGTCCCAGGTTCGAGTCCCGGTTCCGGCACACGATTTTAATCTACCAGGAAGTTTTTTAAAAAAAGGTCTTTAAGTTTAAATATTTTGTGTGCCATCCTCTCGTCACTTTTGTGTCTCGTTTCCGCCGGTTGTCCTGAGTGTCGGTGGCCGAGTAGAGAGAGACCGACACAGGGAAATAGGATGCACGCGTGTGCAGGTACAGAGTTTGAGGTGACCAGCCAGTGGGACAGCAGAAACTAGAAACACTAGGCTTAATTAGAACAAGATATATATTTCATAAAGATGGTACAATACTTAACTTGGAGAGCAGCAGACTAGTAGAATGTTGATACATAGTTTAGAGAGAGGCCTGCCTGCTCATGGTACCTAGTGCCTGTCCTCATCCCAAGTGCACGATGCAGTTCATTGGTGGCCACGAGCGGAATTGCAGCAGAAGGCGCTCGTGGCTGACGTCATAAGAACGCCACGCCGTGTGTGCATGGCAGCGCGCGGCGAAAGTACTTGGCCCGCACTTCAGACTTGTGCGACACCACAAAATAAAATCCAGAAACCATATTTACAGTGAAAAATTCGACAAAGATATAAATTTTATTAACTGCGAAGTAGTACCAGGTCTACCAACTTAATTTTCATACTGAGGTGACGAACAGAATTTTTAACCTACACATCCATTACAACTGTGGAAATTAAGAAGTAATCTACAGCTTAAAAGTCGCAAGTTAAATCCCTAATATAAAACGAAGTCCACACAACTGCCACCCCAGTCACATGCGAAACAATGTCGCCGCCCAGTCACAGTCAGGCGTTGTCCTTGTATTGGGGCTTGCTGCGCTGCGGTTAGCGTGCGCGCTCGCCCTTAGCCTGCCTGGGTCGCATTGTCCGTGGCCGGCCAGCTGTGCCCAATATAGCCGCGCCGGAGGGCCGTGCGGTGCGCACTGCGCATGCGCCACAGCGCGGGTCAGGCGATGCATCAGGCGCATCGGTCGCCCCCAGTAATTAGCTCCAGAGATAAATGACGCATGCGCGCCCGCCGCAGACACTCGATAACAGAATATGCGCCGCGCCTGGCGCGGGAGCCGCCGCTGCTATTTACGACTCGAGTAACAGCAGGCGCGGGTGCACGGCTCCCGAGGAGTAGGCAGCATCTGAGCAAGCAGAAGGCGGCTGCTACAGGCTTGCAAAGATATTGTAAATGTTACTTTATACAGGTGACTGTCAAGAACCGCTCCATTTTTTATTTTTTTATTATTTTATTATATTTATTTGTATATTTATTTTTTATATAGCAAAACATGTTTTATTCCAAACTTTGTCACACACCGGTTTCAGTCGCAGACCATAATGAGAGCATTTTAACTCTGCTTTCACCTCTCAACGATTTGAGGAGTCGCTAGAAAAGTCACGCCGCGGCGTAATAGTCGCGCTTACTGGATCGCCATCTTGCGATGTACGCGGCCTTCAGACGTCGGGGGTTCGATTCCCCCCTCGGGCATGGATGTTTGTGTTGTCCTTAATTTAGTTTATCTTAGGTTAAGTAGTTCGTAAGCTAGGGACTAATAACCAAGCTTCTTGAGTCCCACAGATTTACAAACATTTTAACATTTTTAGAAAAGAAACGTGGTTTGGACGCCAAGTTAAGCTGTACGTCCCCTCTCTCCGGCTGGATAACTGGGGTAGGTTAGGGACACGCAAGTCGCCGAAGTGGCGTCCAATTGAAAAACTTGCACCAGGCCACTGAGCCACACGAAATTAACATTATTTTAAAAGTTGTTCTGGGAAATATATCATAAAAGTCCATGACTTGCTGAAAACGACAACAGTCCACTAATAAATCGAGATTAAAACGTAGTAAGTACTTAATCATATTAAAATTCAGTTACGAGCATCTACAGTAATCTTCTTACATTCCTACATCGCTACTAAAACTGTTCAAACGTTAATTGTATATGTAGCATGTCATATATAATATTGTAATCTTAATTTATTAGTGGACTGTCGCTGTTACCAGCAAGTTTTTTATTATGTATTTGCCTGACTTCTTTTAACTCTACTATTTTGTGATAATCGTCTAAAACTGAAACTGGTAGGTAAGTTCCAGCTCACGGCTATAATTAACTATATAAAGCATTGTAAAAATAAAATTTTCCGAGGGTATTACGGCCTTAGCATACTTTGAACCTCCGGGTGGACGTTATGGCCGTAAGATATGAGTTAAAGTTTATTGTGCCTTGTACGAAGAGAAATATTTTCTTACAGAATTTGTTAGTTATCAGCATACTATCTACACCAGGGTACGAAATTTACAGTCGTCAATTCGCCAATGGTGACAGAAAATTGGCAGATGGCGACTAAGGCTTACATGTCAACTTTATTTTCTGAAAACATTAGAGCTAGTTTCAGAAATGTACATTTACAAGCCTAAAGAGGTAAGCGGTATTTATACTGATGAATAAGCTAGGCCTACATATCCAGGTACTTGTATCAATATTTTATATTTCTTAAAATCCTTTTCTTGTTTTAGTGCAAATAACAAATCTTACTGACGTCAGTTTCGTTTCGATATCAAGGCTACCGTACATCTTTCGTACACTCGCTTCGCCCAAGTAGCAGATCTGAAAGCGTGTATAAGTACCGTCTTCTTCTGGATACTTGGAGTGTGGCTGTTTGCTGTATAAACAAAACAGCAAGCAAGCACACCAACAGAATTTTTTTTAAATTTTTTTTTTTAATTTTATTTTTTATTTATTTATTTTCGTCGTTTCTGAGCTGTCACATTGGAGGATGCGCATGAAGAGTCTGAGTTGGAGTGTGGGGGTAGACTAATGTGGTTCAAATGTTTGATAAAAACTACTTATAAAATAACCTATATTAAATACAGTACAAACATCCATGCCCGAGGGAGGATTCGAATCGCCGACGGGGAAAGGCCTAGAGCATCGACGCATAGCGCTTCAGTTCTCTCGGCCACTCCACCGCGGAGATTCTTGTGATGCTTGTTTTTATTCGTAACGGATTCTTAGACGTTTTGGAAGCTGTTGGTAACATTGTTAGACTTTTTCATATTTCATTGTCAGTTTTCAGGTAAAGTATTTTATTTGATCTTATAGACACAACTGTCATGAGAAAGTCGATGTTCCGTTAGCAGAGTGGGCAGAATACAAACTTTTATTGTTCAGAATGTTCAAATGTTTATAAATCTATGAGACGTAACTACTCTGGTCATCAGTTTCTAGGCTTACAAACTAGTTTAACTAAATTACGCTAAAGACAACAAATATTCCAATGCCCGAGGGAGGGCTCGAACCCCCGACGGCGAAAAGCGGCGCGTTCCGCAGCACGGCGCCTTGGAACGCTCGGCCAATCCACCGCGGCCTTTGGTTTTCTCCTCAAATGGAATTGGCTCAGGCGCTACAGAAGATCTCCAGCGAAATTTTGTCTACAACATCCCCTAATGTGCTTCAGGTTTCACATACTGTGCTGTTTTACCAGTGAGCGCAGCTTCATGTGAGACAGATTTCAGATGTCAGAACAGACTAGAAACAGTGTAGAGGAAGACTTGGTCCAAATTTAAGACATACTCAGTAGCAGATATAGACTCTTAACATACCTTATTGATCATGAACTGTAGGCTAAAACTGAAAAAACTGGAGAAAGTTAGGCAAATAAGGAGATGGGACCTGGAAAAATTAAAGGAACCTGAAGTCATTGACAATTTCAGAAGCAGCTTAAGGCAACAATTGACAGAAATGGGAGGATAAAAAACAGTAGAAAAGGAATTGGGAAATGAAATAGTGTAGTGAAGGTAGCAGAGGACATAATAGGTAGAAAGGCAAAACCACAAAAAATCCTTGGATATCACAGGAAATACTAAATTTAATTGAAGAAAGGAGAAAATATAGAAATGCATTAAATGAGACAGGCAAAATGGAGTACAGACGACTAAGAAATGAGATTGAAAGGAAGTGTAAAATAGCTTAGCAGGAGAGGCTAGAAGGAAAATGCAAGTCATTAAAAGAATATTTAAATAAGTGGGGAAAATACTCCTTATTCTGTTTCAACCAGTGTTCTTCCCGCACTCCTATTCGTGTTCGTGGTGTTGAGGATGCGGGCGGGGAAGAGGGGTACAAAATTGCCGTTTAGAACTATGAATATATATTGATTTTAACAAAAAAAATTCTCATCTGATGGTAGACAAGCAGAAAAGATTGTATTTATTTGGAATTTGTTGATGTCGTGTAAAATGTGTTGCTGATTTAAAACAAATATAGTGATTTCAGCCAGAGTGCCATACGTTTTGTTAAACTGATGCATGCGAATAAAACTGTGAAGACCCTCCAGTTCCAAATTATCGTTGGTGGCTCCTGTGTAGCTTTCCTGAGCACTTTAGGGATATATTTGATCACACAATCCGTGACATGACGCCCCAAAACGCGCAACCATTCCCATTTACAAAATATCTTTATTTCTCTTGTTGTCTCTGAAGAAAAGGTGACAGGCTTTTAATTTGTCTCCTTCTTCGCAGAAATTTTAGTTTGTAACGCTTTTCGTTATTGTATATAATATTATCCGAGCGGCAAGGCAAATTGCCATTGTTCTGCGGTTCACCTTGTGGCGGTTTTTAAGCGCTTTTGCTAACGCCACATTATGAGTACTTCACCTTTTGTTTAGTTGTTCAGTGGTCTCGTAGATTTCGTAGCTCGCCTGCCATTAAATAAATATGCCAACATTAGGACGACGGATTCTAATGCGTCCAGTAAACTACACATGTGACACTTTTCATTTAAAATACATTTATTTTTACATCCTTGATGACTGCTTGTTACACAAGGACAAAAGTAAGACTGCTTTACTATTAACTTCCATACTGACTCAAGACTAACTTTACAACTGATTGACAAAGTGATACTGATCTGAGACTGTGTTCAAAGTAACTTGACAGCTGACTTTAGACTGACTGCGTTCGCGCCAATTCGCGCGTATTAATACTTATTTGCTTTTCTAGAAGATTCTAGAACACTGAAGTTACAATGTTTAATATTACATATTTTCTTTATGAAACAAAAATAAATCTTACTGTACGTAAAGATGCACGAAATCACGACAAACGCGATAATAGGTTTTTCATACCAAAATAAAATAACACAAAAGATCGTAGCTAAACAACAATTAGCACATTATTAATATATGTTTACATTATTTGAAATTGTTAAATAAAAGCAACTAATCAATTCTGCAGTCAGCAAAGTATTACATTCTAGAACACTGAAGTTACAATGTTTAATATTACATATTTTGTTTATGAAACAAAAATAAATCTTACTGTACGTAAAGATACACGAAATCACTACAAACGCGATAATAGGTTTTTCATATCAAAACAAAATAACACAAAAGATCGTAGCTAAACAACAATTAGCACATTATTAATATATGTTTACATTATTTGAAATTGTTAAATAAAAGCAACTAATCAATTCTGCAGTCAGCAAAGTATTACATTACGGTCAATACATTACAGACGACCTCAGATATTATTAGTCATTAATTTCATTAACAAACACATTGTCCAACATTAAGCTTACGATTTCATAATTAATAAACTAAATTAATTAATTAAAAGACCCTAGTAATGAAAGTGATAATCAATGTGACTTGCCAGAAGCGCCATAAGATACTTATGCAATATCAATATGGAATTTTAGGGCACAATACTACGATCAACTATGGTATTGTATATTGCTTTAATCCAAACAAACGAGACTTTCCCGGCCATATACATTACAACCTCCAGTAATGAATATATACAGTACAAGTGATACACCATATAACTCAGAAGTTCTAAACTATGTTGTTGTGGTCTTCAGTCCGGAGACTGGTTTGATGCAGCTCTCCACAATATGAGCAAGCCTCTTCATCTCCACATAAGAACGGCAACCAACATCTGTCTGAATCTGCTTACTGTATCCATCTCTTGGTCTTCCTCTGCGGTTTTTACCCCAACGCTAAATTCACAATTCCTTCATGTCTAAGAATGTGTCCTACCAATCTATCTCTTCTTTCAGTCAAGGTATGCAAGAAATTTCTTTTCTCCCCAATTCTGTTCAGTACCTCCTCATTACCCACCTAATCTTCAGCATTCTTCTGTAGCACCACATTTCAAAAGCCTCAATCCTCATCCTGTCCGCACTGTTTATCGTCCATATTTGACTCCCATACAAGGCAACACTCCATACAAATGCCTACAGAAAGGACTTACTTAGGCTTAAATCAATATTTGATGTTAACAAATTTCTCTTTTTCAAGAACGCTATTCTACCCATTGCCATTCTGCGTTTTATATCCTCTGTACTGCGACCATCGTTTTTTTATTTCACTGCCCAAGTAACAAAACTCATCTACCACTTTTATGGCTGCGTTACTTAATCAAATTCCTTCAGCATCACCTGATTTTCTTAGACTGCACTCCATTACCCCTGTTTTGTTCTTGTTAATGTTCATCATATATGCACCTTTGAGCACACTGTCCATTCCGTTCAATTGCTCTTCCAGGTCCTTTGCTGTATCTCACAGAATCACTATGTCGTCGGTAAAACGCAATGTTTTTAATTCTATATGGCACTCAAACAGTTGTATAAAAATACTACTGAATGAAAGACATTTAAAGTTAATAAACAAGGGCTTTGTGGATGGTTAAATATTTGTCTGACAGAGAGTTTTTATTTGCAACAAAGGTTAACACCTTTGAATACTTCAACATAAAGGACATCTGTATATGGAAAGTTATTGCTTGTAATTAAAGTAAACGATAACTACTATTACAAAATTCCGAAGTTGGAGCTGCTAATTTAAGAGGAAATTGCTTCGCGAGTTATACG
This sequence comes from Locusta migratoria, assembly GCA_026315105.1. Classification (NCBI taxonomy): domain Eukaryota; kingdom Metazoa; phylum Arthropoda; class Insecta; order Orthoptera; family Acrididae; genus Locusta; species Locusta migratoria. The sequence continues at coordinate 43,971,461 of CM048748.1, forward strand.
TAAGTTTCAGAGCAGTAGGGGATGTTTTACTGAACTCCATTACGGAGAGTGAGGGTTGAAGGTGTTATTAGAGGACACCATCGTTAGCGGTGATTGTTCGTTTAGTGGTGTGTAATTTGCTACGTCCCTGCGAAATCCAAACTCGGCAGAGGCGAATGACACGCCACGTTGAGTGAGGCTCGGGTTCTTGTCGCTTGTTCGCCTAATGGCGGATGTGTGTCGCCCGCGGGGGCGCCGCAGACCTCCCAAGCATTGCGCAGCTCGAGGCAGCGCTAAGCTAATGGTATATACACGTATAACCCGATCACCGCCGCCGCAAGTATACGGCAAAGCTGTGTACAGCTCTCTGCGGACGTAGTGTTACCATCACGCAGCTTATCGGACATCAGTCATGTCCAGACGCTTGCATTTAGCTTTCCAAAACAAATAGAATTTGGATATCTTTTACAAGTTTTGTCAGTCATAAGATAATAATACCGACGTGTTATCCCTTACAATTTAACCAAACATGAAGCAAGAATCCTCATAATTTCTTTCTTATCAGTTACCTTGTCCACATGCATGACTTAATAAGATATTGGTATGTCTGTAAAAGTTCGTCTATAAATAGATACAATATTTCATTTTGCAGATATGCAAACGCTACCCCCCATCCTTCTTCTCAAACAGTAAACTATTTTTGACAACGAAGAAGAAGAGTCTTTGCAGTACTACTACCTTGCTGCCTAATAATAACTCAGGAATCGCAATACGAAAATAGAGACTCAATACTCGAATTTTTGCCGAATGATGAATTATAATTATTAATCCACAAAATGCAGCAACCAGTTGCTTCTAATAATTTATTTTTGACGACCGGTTTCGGTCGCTGGAGTGCCCTTCTTCTGGTCTCTTTCCTGTAGTTCAGATATGACTTCGTTTAAGTTACTCTTTCCTGTAGTTCAGATATTTTGTTCATGTTACTCTTCCTTCGAGAAATACACTCCAACAAATTCTTTCGCCGCGCGCCCTTGCGCTGCCAGAGAGCTACAAATAAATTATTAGAAGCAACTGGTTGCTGCGTTTTCTGGATTCATAACATGAACAGTTGCTGCAATGGATAAAATACTTCAATTATAATTATATATTATTTAAGTGGTAGTCGTAGTTTTCTGCCTCACTGCACTACTTGAAATCGCGATATATTCTGCAAAAATTAAGTAAATAGTTGTGATAAGTAATAATATGAATGTAACTGCTGGTTCCAAACAGGAGGCTGACAAAAAAATTAGTGCATACCGGGACTCAAACCAGCCGTCATTACGTTTGAAACACCATAAGCATTTTATTATCTAGCCTTACAGAACAATACTACCTGACGGTTTTCATTAGTTTAGATCTTGTGACAGATCTTAAAGGCAGCGTGTCACTGACTGACATTTAATTATGAGAAATCCTGCCATTTAACAAGGGTGACATTGTTTTTGATAAATCCCCTGTCCATAAAGGCGTTTAGCTGCAGCTGTTATAGAAGATAAGCATTCTGCAGTATCTTCTACACTTGAAGCGAGCTGACACCTAGTGGCTAAGGCACGAGATGAAAGGTTGCTCATTATCAACTACATTCTTATGTATTGGGCCCATAAGACAATGACGTCACGTCGGTCACGCATGCGTAGCTAAGCTTCAAAAGGAGCATACCAAAAGATGTGCACCTGACGCTGATGTCAAGTTTCAGGAAGTCCAGACACTGTGCGATGTAGTAAAAATCGCGGTAGATTTAGGTACAGTTTATTTAAAATTATGGCATCAATATTACTATTTTCAGTATTAAAATAATAAATAAATGCAGAAAGAGTCAGAAATTTGGGTGTTCACATCCTCCTGTACTCCTGTACACCGGTCCGCACAGTCTTCAAGTTCTTTCTCATGTGCAGTCTGATTATTTCACTCGTATTTGTAACGTAACGTGAAGTTGATCGTCACTCTTAATGTTTTGCGATGTTAGCAGCAGTGAAGCTTTATTGAACAAAACACTAACAGTGCCTTTGACGTCTTAGTAAACAAAATAACTGTGGAAAGTAATGAAGAATGCTATTCAAATTACACCATTCACGCAAAACCTAATTACGGATCAACAGAACACACAAATTTTTTTTTTCTGTTGATTCCTTCAAAGTGGAAAAAATGCATAAGTTCACCTCTCTAAAAATTTTTAGAAACATTTGCTTTTCGTTGGTAGGTGGCGATATATGCTCTTTCGACCTATAACTGATCATTCAGATAATTTGCAGATCAGATGCTCATAACTTTGTGATGTTACAATATCGCTGATTAACATTCAACATCATTTGGTCAGGATTTCCCAGTTATTTCTAGTTGTTCTAATAAACGTAACTGAAGGTGAACTCTACATCTTATCGTGCTGCTATTGTATCAACTGCTTTCTCTAGTATTCTGCAGTTTCTTTACTTATACAGCGTTATTTCTCAATAACAATAGTACTTCATTCACAAGTCTGTAATATGGTTTTTTTACCAGTGTATAATTGTTATTTCCTAACGTGTAAATATATAAAAAATTTCCTATGGAAATAAATACACTTCCATAAAAATATCTTAATTATATATTTTCATGTCCATTAAAACTTAAATTCCTTTCACATATCAAAACTTCAGTCATTTTGTCAATATCTGATTGCTTAAGAGAAACACCTCTAGCTGTCAATATTGACTCATATTTCACGTTATATCGGAATACAGTGTCATGTTAGACTTCTTATTTTACACTGTGATATTTTTTCAAATGAATTTATTTTACTCAAGGTTCTCTGAATTGTTAGACCGTGGGGGGTCACATACCAAGCCTCAATTCTCAGTGGAGCTTAGATGAAATGGTTCATAATGACCACACATTCTAACAGCAGCCGTTTAATTCGGATTTTAACATTATCAAGATAGAGGGCACCCCTATTTCAGGTGTATACAGTATGAACAACAAAATATCTCTCACTAAACTCTCATAAAAATATAAAAAACTACTAAAGTATTTTGTCCACGCAAAATATTTCAACTCTTCTCAAAAATCTCAACTTTCATTTGGCTTTAGGTTCTTTTTTCATTTTTTAATAGGTAGAAAACAACAATGATTACATCACGTTCTTAAATCAGGCGCAATAGACGGAGGAAACTTCGTATTAACTTTATTACTCTTTAGGATACTTAATATAAGGTAACAAATTTGTCTTTGGAATTTAAAATTCTGTCTAATTGTGCCTCCAATATATTATGTTGTGTAAGTGAAATGTAATATAACCCTTCATAATTCAGGCTAATTCTGTATTAGATTTTGTATATATCACCAAAGAAAATTTTTCTTCAAACTTATGGGTTCTTCCAAACACTGTTAACACAGTTTATGCAATGTCTTTGATGTGAGGTTAGTTTTCAGCTGAAGGAAACTAATAAAATTACAGAAGTCTTTGTCCCGTAAACTCGTCTCTCACTCTGTTATCAACTGGCATATCAATAAATTTGCTTTGTAGGTAAGGTACGCCTTGAGCAAACACAAATGATTTACGTTATTAACGCTGTTAGAACATCTTTGGATTTACAGAAAATGCCATTCCGTAAAATTCGTGTTTCGTCACAGTCGGCATCAGTACCTGAAAATCCGAAACAGAACTCAGACTTCAGCTCACAGAGAAATTCCACTGAAAAGGACAGTGGGTGACTTATTTAATATTCAGCTGTAATTCAGTAGCAATTGACGAAATGTTATAAAAATTTCTCAATAACATGTATTTGAAAAAGTGTCAGTTTATGCCTTAATACCTTGAGGTGCTGTTAACGATGACACAATATTTTTCTCCCTGAAGTACTTTTAATTTTATTCATTCAATACTTTGAGAAGCTATTCTTTCTACTGCAGTATTTTCAAAGGAACATTATTCTCCTTTGTAAATATATCGAACTTGGTTGCCAAACAGGGTAGCCTTGACAATCTTTATATCATACTCGCGGGATTTGGATCGTTTGAAAATATTTTCAACTTTTTGGGAAATAAATTGGCAGTGTTTGAGTCCATATTTTAATATAATTTTGACAACAGAATAATTCATGATGTGTTACACAAGATATATCTACCGGTTTTCGAACAAAGTGATGTACATTGGAGAATCCTGGGTTCTATAGATGGTATGGCATCATATATTGAATTGATTCTTCAAATCCTATACATTTGCCAAAAATATTTTTGTCTCTATCAGTTGGGACACACTTCATTCTGCAAAAAGTAAGGTTTTACTTTTTAGCTAAGTTTTAGTGTGTCTTTTTAAAGGGGATGTAGTATCGTGGATGGAAAGCAGATCTGCTGTTCATCAGTAACTTCCAAGTTCAGCTAATAATACTTCTTTGAGCGTTGCAAATTCTTTTGATTTCGTAATCTTCTTTTGGCTGATTTTATGCTTTCGTTAAAATCTTTGGACCTAAACTGAAGCGGCCACGAAATTAAAGGTATCCGATAAGAGTGTATTAGCAGCATTCACCACCCGTTGCTGTAAAGTTCTGGTTGTCAGCTGCTCACGGAAGAAATTAGTTTTACAAGTCAGTCTCTTTTTTACAATGTATTTGTCATATATTTTCAGGTGATTTACCTGTTTCAAAATCTGTCTCGCTTATAGGAACCGTTCATACGTTCCACGATCAACAGTGTTCCATTTACCACGACGAGTTCCACCTCGTTTCAAATTCTTTTTACATCCAGATTTCATTGATTTATGTTTTAATTGAGGTACGCCGTGGGGCTGCAAACTCTTTAGGTTAAATTTAAAATGAGCTACAGCAGGAATGGCTGCTCGTTCATTTTAGGACAGAGGCACATAATGTGCAGGTACACTTGTGGATTTGTCGGCTGTGTACATATATGAACTATGTAATCAGAAGCATTTGGTGAGCTCAGCTACCTGTTATTAGCTCACACAGTACAATTATCATTAAGTGCAAACAGAGGGACATGAAGAAGTTTAATAATTATGGTAGCAGGCCTTCATCTTTGTCTATTTGTTTGCAGGCTATGTTTAAGCTGTAGGATGCTTTCTAATTTTACTTTACATTGTATTGGTTGTCAATTTTTAAGGTCAATATTGATTCCCCATGAATAAATTTTGTGATATTTGATATGGGAACATGTGAGAACTTGGTTGTGCATATTGTACCTGAAATGTGTTGTATATATTCTGTTGTGTTGCAGTTTGTTGTGCAATCACATGAGAGAGAAAAAATGCTGTGTATATCAATTTGAAAATGTTTTTATATTTTGTACTGGTACTGTGTGTCCGATTTGCATTTATAAACCATAAAGTAATGCAGTTTTTTTTTCAATAATTAAAGAAAATATGGTTGAGCAAATGACAAATATGATGACATGGCAAAATTGAAGAAACACTGAGCTTCATGTAGTTATAATCACATGCCCTTATGATATTCTTAATTTAACTTTTGACTCTCTAATATCTAGTACATATACCACCTCCTAGTTCTTTAAGTATAATTTACATTTATAGACAGTATGCTCTGTCTTTAAAAATTCTTACCTCAATGCTGCATGTTACTGTCATTGTCAAAGTATAAATATATTACAGAAAATTGCTTTAAATGTTGAAAGAGAACCATGAAATGAAATTCTGTGACAAAAAATACACAAGCTTTTGAGCTTTTCCTAAAAATAGATTGCTTTTTTTTTTAGTTCATGCAGTACAAGTGTGAACAGTGGGTTAACCTGCAGATTTCATATTTAAGCTTCTGTTCTGGAGATTTAATTACTTTATTTTCAATTTGTGACAGTTTTCTGTGCAAGTATCATATCACTATCTTTCATACATTTGTTGGAAGTCTCAAAACAGTAAGAATTCTTACAATATTAAACTGTGCATAATGCACATGCTTATTATGGCATATTAAATTACTTGAATTTTTTATTTTTCACTTCTTGAATTAAATTATTAAGCATTAATTATGTATAATACTTAATGGGAAAGGAGCTATAAAATGGTATTAGATTACTAAATACACAAATTTTGATTAAGAAATTATTTTCCTGTTAAGTTGTCACTTGATACACTTACTGCTGCATTCATGGACAGTATGATTAGGTTTCGAACACTTCAAAATTTACTGAAAAATTTGTAAATCAACTGATACGATAAACATTTTAGTCAAACAAAGTGAGATATATAACCAATCTTTATTCCCAACGAAAAATTGCAACGGACGTCTTATTACTGATAAATAGTTCAGACATCAGAAAAGGACAACACTGTTGGCCAACACACGGACCCACGACTACATGGTTAATCTACATATCACATTTAAGTGCCTTCCAGAGGGTTAATAGAGCCACTTTCATCGAGCTACACGGTTCTGTAATATCATGCAAAATGGAAGCATATCTGAATCTCTCTTTGGAGCTCTAATCTCTCTTACTTTTAATGACGATATCTCACTATCGTGGTGGGTTCAACAATATTTTAGACGCTGGGTGGATGTAAAGACCCTGATTATATTGGGGACAGTGTATGGATGGAGTATATCGGCATTGAACAGTGGTATGTGGTTCATTTCTACACTTGTAGGTCAGGTTCTGGCTGTGCACAAATTGCAGACGGTAAGTTACATTGGATGAATTGTACGTGCAACGCAGATATCATTCAAAATATAATTTGCTTACATGTTGCACGTACTGCCTGATAAGCTGTCGCTATCATTTTTTTTAGGATTAAGGTCATAGAGCCGCTGACCAGACTACTGCAGACACCATTACAGTGATATATATGGTTAATCTGGTTGCATAAGACATTTAATGGTCGAATGTAATGGAACTCGTCTTCAGGATTGCCAGTAAGATCAGCCTCAAATGAAATTACACTTATAAGGCGTAGACGTGTACAGCTGTCTTTTCCAGACTATGACCCCAAACGGCCTCAGATCCAATAAGAGGTTTCACGAATTGGGGGGTGACTTCAGTAACAGCTTGCAGGTACATTTCATGTTAGTTCATGATAATTAACCAGAGCCCACCACATGGAGGATACTGCTAATCCCCATTAATGCTGTTAGGTAGGCTACTGTGGACGGGCCCGCGGCCAATTTTCACACACTGCCTTTGGCCTTTTTACGTCATCCAGCAGACAACCGGAAGTAGGCACTTTCGTCTTTTCACTCTAGACGCAAAGAGATTCTTAGTAATACTTGTAATAGTGTAGGGAAAGCTAACTGTAAAGCACGAGAAATTATGAAGTTACGTACTGCAACAATATAGGTAACAAAACATGTGATATAAAAAGTGCAGAAGCTTGCTGCAATGAGCATATAAAATCTATCTTGATTTCGTTAACTTAAATCCTCTCAAATTGCATTTATTTTTTATGTTTAGACACATAGCTATCAATAAAACAAATAATTGCCTACATTGTTTGCTGGTAATGAAGACTGTGGGTGAGAGATGATTATGCTACGAAAAGACACTAACTTTAAAAGCCCCTTATCGAAAGACTTACGTATATTTGAAAAAGCGCAAAATTGCTTCGACAAATCGTGCACTTTTCAAAATTTTACAGAATATTTTAGCCCAGATGTTTCGGAAGACATTTCTACTGTTTCGGGGATACTTACTATAGTACATTGCGTGATCTGGTCCAGTGGACGTCGCGCTTTCAAGATCAAGGCACGCCAGTTATCAGTTATATCTGTGGGCCTACACAGTCCTGTGTAATTAACATGCAGCTCCTTTTCACCACAAATTTTCTAAAAGATGATTGTTCAAGGGGCATCCAAGTGAAAAATATAAATCACTCATATTAAAATATGTATAATTTTGATGAGACTTCTGAACGACTTGTTAAGAATTATACAAATGGAAGTATCTTTCTGTTAAATAGTCGTTTATCTTTCCTAGATCCAGCTCAATAGCGTCGGATTTTTTGTACGCTTAGCAGTAGGGTATCTTAAAAGATGGTGCACTGTAATCCTCCAATTACTAGATCTCTTTCCTTTGCTCCTATTGATTTCCTCTATGGCCATCTGTAATTTACGAGCACAAACCTTCACTTTGAAGAGACTGTTGCGATGGTAACCTCAACTACATTTCCGCAGCAGGAGCAGTGTTATTTATGAGGCCATAAAATGGTGTGTCTTTAGTGTGTCTGTTCTGGATCTGAAGCACGTACTATATACAGAGTGGATAATGCGTTGACTTCCATGAGACTTTTATACTTAATTAATACTGTACTGCCACCGTAACTAGCAGTTACCATCCTGACAAAACATTATTCGGTCTGAGATGCTTAGAAACAAAACGAATTGCAGATATCTATGAATATAGACCACTGAAGCTTTCGTGACAATAAAATTAAACGCATCGGGTGAGAAAAACATAGTTTTGTTGTTACATAGACGGACAGACATTACCCATCATAACCTTCCTAATTAGCCATTAATTATCTCTCATTAGGAGACACAATGAATTGATCTTATTCCTTTATGATCTATTCCATAACAAAAACACAGTGTTGAAATTGTGTTTGGTTATTAAATACCTAGGTGCTTCTTCGGATTGTTTAAACTGCGAAGACGCGGGTTCAACAAAACGTTTGTTGCACAACGCCCGAATGGACAGTAGGAACGGATGCAGTGTATACATTAATTTTGACACATTGAATTTACATATTCAGTGTAGTTTAAGATTTCATGATGAACCGAAAGATTGATAGTGGAGCAATTCTATAATCTACATTTTTTCTAACATTCATTTCGGACTATGTGTCACGTTACATCTACAACTGTGAGTTTCACTTAGGTATGCAGTGGGTTATAGCTGAAATGAAACAAAAGTATATATGTAGCTGAAAAACAGTATACCGCTTTTTAACACTTTCTACCATTACCTACTGACATTAAAATCTGTTTCAAAAATTTAAAACTTTATATCTTTCTTGCGATAGTCCCCCTTTCAAACTTTCTGCCAATGTCTTCAAGCAGTAATAAGTATTTTACAAATGCATAGACACCAGTAAAGTTTAATTTGCGTAGTGTGTCTGCCATTGTCAAAGTACTTTATTTGTCTCATATGCAGCATCGTCCCTTACACAACGCAATTGTTTATCTAAATTAACAACACTATTTTTATTTATTACATTTAAATACCGTATCTCCATTTATAGTTCGGTGTGTTAGACCCTATCCTAAAACACCTTAGTTAAAGCTTCCCTCCAACTCGAAATCGTCCTGCATAGACCACGTATTATTAGATAAAGACTTGCATAGTTTTAAGCGCCTTTTTTTTTTTTTTTTTTTTTTTTTTTTTTTTTTTTTTTTTTTTTTTTTTGTGATAGCCGGTAGGAGGGCGGTTAAGTTTTAGATTAGTAAGGGAAAGGCGAGTAAGTTGACGAGGAGTCAAAGATGACGAATTTTGAATTTCTCCGACAACTAAACAGCTGGTGCTACATGCTCTATGGTATTGCTTCCTTAGCGTGCTCCGCAGACAAGTCTGTTGAAATAGAACTAATTGGTCATTTTGTTTTGTTGACAACAGAAGTTCGGAAGTGGATGCTGTTTATGTACAAATTTTCCCTGCTGTTTAAATAAGTGTCATACTTTTGTATTAATGAATATGAGTAGATTTCTCTTAAACCTTGTGGATTTACTGATGTTTTAATAATGGTTGAATGAATTTTTCTGTAAGACTGTGTGCATATGTGAATTTGAATCCAAAATGTCGACTGCGGTTAAGATGACGAATTATGCAGTTCATAAAAAAGACCCCGGTGACAGAAATGAAACAAGGAATCATTGAAAGAGGCACTGCAGCATGTAAGCTTGTTAAAGGCGTCGCTAGGAAGTTCGACTTTTCTGAAGCTACTTTAGGTCACTATGTAAATAAATAAATAAATAAATAAAATAAAAATAAATAAAAATTTGTTGATGAAGTAGGTTCTGCTTCGTGTACGGGCTTAAATTACATGGATGCAAAAGAGCAATGTTATGTTTGTGTCTCCTTTCATAAATAGATAAGCATCAATAAAAGCCTTGTTTTCTAGATGTTCATTTCGTCATTTTACCGTACCTGTAGGTCAAGTCGACGAATGGCACTGTCAATAACAAAAACGGGTCTAACAAAAAAAATTCAGTCTTAGGAAACGTTTAAGAGTTTTATTACAAAGGAGATACATTAAGCAATCATTTTTCCATACATGAAATATCTGATTTGAACGTAAGAGGCAGAAAAAGTATAGTATACGTTAAATTTGCCATCTTACCCGACTTTCCCCTAATTATCATCGGTTTTTCCTAAATATTTAGAATTCTATGTTGTTTTGAGCGACAAGTGCCAAATAAAAAAATTAAGGAACCAATTTTTTTTTATTTTTATTTATTTTTTATTTTTTTACTGGATTGTGGTTTGTAATAGCTATGCGCTACTTTTTAGGAAAAAGGGGCTTCCATTGGCCTAGACCATATAAACCTATGATACGGAGAAACCCAAACTTAACTGTCTTTGGACAATGCGTCATTAACAATGAATATCTCTCTAGTGTAAATGGTTTTAAATTGTAAAAATATTATCTGTATAATAATTATGATACATAATTTTTAATTATAATATTAGTAAAATTGCTGTTTTTCGAATTTTTTCTTTAGAAAATAGAAATAAACTAAGTTAAATAGTAACATTTTCATTGCAACCTTAAACTAATATAAAGTTTGTTGTTGTTGTGGTCTTTGGTCCGGAGACTTGTTTGACTTAGCGCTCCATCCTACTCTATCCTGAGCAAGATTCGTCATCTCCTCATAAGAACGGCAACCTGTATCCATCTGAATCTGCTTACTATATTCATCTCTTTGTCTCCCTCTGCGGTTTTTACCCCACACACTTCCTGCCAACGCAAAATTCACGATTCCTTGATATCGAAGAATGTGTGCTACAAATGATCCCTTCTTTTAGTCAAGGTATGCCAAAAATTTCTTTTCTCCCCAATTCTGTAAATAACCTATTCATTAGTTACGCGATCTGCCCACCTAATCTTCAGCATTCTTCTGTAGCAACACATTTCAAAAGCCTCTATCCTCGTCCATGTCTCACTCCCATACAAGGCGACATTTCACACAAATGCCTTAAGAAAGGTCTTCCTCGCATCTAAATTATAATTTGATGTAAACTAATTTCTCTTTTTCAAAAAAGCTTTTTTCCCATAGCCATTCTACATTCTATATCCTCTGTATTCCGACCATCATACGTTATTTTACTGCCCAAGTAAGAAAACTCATCTACCACCTTTATTAGTTAGTTACCTAGTCTTCAGAATCGCCCGATTTTCTTAGACTGCACTCCTTAACCTTATTTTGCTCTTGTTAATGTTCGTCTTATACACACCTTTCAACACACTGTCTATTCCGTTCGGCTGTTCTTCCATATCCTTTGCTGTCTGACGGAATTACAATGTCATCGGCAATACGCAATATTTTTATTTCTTCACCCTGAACTTTAATTCCTTCTCCCATCAGTTGCACCCCTTTAAGTATTAATCAGTATTCACTCCCCTTCAAACACCGTCCTGTTATAGATGTTGGTCTGTAATGTTCGTGTCACTGTTATAACATCCTAGGCCTGAGAAACTGCGTCATATGCCCGAGCAGTTTCTACACTCACAGATATGGACGTTATAAGCGCACACCATGCCGGAAAGTAGTTCCTTGTGAGCTGCACGTTGCAATTGGTTTCAGGTATTCGCTAACATTCTTCCAGCCCCCAATTCGAATTGAGTCTGTGCTTCATTTTCTGGTAGGGTGTAAATTAATTTTGCCTGGAAGCTATTGTAGAGGGGAAAAGTGCAGTATATTTGAACTCTGAATGTATAGACTGCTTTGCAATACCTTGCAAGTAACACTCGTACAGAAAACAATATTGAGAATCAGTGTTGACTCCAAATCCCACTAAACGGGAATGTTTTCCAGAGTAAGCCATAGCAATGGGGCCAGGTTTGTGATCGTCGAAGACAAAATGTTTGATACGAAAAGCGTTGTTTGATTTGCACTTTCTTATAGGATGCCAATTTTACATTTCTGTTTTCAGCTGATTCCGTGTTACATTCAGTAAGGCGTACACCTTTTATATTCCCAATGCGTCTCTAAACGTCTGAAATAGTGCATACCTATACCTACTTGTGCCCTTTCTTTGGTAGAAGCATTCTCACTTTGTTCTCTGATGGAGCCTGCTCAATAAAACAGACTATTAAGTCAGTGGATCACCAACTTCACACGTTCGAACCCCTGTCTTAGCCTCATCAATCGCTGTTAAAACTATTATCAAGTAAGAGTCCACCGATGATTGATGAACTGTGCAATCATGTTTGTTTTCAACTGTACTTTCAGGGAAGATATAAGCTGTAATTTGTTCTTATTTTTAGCTAGAAATTCATTTTGATTGATACAAGGATCGTCTCCAACTTTCACTACAATGTTAGTGGTGTTACGTGATCTGCACAAGTGTTTTCCCTCAAAATCCACAGTTACTTGCCCCTAATGAGAAATTATAGGGTAAGGTGGTACAAATTCGATATAGGTACAATTCCGATAAACATAAGTTTTCGCGCCATTTGTCAGTCTCGTAGTGTTGGTAGCACTTGCCTTTGTGTGGCGTCGTAGTGTAGCAGGTTTCTACAGCTTCTCCTGTGTTTTCCAAGGATACACCACTTTGTACTACGGAGATATAAATTTTTTCCTGTTTAGAGGTAAGTGATGCTACTTAGTCTAACGCGCTCTTATAAATTTTCTAGTTTCCACGCGCTTGCAAATTCTATATCAGTGAGGTTAGAAACTTGTTTTCCATTCGGGCGTGTTCTGAGGCACCTACAGAGAAAGCCTCTGTGACGTGCTGCCATTTCTTCGCAGAATTCATTACTATTTGCTCGTGAATTCACTCACGCCAATAGTACTTTTTCGATCAGAAAAATGGTACAATTTCGATACCCTAGTACAATTTCGATCACTGCAGTTTTTCAGTTTAGACCGTCACGATTGGTTACCATAGACATATTATACACAATTATTGCAAATAAATTCCGTATATTTAAAGATTTTCCTACACGATTTTTAAAGCCACCTCCTAATTTCTAGGTGCCACGAAAACGAGCAGAAAAGAAAATCTACAATAAATGGAGTCCAGCTGCATTAGATGAGCCAATAAAGAGGGTAATGAATGGACATTTGAGCCTTCTAGCTGCTTCACAATTATATGACATTCCTTTCAGCCCCTTTCTTGGTAAAGTGCAAATTAAAAAGAAAATGCAAGCTGGATTAACTTCAACTAGTCCTATAGAAAACAGAATTGGTCACCCAACGGTACTCAGTTCTGAAATGGAAGATGCTTTGGTCCAGAGAGCTTTATTTCTAGAGCAGCGCGGATTGGGTCTGTCGCCGATACAGTTAAGAAAAGCTGCATTTCGGTTAACTGAGAAAAATAATTTGAAACATCCATGGAACTTAGAAAGTAAGGTTGCTGTAATCTACTGGTTTACGGCATTTGTTAAGAGACACACTCATCTTAATAATGCCCTTTTGCAAAGACATTGTTCCCGAGGAGAAATTTGCACATTCAACGTTATTCGAGGCTCCTGCTCCTTCGATTTCCACCAGTCAAGCTACTAACAGCTTATGGGAGAAGAACCCTCATCGTCAAAAGATGTAACTGAAGGACACGTCAAATCCGTAACGCCAGGGTTCAGTACAATTTCTCAGCATGATGCTGTCAGGGACATTTTCCCAAGGCCAGAGAAAAAATTATCGTCTCGGAAGAAGAAAACACAGACATCAGCTAGACTCACTTCCGATGAAAACCTGGATAACCTCCGCAGTAAGAGGAAACTTCTTCAACAGGGCACAAGGAAAACAATGAACAAATGCAACAAGAACAAAAACCGGAAATGTACGTCTGTGAGTAATGATGAAAGAAGTTTACCAAGCTTCAATTCGCCAGCAAACAATAAAAATAATTGTGGCTTTTGTTTATTGAATTATTATAGTGCAGAATCAGTAGCTAAGGGTGACTGCATTCGCTACCAAAAATGCAATGTTTGGTACCACGAAGTATGCGTTGGTGCCCGAGGGAAAAAGTGCTATATGTGTGGAAGATGCAAGTGATCAAAATTGTACCAGGAAGTGATCACAATTGTACCTAGTGTGGTACATTTTCGATCGATTCTTCTCAATTCTGTAACCTGTTTTTGTGTTTATACCAACTTTTGTAATTGTATAATATTTGTGTTACATATTCATTAAAAAGCCAAGAACAAATGCCATAGCTAAAATTATTTCTTTTCTCAATATATTTTCAGTTACAATAACAAGTGTCCGAAATGATCGCAATTGTACCACCTTACCCTATGTATGATCCTTATATTTGTCGCAAATATGTCCTTCGGTAGCTGTGTGTCACTTGACAACAAGAAGTGGGAGCTCTCCATCAATAAGGAATGTCGTAGGACACTTTATCTCAATCAGTGGTGATTGTTTTCTGGATCTTCAACCAAAACAGTCATGAAATTTGGGTCTTTTCATCTATAAGCCAGATTCGTCGACGTAGGATGGAGGATAATCACTTAACGAAAATATTTCTTCAAGACTCTCCTTACTGTGTACACTAACCGATGAAGGAGAGTGTTGTTGTTGTCACAGACTTTGTTATAGGGGCTATGGACTTAACAGGTAACATTCTTCTTACGTGTACCTCATTGTTATGTTCAAAATTTCTTCGGATGCTAGTGTTCCAGACACATTATCACAGTTTACCTTTTCAGCTGCAACATCCCTTGTTGGTAAGGAAGAGAGTTCAAGTGGTTTAGTAAAAGAACTGTATTCCTGGGACCTTGTAATAAAAGTTTGCAAGTCCTTAAAATTTCTTTTCTTCGTTTCCTCACTTAGCTCCACGCGCTGCACTCTTCCGTTGTTTCGAACACCCGAGTACAAGCTGGCACGTCGTTGATCCAAGTTGCAAAACTTGTCACTGTTATTCCTCTAACTGCAGTCAATCCACCAATACCACCCAAGAATTTCACGAAAACCTGATCAATGGCTATGTCACTCCAGATTCACACAAAAACTTTTCAGTGCTTCGAACGGTGAAATAACTACAAGTAACGAAAAACTTATTTCTGAGCTCAATTTGAAACGTTTCAGAGAGTCTTGTAGGGAAACATGTTCCTATTTAGCGTGATTAAGTGACCATAAGCATGGACAAATTGCGGGCATTTGGTGGCTATAGTTCAGGTGAAGGATAAAGCCCCTCCCCCTTCCCATGCGGTTCTAATAAACATTCAGACCAGGTCTAGACGTTCTATGAAGTGAATCCAAAGGTTATGTGTTCGTTGTGATTCTTTTGGTTTTCCAGAAATTCTACAAAAGCTCTTCACTGCAGAAGACAGCATAATCTTTTCAACGAATAGATTATGTTTTCTACTAAACCGGTTCTCGTTCTCAGTAATTATACGCTTCTACACCTCTGCGGTGCCTCATACCTCACTTTTCTACTATAATACGGTTGTAAAATATTAATTTTCAATAAAACTTTCCAGTCGTTTTTGTACAAGTTCTTCCAAAAATTCTAAGAAATATAAAAATATTCCACTCTTACACCCTCTGTAACCGTTCGCATTGTTACGGACCATTTTTGTTCGCAATTTAGTGCTGATTATTTTTGTATGTGGCACTTTTCGCGTCAAACTGTATAGTTTTGTAAATATTTAAGGAAAACTGCTAGAAAGTATTAACTGTAAATGCGACATAAAGTCACGATAGAGGCAGGCGACCACACTTAGAATAATTTGTAGTGCTGCGTTAATGCTGAATAGGAAAATATTCAGATTTCTACAATCAGATTTGTATCTGTTTGTGGCTTCAGACGCTCTCACACAGAATATCTTTAGTAGTGGGTAGTCTGCACATGTCCATGGCACAAACAGCTTGTGACATATATGTAAAGGTACACCTACAACTACATCTACATACATACTCCGCAATCCACCGTAAGGTTCGTGGCTAGGAATTTTCTTTCCTATTACACTCCCAAATAAAACGAGGAAAGAAAAGAATGCCTATATGCCTCCGTACGAGTCCTTTGTGATCACTACGCGAAATGTGAGTAGGTGGCAGCAAGATCCTACTACACTCAGCTTCAAATTCCGCCATTCTGAATTTCCTCAAAAGAAATTCACGAAAAGAACGTCGTCTTTCTTCCAATTGAGTTGCCGGACCATTTCCGTGACACTCGCGCATTGGTCGAACCTACCAGTAACAAACCTAGCTGCACGCCTCTGAACTGCTTCTATGTTATTCTTTAAACTATATCTGCTGCGGGTCCCAAACACTTGAGCAATACTCAAGACGTGGTCGTACAAGCGTTTTATACGCGGTCTCCATTACAGATGAAGTACATCTCCCCAAAATTCACCAAGTAAACCGAAGTCGGCTGTCCGCCTTACTCACAACTGTCCTTACATGTTCGTCCATCGTCCATCGCCCTGCAATGTTACGCCTAGATATTTGAACGACGCGGCAGAATCAAGAAGCTCACTACTAATGCTGTATTCGAACATTATAGGATTGTTTTTTCTACTCATGCGCATCACCTTACATTTTTCTACATCGAGAGCTAGCTGCCATTCTTCGCACCCACTAGAAATTTTGTCTAAGTCATCCTGTATGTTATTACACTCACTTGAAGACGACACCCTCCCAAACACCACAGCATCATCAGCAAACAGCCGCAAATTACAGCTTACTCTGTCCATCAGATCATTTATATAGATAGAAAATAATAGCGGTCCTATCACACTCCCCTGGGGCACGCTTGACGATACACTCGTCTCTGATGAACACTCGCCGTCGAGAACTACGTACTGCGTTCTATTACTTAGGAAGTCTTCCAGCCACTCCCAAATCTGTGAACCTATTCCATTCGTGTCTTCGTTAACAGCCTGCAGTGTGGCACCGCGTCAAACGCCTTTTTGAAGTCGAGAAAACATAATCCGCCTGTTGCCCTTCATCCATGGCTCACAAGATGTCATGTGAGAAAAGGGCAAGCTGAGTTTCACATGAACGATGTTTCCTGAACCCGTGCTGATTCATAGAAAGATGCTTTTCCAAAGAAATTTACTATATTCGAACTGAGAATATGCTCCAAACTTCTACAGGAAACTGATGTCAACGATATTGGCCTGTAATTGTGTGGGTCAGTTCTCTTTCCTTTCTTATCAACGAGAGTCACCTGCGCTTCCTTCCAATCACTAGGAACTTTGCGCTGAATTAAAGATTCGCGATAAATACAAGCTAAGTAGGGGCCAATGCCGCAGAATACTCTTTGTAAAACCCAACTGGTATTCCATCCGGACCAGCAGACTTTTTCGTATTTATTTTCCCTCAGCTGCTTCTCTACACTGAAAACACCTATTACTTTGTCATCTATTTCGGAATTAGTACGTTGATCAAATGATGGTACTTTTGTACGGTCCGGCTGCGTGAAAGATTTCTTAAAGGTTAAATTTAGAACTTCAGATTTCCGTTTGCTTTCTTCGATTACTGCCCCCGGAATGATCGACGAGTGACTGGATAGTGGTCTTTGAGCCGCTTATCGATTTTACATATGTATCTTGTGGGAGTGGCTGAAGTCACCAACAGATACAAATCTGATGACGGCGTCTTCGAAACGCGTCACTGAAGAATGTTCTCTATGGAAATGTCTTGCAACCTATTCGACATACCTGAAGCACTACCAATTATTAGAAACGACTACTTTACAAACATCCACCCTCCGTTCCCCACAAACCGGACGCTTATAATGATGTAAAGTCTTACCAAACAGTATGTGGGCTGTATAGAACAATTTGACGATGTGGGGAAACTTTTATTTGGGAAGTTGAGGTTAAGCCTCTTTTGGACTAATTGAACCGTACTATTATAGTAAGCCGACCAAGTAGATGCTATAATCAGATCTCCGTTACAATCTGCCATTCCAGTAGTTAGTCTCACTTTGATTCTACAGTGACTTGCCTTTATAAATCAAAATGAAGAAACTAGAAACATTTGTTGTGGATAGACATAATACGACACCTATTCAATTTATTTGGATTTATCTGTCTATCCCTCCTTTCTACTCCTTATCACAGAGAACATAGGTACTACACCAATGAATGACAAATAGGTAAAATTCTGCTTTTTGGTTCTTTCTTTTATCTTTTCTTATTTACTTAGGTCTTCCCACTGGGTATTCATCGCAATAAGTTCCACAAGGCGAATGATGCCGCTAGGTGCCTTTCAAAACGTACGTCGTAAACTTTTCAAGAAGTCAGTATTTCAATACATATTTAAAGTATGAACCACGTTCATCTGTCCACATGTCAGTCATGGTAGGGATTCGTAAATTAATTACAAATACTGCAGGTATACGTAATATATCAAGTAGCAGCGAACTGACACAGTCATCAGAAGGATGGTACGAATAGAAAGAATCCAGAGAGTTTAATACCACACTAAAAACTTGTGGTAATGAACAATCATGTAAAAACTGTCATTTGTCAACTATATCAAATAGTCAATATACAGAACACTCGAATACAATTTCACTTGAAATTACCAATATTTACAACCAACACACCAATTAATGGGCCTCTTTTGGTCCCTATTGTCACGAAAAATGCCAAAGATAGTTGAAAATGTCAAATTAACTAAACTGATATTAAATCTCATTTTGCTTAACTACCTACTTTAGTCTGTTCTTATCAAGGTGTTGTGTCACTTTCTGACAAGTGAAACTTTGTGCTGCACCGCGTTCAAGTATGACAAATGAATGTTTGGGACTGGCCAGGGAACCCGTACGGGTGGCCGCATGGTTAAGGCGACCACTCGTAAAAAGCGGGAGACCAGGGTTCGAGATCCGGTGAGACAAAAATTTTCATTCGTCAGCTTAAAGTCGCCAGTTTCGAAAAATGCGAATTAATATCAGACCATCATCAATGTCTGTTCCTTTCGAAATAACGTTACATAATACAATTACAGAAGAAGTACTACCAAATGCTAAGAAAGTTATGAAAATGGTTAATGAACCCTCTGCCAGGCACTTAAATGTGATTTGCAGAGTATCTATGTAAATGTAGACGGCCAATAGCAACGACGCCCCTCGACCGCAGCCTCCATTTTGTGCCACCGTGGTTAATAAAGGCTGCGGTTGACAGCTAAGTGTCACCAACCCAGCTAGAATCCGCACACAGCACTCACAGTCCCTAAGCATGACGACAATACCCAGAATAACGAACGACTAAAAAGGCTCGGTGTAGACTCTACAGTAACTAAAGAAATGGAAGATGACCGTTACAGGTACCAATGCACCAAAAAGGAAAGAAACGACTCTCGCGATAAAGGAAACGCAATACACTGCAAACAAACTACATTAATTTAGAAAAACAAATTTGTGGGCTTACTAAATCCTGAAACAAGTAACGAACGGAGAATTAAAACTGCCGAGCAGACAAGTGACTGTAAATAGCTGCCTAGAACAGTTGTGCGTGTTTATTTATTTATTTATTTTAGCAAATATTGAAAGTAAAAGCACTCTGTTCAGCTTGTCACATTTAAAGTGACGCCTCAATTTCAACCAAGATATGTTCCATCAATTATATTTGGAAATAATAAAAAAAAATCTTCATTTAGACACCTTGGCCCAAAACGAAATTTTACACCACAAATATTCACCTAGGACATGTTACATCATTACAATGAAAAACAATAAAGTGAAATATTATAATTTTCCAGAAACAGCAATCTCTTAATTTTATCATTTCGACACTTGAGACCTTCTCATGCTATTAACAATGGCTGTCTGATAAGTTCAAAATGTTCAAATGTTTGTTAAGCTGAAGGTACTTAACTACGTGGTCATCAGTCCCTAAACTTACAAACTACTTATGAACTACCTACAACTAAGGACGGCACAAATATCCATGCCCGAGAGGGGATTCGAACCCCCGACCGTAGTGGCCGTGCAGACCGTGACTGAAGCGCCTCAGTCCCCTCGGCCACCGCGGCCGGCCTGATAAGTTCAGCAAAGCGCAATACTTTCTAGCCTTTGCAGCGTGAAATCGTCGTACTATCTGCATCATCTAAGCAAAGAAAAACAAATGAAAGTATCCATATTTCTTGCTCTGGATTTCTGGAGCCAACACATAAAGCGCCTTCTCAGAGACCATTTCTAACCACATCTTCACGTGATCACGCACTGCATTACTTTGCTGTTTAGCCGCTTACAGCAGCAATGCCACGACAACCGAAGAGCGACTCAGACAGACAAACCACTACTACCGAACAAAAAAATACATGTAGTTTATGAATATTCGATAAAGACCTGTTTCAAATTTCTTAAGAGTAAAATTACATGAATAGAAAGGCAAGTTATTCTGCAACAATTTATTGTTTCGATACTGTTTTAAAGCGAATTCTTTCAAAATTAATGACCATAATCTCAGCTATGTTTCCGATTATCTTCAGATATTTAAACTTCGCATGACATAGAGATAGTCGCTTACGGATTTAATCTAACCCGGGATAACACGTGATCTGCCTTCACGTCTTAAATTCTACCCATACCTCTGCCCTGTTCTGGAAAGTTTGTAGGACTAAGGTGCGACCCAGGATAAACGCCGATGAAAAGTTTCCAAGTGCCTGGGAAACCGTTAACACTTGGACCGCCGCAGTTTTAACACCCTAAAACCGCCAATGGGACAAAGTGTCCCCTTTCAGATTGACGCGTTACTGTTTGATCCTAGTTTTAATTTTAAGGGTCGGGTATTTCTATAAGAAATATTGACACTTATGGTCTCATATGTTGTTTTTATTCTAAATATTAAGTACAAACGTACTAGATATAATTTAATTCAAAAGAGTTACACGTAACAACATACATAGAAAATATTTTCTTTACTTTTAGACAAATAAACTACAGTATGCAAATACTTGAAAACTGTTCATTATGTCATAAAGAAATCAAATTTTTAAATAGAAATCCAGCCGAGGCAAGAAGTTTTCAGTTCAAAATGATATTTCTAACACTAAAAATAACATAAAACACCATCAATACATTATCGTAGTCTAATGTCATTCTGCACTTCGATGCATTTTCCAAGGATAAAAGTAATTCCTTTTAGTTCATTTGCATGTTTCAGAAGGATATCTCGTCTTGTTATTCTCATGCCTGCTAAATCTAAAATATTATGAAAAGTATGAACAGGCCACCTCCTTCCACCAGCTTTCACTGAGAATTTGCGGACCATATGGTCAACAACATCCATACTCCGATTCACATAACTTGTCACAGTGTCAGGCTTTGACTTCATATCATTTCCCATTTGTACATCTGGATGCAAGAAACTGATAATTATTACGTTTCTTCCTGAGTGTGCTTGATGCACTGTAAGGGTCGTATTGTCGTGCGACGACCCACATGAATCGATCTCTAGACTCAAAATTTAGAAACCATTAGTTTAAATCCTTATAATGTTGTTGACTGTACATCAAATTAATTAATTTTCTAAGGTGTAATATTCTTATTGCAATATGTGACGTGCGTAGACGCCACCGTTACATACGCAATTGCCTGTAAAGCAAACTAGCTAAAAGTATCGTAACATGGACTAGTCCAGAGAAGAAGTGTCAAAGAAAAAATGATCTGCAAGAACATTTCCTTGACAATGGCCCTACAATCAGAGGAAATATTTTTTCGATTTGTGTTTTAAGAGGCGTGAAAAAAAGATAAGCATGCATTTAGAAATCCCACAAGGTTTGCCTTGCAATCAGGAGCAATGCAAATCTAGTTGTTGTGTTTATGGTTGAATATACTTGGCTTTTCTTAAGACTCAAGCTACTTTAGTTAAATTTATGAGATATAATTAATGTATAATAATTTTAATTTCTATTAGTATATGTTCCTTTAGATTATAATATTTCTTATTACATTTTATTCCATCCCATAATTAAGTATAAACGTAAATAATAATAATGACATAGATTTATGTGATGATCAAAATAAATGTAAATGAATTTAATCCAAATAAAATGTTAATTGCAGTTGAATGAGTTTTTCCACTGAAAATATCCTGTACCCAAAACTATTTTTATCTCATGTGAAAAGCAGTTTTAAGCTATAACGAGTTATTACTAGTTAACACTAGTTTATACTGATTGCCTTTGTTAAAAATAGAATTAACTGCCGGTGGAAAATGAATGTCTGAAAAATCGGTTTTAACGATACAAAATGACTGGGTAAAACTAGGTTTTACTAGTAAAACGCGCTCTAACTAAAAATCCCTTTTGACTGTAGCACATATAATAAAAGTATTGGCAGACCAGTGAATAACTGATACTGATGTAAATAATTTACAATTTTTGTTTTCACTAATGATATTAATAAAAGCCACTTTCAGTAAATATTGTTACAAATATAATACGGTGTGTCAGGGAGAAAGTCACGTCGAGGAGAGGAGCAACAAGCAGGACGTGACGGCCATTTCATTTAGCCGCGCGATGCCAGGGTTTTTCCCTCGCCGGTCGCGTCTCTGCACAGGTTATGCGGTTGCGGCGTGGCGTGTGTCCTGGCGCGGTCGCCACTTTTTCCGGTAGCATCGCACAGTTTCCCGCTCTCCGGACACACCGCTTTTTGTTTTCTGGCGGAATTCTGGTGGCCGGGGAGAGGGGGAGGCTTTGGCCGGGAGGGAGGGGGTCGGTGAGCGGCACTGCCGCGTGTGAACGAGCACCATAAATCCGTTTATCGGGTCGGCAGCCGCGGGAAGTCGCTGCGGGTTTTGCCCGCGGCGCGGCGCTGCCGGCGCTCCGCTGACCTCGAACACCAATCACAGCGCAGCGACGGCCGCGCCATATGAGGCGGCGGCCTTATCTGCGGCGCCGCTCTTGAAATACAGTCCGCCATGCAAAACCTGCCGCCAGTGTGTTGTCGACCCGCCGTGGGCGCGCCACCGTCGCGCCACGGAAAACGCCCCCAAAAACTCGAGGCGGGAGCGCTTATGAATTCACAATTCAACGTTAGCGCGCTTTATTAATCCCCTTTACGGCCATCGTACCTCTCTCCCGGAGAACACGAGCTCTACAGCGAGATAATATTTTACCAAATGCACTGTACGGAACACAGGGGTAAGTTAAAGTGAGATGCATTCCTCAAGAGTGATGTAAAACATACGAGGCGCGTCAAGAAAGTAAGTTCAGTTTGGTTATATTAAACGAACGGGTACAGATACAGGAAAAATATTGATTGTACAAAAATCTACAACTCTTAAACTACTTTTCTGCATAGATTCCGAAATTTTGTAGGCAATTGTCATAGCATGGCACAAGGTTTTTGTGGTGTCGCACAAGTATGAATTGCGCGCCACTTACTTTTGCCGCGCGCCGCCATGCACGCACGGCGCGGCGTTCTTACGACGTCAGCAACGAGCGCCCTCTGCTGCGACTCCGTTCGTGGCCACCACTGAACGACATCGTTCACTTGGGACTGAGATAGGAACCAGCTAACACTTCGGAATCAGATAGACACCAATGAAGACTTGGCTATCGGACAGGCACTAGGCAGGCCTCTAGCTCAACTATGTATCAGCATTCTGCAGTACTGAGCTATGTAAAAGTTAAGTATTACTAAGTCTCTAAGAAATATGTCTCGTTCTAATTTACTCTAGTGTTTCTAGTTTCTGCTGTCCCACTGGCTAGTCACCTCCTACCTACAAAAGCGTGCATCCTTTATTCCTGTGTCGGTCTTTTTTCTCGGCCATCGACACCTAAGATGGAAACGAGACACAAAAGCGGCGACGAGGCTGGGACACAAAAGTGGCGACGAGGATGGGAAACAAAAGTTTTGTGTGCCGTTTCATACAATGTTGCCGCTTGTGTATTCAACCATGTGGAACATGTTCTTTCAGCTCGTCATCATCGTTGAAGTCTTGTCCACCAAGGACAGATTTTAGGTGTAAGAAGAGGATTACTGTCAAAAGATTTTTTTTTTCACGATAATGCCTGACCTCACACACCGAATGTGACCAAACAATTCTTACGGAAATTTCAATAAAACCTGTTTGATCATCCTCAATACAGCTCAGACCTCTCTCCTAGCGACATTCATCTCTTCTTACACCTAAAATCTGTCCTTGGTGGTCAACACTTCAACGGTGATAAAGAGCTGTTACCACATAGTTTAATACACTGGCGGCAACCTTCTGTGAAGGATGCATGTAAAAACTTGTGGCACGCTATGTCAAGTGCCTACAAAATGTCGACAGTTATGTGTAAAAGTTGTTTAAGAGGTGTAGAATTTTGTGCAATAAAAATTTCTTCTGTATCTGTGTACAATTTCATTTTGTTACCGACCGGAACTTACTTTCTGGACGCGCATCGTATTACCGGTGATAACAGTCATACACTTTTTTTATATTCTGTAACCGCTTCTAACCATAATACGAATTCCCCGGGTATTTATTTACTTATTCCTGCCTTGAGTCAGTACTTCACCTATCCCTTCTCTCTCTGCCCAACTCCTTTGTTTTCTAAAATGGTTATATTTTAGGAGAACGTATAAGAAATAACGCTGTCTGGCATAAAGTACAAAATTATAAGTTCAATATCCAAACAAAGAAAGGTAGTAGTCAAAATGCAAATTACATGTATAATTCGTACTATCTCATGTTTATTGAATTATATGTTGAACAATTCTATAATTATTCAGGTATATATTCATTTGTATATGTGCTGTACGTCTCCAAAATCTCTTGGGAATCAAATTCGTAGTAAGGAAGTAATATATTAAAACTTGGCGCGTGATGGGGCGTTTTTCCATAAAAGTTACTGTTTATGTGCTCATATCACATGAACTACGCGTCGTACTGTTATAAAATTTAGAAGGTACATTCAACTACATGTGTGTATACTGTCTTCAAACTTTCCGCATGCTAAAATTAGTAGGGTGTAAATTATAAATTGTTACGTCATATCCAATGCCGTAGTTTTAGTCCATGAACAGCGGAAAAGTAGTAAGGAAGAAACTTCTTTCCTTTTATAATTTTGCTATGGTTGTCAGCGAGAAGTAGTTCAATAAAAGTGTGTAATTATGTTTAAAATTACAAGTCGCTAAATAATTTTGTTCTTATATACTATGACGAACACACAACACCGTGATTCCAATACTTAACAACCACTGTTTATTTCAGAGAATAATACATCACAGAATACGTAACATAAATCATGGAACATCAATGAATATAAAAGATTTATAAATATATCAAAAGTTAACCCGCAGCATCCTCCCCACCCTGGTCAATTTCCAGAGGAATGACCAGCTGAATGGGCCGTGAGATTATGGTTCCATCTGAAGTTCGTAACGTGACAGTTCGTATCTTTCCATCTCTTCCCTCATGAAGATCTTCTATCGGCGCCTTCTTCCACATGTGACGTGGACGAACATCTTCCTTTAGAAGTACAACATCACCCAAATGTAGTCTCCCAGAACCTGTCCTAGGTTGATGAGTTTCCTGGAAGTTTTTGAGCAGGATCAGGTATTCTTTCTTCCACCTGTTCCAGAAATGCTCTACCATGTGTTGCTGCCGTTGGAACTCCTTGGACAAATCCTTCCTGACAGTCGGTTCTGGACCTGTGGGCAACGTTGTCAGTCGCTCACCTACAAGAAAATGTGCAGGTGTCAGTGGCTCAGTTTCTTCTCCTCCTTGTGTGATTGGTCTTGAATTTAGTGCTGCTTCTATGCTGACCAGGATTGTGCTGAGACCTTCTTCATCTATCTGTGACTGTCCTAAAACCTTTCTCAGGCAGCGTTTGACTGAACCCACCATTCGTTCCCAAAATCCTCCCCACCAAGGCGCGTTTGGGGTATTGAATCTCCATGTTATAGATTGCTGAGCAAGGTACTTGTATGTTTTGCTGGCCATGAGAGCCTGCCAGAGCTCTTTTAGTTCTGTGTGGGTGGAATGGAAGGTAGTAGCATTATCAGTGTAAATTGTACTAGGCACGCCTCTTCTTCCCACAAATCTTTGTAGAGCTTGAAGAAATTTATCAGTTGACATATCTGAGCATAATTCCAAATGCAAGGCACGTGTTGTTGCACAAGTGAACAGAGCAATATATGCTTTCTTTGTTATATGTCCTTGTTTGACGTATAATCGACCAGCAAAATCGATGCCTGTGACTTTAAATGGTTTCAATGCTGAGACCCGTTCAGCGGGTAATGGAGCCTCTATTTCTTGAACAGAACGAGCTTTCACCATCTTGCAAGGTAGGCAACAGTGTAGAACACGTTTTATTGTCTGACGAGCTCTAAGAATCCAGAATTCTGTCCTCAGCTCAGATAACACTATGTTTACCCCAAGGTGGTGCAGACGAATGTGAGTTTGCCGGATTAGTAAATGAGTGAAATGATGCTGTCCATCAAGAAGTATTGGGTGAATTTGTTCTCTTGTTAATTTTGCAAACTGTAGACGTCCACCAATACGAATAAGGCCATCATCCAGGAATGGATTAAAACGAGCTATTTTAGAATTTTGTGGCAGAGGCAAGTTGTTATGCAGAGCATGCAGTTCAACTGCAAAATGTTGTTGTTGAACAATACGAATCCAATAAGTACGTGCTTCTTGCAATTCTGTTGCTGTTAATTCTCCTAATGTCTTATTTTGTTTCATTAATTGTCGTTTAAAACGAAGAATCCATCCTGTAACTCGTAACAGTTTGTAATAGTTACTATATCGTGTAGCTGTTAAAATCGGGGGTCTTGTTTTTACCATGAAGACTTGGTTTGTTTGTTTCTTTCTTTCTGGCAAGGAATAATCTAAGTTTTTCTGCCTAAGTCTTGGCCAATGCATTCTGTTCTTTGTTAACCAAGCAGGACCGTGGAACCATGTAATGGAATTTTGAAGTTTGTCTGCTGTGGTACCTCTGGAGAGTAGATCAGCTGGGTTTTGATCACCGGGGCAATGTCTCCACTGTGATGGATTTGTTAATTTTTGTATTTCTGTAACACGGTTTGAAACAAATGTCTTCCATCTATTAGGGTCATGTTGTATCCATCCTAAGGCTACAGTTGAGTCAGTCCACAGTGTTGCGTTATTTGCATCATAGTGTGTGGCCTTGCAGAAATAGTGAAGTAACCTCGACCCAAGAAGTGTTGCCAGAAGTTCCAGAGTTATTTTCTTGATTGGGGCTAATCTGTTTTTACTGCAAACTAAATTGACTGATGTCATGTTTGAAGTGCTGCATCGTAGATAAAGCACTGCTCCATAGGCCTTTTCTGATGCATCTGAAAAGACATGTATTTCCGTTTTTGCCTCTTCAGAAACACCAACCCATCGAGGGACTTTCATGTCCAAACATGATGGTAAGGTTGATACCCACATTTGCCAACGTTTACCAAGATCGGGAGGTAAGAGCTCATCCCATTCAATCCCTCTTGACCAAATTTCCTGGAAAATTATTTTTGCAGTGAGAGAGACAGGTGACAATAGACCCAGTGGGTCATAGAATCTTGCAGTGCTTCTAAGAACTTCTCGCTTAGTGGCAGGACGATCTCTAATATAGTTTATGACATTAATGTGGATAATACTGAACATATCAGTCGGTGTATCCCAGTGAATTCCTAGAACCTCTGTATCTGTAACATTTATGACACCTTCTGATTGCCAAATTTCAATCAGTTGTTTTGAGTTTGTGGCCCATTTTGCCATTGGTAGGCTAATGATACCCATAAATGAGATAAGTTCATAATATAAGGAAGTCACAGCATTGTCATCTTCAGCACCTGCTACAAAGTCATCCATATACATGTTATTTTCAACAAGAAAAGCAGCTTGAGGAAAATTCCTTTTGTACATTGTAGCAAGTTCTTTTAGTGTGGCTGCAAGAAGAAAGGGGCTACAAGTTAGTCCAAAAGGTAGTCGGGTGAAGCGGTATGTAATCTTTTCGTTCGTTGTAATGTAGTTTCCTTGTTTATCCATGATTACTTTATACCAAAAAAACCTTGTTAAGTCTCGGTCTTTTCTATGTAGAACTAACTGTAGAAAAGCTTGTTTAATATCAGCAATTAAAGCAACTGGATATAAGCGGAATCTTAATAATATTGAAAGAATATCTGGAAGTAAATTAGGGCCAATTTCCAAAGAGTCATTCAGTGAATGTACAGCATTTTCGTGGGAAGAACCATCAAATACAATCCTCCATTTGATAACACCTAATCTTTCTTTCTTTACTGCATGATGTGGCAAATAAAATATGTCATTTGATGTTTGTTCAGGAGGGGCAACCTCTACATGTCCCTTTCTTATGTGGTCTATCATTTGCATTTCATAAATGTGTTTTAAGTTAGTGTCCTTTGTAATCTTTTTCTCCAGTGAAATAAATCTATTCTCTGCTAGTGAGAGATTATCAGGCACAATAATGTTGGGTTTTCTAGGTAAAGAAACCACTCTCCTATTGTCTTCAATGCAGTAATATTTTGAGAAATCGTGCAATAAAGCTAGTTCTTTCGGATTTGGAGTCTTTGTTTGGTCTGCTGTGATTCCCATTGTTTCTAAATCCCAGAAAAGTCTTAAAATATTGTCTGTTGATGTCATTGAATCCAAACTAACATAGTTTGTTATCACAGGGTTTGCCATGGTGTTTGACTTACACCCACTAAGAATCCAACCCATAGTTGAAGGTATCAGTACAATGGATGGTGTTAAGCGAATAGGAGGGGAATCTTTAATGATTTTCCAATAGTGATCTGCTCCAATAAGGATCTCAATAGGAAGATCTTCTGTGTCGTCCTTTGGGTCTGCTAACTGAAGTTTTCGATCATACACTTGTTTTGTTATTTCAGGTGGGACAGTTGGGTGAGCAGCAAATGAGTATGTGCTTTCAAATGCAGTCAGAGATATTGTGGAATTTTTAAATATTCCTTTCAGAGTGAATTCTACAACTCTACGACACATTGAAGTTACACATGGTATTTCAAAGGCATTGACAGATATGTCACGATGTTCTAAAGTTTTTAAATCTAGTTCATCAATGAGAAACTTTGAAATGAAACTCGACTGACTGCCACTATCTAGAACACAGCGAGTGAGTCTGCTTAATCCTGTTGGTCCACTGACCCAAACTCGAGCTGTTTGAAGATATGTAAAATCTGCTGAATTTACATCGATTTTCCCTACAGAAGTAGTGGTAACTTGCTGAGAAGGTGAATTAGAAGTGGTAGTATCAGTACAAATCGCTTTATGGTGACGTTTCTTGCACTTAGAACACGAAACCTTCCCCCTCTTACTGCAGGTTTTAGCACTATGACCTCGTTTTAGGAATATAAAACAACGATTATCTTGCTTTAATTTGTCAATACGTTGTTGGATGTCTGTTACTAAATTGCAGTCTTGAGCCCAATGAGTGCGAGCGTCACAAAATATACAATATGGTTGTACATCTTGTTTAATTTTCCGAGAGGTTTTAGCTTGTTTTGAATTTATGTGAAATGTCGCAGCAGTGGGCGTGTAGTTAGAAGATAGTTGCTGTTCTCCACGAATTTTTTGTGCAGTAAGAGCACCCTGAACTTCTTCCTCCAAAAAGCTAAGTAATTTCAATACATCTCCTTCCGATATTTCGGTTCTTCTAGCATGAATAACCCATTTTTGACACATTTCGGCAGGAAATGCTCGTAAAATTTTCGGTGTGAGAACTTTGCCGTAAGCTACAACATCTTCCCCCAGGGCACGCAGCGCTTGAATACGGCGGTTACACTCTAGGAATGTACAGTTCAGCGTTTCAGGTGTCTCTGACTGTACTGGCTGTAGCGCATCCAAATAATCGAGGTGCGCCTGTATAATACGGTTGTTATCTCCGTACCGATGCAGTAAAATTTTCTTTGTTTCTTCGTATGTGTTAGCTGTAATAGGTATTCCATCTACTAACAACTTCGGTTCTCCTGACAGATACCCTCGAAGGAAAACATGTTTACTAACTGTGGAAAGCGATGGGTCTTTATCAATAGTTGATTCAAATTGCTCCCAGAAGCGGGACCACATTTCGATATCTCCACAAAATGGTTCAAGCTTAATGGCAGGTAGCTTTACTGAATGCATGCCTGCAGTGGAGTGTATGGGAACTGTAGGTGACGTGATATTCATTTGCGATGTTACGGCTGAAAGCTTGCAATTGATTGCTTTTGTAGCCTTATGTATTGCGTGTTTAATTTTGTCTATATATTCCTCACAGATAGATACGTCTGCGTCATATTCATCATCACTTAAGAGGTCGTGAATAACGTCATCTAAGGAAGTGAGCTTCTCTAAAGTATCTTGAAGACGTTCTATGTAGTGTTCAAAATCGTCCATTGGACTTTCTGTCGTAAGTTCATCGACAGCCGTACAAAACCGCGTAGCATTCGTCCTCTCCCTAGTTCTTTTTCTTTTAAAGTTTGTTAGCTGTTTCCCGGTATCTATCTCGTCTGGCATTATTAAGGAACTGCTTTTGTGTTGGCGTAAGCGTAATTGAATCTTTTCCTATCAATTAGTTATTCAAACCGAAAGATTTCACACTTTTGATATTAGCAAAGTTCGTGAATTATGCCGTTACTGCTAACATTCTTTTGAGGCAAGGAGTTCATAAAATCGTATTATATTGGAATAGACTTATCTTGTGATGTGGTCCGACGTCGTATCCCGCTTCCAGCAGCGTGAAGTAAGCTTTTTATCGTCAAAATTGCGTAAAAAATCGTAATTTTTTCACAAGTTTCGGCACCAAATATGACGAACACACAACACCGTGATTCCAATACTTAACAACCACTGTTTATTTCAGAGAATAATACATCACAGAATACGTAACATAAATCATGGAACATCAATGAATATAAAAGATTTATAAATATATCAAAAGTTAACCCGCAACATATACTATATTCATAAATTCTCGTCGCATTATGTGGCACTTTCTTGCAACTCCTATTGTTTATGACGTTATATCTCCTGAACCATGTGTCGTTTGTGATTCTTACCGTTATAGAATTTGTTCCTTACGGTAAGGAAGATGTGTACCAAATTTGCTTGAAATCAGTCCAATGGTTTAGGAGGAAATGTGCTACATTGTTCCTTAATGCAGTAGTTTTTCTCGCATCTCATTGTTTATGACGTCATATCTCGTGAACTATGTGTTGTACGTGATCCTTACACTTACGGCAACCGTCCTCAAGGATTGAAGCTTAAGTGTGCAAAATTTCATAAATATTGGAACATAGTTGTAGATTTGGATGCAATACGTGCACACAAACAAACACTCTGGCTTATATACGAAGAAGAAAATAAACGTCTTGTAATCTAAGTTAGATCACAATTAATTTGAAAGTGCGCGTGTAATCACTTTTATCGGCTTTAGTTCTTGCATCATTAATTTTATATTGCCGAAATATATTAAAAAAATTGACTGCACTGTCTCTGCCAAAAGTGAATTATTGAGCAAATGTCGTCGAATATCAATGTACAATCCACTGGCATGTAAATGAGTGGAATTGAAGTTCGCTATTACTCGTAAAAAAATATGCCATATTGAATTTGCGTTCTTGGGAAGGCTGATGGTGTACATAAGGCGTTCGAAGAGTGTCAGATATTTTCCGCGTGAATTGAGATTAAGGATACTGGTGGCTCACAAAAACAATATAACATTTCAACTTACCAATAAATTCACAATTACTTTCGCTGAGTAGCGAAATTTTGAGTAGACTATACCAAAGAAGAAATAAATTGAGAAATCTCAGACACCACATCACTTTATACGTAGTTATTCATAAGCGATAACGGCGTAAGGTTCATTTACTTCCCCGCAGATGCGTTTATAACGTTCCACCTCTTATGGAAATTCTAAATGGAGAGTATAAAAGGGTATGGACGATGGGGGCGGTACAGATGTGTCCGACTTGTGGGATTTGGGCAGGAGGTGCATGCAGATAGCACTGTGGTTCGAGCGTGCTCTGGCACGAAGCGGGAGATCAAGGTTCGAATCCCGGCCCAGAATGAAACGCCAAAACCTTTCTCGACATCCAACTCAAGTATTTCCAGATAGAGAAGGAGGCTTTGGTCATAGTATTTGCATGTTATGAATTTCTACCTTTCCTGTACAGAAAGGCGTTTCACCTCATAACTGACCAGAAACGTCGTTATTCTCTCCAGGCGCCTGCCTTCCTACCAAGACATCCAAAAATATCCATTGGTGGCCTCTATTTTTGTAACAATTCATAAACACCCTGCAATTCAGATCCACATCGCAACATAAAAAAGCAGAATTATTAGAGATACATAGATTTTTCTGAAGAAAGGCCATCTAGTAAATTGGCTGGAGTTGCTCAGGGGGACGACCTTGAGTAACGGTTTTTGGCCTGTTTTCTTCGTGAAGAGTTGTAATGCCATGCTATTAGATATATTTTTTTAGATTTGGTTATCAAATAATGGCGTTGAAAAACTTGCACTTTTTTGGGCATGTTTTCCTCAAACGTCTATTTCTGTTTCTATGTTATGAAAGGAACTGTTAGTATGTTGCCGACATTTCGTCAGAGATTTTAAAAGAAGTAATGTTGCTATAAGACCTTCCGAAGACGAGATAAACATTATTTAGAAAAATTCTAAATGACGTTATTAGCGTTTTATAGCCACATGCTTTATCGAGCTTAATATCGAATACTTATGCTAGTAAGAAAAAGAATACTTGGATTTATTGTTCTAGTATTGCTAACCGAATGGTAAAGTAAAGCGTGCAGCGCGCAGTAACTTGAGCTAGACCGGGCGAGCGGGTAGGAAGGCGAGCGGTCGTTGGAGAGCATGGCATTGCTACTCTTCACGAAGAAAACAGACCAAAAACCGTTACTCAAGGTCGTTCCCCACAGTAACTGTAGCCAATTTTCTAGATGGTCTTTCTTCATAAAAAATCTATGTATCTCTAAAAAATACTGCTTTCTCATGTTGCGATGTGGATCTGAATTGCAGGGTGTTTATGAATTGTGACAAAAATAGTGGCTACCTATGGAACTTTCGGATGTCTTGGTAGGAAGGCAGGTGTCTGGAGAAAATAATGACATTTGTGGTCAGTTATGAGGTGAAACGTCTTTCTGTAGAGAAAAGGTAGAAATTAATAACATGTAAATACTATGACCAAAGCTTCCTTCTCTATCTGGAAATACTTGAGTTGGATGTCGAAAAATGTTTTGGCGATAAAAGCTATCAGGCGTTTCATTCTATGCCGAAGTTTATGGGACAGTACGGCCCCAAATCTATAGTAAAAGGCGTCTGTTACCAGTATCAATAGCAAGAATGGGTCATATGGCATGAGGCAGGAATCTTGCATAAAAGTGAGAAAAGACGTGGCTGAGACAGGGGACCAAAGGACTGGTACTTTTCTCTTGCAAAGGCGATAGCGGGGGGCTGCTACGTGAGCCATTGCTGGCAGCAACTTCCGAGGGTTTTCCTAAAAAGATTTCAATTTTGTGATGTGGTGTGGGAATGTTGTTGATTGTATCAATATAGGAAAAACAGTCAGGGTAATGCCCTATGCGATATGTACTAGGTACGACACGGAAGACTATAAGAAAGAGCACTTATCTTTGTTGCATTTTAGCCCTGCCAGGCGGACATGAAGAAACAGTTTGATGAGCTGCTGGAGTCGGACATGTGACGACAATATCATTCAGGTAAATGATGCAACCTGGAATGTAATGCAACAGTTGTTCCAAGTATCTTTGGAAGATGTCTGGGGCACTGACCAGTCCGAATATGAGACGCGTCATTCGCAGCGAGCCAGAGGGGGTGTTGATGACTGTAAATGGTTGGGAAGCTAGATCAATAGGAATCTGGAGATAGAGAGGTTTTGCCCCCCGCCCTGCTAATTTGCAGAATAGGTCCTAGGAACTGGAAATTGATAATCCTCAACCAGCAGTTATGACTTGAGGGTGGCCCGAAGAGATGTATCCGTCTGCCTGGTTTCTGGACAAAGACGAGGGGTGTTGCCCAGGAGCTAAACGGGATGGACTGAAACATTGACGTAGTAGGCGATCCAATTCCTCTTGAAATGGCTGCTGTAGAGCGTCTGGCATCTTACCGTGCCTTTCAGTATTTTGGCTTATGTAATGGACGTAGATGAAGGCATGCAGCGAAGTCCTTGGTGCACCGTATACCAGGCAAAAAGAGGTATTGAAACTCTGTGCACAGGACTTCCACATCCAGAAAAGGAACTTGAGTTGAGAACAGATGCACATGGTAATCAATTGTGAAATCTGAATAATCGGAAGACGTCCAACCCGAAAACGTCTGTGATGTTGGGGCTATTGACTACCAGGAAGGAAACTCGTCAGCAGACTGTATGTGACGTTCTTAGTGAATTGGACTAAGAGTGCGACTTCCTGTTTGTTGTATATGAAAGCCGTCGAGGGTTTGGTTGAACGGCACTGCACCCAACAGGTTGTAGATGGTGTGATTGATGAGGGGGACTGACGCGCCCAATCCACCTGCATCCGGAGTGACTTCCCTGATATACAAACGTTGATGAATGATTTGGAGGCGCTAGAGCAATCCACTTTATTGATGCCCATGGGGACCACTGGGGAGGCGTCAGATTGTGCAGCAGAAGGTGAGGTAGGAGAACGGCAGAAAGAGGCCAGATGTCCTTCCCGCCCGCAGCGATGGCATGTCTCCCAGCGTTCCAGCCAATCGTCTCGTACGTGCTTGGAGTAACAGCCTAGACAATACGGAAGACGAAGCGGTTCCTTGCGTAGGTGCCGCGTCTGCTGGCGTGGTCAGCGGGATGGCTGGCTCGTCTGCGGTCATTGAAAGTTGTTGTTGGTCGTTACCTGTGGCGGCTGGCATTGCGAGGCGGTGCCTGTATGGCTGCGAGATCTTCTTCATATGAGTTTTCGGAGGCCCCGACGACAGCTACATCGGCCCACGATTCTAACCTCAGGTCGGCTGCCTTAGGAATTTCAAACTTAAATGCCATCTCGATAATCTCGTCGGGCGTTGGCTGGTACGTTTTTAATAAAGAAAGTCTGAAAAAACGTGCATAGGTCGTTGTATTTATGAAAGTCATGAAGTGGTTATAGTATGAGTTGATTTGACGTGTGTCGGCCTCAGCCATCATCAGAACCTGTCAATGGAAAATAATATTAACTGTACAGTGTGAGAACAGAAATGTTGCAAAAACATGATATACCTTTTGTAAAAATAAAATTCAGCACCCGTATCCTATGGTTAGAAACCACCAGTGTACATTAGTTACAAGTTGGTCAGTAGTATTTGTTACATGTTCTGGACGTAACACCACAGAGAAGACTGAGGGTACAGTAATGGTACAGTACATGTTTACAGATATTGGGCGCCAGATGGTGTACCATTCTTAAACGTAATGTCCAGTGGCGCAGTGCCAAGTGAATTTGCGGACGGTAAAATTACAATTTAGCAGCACAAAAGTAAAAAAGGAGTACACAAAAGATTTTGACGGATGCTCTTTTCAGCAGGTCTTATAAGGGAACAGAATGAACAAATGCCACTTATATCTTGTTATAATAAATAAAAATCAGGGATAGGTTAGAATGGTTGATCTCAGAAACAGATCGCCAGGAAGCTATACTATTACAACACATTAATGAAAATTGTTTACTTTTTTATAGTAATAATTATACACAAAACTGAAATTAAAATAATGGAAAAAGATCAGGGGAAAAAAAAGAAGGGGATGGAATAAAATTGCTGTTTATAATAACTGAGTGATAGTTCTGAAATTATAAACAATCGTGACAAAAGTTGATATACTATATACTAACAAACTCATAGAAAATAGAGGCTGTAATGATTAACATCGCAACAATGGTATTAGATACATAGAATATATTTGTTTATTAGAAACAACTATATATGGCGCCAGTTTTGAACACATTGCTTAGGTACTAATTTGCTATTAGAAAATACAGTGCATCTTAACTTCTGTGAAGATTACACGTATATGTATTTAATTAGTTCAAAACAATGTTTTAAAATATAGTATAAAAACGGAATGAAAAAATATCAAGCATAGACTTAGGGCAGTTGTTCACAATGGAAAATAAAATGTAACATACTTTCAATTACACAGATACTGGTACAATGGCATTTTTTTATTCTTTCTTCTTTCTGTAATCTTTATATGTATATAATTGCAATTAATTTATATTGCAACGGAAGAGAATTTTCAGGACCCACGGTTACTTTGGGATAAATAGCACGGGGAACAGTGGTTGAGCATCCAGCTGACCAGAGTTCATATTATACAACGTGATATTTGTATCTACTGTTATGCCTACGGCTAAATGTTATAGAAGATGTGAGTGGGTCTATGGAAAAACCAAGTTTGACATACCCTGAAAGTATAAAGGCGGGATATGAGTCGATAAAATCATTTCCGTCACTTTTTTTTTCGGTATGTCAAGTTTCTCATTAGGCGCAAGGTCACTGGGCTACCATAGCCCCCCCCCCCCCCCACCCATTTTTCTCCAGATATGGTGCCGGCAGACTTCTGCTTATCCGCCTTAAATTTGCCCTCTGTGACCTCTGTGTTTAGAGCGATTCAACCAGAAGCGTTTGCTGAGAGTTTCCAACAGCTGTATAACCGATTGAAAGAGTGTTTGTTGCCATTGACGATTACTTTGGAGAACAAAAAACGGTGTTTTGTTTGTAACTGTTGTTTCCTATATTTCCTGAGACCATTCACCAAACCTTTCATATCCACGATCATCTACATCTACATAGATACTCTGATAATTACATTCAAGTGCCTGGTGAAGGTTCATAATCTTTCCCTACCGTTCCATTCTCGAACAGCGCGGGAAGAAGGAACACCTAAATCGTTCCGTTTTCGATCTGATTTCTCTTATTTTATTTTTACGGTCATGTCTTCCTATGTAGGTGGGTGCTAGCAAAATATTTTCACATTCAGAAGTAAAAGTTGGTGATTGAATTTCTCAAACTGGACTCGCCGCAACGAATAACGACGTTCTTTTAATGATTGGCACCTCCAATCGTGAATCTTCTCAATGTCTCTCGTCAGAATCACCTGGGGAGGATCCCACAATGGGCAACAGTACTCCAGAAGAGGTCGCACAATTGTGATGTAGGCAGTCTCTTTGGTGAAGCTGTTGCATCTTCTAAGCGTTCTGCCAATGAAACGTAAACTTTGGTTCGCCTTCCCCACAATATTTTCCATGTGTTCTCTCCAGTCT
The DNA here is from genome assembly GCA_026315105.1 of Locusta migratoria. Taxonomy (NCBI): domain Eukaryota; kingdom Metazoa; phylum Arthropoda; class Insecta; order Orthoptera; family Acrididae; genus Locusta; species Locusta migratoria. The sequence continues at coordinate 44,008,790 of CM048748.1, forward strand.
AAGTTGTTCGTAATTGTAACTCCTAGGTATTTGGTAGAATTTACGACCGTAAGGTTTGAATGATTTATCGTGTGATTGAAGTTCAGAGGATTTCTTTTAGTGGTCATGAGTATTACTTCACACTTTCCACTATTTAGCGTTATTGCTAATTTTTGCACCATGTAGAAATTTTGTATAAATCACTTCGCAGTTTCTTTTGATGCTCTGTTGACTTTTACTAGCCGATAAACGACAGCATCGTCCGCGAGCAGTCTAAGTGACCTATTCAGATTGTCTCCTACATCGTTTATAAACACAAGGAAGAGTAGGGGACGTATAACGACTCCCTGGGGAACGCCAGATATCACTTCTGTTTAACTCGATGACTTACCGCTAATTACTACGAACTGCGTTCTTTCTGATAGGAAATCGTAAATCCAGTAGGACAATTGGGGCGATATTCCATAAGCAATCAATTTTATTAAAAGCCGCTTGTGAGGTATAGTGTCAAAAGCCTTCCAAAAAATGGAATCGAATTGAGATACGTTGTCTATGTCACTTACCACTTCATGTGAATAAAGGGCAAACTGTGTTTGTTTTGTGACACAATGCTTGAGAGATTATTAAGCTTATGATACGCAACTTGGGGCGAGAATAATTAAAACAAACGAGTTTTGCGTCCATTTCCTCAACAGGAGGAATGACTATCATATAATAATAGAACTCAAATCTAACCAGGAAATAGAAGAGAAATAAAGCTTTTCAATGAATGCCAGGCAGTTATAAACAGTGATGAATATTCCATCAAGATACAGCTTCTACAAATATGAAAGGTACACTACTTTATTTGGTTCGGTGCTTTCTGCTTTTAGTGGATGTGAAAGCGCAAAGTACCTGAAGGATCTGTTAAAATTTTCTTTAAGTGGAAAGGAAGTTTCAGGGATAGGGTCTGAGGAGGAAAAAATGTCAACTAAGCAGTAAAAGCAAGAGCGTACGGAACAAAAGAAAGGGATTGGGTGTAACCGGAAAGACCCAACAGCTCGTAGGCTTTATTCAAAATATCGACAACAAAGCGATGCAAGTATGTCCTCGTTATTTCGGACCGAAGAACGACAGGGGCGTCTTAATTCGGCGAAGCAACACAATTAGCTGACGGCAGGACGGAAAGCAAGCACAAAGGAAGCGCGTTCGTTACGGGACTGCCGTGGCCGCCTTTGTTATTTCTGACGTGGCCAGTAGGCGTTCCGAACTACAACCCCTCCCACAGCAGACGCGACTCAACGGCACCAACAGTCCGTAAATGTTTCCATGATTCTACGCCCTTTGACAGCAGAAACTGTAAAGTAGATGCCTCGCTAAAATATACAGGTTGGTCCATCGATAGTGACCCGACCAAATATCTCAAGAAATAAGCATCAGACAAAAAATTAGAAAGAACAAAACTTTTCTGGCTTGAAGGGGAAAACGGATGTCGCTATGGTCGGCCCGTTAGATGGCGCTGCCATAGGTGAAACTGATATCAGCTGCGGTTTTTTTTTTTTTTTTTTTTTTTTTTTAATAGGTACCCCCATTTTTATTAAATTCTCGTCTAGTACGTAAATAAATTTGAATGTTTTATTTGGAACACTTTTGATAGATGGCGCTGTAATAATCACAAACATATTGCTCACAGGTGAACAGTGGGTAACAGTTAGGTTTTTTAAATTAAAACAAAGAACGCATGTACGTTTGCACTTTTATTTGGGTTATTCCAGTGTGATACACGTACTTTTGTGAAATTGTCATACATTATGAGAACGCAAGCTGTTACTGCGTGATTACCTGTAATTACCTCATGACTGCAATGAATGCTCCAAATTATGTCCTTCAACTTCAATGCATTTGGCAATATGCATAACGAAATTCCTCTCAACAGCAATCGAGTAGTTCGCCTTCAGTAACGTTCTCACAAGCATTGACAATGCGCTGATGCTTGTTTTCAGGAGTTATTGGTAAATCACGATAACAAATATCCTTAAATTTTCCCCACAGAAAGAAACCCGGGATGTAAGATACGGTGAACGTGCGGGCCATGGTATGGTGTTTCTACGACCAATTCACCTGTCATTAAATATTCCATTTAAGACCGCTTCAATTGCATGTGAGCCATGTGTCGGACATCCATAATGATGAAAGTACATCGCCATTCTGTCATGCAGTGAAACATCTTGTAGTAAAATCGGTAGAACACTAGGTAAGAAATCAGCATACATTGCACAATTTAGATTGCTATCAGTATAATAGGGGTCAATTATCCTTCCTCCCGTAATGCCACATCATACATTATGCCGCCGAGGTCGCTGATGTTCCACTTGTTGCAGCCATCGTGGATTTTCCGTTGCCCAAGAGTGCATATTATGAAGGTTTACTTTACCTGAATGACGCTTCGTCACAGAACAGAACGCGTGTAAAAATCTGTTATCGTCCCGTAATTTATTTTGCGCCCAGTGGCAAAACTGTACACGACGTTCAAAGTCTTCGCTATGCAAATCCTATGCATAGAAATATGGTACGAGTGAAATTTATGTTATTGTAGAATTCTCAACACCCGCGTTTTTGAGACTCCCGAATTTCGCATACTTTGTCTCCTACTGAGGTGCACATTAGCCGCAACTGCAGCTAAAATACTTATTTGGGCATCACCATTTGCTGCAGGTCGTGGTTGACGTTTCACTTGTGGCTGAAGATTTCCTGTCTCTTTAAATAACATAACTGTGCGACGAAAGGTCCGTACATTCGGATGATGTCTTCCAGGATAATGATCAACATATACAGCACAGGCCCGTTGGGCATTTTGATCGCAATAATCATACATAAATACCATATAGACCTTTTCTACAATTGGTGAACGGTCCATTTTAACACGCAAAATGTATCACGAAGCAAATAACGTCCGCATTGGCGAAATGTTACGCGATACCACGTACTTAAACGTCTGTGACTATTACAGCGCCAACGGCCACAAAGCTACGAAAGTGTTCCGAATAAAACATTGATACGTACTAGACGAATGTGTAATAAAAAGTGGGGGTACCTAGTTTAAAAAATGCAGTAGATATCCGTTTAGCTACGGCAGCAACCATAGCGGGCCAACCATAGCGCTATCTGTTTTCCACATTCAAGCTAGAAAAGTTTTGTTCATTGCAGTTTTTCGTTTGATGCTTATTTCGTGAGATATTTGATCCGGTCACTATCAATGGACCATAACTACACAACTAACATTTTTGAAATTTTGCACAATGTGTTTGATTTCGTTCAACCTAGAACGTAAGATAGTTTTCATTTAAGTTAATATCTTCTCTATTATTTTTATTGCAAATTAAATATTTTTATATAGTACCAAAGTACCTAATATTAAGCTGTTCTGCAAGTTGACTGGGCTAGTGGTAAAATTATCGGTTAGGAGCGCAAAGTAAATTGTTCGAAACCGGCTGAGATGGCATATTTTTTCACTATGAGTGCTGACGTGCCATTTTCTGTATCTCTATTGAGGAGACATAAGACAAAACAGACACTGCCTGATCTACAGAACTTGGATTTATCGACAAATGAGAAAGACAACGAAAAAATTCTTGAAACATGACACAATCTTCCAAAACAAAACCTTCTTCTTCTATGTGCAGGCACAAGTTTGGAAGACAAGGAAAGCCTTTTGAAGACGGAGCTGGACGACGTATCCCTTGAGGAAAGAGCTAGAGTCATGGCGTCGCTGTCATCAGACGCGATCCCTTGGCAGTGGTTCTCTAAGATGTTCTTCAGAGATATACACATTTATTGGTACGTTTCTTCTGAATACTTTTATCATACACATGTAAAGTAAAGATTGGCCAAAACACTTAGTGTCCAAAAATGTCCTTGATAAGACCAGCTGCCTTTGGGTATATAGCTGGTCGTAATTAGACCAAGTATGGTTTTTGTTGTCTTTTACATTTTAATAAGGTTAAGTTTAAATAAATAATGATAGTAACAATTAGGTAAATGGTGAAACTCATAGTACATATTTTTATTTTGTTATTTATACAATTTTAAATTTAATTCGAGTACTATATTTGAATAATGGATATAACAAATTATAAGGAAAAGGAAGGGCTACTCAAAAATCATCATTATTAAGAAGGATAAATAAAAGAAGATAGGAAAGAGTAGGTAAAGTGAAAGTTGTTAGGGGGGAGTTTACCAAGGTGAAAGGCCTCGGAATGAACATCGAGTCCTACCATCATGGAATTCCCTCCATAGGTGGTAGTCATTCATTTCATTTACATTAAGAGCTGAAGGGGTTTTGACTCTACGGTTTATAGTTTTAGTTGTTGAGGAATAAGTCATCTTCTGTGCTGGGGTTGTCATCTGTTTCGATATCCATGTCGCTTGTACTTACACTGCTTGTCTCGTTCCATGTGTCCTGTGTTATGGTATTGGTGTTATGTACGATGATATGTCTGACCGTGTTTGCGTATCCTTCCCGCTTTAATGGTGAGATCTCATTCGTCAGTCTATTTAGTGTGTCCCAACCATCCTTATCTCTTATCAGTTGGTTTAAGTCTTGTGTGTTGTTTAACATACAGTGTGTGTGTGTGTTCTGTATAACTGACAATGTAATACCTTGTGTTCTGGTGACCCAGTCTTTCCACATGTACAGTTTGGATTGTTGCTGAGTCCCATTCGTGTTAGGTGTGTTGGGTACGGGCCATGTCCTGTCCGAAAATGGATCATACCCCGGCCGGGATTAATATGACCCACCCTCAGACGTTCCCTTATGTGCGGAAAGAATTCGTATAATCGACGTCCTTTTCCACTATTATTCCATTCCCTTTGCTAGGTATGCATTCGCCATTAATTGAGTTGTTGGCGTCGCTCGGTTATTTCTTGGCCCACTATTTCTTGGACTTTGTCAAGCATCCCGGCCTTAAGCCAGCACATGGCAGCCCTTTGCCTTATGGTGAGATATACAGGTTCATCTTCGGAGAGCTGCCATCGTTTTCCGTTGCGCCTCCCTAAATAGTCGTTGCGCAGTGATACATGCTAGTCTCAGGGTGACCGCACGTGACTGAGCGGAGGAAAATAGTTTGAGTCAGGTGACCTCTGGCGACTCTCGTCGCATCCTCTGGTGACTGACGGACGCCGGCTGGTATGCACCCGTGCACTAATTCCTTGCTTTGTTGGTTGTCCACTCGCAAGGCGAACCACCGCTGGTACATGTCACCCTCCATTTCTCACCTATGTGAGGCGTCATCACATACGATATGTGCTTGACGTTAAACTGTAGGTTTAATTATCGGCTATGTTAGGACAAGCTAGGCGCCTTAGTGGCAACCACTCTAAAGACTTCCACCACGTTTGTCAGTCACACAAAATTAATATTATATTAAATTTAGGATGTTTCCTTGATGCTACAATTTATTTCACATATATCACCAGATTTACGTAGGGCATAACTGTGTATTACTGTTATTTAAAATTAAACACTCTCCGAGAGGCGTCAAGTGACCCAAAGGGTACTGACCGGCCGCCGTGTCATCCTCTGCCCTAAGGTGTCAACGGATGCGGTATGGAGAGGGACGTGGTCAGCGCCCCGCACTCCGGCCGTTAGGTAAATTTTCGTGACCGGAGCCGCCGCTTCTCCAACAAGGAACTCCTCAGTTGGCCTCACAAGGGCTGAGCGCGGAGTGGCCAAGCGCATCGAGGCGTTATGCTCCGATGCGCGAAGCCGCTTTCCGTCGGGGGTTCTAATCCTCCCTCGAGCATGGATGTTTGTGGTTTGTTTAGTATAAGTTAGTTTATAAGTTGTGTGTAACCCGCAGTTAAGTACCATAAGCATAACAAACATATGAACATTTGCACCTCGCTTTCGAACAGTTCTCGGCAGATCCGGACGAGTAACCCTTCCAAGTACTAGACAAGCCACACTGTGCTGAATATCGGTAATCTAACGGAAACCGGCGTATCAACTGCAGCACGCCCGTTAGCATTACTGTTCTTCAATCTGACAAAACTAAGAAGTGCCTCCAGACACACACATGTGTATATATGTAGATATTTAATTGACCCGACTCTGTCAAACAGCACACGACTAATGTTGTATTCGAACATTTCGTTATAGTTTCTATATTCTGAGCTAGCTGCCATTCTTCACACAATCTACAAATTTGGTCCAAGGCAATCTACATCCTACTAAAGTAATTCAATGGCGACACCTTCCTGAACACTACAGCATCATCAGCAAAAAGCCGCGGATTGAAACTCAGTCCACGAGAACATTTAAATTGATAGAATAACGGTCCTATCACACTTACCTTGTCTCTGATGAACAGTTGCAACCTAGGACAACATATTGAGTTCTGTTACTCAAGCAATGTTTGAACTACTTACATATTTGCCAACTTTCGTCAACAGTCTTCAGTGCGGTACCGTGTCTAACGCCTTTCGAAAATAGAGAGATGTGCAGTCTGCCTGTTACCCTTCATCCATTGCACGCCAGATGAGAGAAAAGAGAAAGCTAATTCTCGTACGAACGATGCTTCCTAAAGTCGTGCTGATGCGTGGACAGAAGTTTTTCCTCTTCAAGGATATTTAAGATATTAGTACTGAGAATATATTCAAGAATTCTTAGCAAACCTTTGGATATGATATAGTTCTGTATGTGGGTCAGTTCTTCCAGGGGAGAGTCGAGATGAAAGGAGAAAGGAGACTGGAGACGGACCGAACAACAGTGGGAATAATGTATTGATGGACATGATAGTATAAGAAGAAGGAAGAGGAGGAGGATGTAAGATAACGGTTACATGATTTATACATCACATAATTCTTCTAATTGCCGAATTGTATGGAAGTCAGGGTGACACTCCTGCAGGGAGGCCAAACTTGCTGTTTCCATTCCAGAGGACAAGTCATGCCATCAAAGAGCTGGATTTCGCTCCAGCGGTGGGCGATTGGCGAACTACCGGAAATGAATAAACCCCTGCTAGGGGATCTGAGGTGAAAGAGGCATGTCCTAATGTATGCTGTTGCAGTTACTCAAGATATGGACTTCTCTTAACACACACACACACACACACACACACATGCGTTTCCTGATGAAACATTGATGTGATGCCTCGTGTAAGGAGGAGAAATGCATACCATCACGTTTCCGACTTTGGTAAAGCTCGGATTTTAGTCCATCGCGATTGCGGTTTATCGCGTTGGCCGCGTTGGTAGCGATCCAATGACTGTTAGCGGAATATGGAATTTGTGGATTCATGAGAGCAATACGGAACGCCGCGCTAGATCCTAACGGCCTCATATCACGAGCAGTCGAGATGACAGGCATTTTATCAGCATGGCTGAAAAGGATCGTGCAGCCACGTCTCGATCTTTGAGTGATCAGATGGGGACGTTTGCAAGATAACAACCATCTGCACGAACAGTTCGACGACGTTTGCAGCAGCATGGACTACAGCTTGGAGACCGTGACTGCGGTTACCCTTGACGCTGCATCACAGGCAGGAGCGCCTGCGATGGTGTAGGCAACGACGAACCTGGATGCACGAATGGCAAAACGTCATGTTTCCGGATGAATCCAGGTTCCGTTTACAGTATCATGATGGTCGCATCCGTGATTGGCGACATCGAGATGAACGCACATTGGAAGCGTGTATTCGTCATCGGTCATACTTGCGTATCACCCAGCTTGATGGTGTGGGGTGCCTTTCTTACACGTCTCGGTCAATTCTTGTTCGCATCGACTGCACCTTGAACAGTGGCCGTTACATTTCTGATGCGTTACGACCCGTGGCTCTACCCTTCATTCGATCCCTATGAAACCCTACATTCCAGCAGGATAATGCACGACTGCATGGTGCAGGTCCTTTCTGGATACCGAAAATGTTGGGCTGCTATGGGCATCTCTACCTGTACGCGCCATCCAAGGTATGTTAGACTAAATGCCAAGGCGTATCAAGGCCGTTATACTGGATACTGATTTCTCAGGATCTATGCACCCAAATTCCATGAAAACGTAATCACATGCCAGTTCTAGTGTAATATATTTGTCCAATGAGTACTCGTTTATCATCTGCATTTCATCTTGGTGTAGCAATTTTAATAGCGTGTAGTGGAATATCTTCTAAACTAAAACGTTACAATTAGCCGCAGTAATTAGTGGTCTACGATAACCTACGAGAACAGCGGAGCCAGACTACTTGTATCAGCGTCACAACTTCGAGTTTTTCAGCGTCGGCATCGGCAGCAAATTTACTTCCAAACAATACATCCGTAGCAGCAAAGATGACTTAGGTACGGAACCAATAGAGCAAATATGTGTGAATCGCAGGTTTATTTTATTTGTTGAGAGCTGATCATGATTAAGTAATTATCCAGTACCAGCTTAAACCCGCGGCTCCACTCGCGTGTTGGTAGATCAAATCACACCTAAAAATGCACTCGTTTCAAAGAATCAAATCACGAAATTCAACAATTATGATTGTAATAATATCACAGATCGATCACTTGATGTAATGCGGGAAACGTCGAATCGATTTTGTAAGAGATGTATTAAAAGAAATTTCTTTTTTACTGCTTTATTTATTTATTCTTATATTTCCTTATTCGTATGCTTATCCTTACAGAGAAAGAGCTGAAGACATTGTAGCATGCATAGACCAAAGATATGATCTGTGGCATCACGTTTCGCTGTATGTAACCACCTTGCTATAGAGTCGCAAACGACCTTTTTTTTTATAATTTGACGACATTCAACCACCCATATCTTCCACACCCTCATAGCTATCGGCATGGAACTGCTACGGTGTACAACGAGAGACTTCAGACAAAAATTTCACACAGACCATTCGTTAGCGTTCTGTAGTTTTCGCTGCAGAGCGAAGTATTAACACATACACACACGTAGAATTTTATATACACTGATAACTTTCCATCCCAATATATTCCACCCTTTTATCGTTATCAACCCTCAAGCAACAATGCAACCTATAAAACCATTTTCAAAGAGTAAATATAATTTTCAAAGCGTAATTATTGTTCCTTACTTTGCGTTATATTCTTCAAATTACTAAATATCTATCAGATCGCTATAAAACCGTCCCTAAAACCTTCCTCAGGTATAAATTAGTAACTGTACAAATATTTAAGTCCCTGCGCCTTGTCGTTCGGACGTGATAAGCGTACACCGAACAGACATTCACATTAATATACATAGATAAGTAGCTATCCTATCGCCATAAAACCGTGCCTAAAGCCTTCCCCGGGTGGACATTAGTAACTGTACAAATTTTTAGCTCTTTATGTCTTGTGGTTCAGACGTGATAAACGTACACCGAACAGACATTCACATTTATAGATAAAAACGTGTGGTTCAGGTAACTTCAGTTAGCTAGTTACTCCAAAATCTGAAGTTAGTGCATCAGTGGGGAAGATTAATATTGTGTGACGGAATCGGGACGCGAACCTGGGACCTTTGCCTTTGCGGGCAAGCGCTCTATCGACTGAGCTCTAATCTCCTTATCGACCATATTTCACCTCTGTACACTACTAAATACAAATCTTTCACAGAGGACATCCTAACATTTAAATTGATTTTGGATGACACAAATATCTCTTATTTTGAAACTCTTTCCTTCCCATAGCTTTTCTGCATTTTATGTCTTCTTCACTTCTACAATCAGAAATTATTTTGCTACTCAAATAAGAAAACTCATTAACGTCTTTTGCCGCGGTGGAGTAGCCGAGCGGTCTAAAGCGTCTCGCTGCGGAGCGCGCGGTTGCTCGCCGTGGAGGTTCGAGTCCTCCCTGGGGCATGGGTGTGTGTGTTTGTCCTTAGGTTAGTTTACCTAGGTTTAAGTAGTTTGTAAGCTATGGACTGATGACCACGCAGTTTGGTCCAATAGATTTACAAGCATTTGAACATTTTTTAACGTCTTTTATTATTTCGTTACCTAATCAAACTGCTTCTTACACATAATTAATTACCCTCATTTTGCTCTTGTTTGCATTCATCTTATACCCTCCTTTCATTCCACTATAAATTACGTTCTGCTGCTCTTACATACATCTCCTTTGATGTATCTGACAGAATTACGTCATTCGAAGCTGGGAAGTTCTTGTTTCTTCTGCCTGAACACAGTTCATTTTCCAAATTTCTCCTCGGCTTCATTCACATCTAGCTAAATGTAGACTTAATAACGTTGTAAAAAGGTACAATCCTGTCATACGGTGTATTCCAAAGCTGTTTCACAGAGGAAGACTGCTATGGTGTAGTTTCTACTCTAGATAGTGGCTCAGATGACAAAATGGCAGATATCGAAATAAATGACGGAGGGATAGAAGAAAGAATAAAATCGCTCAAGAGAGGAAAGGCCGCTGGGCTTGAAGAGATACCAGTTCTATTTTACACAGAGTACGTGAAGGAACTTGCCCCTCTTCTTGCACCGGGGTACCGTAGTTCTCTAGAAGAGGGATGCGTTCTAAAAGTCGGAGGTATCATAATACCTCAGAATTATTTATAACAGCGCTCACTGACAGTTACAGGTCTACAGATATGTTGAAATGGAAAAATAAACGATATTGAGTGGATATGGTTATTTTGTAGCATGTAGGTATTTAGCGCCCGAACAAGAAATATAAAAGACGAGTGTTCAAATGTTTGTAGAGCTTATGGGACTTAACTACGGGGTCATCAGTCCCTAACCCACAACCTACTTATGAACTAGCTTATTCTAAAGACGGCACAAATATCCATGCCCGCAGGGGTTTCGAACCCCCGACCTTAGCGGCCGTTCAGAACGTGACTGGCACACCCCCAGACCACTTGGCCACTGGTGCCGGCAAAGACGAGCGTCACCCAATTAAATAACGTTTATTCGTACAAAAATTACTCTCTAGTGACATAGATACAGTGACACATGTTTAAAAATCTGGATCAGTAAAAAAGAGACTCTTTTATTACGGCTACTCGTAGAATTTCATGACATTTCAAGGTTATAGCAGCTAAAGACTGAAAACCACCATTACTAATAATTTGTCCTTTACTCATTCCAGTGCCTAATTATGTTAACCATAAAAATGTTGAGACTCGAAAAACCAAACTCGACTGACGAAGTTACAGGCTGAAATCAGTAAATGGAGATGGCAATCAGATGTGTTGCGATCATTTTGATAGTCAGATTGAGCAGCTACATTATAGCCGGAATTACTGTCAGATGTAAGCTTTCCAATCTACCCAATATTAATAACTGCACAAACATTCCGATTAAAATTTCATTCCGCGGTTACAATAAACAGCATTCTATTGAAGCGTTATACACGTTAATTTATTGCTCAAAAATTTTGTTTAGCTATACTTGAAAGTAATAATTCAAAAGTGTTTATAGCGAGAATTATTCGTTCCTCTTCGATACACGACAGACCACTGATCCAATGGGTACAATCTAGTTGATTAAACGAACTCTTGTGATAACACCAATGAAATGTTTAGTGATAATACGAGTAATTTAATAACCATCACAGTCCTTTTATGACAATATTTGTAAGTAATAACTTGAACAATAAATGCACATAGTATCATATCAAATGTACTGATTCCTAAGGGTTCCTCTCGGAATCGTAACGTACGTAGCCCAGTCAAATGGTGGTTTAACCGTATCAAACCTGCTGATTGTTTTGTCCCTGCAGCCTTTTATTTTTCTTGGGGTACTGAAGTCGAATTTCAAGTTATAATCGGTACAAAATTTTGGCTCAATAATGAAAACATCGAAAACTTTACTTCATAGTCTAAAGCCATCTTTTCTGAAAATTGTATTATTCTCCTCATCTGATGAAGTGGTAGACAGTATTATTCTCATATAGTTCCTATACAGGTGAAATAAATTAATATCCTACGAAAATTACATATTCTAGTTTTCACTCTTGTTTGAGATTAATTAAGAAGTTTTTTCTGTACAGATTATTTAATGAAGTGTTCCTGTGCAGCGGTTAAAAGCATTCTGTGGAGAGAGAGTACACCAGGGTACTAAGTACAGGTAGAAATTAAACGGTATCACGTGATGCACGTAAAGAACAAAGTGTTCTTCACATAATCCTGAAAAAGAGTGACTTTAGTAGGAGCGCTACTTTTCTTCATGCCACTTCTTGAAGATACCAATCGAAGAATATTCCAATAGATATGACCAATAATATGACCAATAAATTACTAATATTTTGGGCCCTTCTATAATAGTTTAAGTTTAAATGGACCTAACAACGTAACTGGAGAGCATTTACGTTTTTCCAGTATTTTACGAAATATGTTGCACGGATCTTTAAGGTTAGTTTCATTATTGATTTTTCGCACCTAGTTGTCCACGTGCTTTCAGTAAAAAAAATGAAAATATATATCTTAGCGTTCTGTCCTGTCGGTTTCTCAAAGGCGCCGTTTCACAGCTTCTTTTAAAAGAAACCACTACAGACGTAATTGAACGTGAATACTTCGAGTCTTGTGTTTATGCAAACATCTGCATTTCATTGTCCACTGTAGACGCACCTAGTCGCAAAACACTCCTTTCAATAACACGCCTTTCCCCTGCGGCCACTCTGACACCAAGGCAGGGACTTTTACGTACTTCACTATCGTGCAAAAGAGTTGTGGATCTGTCGCAGGTGGCGTCTGAAATAATTTTATCCAACTGGCCTGGCAACGTGGGAAGGAATGGTAGCCTCCCGCTGGTCTCCTCTCTGCATTTTCTGTCAGATTTTCCGTTTTGTGAAAACGTAATAATTATTACAGTTAAAACAGTCACAAATAATCCAGACTTTCTATAATCCGAAATAATGTCGACAGGACTGCAACTGTCTTGGTTTAAATGATTTACGAGATTTGCTCATAATCCCACATTCAAGTTTTATATTGATTACACACACGACTTCTTTCGGCGTACTACGACGCCAGTTTCAAGAGTATCTTTACAAGAAATATTACAATTAATTAACCTTACTTAATATCTAAATTGAAAATGTTATATGTAATGATTTTTCTGCTTTCTGTTTATAAGACTTGTAGAAAATTAGCTACATGTGAACAAGTACTTATAAAATCATGTACCTGAGCTTAACTGCTGAGCTGTTTCTGTTTTATCATATGACACGCTTGTTATATGGCCCAGACTGTTCAATTTTATTCTACCATATGTGGCGTTTCTAGAAATATGAATCATTAAAGATTGGCTTAATTTTCTGTCTAATCGTACAGATTCCAACGATCTCCAGCTAATATGAAATAAAATTTACCAATCTTGAGACTAAAATAACCGTATCATGTGATACGAGAGTAACGTAACTGAGTAGTTAAGCTGAGCTACATGATCTTACAACATCGTATTCATTATTTAATTTGGCTACATTTGATAAATGGAAAGTCAAAACTTAGTTTCCTGTATTTATCATAACAGTTTAAATTTCGTTTGTTAGTAAGGTTGATTCATTTAATATTTCATGTGGGATACACTTGAAAATTGCTACTTAGTACGCCCGGATTAGTAGTGTGTGTAACACAAAAAGTTATTGTTGCCTTATAGCATTGTGTTCACATGTCTCGAAAATAAATTTACTCGAGAAATTAATTATAACTGCCGTGAAACAATTAATCATGACGCTATGAGTGGCCTCAAAAACATCAATAGCATAATAATGTATTTATTTTTCAAATGCAGAAAGCCCAAAATGAGTGAAGTCATCTCTTTCAAATTCGAAATTACCGAAAGGATAAGAATACCCATTAAATCATCCTCTCTTGTATAGTTTTAAATTAATAGCGTACCTATTTACATTAACAGCAAATTATTAATTAAAGACAAGAATGCTCCCTCTAGGGTTTTCATGTGAGGGTACCATTAAAAGGTTTAAATCTGCGAAACCCTTTTTGGCAAGGATATACAATACACACGTCTGTTTTCTTCACCGTTATGGTTTCGACTGTGTCGAGTTGGTGTACTTCAATTGGAAAAATTAGGAATTGGTTTTGATCTTTCAGACCACTTAGCACTTCAGTAGGCACTTCTACTTTCTTGGTTGGAAACTTGTTCGGCGACAAACGTTTGAACGGAAAAGCTGTAAGGACTAGTTTGTCATATGAATCATTTTTTACTGTCGTGCATTCCAAAATAAAATAGAAGGAAAATGAAACAAGTATAAAGAAAAAAGTAAAATTTTCGAAATGGTACTGATAGGTACCTATAAAGACCTCAGTCCCTTCATGTGTTCAGTTTATAAAATATGTGAATGTGAGTACTTTCCTTAATGCATATTCCATTGTTTCCAGTCTGCGTATGTCTCTGATGAAGTGCTTATGGCGGTGACTATGAGTACAATAGCAGTGACCTAGTTGCGTGTTATTTGAAAAATTTTCGTGCGCGTATGTTTGTGGATGTGTTTGAAGGTGATGGTAGTTGCTCTAGTGTGTGGTACCATTTACATAATTTTAATACCGAATCTGCCTACAAATAGGAGACAATTACAATAAAAATAGCACAATCCTGGTAGCTAAATATCAACTCCGTTTTCATTTGTACAAGTACTATTTTTTCCCCATTTTTTTCTGTGATACGGTGTTTTACAGTGTTGAGTAACGGCGGCAGAAAAAGATAAGTCATTTGTTGCGAGACATGGTAAATAGGAAAGACTCTATCGGTGTCCTGCGCTTCTCAAGAAGTAATTTTGAAGTCAAAACGTGATCCCAAGACGAAGACAGCTACTGATATTGCTGTAGTTCGTGTCACAAAATTTCAGGTGAACATGACACTGGAAAAAATAAGGTTACACATTATCATCACGGCAGTGTTAGTTATACATGAAGTTATAATGTACTTATCTGTGTATGTATCGGAATTTATGGCGACTTGACAGATTATATGGTAATTAAAGTGATGTAAATCATAAATCTTAGTAATATTGAAACAAATAACATATACTTTTAGCAGTGTTCATTATGGTGTATTTTCAACTTAAATATCTTTGTAGAAACTGAAGCGACTAACTGGTGTGAATTAGAGAGGGTGAGTGGCAAATGAAGAAGATTCATTGAAGCAATAGTTCATTAAACTTAGGGTCTCGAAATAATAGGTGCTCATAAACACAACTACAGGTTTCTATAAAATTTGTTGTAGTTATACGACGATGAAAGGCGTAATTATGATTACAATTGTATTTTAATTGAAGTCATTGTAATTTAGAGTAGAAATGTCGTAAAACAAATAGGTCCTACATTTTCTTCTCTACTAAGTGTAGTACGGAGGTTAATTTATGTTTGAATTCCCTCCCAAAAGTGCTAGCACATTTCTAAGCTTTTTCTCTGTATGGTAATTTTTTGTACTACATGATCAGGATGTAAAGTACTTATTCAAATGTAGTACACTAATGTACCCATGATTTACAACATGTGTTATAGAAGGACCTTTCAGACCGTCGCTTCTTACAGCCCCGTCCACTATAAATATGGATCCCTTACATGAACACTGTATGAATGAATGCGATTTTCCTAGATAAGATGACAAAGAATACAATCTCTTTATGTTTTCCATGCACAAAGCGAAAGCAGGAAACCATTATTTAGTAGTCAATTAAATTGAATGTTATTTGTGAAAGTTTGAGTCGTAGTAGGCAGGGTAAAGTTGAGAATTTGTATCTGACGAGAGGCGTACTTGAATAACCTCGTGCAGGCGTGGAGATCGCTGTGTCCCCGGTGGTATAGAGGTCAGCGCGTCTGCCTGAAAATCAGGAGACCCGAGTTCGAGTCCCGGCTGGGAAAACATTTTCAGCTTCACCCATTCGCAATTAGTGCCATAGATTCCGTGAATATGAACGTTATTTGGTATTCGTAAAGATAAACTTTCAGGTCTGAATTTCTCCCATTGCCTACACTTTCGAAACTTTTCCTATCACTCAAGTAAAACAAACTAGCATCGTTGTCTGATGGTTGTTTGGTGAATTGTGCGTTTATTGAGCAGAGAAACAAAAGTTAAAATTACTGTACCATTACGCTGATTTTATTTAATGATACAAAGGCGTTGCGTTGCTCCAGGCTACATTCAAATGACACATGGAAACGACATGAAAATTTGTCAAGTGGCATTAGGATTTGAGAGGGAGTTTACGATTGTGAGATACCTTTTCCCCGCATGATCCAATTTCAGTTAATTGAAATCTATAGAAACAAATACACAAATACTTTCTCAATTAGTTAACGTTCTTTCAAATAGAGAGATGCGAGTGTTTCAAATTAAATTTAAAACTAGGTTTTATCCATTGTGCTATTTTTTTAATAATTTGCCTCATGCTATCTTTGAAATCCCATCTAATAATTTAGAATATTAATGTATTCAAACAGAAATGGCAGTGGACAGTAGAACAGTTTTCATTAAGATACATAGATAAGGTAGAATATTGCCACCACTAAATTAATAACGACGTCCCAAAACCATTGAGAAATATGAAGACGAAAAGAAAACTATCGTAGAAGTTAGATAGTGAACCAATTACTGAAGCTTCTTAAACCCGCGCTCATTACCTAAACGTAATACGAGTTTTCGTTACGTTGTCTTCCTTCTTTCGGTGATTTCCCTCGTTCCTTGTTTCCATGTTTCTGTGTGGAATTTTTATGATATTAGTTACATTTCGAAAAGAGAATTTTTCTCGGTAACTTTTCGATCTTAGGATTTCATTTTTACATACAGCTAGGTGTACATTTTTGTACCATGAACCGCTTTAAAAATCAATGCATATATGTATAGAAATCAATAATTATTCATACTTCCAGACGTTTCATATAAAGATAAACTAAGAAAGCAATTCCTTATGAAAATTGAAATACAAAAATTTGTGTTTGTTCTACAGGTTGGCTTATAATTTTAATCGATTTCCAGCTTTTTAGGCCATCATAAGTTATTTAGTGAAATTTAGTTTTAAATTTCATAATCAATTTGTTTGAACTGACGAAAAAAATCAGTTAACATGAAAAGAATATCTGTTATGGGAATATAATGAGGGCACCGAAAAAATATATGAAATAAAGGAAAACAATGAATGACAATCCCGCAGGAACCGACGGTTTGTTAGTGCATCACCGAGTTGCCCCAACTCAAAACATTCAAAGAAAGCTTTCCAACCATTAATGTATAACAAAATACACCAAAAAATCGAATAAAACGAAGGAGTAAAAATCGCGCACGGATCAGCGGTTTGGTTGTGCGCCATAGAGGCCTCCCGCTCGACAGTAACGCACATTAAAGCACTACCAACATCACAATATCACCACATTCCAAGAAAAATTATGGTATTAATACTGCCGTGACCAATAATTAAACACGGGCGAGTGTTCTGGCAGTCCAATGTCGAGAAGTCCCTAATGCATCCCACATTTCCCCCTTTATTATTATTTATTTATTTTTAATTAATTAATTAATTAATTTTTGTATTCTTGGGCATAGGAGAGCACTCCGACGATCAGAATATCATCACACACACTGAAAAGTTAAAAAAATTGTAATAAAATAAAAATAAAAACACGATCAAACATTGATAGCCAGTTTGCAGTTCAAAACCTAGGCATCTTCTTATTAGACTCCCTCTAACTGTCGTGTAATTTACTGTACTTGGTTTTTAAATTTTTAATAACCAGTACCGCCTTGGTACTATGTGTGTCATCCATTGATTGCCTTAATGTAATTCCAAAATTTTATACACTATGCTGTAACGTACACATTATTATGACCGATATTTCATAATCCTATGTCTAATAATAGCAGTTTATATGAAGAACGACCATTTTTGGTTTAGATTTTCATTCTTTTGTGTATATTCAATGTGCTGTTACCTTGGAACGACATTTTCATAAAACGCAAACTAGTTTGAAATGTCAACTCTATTGCCTCCACCCCGCACTCAAACGCTGACGACAGTTGAAATAAGTTCTTCTGCTCTTCGATAACTGCGTATGAGGGGATATGCCGTCACGTTTACAGGAAACCATGTAAAATGCTGATTATCCTCCTAAATAAGAAAAATACAGGACATGGATGTCTTTAGTCATAAGGTTTGGTATTCCAAACTTTCGTGCAAGTGGGAAAATTATGTAATAAAACTCGTTGCATGTGAAGTAATTTTATGTGCACAGCAGTATCAAACAGAAAACTGAGACTCTTACCCCCTCCCCCGCCCCTCCTCTGCAGTCACCGACACATCTTCTCTTTCACAACTCTACAATGACGCAATCATGTACGCTCACACATGTGGAGTTTCGAGAACTTCCGCGATTACGTTAAGCTGAACGGGATGTTGCCAGTAGATAGCGAGAGCGAGATACAGAGTAGTGTGTATGGAAGAGTAGGAGCGAAGTACGTGGAACTGAGACGGAGAAAGAGACACACACGCGCTCCTGCCCCTATCCACGGGGAAGGACTCCAACGGCTCCAAGTTTAGGTGCGTCGTTAGACATTGGAAGCACCCTGTAAAAGACGCTCGCAATTCCAGCACAAACTTTTACCAGATAACGACTTTGCCCACGTACTCCCGATATTACTGTCCTCCCGCTTCCCCCTACCCTCCCGCTACAACCTCTGTCTCTGTTCCAGATTGCAGGCGTGTGGACTGCAGGGTTTACCACATCAGATACGAATCAAAAAACTGCACACTTTTGAGCGGAAGGACATGAAAGGTCCTACTCTTACGTATCTAAAAGTATCCTAACGTAACTACTGAGGGTTGCCTTCTAAATTCTTGTCTGACTGCTGACTGTAAAATTGATTTCAAACTTCAATTTGTGAAATGATAAAAGATTGTTTTCAATGATTAATTTACTGCAATTAATTAGCATTCAAGTTAACACTCGGTCGGCAGTGCCAATTATTATAACTTCACCAGCAGCGCGGTTCAGATTTGCTACCACTGTATATTCCGTGTTACAGACCTACTATACAGCTACTAGGTGATAGTAATGACAAAAATAGTTTTATTTACATGTAGAAATACCTCATTTTTAATATCTGAATTAGTATATCAATTACCTTCGGAGTAGAAATATAACAAATTTAAAAATATTCTGAAAGTGGACAATAATCATGTATAATAGACCCTGCAATACTATCGTTTCCTCTTTCGTTACTTCCTTGTAGTTCTTGTCTCTTGAGTAATTAATGTCAGCTTTTTTCTGTATTATGTGGAACTTAGTACATGTAAGTACATCATCAATCATATTACTATCTATCATAAATGAGAGAGCTTGCGACTCTGACATCACGCCCCTTGCGTTCCGTTTTGAATCAGGGAAGATTTTTTTGATATTCTTTTTTCAGTATTTTGGAGTGCAGCTTGTATGGCGTTTTACTCCACAGACTGGTACCGTCTTGAATATCAGATTCATTGCGTCTGAAATCTTGTTTGGGGCCGGAACTAGGATTTTCATTTGAAGAATAGTATCCTGTTCATGATCTGATGAGGAATCTAGACAAAAATCTCTAAGATCTTCATTACTTGTCTAAAGAAGTCTATTTCCTTATCTGTTAGACCCATACCACGTCTACGAGACCTGAAGATTAAATTATGTGGTCCAATAACACTCATGTTCGTATTGTTTAAGGCTTAAAATGGTTAAAAATGAGATTGACGGAAATTGCAGCATGGCCAATCAGGAGAAACTAGAGGGCAATTTAACCAGAGTTTAACTTTTATTTACGAAATAAATTAAATTTTTTTAGCATTCTTATATGTAGGGTAACATTTATACACTACATATTTACTAGAAACTACAACAAAGCCATTTGCAAGGAAAACTAGACGTAACTCAAAACAATTCATATCTACTTATATGACAGGCAGCGCGGTGCAAATCTGCTAGCAGTGATGCACTTTTTTTGGGTGGACACAGCCGTACACTAGAAACTCAGAACCTTCACTGACATCATTGTGAAGGCTAAATTGAGGAATAGCTAAAGCGGAAATAGGTATCTCCATTATTGCGACAACAGTGAGCATTTAAAGGAAACTGGTAGCATATTTGTACCATCGCTGCCGCTCGAGGGTTAAGAAAACACACTGACAATAAAACAAACACAACTAATTCCAATTTGACTTCCACAGTTGGCAAGCGAGGGTCGATTGGGAGGAGCTAAGTGGCTTGTTAAGTAACACAAGCGGTGCACAAACTTATGAACTGTGCAAGAGCGTAGCCAGCAACGAATCATGAACTACACGGCAGAAAATATGAGCTTTGGCGATCTGTTGATTTAATGCAGAGCTGCATATTATATTAGCAACTGAATAGTCTTGTGTAGTTCGCAAACTAGTTCGGAAAAGCGCTCCCATAGGCGAACAACACGAACTAGTTCGCAGATCCCTCGCCTCTTAGTTCCTCCGCACCTTTTCCAAAGACTGACGGGGAACAACGATAGGACGCGAGAGCGCGCAGAACCGCGTGATTCCCTTCTGCCACTTACCGTCATTTCGAGCTAATATGCAGCTCAGCTTTAGTTTCATAGACATTGCCCAAAAATACGGGTAATAGCACACTCTTGGGCAACACTGATCATTATATTAAAAAGCTGTCATAACAAAAGAAAAAGCTCTTTTAGTAGCGGTAGCAAAAGCCGAAAAGAGCGGACGAACTGAAAAGACCGACCAACTTCGCGGCCGAGCTGCGAACTAAAAGGAGAGCTACCGGTCGCGAACTAAAATATGTGCGATTGGTCGCGAACTAAAATATACGCGATTGGTCGCGAAGTAAAATATGCGCGGTCGGTCGCCAACTAAAATATGCGTTATGGGACGCGAACTATTATGCCAAACGTATCTCGTTTCTTAGTTCGTTGGATTCTTTTCCGAAGACCGACGGGCAATAGCGAGAGGGCGCGCAGCAGAATTAAAAATCACATGTTTGCCTTCTGCTGATGAGAGCCATCTCGAGGTGAGCGTCTGCCTGCTAGATTACATAGTTCAGAGCTACAAAATTTCTGTTTGGAAGTATTCTGCACTCAGCAATACCTGACTAATAAATTCCATAATGCCAAAGTATAGAGATAACTCTAAAATTATAAGCGAACTGTTTGGTTTGCATGGTATCGTTAGCGGCTCAAGCAGCAAGCGCATGACGCAGCTAGGTGCGGGAACTTCTCCCTCCACCTGCATGCGCAGACCACGCCGCTCAGCCGTCACTGGTAGCAGATGAACTAAAAGAACGAACTAGTTCTCCAGATCACGAACTATTATGCGCAACTCTACAACTGAAGCGCTGAGATGTGCACTCTGTGGGCGGCGTGTCGTCGTCGATCGCTAAGATGCAGCCGCAAAGTGAAATTGCGCGAAATGGAGAGCATGCGAGTCTCTGTAGGCTCAATTTAACATGCGCAAGACACTGCCGTCTAGCCTGTATCTCCTTCGCACGTCTCGTATGTTTAAGATGAGGGAAACCAAACACAGAATCGGCTGACGCACACAAATGTCTACGTGCACTTGCACTGACTCGCTCTCAGTACAAGAGGGAGGTTGAACACTCAACTGCCGGTGCAGCTCGGTGCAGCCTGCTCACAGAATACTAAATCCAACAGCTAACCCCTTCAGACTGGAGCCTAATAGCAAGTTATGAGCTGCTCATGCCACGAGCACGCCAAAAATATGTCTGTACTCAAAGCTAGTCGAAACGCGAACCCTCTCCGTACCCCATTCATTACTCTCCCAATCTTCTCTCCTCCACTCTTTAACCCCTTCTTTGGCAATGTTGCTCTCAAGCAACATAAAAATTGCGCGTGGTTTTCTAAAAAAATGTTTCAATTTTCACTGTTGGATTAGCAACAGTACTTGAAACTAACATTTAAACTATCCGATAAAGAGATATTTCGCTGTCTTTTGCGAAAAGTTTAACATTAATCTGAATCTTTAGTGGTCACTTCAACCATGAAATACCGAGGTACATGTCTGATTCAATTTTGTGACGATATTTTTCGAGATACATGGAAAACAGCTTATAAAAAGCGATAGCGGCAACCTTGAAGATCATTTATTATGGAAAATTGTTGTTATTGGGGTGAGGACGCCTAGTAGACCACAACAAAATGCACAATTATTCTAAGAGAAGAATGAAAGAGCATCTTCTGTACCAATCAATGATGTGCGGTATGGCAGACAATATGTCGTCACTTGGCAGATTACGAGCCAAAAGAATTTTGTCTTCAGAGTTACCTGACTGTAAAATGTGGAAATCAAGAGATTGTTCTGAACTTTGCAGCAAAAATGACTTGATTTCTCACGTTTTACATGAAATGCTCCAAGAACAAATAATTTCAGCAGTCATAGGAACAATACTGTAGTACTGATACTGTTCGGCCGCCTTAGTGTAAGTCTTTCTATTTGACTCCGCGTGGGCGACTTACGTGCCAATGATGATGAGATGATGATGATTAGGACAACACACGACACCCAGTCCCCTACCGGGAATCGGACCCGGGCCTCCTGCGTGGTAGTCATCGACGCTACCGCTGAGCTACGGAGGCGGACACTGATACTGTACCACCATGCGAATTTTTTGGGCAATGTTACTAACAAATCAGAAGCTATATTTTGAAAAACAATTAATTAATTAAAAGAATCGTATAAATCTGTTCACATGACCCTACACATTAAACCCTCGAGCGGCAGCGCTGGCGTAAATATGCTACCACTTTTCTTGAAATGCTCGCTGTTGTCGCAATAATGGAAATGCCGTATTTTCACTTTAGCTATTCCTCAATTAAGCCTTAACAATGCTGTCAGTGAAGGTTCTTAGTTTGCAGTGCACGGAAGTGTACTCCCAAAAAACGTTTTTTGTGGAGTGCATCACTGGTAGCAGATTTGCACCGCGCTGCCTGTCATGTAAGTAGATTTGCATTATTTTTTGTTACGTCTAGTTTTCCTTGCAGATGGATTTGTGGCAGTTTCTAGTAAATATTTACGGTATTGTATAAATTGTACCCTACATATTAGAATGCTCAAAAATGATTTCGTAATTAGAAGTTTTACTCTCGATAAAATGTCCTTTAGTTTCTCCTGACTAGCCATGCTGCAGTTTCCGTCAAACTCATTTTTAACCCTTTTCAAGCCTTACACAATGCGAAAATAAGTGTTATTCTACTAAATAATTTAATCTGTAGGTCTCGTAGATGTGGTATGGGTATAACTGATGAGGAAATAGACTTCTTTCGACAAGTAATGAAGATCTTAGTGATTTCTGTATAGCTTGCTCATCACATCATGACTAGGGTACTGTTATTCAAATGTAAATGCTAGTTCCTGCCCCGAACAAGATTTCGGACGCAATGAATCTGATATTGAAAACGGTGTCACTCTGTGGAGTAAAACGCCATACAAGCAGCTCTCCAAAACACTGAAAAAGAATATCATGAAAATCTTCCCTGCTTCAAAGGGGAACGTAAGGGGCGTGAGGTCAGAGACGCAAGCTCTCTCATTCATGATAGTTGATAATATGATTGACGAAGTAATTATGTGTACTAAGTTCCACATAACACAGAAAAAAGCTGACACTTATTAATCAATAGACAGGAATTACAGGAAAGTAACGAAAGAGGAAATGATAGTACTGTTGTATCTATTATACATGATAATTGCCCACTTTTGGAATAATGTTACATTTGTTATATTTATCCACCGACGATAATTGATATACTAATTCAGATATTAAAAAATGTGATATTACTACCTGTATATTATTTTTGTCATTACGATCACTTGGTAGCTATATTTTGATTTTTGATTTTCTCAGGGAAGCCAAAACAGTCTTGGTCCAACCCGCAACTGCCCGCACCGAAACTAAGTTTATTGTGCGGTATCACTCCCCGTATATCTAATAAAGTCAACCAATGCCCTTGAACAGTGCAAGGAGTCCCTTTACCAGTTCTTTATTAGACACAATTTCTTCGGGTCTGGTTGTCCCAATTGTTCTGTGTCTTTTACTCTCTAATGCAATGCATTCGAAGATTAGATGTGAAGCAGTTTCATCACCGTCATCACAGATCCAACATTTAGGGTCCTCTTATGTTATTCCCATTGTATGTAGGTGTTTTCTGAAATTCCTATGGCCTGTCAGCAGTCCAACCATGAGTCTAATTTCTCTCCTGTTCAGGCCCAGGATTGCAGGGCGTTTTTTAAAACATGGCTTTGGCATCATTACCTTGCCATGTTTTTGTTGACAGACTTTGGTCCAATATTCTACGTGCTGGTAGCTACATACTAGGTTTGTAACTTGGAATACACAGTGGTAGCAAATCTGCACAGCGCTGCTACTGACTTTATAATATTTGGCGCTGCCACCCGAGGGTTAATTTAAGTAACATAATACTTTTCTTCTTGTGATTTCTGTGAGTGCCAAATGAAGGGTTGCGTATAAGTTCATGCCGAATACAGTGCCTTCTGATTCGCCCTCATAGCTTTCCGCCAATACTGGCCTTTTGCTTTTGGCGGGTTCCAATTACCAGGCAGCGCGCAACACGCCACGTGGAGTCGCGCATGGATACTTACTACTGTTTATTCTCGGCCTATTAGGGCCGCCGAGTCTGCCGCGTGCGGGCGTTACTCGACAATTTTAGCGGCCAGCAAGTTTCCCACCATCCGTGTTATCTCTATGGAACAACTCGGCGGTCCCAGAGTCGCCGCGCCTGCTACTACAGGGGGTTCCTCTACATTCGGAGAAACGTGGCAAATTCAGAGACGGCTCTCCTTTGATATTTACCTTTCCCTTTCCGCCAAGCTCTGTCCGCACGTGCCGTACACAGAGCTGACATTCTTAGAAGCCCTCTGCACCGCTAGACCTCCGTTAAGCCCACAGCTCGTCGTCTTTAGTTCCGACCACACCCGCCGACTTGTTTTGCACGGCTCTGGACCATCTGATACTTTCTGCCTTGCTCTGCCCTTCTGCCTCCACCAATTTGCTTTTCATTCCACAGTTCACACAACATGAAAGAAAAAAGGAACTGTACGAAGTACGGGACAATTATGGGTGTACCGACGTTGTAACGTGTTGTTATAAAAGTCGGAGGATGAGAGAACCTCTCATACTGAAGGTGAGAACGGCTTTTGGTCAATATCACTGTGTGCAGGAGGATACGTTGCAAGGTACCCGAATAAATTAAATAAATTATAATTTAATAGAGAACTTTGCAAGGTATCTTGAATAGATTACTTTTAATGGTGGTTGATCAATATTGCTTACTACGAATGCGAAAGAAAAATTAAACTGTTAAAAACCGAACAATGTGGTGACTACGACCATCGAGGTAAGCCTTAGAAAACATTAATATAAACAACGAACACGCCAGGGAAATTGGGAAACCCAAACACTAGAATTTATGGCCGTATTTAAAGTACTCCCAAAGGGAACAACGAAACTGATGAGCCGCGGTGGAGTAGCCGAGCGGTCTCAAGCGTCTCGCTGCGGAACGCGCGGTTGCTCGCCGTGGAGGTTCGAGTCCTCCCTGGGGCATGGGTGTGTGTGTTGTCCTTAGGTTACTTCACCTAGGTTTAAGTAGTTTTTACGCTACGGACTGATGACCACGCAGTTTGGTCCGATAGATTTACAAACATTTGAACATTTTTGAAACTGATGAACTTGAATAATGAAAAGTGGGAAACAGGGGGACACAGATAAAAATAAAATTTGACTTACCTCGTATCTTCTTATTACAAAACTGGAAACAGGAAACAGCAAGCAGCTCGCGTCATACAGTATTTCAGTATTAAAAATTTTCAAAAATGATAGGTGGGTAGCAATTAAGTTCAACAACAATCCTAAATGAAGAAAATGAAAGGAAGGGGAAAGTAACTACCAAATGAGGACGCAGAACGCAAATTGAATATTATAAACCATGTATTGTTAAAAATATGAAGTAGAAAAGTATTACAGAAAATTAAATTAACATCATGCATTACAATAATAGCGTGCTGCAACAT
The DNA here is from genome assembly GCA_026315105.1 of Locusta migratoria. Classification (NCBI taxonomy): domain Eukaryota; kingdom Metazoa; phylum Arthropoda; class Insecta; order Orthoptera; family Acrididae; genus Locusta; species Locusta migratoria. The sequence goes on from CM048748.1 coordinate 44,034,755, forward strand.
ACACTAAACAACTGCCTTCTCCAACAGCGTCCTTGCGCCACCTCACCCAACAGCTAACTCTCCCTAACTAACTCTCTACACAGCTCGCAACTAACTTGCTACTGACTGTTCTGTCTCACAGCCAGAGCGCTTACTCTACAATCGAACTTCCAAAGATTTCTGTGCCACTCACAATAAACATCTGTGGCCAGTTTACATATGTACAAAATATTACAGAAAACCGTCTTATATAGGGACCTTACAACGTCAGAGTTCAGAAAAAAAATATTACTTGCTTATTACTAGCCAAACACGGCGAAACTTCACTGTGGATCATTCTGATATGAAATAACTGGAAAATCAAACAAAAGTAATCTTCGAGCATTATTTCATGCACAACACATACGTTTGTATCGAGGTATTTTATTAATTGGACGTTATTTTGTTGATAGTTAACTCTGCCAGATCAATAATGCTAGTATGATCTTCGCCTCAGTACCAAAGACAAGAGAATTCATTTCTCGAATAAATCACACCCACGCTCACACTCTCAGCCACGTACAGACGGCAACGCTATACAACCTCCAAGATGGGCAGATTAATACCTCAAAGTGGCTACACGCCGTACCAATCGGCAAAATGTCGTACTAGAAGCATGATGCTCATCAATAAAAATTAAGGACTGATGCAAAAAATACGGCATAAATCAACTTTTAATTTGTTGTTTTCCAGGAACAACACTGGGAGTGAAGGGTTAAGCCTTGACGTGGATTGCATATTATAGCTGTAGGTTAGACGTAGGTCTTAGTATGGCAAGCTGCATTAAATCAGACTTTACACTGAAGACGATGCCGGACGCTGTGGCTGAGCGGTCTGCGGCGCCCCAGTCACAGTCTGCACTGCCGCTATGGTCGGGGGTTGGAATCCCCGCTCAGGCATGCAAGTATGTGCCGTCTTTAGTATAAGGTAGTTCATAATTAGTTTGTAAGTTTAGGGACTGATGACCCAGCAGTTAAGTCCCATAAGATAACAAACATTTGAACATTTTGAAGACGATGCGGCGCAGACCACAAATATATTACTTTCAGATTCCCACTGTTACATGTTTCAATTATATGTGTTTCCTATTCGTTGTTGTAAAAGTGCTACCTGCCAGCCCTTAGTCGTAATATTTGTCCCTGTGGCCCACTGCACAGCTACAGGTACCTCTTCATGTCAGCACTTACAGTGAGTTTAGAAAGTAACAGGGTGTTACATCGGGAAAGTACGCTTGCCTTTGGAGCAAAGAGGTGGCGTCATATGCGTGGCAGTCACACGCGACCACTTCTTGCGGCGATAAAGGATTGAAATTGGGCGTCAAAACACTACTTGTAAGCACTGAGTTTACGGAAGGGCTACGTTTCTCCGTCTTGTTGAAATCTCTGATACAAAGGTGAATCACTGGGATCCGGCTGCTGTTAATGCAGCTTTCACTCAAATTGCAGAAGGTTACTAAGGGCTGTTTAACTCATAGGTAGTTGTCACGTCGTACTTTTGAATCACAGTTTTTTATGGTGCGCTGTCCAGTGCACATTGTGACTGTGACGTGCTCGTTATTTGTAGAGCGTGAGGGTAACTAAAAGTGGCCCACAGACAGTATTACCATGGTACAGATAAATACAGAAGAGTATAGCACTAATTGTTCTGAGCTGGCTCTAGCTGATTATTGCGCTTTTGGCGCTTTTGGACCTTGGTCAGCAACATACTGAAGGCAGATAGAAATTGGATTTTTACTATTGCTTCCAACTCATTGAAATGTTCTCGTACGGTTCTTGCAGACTATGAGGGTTGCTGCAGGGATCCCAACACTAAGTGATTAGTTAATTCCGCTCCAGACTAATCTTCGCTAACAACTGTGGCGGGCTTGAAGATTGTGTAAAATTTGCTCCACTCTTCTGCCGGCTGTATGGGCAGTTGCTCCATTCTATTATCAATACCCGGAGGTCTTTTCCTCTTTTTCCTTTCTCCGTTAATGCTGCTACAATTGACATCAACTTGTCCGAGCCCAAACAGTAGTACACATCTGTACCATTCACTGCAAAAGTGAAGACTTCGCATCAAACAGCAATATCCAGATGTTTTGAGCCCCTGATATTCAAAGTCTCTCCCAGATTTTCCACCCCTCGGGTCCTGGAAATAAATCGGTGGTAGTATGTAGTGTAGATTCGCCTGTGTAGTTGCCTGTAATTGGTCTGGTCTGGAAGTGAATTCGCCTAGTTCATATATTTAGTAGTAGTTGACACCAGGTGTTACATATGGCTGTAATAACAAATCTACATCTACATCTACATAGATACTCTGAAAATCACATTCAAGTGCCTGGCAGAGGGTTCATTAACCACTTTCATAACTTTTCTCTACCGTTCCATTCTCTAATAGCGCACGGGAAGAAAGAACACCTAAATCGTTCTGTTTTCGGTCTGATTTCTCTTATTTTATTGGGATGGTCATGTTTCCCTAAGTAGGTGGGTGCTAGCAAAATATTTTCACATTCAGAATTAAAGTCGGTGAGTGAAACTTCGCAAACAAATCACGCCGCAATGAATAACGTCTTTCTTTTAATGATTTCCACCCCAATTCGTGCAACATTTCCTTGACGCTTTCCCCCACGTAATGTGATAAAACAATACGAGCTGCCCTTCTCCGAACCTTCTCAAAGTCTTCTGTCAGTCCCACCTGCTGAGGGTCCGACAAGGGGGAACAGTACTCCAGGAGAGGACGCACAAGTGTAATGTAGGCAGTCTCTTTGGTGGAGCTGGTGCATCTTCGAAGCGTTCTGCCAATGAAACCTAATCTTTGGTTCGCCTTTCCCACAATATTTTCTATGTGTTCTCTCCAGTCAAAGTTGTTCGTAATTGTAACTCCTAGGTATTTGGTAGAATTTACGACCTTAAGGTTTCACTGATTTATCGCGTAATTGAAGTTTAGCTCAAACTGCAGAAGGTTACTAAGGGCTGTTCAAGTCACAGATAGTTGTCACGTCGTACTTTTGAATCACAGTTTGGTTTGGTGCGCTGTCCAGTGCACCCATTGTGACTGTGACGTGCTTGATATTTGCAGAGATTGGGGCAAGTGAAAGGGGCCCAGTGACCGTATTACCATTGTATAGGTAAATACAGAAGAGTATAGGACAAATTTTTAGGAACTGGCTATAGCTGAATTTGGCGCTTTTGGGCCTTGGTCAGCAAGCTGATGAAGTCAGATAGTAACTGAATCGCTATATTGTTCTATCTCATCCTAAATATTCTCGTACGGTTCTTTGATACTAAGAGAGTTGCAGCGATACCTCTTATACTTCAGGAATCCCAATTACTAATTACAGCTAACAACTGTGTTTGGCTTGAAGATAGTGTAAAATTAGCTCCACGTTTCTGCCGGCTGTAAGGGCAGTTGCTCCATTCTATTAGCAATAACAGCTGCTACAAATTATATCAACTCGTCCAAGCCCAAACTGTATTACGCATCATACCATTCACTGCAAAAGTGAAGACTTCGCATCAGACAGCAACATTCAGAGTTTTGAGCCCCTGGCCTTCAAAGTCTCTCACAGACTTGCCACCTCTCGCCCCTGGAAATAAATCTTTGATTCGTCTGTGTTGTTGCCTGTAATTGGTCTGGTCTCGAAGTGAAATCACCTAGTTCAAACATATAGTAGTAGTTGACACCAGGTGTTACACATGGGTATGATGACAAACAGAAAAATTCAGAATGATATTGCAACATTTAATGAAAAATTGTACTTCACTTAATAATTTTCAGTTGGGACCAGTATATCGATACATACCAATGCTACTTGCAGTAATCCTAAATTCCTTATACTCTCTATTTGTATCCGTATATCCCAATAAACTATGTTTAATTAGCATTGTAGATTTTCCTGAGTGTCTGTCTTCTATTCCGAAAATGCGATGGTATTCCCCTTTTGCGACAATTGTCTTCCCCATGTGCGTAACTATCCATTTTCATTTTTCCTACACATTACACGCTAACGTCGTGTAACGGTATATAAGACTGGCAGTGAACATATATCTACTCATTTCTCTCTCGTTGCAGTAACAGAAAAGAAAACAAAACTTTGTTGCCAATTTCTTCCCATTCCTTAACATAACTGCCGCGACTTGCCACCATATATTTTGTCTGCGTTTCAATTGTTGGAAGCAATCCCTGACACTTGGTTTTCTCTTTCTATCGCTCTCTAGTAACAGAAATTCAATATTCTATTGAAATAAAAATAAATATTTTTTTATTTGAAGTAGCCATGACACAGGAACAATCACTTCTGTTGGCTACTAAAAGTAAAAATTAGAAATGTTAGCGATATTTATGTTATAAAGTAGACATTTTCGCGATAACAAGATGACAAACATCCGCCATGAATATAAGCTATCTTAATAGATTCCCATAACATATGGAGTAGAAGGAGGCTACACGGGCTCCTGTATTTTCAGTTTATTTCGTAGCTGTTATGAGTGACGCGACTGAAGCCTGCAACGTTCAAGTAGTTCTCAACTTGAGAACAGACAAAAGTTTATGTAACAATTCTCGCCTCATAAACGAGGATTGGAACTTAAATAGTGACAACTATTTATTCTCAACTGACACAAAAGCGTTACACTTTTGCACCTGTTATTGCCTTTCAAAGTTGTTTAGCACCCATTGCCAGCGATGTGGAAGGCGTAGTATACCGTTAGCAGAGCCTGTTCTGTTGATACGAATGGAGCGGTGCTGCCAGTCGAATCTCTGCAACAGTTCTGAAGCAAATGGCACGAAGTAGTTCCTTCATCTTCGGAATTAAAGTTACAAGGACTTAAATCCTTGGATTATGGAGGATGGTAAGGACTTCCCAGTCCCGTCCACCGAACAGAGCAGCCACAGCTTCCGCTGTATGCGCCCGCGCATTGTCGTGCAAAATGATGGGTAGGTTGCGCAGAAAGTGTTTCCGCTTCTTTTGCAAACCTGGTCGCAGAAGATGCTCCAAAACCGAAACGTAATTCTTTGCACTGACAGCCTTTCGTAGGGGAACGTAATGCGTTGGTATAATACCATAGGTTTTACCATAATGGGGCTCTTGAAGAGCTTGGTGGCACTGTCGTGCTTTAAAACCTCTGTTACATTCAATCTTGACCCAACTCCGTCGTTCCTGTTTCGAAAACACACCGACATCGTTGCTTCAGACCGCTCACTCACAAGTGAATGTTTTTCCCTCGATTGTGCGTTCGCTGGTGACGTGGGACTGGCGAGTCTATTTGCTCGGAGGTAGGGGAAGGTATATCAATAACGTGTGCTGTCAGTGACAATAGTAGATTCCATTGCATACTGTCTCCACAGCAGTGATGCTACTATTCAAGTTAAAACTCTCGTATAAGTGTCAAGTAACTAAACTGCCCATCTTAGAAATTCTCTACGCGGACGATGTTTGCAAACTTCCGAATCTCTTAAAATCTTCATGAACTGTTAAATAACTCCCGCAGAAGGGTTTGTACAGTCGTAAATATTACTAATACACAAATTATTCAGCGGAAACTTAGAGTCTCAATATAGGCGACTCAAATAATGATTTGGTTAATAATCCATTGGCAAGTGTATCACGTTTTATGTGTCTAGGAAGTCAAAGTAGAAGCGGCAAGAGCTAGATGACAAATATCTCTGCTCTTTCTTATTGCAAATCAATCCACAGTGCACGACAAGCCTAATGAACGAGTACGGAATTTCCATTATTTCAAACTAAAAATGAAACTTGCAATTTATAAAGGAGTAGTAATTTCCACCTTACTCTACTGCTCATTAATATGGTGTTACATAGCTTACATTAGAAGGCTAGATAGGTTTTAGCTTAAAATATTTGAGTTCTATTAAGCACATCAAATAGAGGGACCATCCCCCCACCAAGAGATTTTGCGTCTCGTGAAACTGCCTGGCTTTTAGGCTCTCATAATAACACATCTACTGAGATGGATTGCCTGTAAAGTACATAGTGCACAGGGATACGGCAAAACACTTAAATCGATGTTCTACAACGAGCTAACCTCCAGAAAACTTAGGCAAGGCAGCCAAAACCAGCGTTATGAAGACACCACAGCCTTTAGCATACTAAGAGGAACTAGTTTAGCACCGATCGAAGTGGCGCTCAAATATCGACAAGAGGGTGGAACAGTTAGAGAAAATGCTCCTACTATACGTAGATGCTAGATGATATTTCTGCAAATCTCTACCTTAGCCTGCCTACACGTACTCTTTACTGGGCAACTCCATTGCTCTCCTTCCGTCCGGATCTTCAAAGCGAAGTTCGGCTTTGTGAGCCGTATTAGAACATTGGACAATATGGACGGAATAGCTATCGCAGGACAAACGAGAAGGAAATGATCATCATATTGTGGACAAGAAACTTTGTGTGATTGTTTCTGGTCGCCTTGAATAAATGATAATGTTAGGTAAAGAGTAGTAGTTGATCAACGGAAGAGGTGATCATCTCAAAGGACACATGTATTAGTTTAATGGGAGTTTAATTAGTTCCCTAAAATGTAGTCGTTCAGTGACAAGGTCGGGTTATAGATATGGTATCCTCGAGTGGTTATATTATAATTCTGCACTGACCAAGAAACTAGAGTGTATATTTGGGTTTCAAACGAAATATGTCCTCAATCGATAATGATTTTCATTCCGTATACATCTAGATTACTATAAGCATCATATAATTTTGTAGAGAGCAAGATTACATTAGGGTTTCCGACTAAAAATTACAGCGAAAATAAGGTTAATGACAATGATGGAAAAATGTAAAAACTTGAGCGGCCCCAACTGAATATCCGCAGCAAACTTTTTAATTGCGGGGCCAGTTGGGAGGGCCGCAGTGGAAGTAATAAATGTGCCGAACCGTTCGATGGTCAGGTATGTGCGACCTTTAACTGGTTTCAGAAAGAATCACCATCATTAGTTTCCAAATGGGCTACTTTTATCTTCTCTATCCAGCTCTCATGAAAAGTAAAATCATGGAAAGTAATATTACGATAAGCAAATGTTACCCGCTTTACAGACGCATTTAATTCCATTAACTAACAAGGCAATATTTACAACTCTCCCCGCATTTGAGAGGTTGCTAGACTCTTTGCGTCGTTCCAGTAACAAAACGCTTATACTTTTGAAGTAACAGACAAATCGTTCTATTAGATTTTCTACTAACGGAAAATATTTCAATACAAAGACATATTAATGTTTTTTTTTTCTCTCTTTTTATCCATGACGCCTATAGAGGAAACATTGCATCTGTTGCAGAAGTACATGTTCCTATTTCATTACATCGTCACAGAATGTTATGCTGGGAACTAAACAAGAAATACGCTGAGGTTGTATTTAGTGGATAAACTGTGGAATATTCTGTCAATCTTAATGTGAATTACTAATGTTCAATTATCCGCACTATACATGCATACGTATTTTATATCACTTCAGTGGCCTGCAGTCTGTCGTGTCGCTAATTCTGCGTTTGGATCATGCGCTGTATGCCACGAACAGAGAAAATATATAATTTATAAACATTACTCAGTGTAATATAGTTCCCCCCCCCCCACACACACACACACACTGTTAGAATTCAACGCAGAAGTTACTGCACGCCAATTTACACAGTTTTTGCGACAATCGTTTTTTAAGTATAATAATTTTTTACTATTCGTCGATAACCATTATTATTTAACTCCAGTGACATTATTTTACACTTAATGTCTTTACATGTATGATATATTCCAGTGTCTGTAGTCCCTTAACACTTTAAACGTACACAGCACAATTTGGTATAATCGAATTTAGTTTCTGATACCTCCACAGGTATTGTGCTCGCATGGACATTCTTCTACATATCGTAGTATTTTATATTTCAGGGTTTTCCTGCCCGCATCGTTTCTGTAGAGAGGCACCGCATTTCTAACCTGGTTGATCAAATTCACTTTCATCAACCTTATTAACACATTACATTAACGATCTATGGCATCCCATCTAGCGGGCCAACCATAGCGCCATCTGTTTCCCCCCTTCAAGCTAGAAAAGCTTTATTCATTGTAGTTTTTTCGATTTATGTTTATTTCGCGTGATATTTGGCCCGGTCACTATCAATGAACCACCCTTTATATTGATATCGTCGAGGCAACCGTATCATACAAGTCTAAATTAGGATCCAGGAGTGGATGACTTTCCTTCAAAGCAACTGAAGTTTCTCAGAGACTATTGCACATGGTGTGCAAGGGAAATGCTGCAATCTAAATACCCTCAGAATTCAAGAGGAATCTAATAATACCAATTATAAAGAAAGCAGGAGCAGACAGGTGTGAAAATTACAGAAGAATTAGTTTAATAAGTGATAGGTGTAAACTTCGAAGACGAATCTACAGAAAGAAGATCAGTTTAGAAGTACGAGAAATGTCATCATCATCATTAGACAGATTATGCCTTTCAGCGTTTGGTATGGCACATCTTCCCCTAATAAAATTCCCCCATGAACACCTGTTCAATCCTAACAATGACACCTCGTCTGATGTTAAGCCTTTTCCTTGTAATTTCTCCTTGGTCTACCTCGACTACTCCTACCTTATATTGCCTTTCCCATGAGCCTCTTAGGTAACCTGCTTCTCCTATGCGTGGAATATGAACCCCACCATCTCCGACTGTTCGCCGTAACTGCTTTATCTATTGTGTTCATTCGGAGTTTTTCATCATTCATTTCGGCATTATGAATAAATTCCTAGTGAGCATCATTGCTACTTTCGTATCAGTAACGTCAACCTCATTAACAAGGTAGACTGTATCTACCCAGATTTCACTCCGATACAATAAAGTTGGTCGAAAGATAGAGCAGTGCACAGCTAAAGTAGTCTTGGTACTGACTTCCTTCATGCAGAGATGAGTAGTTTTAATTTTGCAGACACATTGATTCTACTTCTTCCTCTATTTTGCCGTCCTGTTGGGAAATACATCCTAAGTACTTGAAACAGGTGAACAGTACCTGTTATAACATTGTTCTTTCTGTTTCGTACTCATTCTGTTCAAATCTCTTTTCCACATACATTACTTTCGTTTCAGATATACTTATCTTTATATCATAACCGTTACACCTCTCATCAAGCTCTGAAATATTAGATTGCGACCCTCCAATCGACTCTCCCATCTCATCTAAGTCGTCAGCATATGCGAGACTGCTTATTTTGTTGTCAGCTGCCAGGCTACTGTTTCCAACAGACGATCCATTAATATATAAACGACAGTGGAGACAGGTTACAGCCTTGTGTGACCCCTGAAATTACCCTGCCGTCTACTCTGCAGCCTGACAGTCCACGAAAAGATCTTTAATTGCCTGCAGGACATACCCTTATGTTCCATAATATTGTAGAACTGGTAGTAGCTTCCTCCTAGGAACACGTTAATACTCTTGTTCTAGATTTATAAAACATAGATACAATTCCATGATCCACTCATAGCATCTATCTCCATCAATTGCCGTCAGCTAAATATCTGGTTTCTGGCAGCCTTTACGAAGTCTAAGCCCACACTGATTTTCATCCAACTTAGTACCAACTAATACTCGCACTCCTTTCAACAATACCTAAGAATATTTTCCCCAAACGCTAATTAATCAGATACCTCCGTAGTTTTTACAAACTTTACTATTCCTATGCTTAAAAATTCGCGTGATTACTCCTTTTGTGCAGTAAGATGGAATCTTTAATTTCATGTATTCCAGCCGTTTTATTGCTTTGTAATCTATTGCTCATTCTTTCCACGTCCTCAAATGTGATTCTGTTTTCATCATCATTGCCATCCCATTCTACCTCAAAATGTGACACATCACTGAACATTGCACCTACATTGCGCAATTCTTCAAAATATTCCCTCCAACTTCCCAAGGCATCGAAAATATTCACTATCAGCTTTCATGGCCAGTCTATAACAATCCTTCAGTTCTATGACTGATAATTAAGTTCCAGAAAGGTTTTGCCGTTGCAAATTGCATGGATTCTGCAATTATCCTTTTGGTTTTGTTTCTCTCTTCAACGTAACTTTCTCTGTCTGCCTGATTTCTAGTATGGAGCCATTTTTGAAATGCCTTCTCTTTCTTTTTTAGCGGCTGCTTTGACTGTGTTATTCCACCAAACTGTCTGCTTCTTCCTACTTTTATACACAACTGTTTCAAGACATTATCTAGCCACTTCCTTCTGGTAGGGTGTCACGTATCTTGTCCATTCCTCTACCAACTGCTGTAAATGACTACATTCAGCTAACTGCTACCTTCCTGAGGTCATTGTTATGTATTTCTGCACGTTTGGCCTCACAAAATCAATTTCACTACGATTAAATAATGATCGGTGTAATCTAAGAACCCTTTGAAAACAGGTGTGTTCTTGACTGACTTCCTCAAATCCTGATCTGTTATTATAGAGTCAATGACAGATCTGGTTCGCCTGCCTTCCCACGCATACAGATGAATGTTCTTATGCTTAAAAAAGGAGTTTGAGATAACTGAGCCCATACTGGCATAGAAATCTAATAGCTTCTTTCCGTACTTTTTGGCCTCCATATCTTCTCCAAACTTACCCATAACCTTTTCATAACCCTCTGTGCGATTTCTTATCATCGCATTGAAGTCACCCATGAGAAAATACAGTCCCCATCATTTACTCCAATAACTACATCAACAAGTGCACCGTAAAATCTCTCCATCTCAACTTTATTTGTCCATTCAAAGTTCAAATACCCTGACACAACCCTAAGGTTCTTACTGGAGATGTCCAAATCTACCCACATTAGTCGTTCATTTACATACCTTATTGCAATTATGCTGGGTTCGGTATTTTTCCTAATAAAAATCCCTAAGCCACACTGTGCTCTTCCTTCTTTGACTTCTGACGGTTAGACCTCGTATTCTCCCACTTCGACCACTTTCTCTCCCGGTACTCTAATGTCACTAACAGTTAAAACATCTAATCCCTATCTGACTTGCAGCCTCTGCAAGCTGTACTTTCTTACCCGTGTTGTACCCATTGATATTAATATCTCACCATCTTATTCCTGATCGTTTCCCAAGACGTATCTGAGGAGGCCCTTGTCTGTCAATTGGAGGTGGGACTCCGTCACCTCCGATGGTCCGAGGCACTTTGCTCTGATTGTTGACAGCATCATATCGACATACCTGACATGTAATTTGCTAGCCTTACTTGCCCAAGGTACCATTGGGTTTTACCGCTAACGGTTGAGGAACTAATCAGTGGTATTGATTGTGGTGTCGCACAAGTACAAAGTGCGCGCCACCTACTTTCGCCGCGCGCCGCCATGCACGCACGGCGCGGCGTTCTTACGACGACAGCCACGAGCGCCCTCTGCTGCAACTCCGCTCGTGGCCACCGCTGAACGACATCGTTCACTTGGGACTGAGATAGCAACCAGTAAAGACTTCGGAATCCGTTAGGCACCAGTGAAGACTTGACTATCAGTTAGGCACTAGGCAGGACTCTAGCTCAACTATGTATCAACATTCTGCAGTACTATGTAAAAGTTAAGTATTGTATAAATTCTGTGCAATATATATCTCGTTCTAATTTACTCTAGTGTTTCTAGTTTCTGGCTGCTCCTCTCCGTACCTGCACCAGCGTGCTATCTTTATTTCTGTGTCGGTCTCATTCCACTCGGCCACAGACACCTACGACGGAAACGAGACACAAAAGCGGCGACGAGGCTGGGACACAAAATTGATAGTCTATGCGGTCTGACCACAGAAGTAGTAACTACTCAAATATGTACGACGTGCAATATTATTCCAAAATAACTGGTATCCCGACTGTCAAGACCACTTATTAGGCCTCTTATACGTTGCCCGTGCTTCACGAAATAGGACATGAATACAGGAACCCACGGCATGAAAGACGGGAAGTGAAGGAATACGAAATTCAAAACTGAACCAACGAGTTAAATTGTGTTAAGCAAAGCCAGACCCAAATTTATAGCTGTAGTTGATTTGGAAATATTTGTTAAAATTCTGAAGGTATCAGGGGTAAAGTATGCAGAACGAAAAGTTACATTTAACTCCTACACAAATACACAACATAAATGGGGCAACTTTGGAAAAAAAAAAAAAAAAAAAAAAAAAAAAAAAAAAAAAAAAAAAAAACAGGAGCCATTTGGAAACGGAATAAAAGTGCAGTGAGAAGAATTGATATTCCTGCTTTTTTCCTATGCTACCTTCATTCTCCTTATGTCATCAAAGGGCCTGGAATAACAACTAAGCGGAATGGTCATCATCTCGATGGAAGGGTATATAATGAAGATTAACAAGAGCAAAGCAAGGGTAACTGAATTTTTTAATATCGAATATCGATTTTATTCTTACCGTGAAGTTTGTCAAGGCATTTGTCAAGAGTGTAGCCTTGTACTGGAAGGGAAAGTGCGCGATAATAGCGGACAAGGAAATGAGTGAAGCTTTTGAAATGTGGTGCCACAAACGAATACTGAAGATAAGGCGGATAGATCGCGTAAGTATTTGGGATGTGATGAACGGAATTAATTCGAAAAGAAACATCTATATGTCTTGACTAAACGAAGGGATCGATTAGTATTACAGTATAAGAGACATGAAGGAACCTTAAATTTTTTATTGAAGGGGTGTGTGTTGGCAGCGTGGGAATAGTTGCGCAGCTTGGTGCACCATGTCACGGATTGCGTGGCCGCTCTCACGGTAAGTTTGAGTCCTCCCTCGGTCATGGCTGTATGTTGTCCTTAGCATAAGTTAGTTATAATTTAAGTAGTTTCCATATGTAGGGGTCGGTGACCTCATCAGCTTAGTTTCTAAGGCTTACAATTTTTTTGGAAATTTGGTGTGTGGTGCGTAAAAACAGCAAAGGACTAAAACACGATAAATGTTTGTTTATCTATCGGACTCAACTGCTTGGTGATTAGTCCGTAGCTTACAAACTACTGAAACTAAGGTAAACTAACCTAAGGATAACACAGACACCCATGCCCGATTGACGACTCGAACACCCGACGGCGAACGGCTGCGCGCACCTCAGCACGGCGCCCCAGTGCGCACGGCTAATCCGCCACGGCATAAAACACGATAATCACTTTTAGCTGTATGTGGGTTGCCGTTCGTATTCGTAGGCTGCCGGATTGAAGAGCACAATCACCATTAATGAAGCTTGTTTAAATGAATAACTGGTTGAAGTTAAAATATAAAATACACCTCATAAAGACACCGATCGAAACCTGAACCTCTACCGTAAATACAACTCCGGTGAAGCTTATAATACGAACAACTGACCAACGTAATGAAGTTGATGTCGATTTCCTCAGTTTTTGCTCAAATTTATTTTAATTTCAATTATTCGGACTTGGTATTACAGTGTTCCTCTCAGCACCTCGTCGAAACGCAGGTGACAGTTCTGCGGCACTGAATATTAAGTCAGTATTCCGTAGATTTTGTACTACGTACAAGGTGGTAGTCAAAGAATTAAACACATCTATAATATGCGCATCTGTTGCACGGTGGTAGAGAGCCAGACTGTTACTACCAAAGTCGCTGTTTCGATCCCCGCTAGGTCCTGGGATTTTTATCTGTCACTTTCCACTTTTTTCCCCACTTGCAGTATTTCTCATGTGAGCACACGTTAAACTGTAGGCCCTCCTATACTGGCTGGGTAAGTCAGTTCGAAGGTCTGAGAAAGGCAAGGGCATACCACCTCCAAACAGGACCATGCCTAGTAAAGCACTGTGGTGTTCAAACCAATATTCGGATTGTTGACTTCTTTACCTTATAGTCTATGAGATTGTAGCGCTTGTTTTTCTTTACTTTTTATTTATTTTTTACTTTTCTGGAATCACTAGCCGCAATCAGAAGAGATAAAAGGCTTAGGACAATAGAGGAATTGGATATGTAAAGGAGCACTCAGAAAGCCAGAACGTCTTGACAGTGACCCGACGTACCGGGTAATGCTCCCGTCGGTTCCTAAGAATTGGGTCAACAGCTTCTCTATCATGGGAGACACGATATTAAAATCAGTGAGTCAGTAGCAGAAATAGACTAGAACGAACACCTTGGAACTTCAAATCTGTCTACCCCTACCACGATAGCACACAGCGAAATGTAAAACTAAGGTAGGGCTCTGGCCTAGACGGGATTTTTATTAAACTGATCAAACACTTTGGACCCAACGTTAAATAATGCTTATTGAAACTGTTTAAAAAAAGCGTAGAAAAGTGTTAGATTCCCACAATCTGGAAGAAGCCTAAGGTTACTGCCATTCCAAAACCGGAAATAAGTACTGATGACCCCAAAAATTATCAAACCATATCACTTCTATGTCATATTTTCAAACTCTTTGAAGGAATGCTCTGGGATCGCTTCTCCAAGGCCATAGAAACTTACCCAATCCCCTAACAAATGGTTTTCGTCCAAGGAAAAAGGCCTACATCTCAGGTAATAATGACTGAAGATGGTTATGAAAACCGACTATAACAGGTGTCTCGCTTATAGACTTGACAGACGCATACGACACTGTAAATTTTCGTCTGCTAATGAAGAAGCCGTATGCTCTTCTCAGGGACTCTAAATGTACATGTATAATTAGAAGTCTGTTACGGAACCTTCGGTTCTCTTCGGAATGCAGGGGAAGCAACGTAGGTTGCGAGCTCAGAAAAAAAGCCTCTCTGAGGGCGGCGTCCGGCACCCTTACTTTTCCACATATATACTAACGACCAACCACTGCCAGCTGATACGGAAAACTACATCCACTCTGATGACCGACCCATGGCCGTAGAGGGCGATTCCTTTGAGGAGGACCAGAAGACGATTACGTTTGTGCTTTATGCGCTCTGTCAATACTGTCCTTCACAATGCACAATAGACAACATGATGCAGGCAAACCCAATTGTTGTCGATTTTGGGCGAAATGCCTATAATATATTGTGTTTTTTGCTTATAGTGCCTCTTTTATATCTACATAATTAATTTTTCTTAGCTCTAACTTTTATACTTCTGTACACATCCTGCATCTGATAAAAAAAAAGAATTAGTTTTGTACATAACAACTACAGCTCAGGAGAAACATCCGCAATCAGTCGTCCATTCAAATTACGTAGTGGAAAGAGGCCCCCTACTAAACTGAACAAAAAGGTTGTTAAAATATATTTTGTGATATTAATTATTTAATGGTCTGTTCCGGAGTTTCTCATTTAGCAATGACTGCGGTGCTGGAAGCATTGATTCTTATAATGCAAAAAGGAGAGAACAGTTTAAATTTATTTACAAGGAAGGCATCATAACATCAGTGATCAGTGCTATTAAAATTCCTGTACATCTGGAAATCGATTGTTTATTGACTGGAGGGATATTTGATTAGTTTTTCGTTCCACAGATCAGTGTTTTTGAGATTCTCGTGGATGTGGAACACAAGGATAATAGAATTTTGTAATATCGGATATCTATTTTATTGTCAACGTGTCGTTTGTGAAGGCATTTGTCTGGAGTGTAGCATTGTACTGGAAGGGGAAAGTGCGCGATAAATAGCTTAGACAAGGAAGTGAGTGAAGCTTTTGAAATGTGGTGCCACAAACGAATACTGCAGTTAATGCGGCTAGATCGCGTAAGTATTTGGGATGTTATGAACGGAATTGAGTCGAAGAGAAACATCTAGATATCTTGACTGTACGAAGGGATCGATTAGTATTACAGTATAAGAGGCATGAAGGAACCTTAAATTTTTTATTGAAGGGGTGTGTGTTGGCAGCGCGGGAATAGTTGCGCAGCTTGGTGCACCATGTCACGGATTGCGTGGCCGCTCTCACGGTAAGTTTGAGTCCTCCCTCGGTCATGGCTGAATGTTGTCCTTAGCATAGGTTACTTATAATTTAAGTAGTTTCCATATGTAGGCGTCGGTGACCTCATCAACTTAGTTTCTAAAGTTTACAATTTTTTTGGAAATTTGGTGTGTGGTGCGTAAAAACAGCAAAGGACTAAAACACGATAAATGTTTGTTTATCTATCGGACTCAACTGCTTGGTGATTAGTCCGTAGCTTACAAACTACTGAAACTAAGGTAAACTAACCTAAGGATAACACAGACACCCATGCCCGATTGACGACTCGAACACCCGACGGCGAACGGCTGCGCGCACCTCAGCACGGCGCCCCAGTGCGCACGGCTAATCCGCCAAGGCATAAAACACGATAATCACTTTCAGTTGTATGTGGGTTGTCGTTCGTATTCGTAGGCTGCCGAATTGAAGAGCACAATCACCATTCACGAAGCTTGTTTAAATGAATAACTGGTTGAAGTTAAAATATAAAATACACCTCATAAAGACACCGATCGAAACCTGAACCTCTACCGTAAATACAACTCCGGTGAAGCTTGTAATACGAACAACTGACCAACGTAATGAAGCTGATGTCGATTTCCTCAGTTTTTACTCAAATTTATTTTAATTTCAATTATTCTGACTTGGTATTACAGTGTTCCTCTCAGCATCTCGTCGAAACGCAGGTGACAGTTCTGCGGCACAGCACAGTATTACACCATACACAGCACAGCGTTACACCAAAATGATGATAAGTGGCACAGTCAACGTTCTCCGGAAAATTACAAACTCTTCTTGTTGCCCAAAGCCAGATGTAGTTAGGATCACAACAGTAATAGTTCGCTTCTCAGCAGGCAATATGCAAGTAGCGACTGGTATAACTCGACCCACGAAAAACTGGTCGACGTTGGTCTGAACGAGACCTGCAGGCTCGTCACTGGATGTCTGAAACCTACGCCAGCCAACTCGCTATACCACCTTGCTGCCACTGCTCCTGCTAATATGCGTAGACGAGCTGCAGCCTACAGTCAAAGAATGAGGGCCGAGTTGTCTGAGAGCCTCTTCCTTCTCAACATTCAGCCAGCCACCAAAAACCTGATATGTAGACGCAGTTTCTTCAGAGCAACCGTGGGCGTTAGTGACCAACCTAGATCTAGGGTAGATAGGTGTAAGAGGTCGGGAGAAAGACGCTAGATGGAACCAAAAGAAGAATGAGCACAAGACCACACTCAGGATGACTAGTTTGTAGGTCACTAAACGGGCTATGCACCAACGGTACAAGGTCGTCAGATAACCTTCTGCGATATTCTCATCAAACCTCTGTGACTGTGGAGACGTACAAACGACCTTGCGTATATTTAAGTGCCCTGATTGTCCTTCATAATGTACAACAGACAACATGATGCTGGCAAACCCAATTGTTGTCGCTTTTGGGCCAAATGCCTATAATATATTCTGTTTCTTGCTTATAGTGCCTCTTTTATATCTATATAATAAATTTTCTTAGCTCTAACTTTTATACTTCTGTACACATCCTGCATCTGATAAAAAAAAGAATTAGTTTTGTACATAACAACTACAGCTCAGGAGAAACATCCACGATCAGTCGTCCATTCAAATTACGTAGTGGAAAGAGGCCCCCTACTAAACTGAACAAAAAGGTTGTTAAAATATATTTTGTGATATTAATTATTTAATGGTCCTGTTCCGGAGCTTCTCATTTAGCAATGACTGCGGTGCTGGAAGCATTGATTCTTATAATGCAAAAAGGAGAGAACAGTTTAAATTTATTTAGAAGGAAGGCATCATAACATCAGTGCTATTAAAATTTCTGTACATCTGGAAATCGATTGTTCATTGAGTGGAGGGATATTTGATTAGTCTTTCATTACACAGATCAGTGTGTTTGAGAGTCTCGTGGATGTGGATCGTGTTTTTTTTTTTTTTTTTTTTTTTTTTTTTTTACAAGGTGATAATACAATAATACTAATTCAGGTACATGTATTTTTTACAAGCTGATAATACAGTAATACTAACAGTATGAATACAGATAAATGCATCATTTGGTTCTATTTAAAAATTCGTCAGTGGAGTAGGAGCTGGCCAGTAGAAAGTCTGTTTGGTTCCTCTTAAACTAATTCTGAGCTATTTGCCGCGTCATGACGAGGAAGTCTCATGTAGCGGATCCGAAACGTTGGAGAAATATATCATCATGATGCAGTAAGTAGCTCAGAAGTATTTCAATTTTAACAATAATGACGGGAAAGATTACGTTCTTACATGATCTTTATAAGAAGCCAACTTTTTATGGTTGCTGGAAAATTATTGAAAATACGTGTTCCTAAGTAGTGGACCCCTTTTTGTACTAAAGTAAGTGCTTTCAAGTCCTTATATGGACCATTTTTGTTAATAGTATTGTAGGTATGAACTAAGCTGTTTGTTGGAAAAAGGGATATATTTTCTATGACAATTGATGTAGATCATTTTTGTTTCTAGTATTGTAAGTATGAACTGAGCTGTTTGTTGGCGAAAGGGATATATTATTTATGACAAATTTAATTAAGGAATAAATATAACTCACAAGGAAGGTGCTTGGTCTCGAACGAACATAAATACACCAAAATCGTGTTAGAGATAATGTAAAGGTCCCTTATTGCACTAGTGACACTCCTGCATGTGCAAAACTCTGCATTCGTCCGTTAGATGTCTCTGCGTGTGACATGCCGCATTGCAAACTGAGCTGCCGGTATGCCAGTCGGGACCAGTGAGGACAGTACAGTATGCCTCTGAAATTGCGTTTTGTGTCGTTACTTGTGTAGTGAAGTGTCAGATGGTTCGGCAATTGGTAATCAATTCTGCTAATGTTCAAACAACTTACGGGTATGCTGCCGGGTGACGTCGTCGACAACCGCCGATATTTCGGCAGGAGGACACCCTGCTATTCTCAAGGCACAACTGCACTTATGGAAGCAATGTGCAACCGTATTTAATACCTCGGTTTGCAAAGGGTAAACAAGGAAGATAACACACACAGTACACGTCACATCAGAGTCAACACAACCAAAGATGACCAAACATCAAAAATATCGATAGTGATTTAATCAACAGGTGAGGCAGCATTAATTTTATCCCTTTGTTTTTTGACGAGAGACAGTGCCGGAATCCAAGCAGAATTTAAACAAAAACCACCATCTCTGTTTATAAGGTCGCTTGCTAGTTAAATTTCAACAGCTTCCTTAATAACACTATCCCAATAGGTGGAGGTGCATGCCAAGATCTCCGTGTTGTTGTATTCCATAGGATGACCTGTGTCAAGACAGTGTTCTGCAACAGCGGATTTGTTTGGCTGTTGTAAGCGCGTGTAACGTCTATGTTCAATACATCGGTCTTCCACAGTCCTGATTGTCTGACCAATATATGACATGCCACAACTGCAAGAAATACGATATACACCTGCCTTATGCAAACCAAGATCATCCTTTACGGACCCCAACAGAGCCTTTATCTTAAAAGGTGGTCGAAAAACACATTTCACATCATATTTCCGCAAAATACGACCAATCTTGTTTGAAATACTTCTGCGTAAGGCAAAAAGGTCATAGATTTAGGTGCCACTTCATTACTATCGTCACTCACCCGTTGCACAGAAGGCTGATAGCGCAATTCACGTTTTATCTGTCTCTCACTATAACTATTCTGACGAAAGGTCTCCTCGAGATGGGACAACTCAGCTGACAAACTTTCAGGGTCTGAAATGACATGTGCCCTGTGAACCAAGGTACGAAGTACTCCTTCACGCTGAGGTGGATGGTGACAACTATCAGCTCGCAGATACAAATCTGTGTGAGTAGGCTTCCTATAAACAGAATGTCCCAATCTACCATCAACTTTCCTTCTGACCAACACATCAAGGAAAGGAAGACAGCTATTCTGTTCCACCTCCATTGTGAATTGAATATTCGGGTGGATTGAATTTAGGTGTTCCAAAAAAACATTTAAATTCTCACTACCATGAGGCCAAACGACAAAAGTGTCGTCTACATATCTGAGAAAACACGCAGGTTTCAGAGTCGCTGACGCTAAAGCACGTTCCTCAAAATCCTCCATAAACAAATTGGCCACAATAGGTCACAACGGGCTTCCCATTGCAACTCCATCAGTTTGTTCATAGTACTGACCATTGAATAAAAAGTAAGTGGAAGTCAGCACATGTCGAAAAAGATTTGTTAACTCGACACCAAACTTAACCTCAATTAGCTGCAACGAATCTGACAGAGGAAAATTAATGCTGCCTCACCTGTTGATTAAGTCACTATCGATATTTTTGATGTTTGGTCATCTTTGGTTGTGTTCACTCTGCTGTGACTTGTACTGTGTGTGTTATCTTCCTTGTTTACCCTTTGCAAACCGAGGTATTAAATACGGTTGCACATTGCTTCCTTAAGTGCAGTTGTGCCTTGAGAATGGCAGGGTGTCCTCCTCCCGAAATATCGGCGGTTGTTGACAACGTCACCCGGCAGCATACCCATAAGTTGTTTGAACATTCATTACGCCGGGAAAAGTTAAAGTCTCACAATTCTGCTAATGCACTGCAATTTGTTGAGATGAAGTTACGAAGAACCTTTCTCCGTGAAGATGATATTGGTGTAGAAGATGAATCATTTGATCGTTTTCTGGTATCTATTATATTGCAGAAATGTGGGCATAAGTTAGAAACAGATACTGTTGTAACTCTGGCACATAAGAATGGTCTTAGGGATGGTGCTGATGAACAATTCACTGCTACTAATAGTGCTACGGCAAGTGCCAGAAGAGGCGATGGAAGCGGACTGTGAATACCACCGTCTCCAGAGGGAAAGGTTATCGTCACATGTATCATTACAGCGTTTGATGACAGTACATTAGATAATATGTATGGTGATTATTACTGTAGATTTATCCATTGCATAAGGTGTCTACAATTACATCTACATACAGCATGATATCAGAGGTTTGCAGAAAAACTGCACCCATCAGCACATTCAGGGGTATGTAATGGCCCTGGAACCAAATGCTGATACAGATATGTTTGTTCGAGCCCAAGTACTTTCCTTGCGATTGGCAATAGTTAATATACCCAGTTTTTTGAACTGGCTTCTGCAGGATATCCGTGAATTTACATAATAAATAATACCTATCACACGTTTTGGACTCTGGAAACTTCAGCTTGACTTAAGAGTTATCCCAAAATGTTGTACCATAGGCTTTAGTAGTAATAGAGAATGGTTGTGGAAGATATTAGAACGAGTGATAGAAATAGCAGTTTTAGTGCTTGAAACCAGGGATTATGAAGCTGTAAAGACTAGTCTACACGACGACACTAGGTTGCGAAACTCGTTGCATGAAATGAATTGCGCGAAACTAGTTTCGTGTATGTCTGTAGCCACGGCGCCAATACCATACACTTCAGTTTCGTTGTTTTTTGAGTGCCGTAGTCGCCGTAAAATGAATGTTTTGCTAACTGCACGAGTTGTGGCGAATCTATTGCTTGTCTGTGTGAAGTCGCTGCATAAGACTAAACATAAAAAGAATAAGAAACGTGTTTGGGGTCGTGAATGGATTAAAAAAGGACGTCAGCTCTGTTGCTCAGCGACTTTGCTGAAAGAAATTGTGCTTGAAGACCCTAGAAGCTTTTTTAATCAACTTAGAATGTCACCAGAGCAGTTAACGTTCATTTTAAACAGAGTAATGCAATAAAAACAAGATACTGTTATATGTGAAGTATTGTCACCAGAACTGAAATTACAAATTGCCTTACGTTTCTTGTCAAGTAGATATTCGTCTCTGCAGTACTTGTACACTGTTCCGAAATCAACAATTGCCCTACTTCGTTTGTATAGGTATTTCGAATTGGATGTATTTTAGTCTGCAATTCACTAACGTCAACCCATCAATATTTAATTTCACAAATTATTGCCAGAAGAGCACTAACACGCCGTTAAAATCGCACAAACACCTATGCAACGCATATATGTTCAATAACCGAATTATTTCTCACATTCCCCCCTTTATGTTGTATTTTGTTCTGTATTGGTCATAACATAACCTAAAAACAGCGCAATCAGTTTCGCCAAAGTTGGAAGGTGCCGAAACTTTTTAGTTTCATCAACGAGTTGCGCGAACGCCTGCCGCGCATGCGCACTGGCCAGTAGTGCAGTTTCATGAAACCTAGTGTCGTCGTGTAAACTAGCCTTTACTGTGACGGACGGCTTCCCCGCATCTTCGCCCCGTCGTCGGCGCCCCTGGTCCGTCGGCGCGCACGGTATTTGGCAGACGGCCGGCCCCCGGCGTACGTACCGTTGCCTGAATAATGGAACGGCCGCAATTAGCGCTGCTAATAGATTGTTACGCCGAGGCGCCCTCCGGACGGACGGCGATAATAGGCGGCGTTACGAGCGCCGCGGCTTTATAAGCCCTAAAATCGCGCCGGCGTCGCCGTGGCAACGGCGCCGTGATGGCCGCCCTCACCGCCCCATATCCGGGATCCGCGCGGACGACACTGGCCACTGTGCCCGCACAACGACCGCGCGCGGCGACGGCACGCGGCCGCAGCCGCTAACGGTCCAGGGGCCGCTGTCAGCTGACCCCAACTGGCTACCAGCCGGCACTGCCAAAGCTGAACGCTGCCATGAGATTTCACGTGAAACCGAGCCTTTGCCCCACTTTAGGTTAACCCTCGCATGATGCCTGGGGTCTTTTTAGACAACACATGCTTCAGATATGCTATCCACGGACTTTTTATTATTACTGGTGTGAGGATACAGGGTTTTAGGTTAGAAACCTCTTTGGTAAGTTTTGGCCGTACGATAGTTATCGTTGGCGTGCAGCGAGATCTACAGGCAACAATGATTAGGTTGGAATGTTCTTTGTTTGTTGGCCGGTGTGCGGCAGTCTCCCGCCGACCGCAGAGTGAGGCGGTAGCATGTCGGCAGTGCGTTCGTAACCCGCGTTTAGCGCTGGTTAAAGTTTTTGCCATTCCGTCGTATCGCATATGGGTTGCAGTTGCATATTGAAATGTTTCAGTGTGGACTTGTAGACATTCATCGTAGTGGCACGCAGTTATTTAATCAGTGTATTTAAAGGGAAGAGTTTTTAACATTTGTCGTTCCATAATAAAGGAAGTTAACAAAGTTTACTGTTATGGATCAACCTAGTAATTGTCCGCATCCCATACCGTCAAATCATTGGAACAATTATTAAATGATTAAGCATAAAATAGAATGTAACGGCAACTTCGCCCATCTAGGATTAGGTGGACGCAGCTGAGACGATAGATTGGGTAAAATATTTATCTTTATATCTCATTTTGCAGTACGACAATTTGAAATTTTTGCAGTGTGGTCAGATAAACCCCAGGTATACAATAAGTGATTTTCAGTGTCATATATAAATTTTGTTACGAAAATAAATCTTGGCAACAATGTACCTTACAAACCGTCATTCATTTGCACATTGTTGTAAACAATGAATAGAAAATACAATTATGTGCACTGTTGCGACAAATTAACAGTTTGGAATTGAGCGTTGTACAAAGAGGACGTGGTGTTATAGTTTGTTCGTAATGGATGGTGATATTCGTTTTGCAAGGGGCTACAGTCTCAAACAGACTCCGGCAGATTTACAGAAGACTGACAGTGATAATGAATCAATTTTTGGAAACGAGGATGATAGTGAATGTGATGGAGATATGATAGAGAAAGATTTACAGGTCGGAGGTGAAGTGGATGTGTGTGAGTGTGAAGAAGATGATAATGGCATTCAGGTAACTAGTGTACCTACTTTTGTGTGTAGATGTGGGCAGATAACATATAACACAGTACCATCTGATGTGCGCAATCGGGTTTCAAAGAATGTAATACGTGTAACTACGCATATTCCTTAGACCACAATTACAGACAAGGGCAGACTGTTTCAGACTTTTCATCACCAATCACATGCAGAGTGTAATAGTAATGCATACCAATAATCATGCAAAAGAGAATAAAATTATGTACCAAACTCTTGTACGCTGGACTGAACTGTACTGTCACTGAGAGCGAGTAGGAGTGTATTTTTAATAAAATTCCATGAAAATGATATTACACATAATACTAATAAATTACAGTATTAGTACATAGTCTGTGGGTTATGAATATTTTGTTTTAAAATAATTTTTGGGACCAAAGAAACTAAACAAAACATGTTTTCATATTTGAAACAAATGTAGTAAGTAATTACAACTTATATGTAACTTAATTATATGAAGAAATTGTGAAGTTGTAGTATCAACTTTGTGCATATGTTTCTCAATACATCATATTTATTTTCATAGAAATATTTCAAATTTCATCTCCATAAAGTCACCTGAATCACTTCGAGGTCAAAAAACACCCCAGGTATACAATAGGTTTTTTTAGAGCTGATACCATGCGAAGTTTGAAAACACCGAAAGGGGCCCCTTTCCGAAGGTCTCATGCCAGGCTCGAAATGTAATTGCAAATAACACCTTAACCGTCCACCTGACAAGGAGGTCACAAAGGTATCGTATTTTTGGAATTTTTTGATATTTTGATACTTGTGGTACGTAAATTTAAGAACTCAAATAACAACCAGCCAAAGCCATTAGACACATCCAGTGGCGGCGCTTCCTATATGTTCACCGGTTCGTGAACCCCCGGAAAAACACATGTCGTAAAAAAAGTAATGAAATAAATAAAAAAACTGAGAAACTACCATTATCCGTTTCGTTCTCCTATCAGATCATTTTATATGCACATTCAAAGTATTTTTATCGCATGATCAATAAAATCGATCGTCGGTAAAGCAGATGCCAAATTGATTCATTGGAACAATCCTAAGGAAATGCAGTCCGAAAACAAAGGAAGTAGGTTACAGTACACTTGTTCGCTCATAGCTTGAATACTGCTCAGCGGTGTGGGATCCGTAACAGGTGGGGTTGATAGACTAACTAGAAAAGATCAAACGGAGAGCAGTGCTCTTCGTTGCCTGATCATTTGGTAATCGAGAAAGCGTTACGTAGATGATCGATAACCTCCAGTAGAAGACTCTGCAGGACAGACGCTCTGTCGGTCGGTACGGGCTTTTGTCGAAGTTTCGAGAACATACCTTTAGCGAGGAGTCTAGCAGTATATCTCGCGAAAAGATCATGAAATAAAATCAGAGAGATTAGAGCCCACACAGAGGCATACCGACAATCTTTCTTTCCGCAAACTATATGTGCTGGAATAGTAGGGAGAACCGATAGTGGTACTCAAGGTACCCTCCGCCACACACCGTCGGGTGGCTTGCGCAGTATGGATGTAGATGTAGAAACGTTTTACGTCGCGGAGAAGCACGTATACGATTCGTAGCGCGGCTACTTAATATAAGAGGCAGTCGCCACAGTGTTGCAACGCGCATGCGCGCCCGAGGTTCAACTTCTTTTCCGAACCCTCCGGAAGCAACATATGGGCGCACCGGCCGCAGGAAAGGTTGAAGGGAAGCGCCGCTTCTAACATTGGTGTTGGAGCTGGTACAGACGTTAGCTCCTGGCTACTCGAGCTCTGACGGTTAGGCACGAATGATGCCGAAGCGCAGACAATGGAGCAACTGCGCCCCTCGCCTTGCGCATCGGCAAATCCTCCATTAAGGCAAAATTCGCCCTTCATATTTCTTTTTGGCGCATTGAAGATTCATCAAAACATGATATATTTGGTAAAATATAACTATAAATTAAAAACGCATGAACTGTAAAAGGCGTCATAAGAACCGATGATGAATAGTATTGAATTCAATAATGTCCACCTGGCAAGAATATCCGTGTGATTAGCAGCATCGCGTTGTGCCGCCGAAGGTTGTAAGTTCGAGACCGACTGCAAACAATTTTTTTAAAGCCAATATTCCTTTTCAAATGAAAGTGTTCAAATGTTTGTAGAGCTTATGGGACTTAACTACGGGGTCATCAGTCCCTAAACTTACAAACTTATGAACTAGCTTATACTCAGGACTTAACAAACATCCATGCCCAAGCGGGGGTTCGAACCCCCCGACCGCAGCGGCCGTGAAGACTGTGACTGGCATGCCGCAGGCCGCTCGGCCACTGCGGGCGGCCAATATTCCTTTTAACCGATACGGTAACAACAATGACTTTTGTATTGATACACGCCACATATCATTGAACGTTTCAGTAAATGTGTCGCGATTTTGAGAGTAAATGACATTTTTACTCTTCTTTCTGGCAGAGAGGGTCAGCCATTACGCTTGCGTAAGGTTAGGAGAGGGTGTTGCTTACAGTGTCTCGTGACCCGAAGGTAGCTTGTATCTTCATCGTAACAGATTCATTTTGTTACAGTCACTTAACAGTGTAAGCATTTTCTTACTGTGTTACAGTGTTCATGACTGTGCGTATTCTTATGCTCTTTGTATTAATTATCAAAGGAAAATGAACAACAAGCCATATCGTTTTCTTCCTGCGCCACTCACACAGGTGCACCAAATTGTCTCTTTCGAAGCCGAGCGGGTGGGGGGGGGGGGGCGCAACTATCAACCTAGATCCGGCACTCATAGATAGGAGTGAACACACATTCATCTGAGGCACCAGCCACCACTGGTCTAAAATATTATAGAGAAATTGGACTTTGAAGTTTTGCAAGTACTTGTAAGTACCATTGTTAGAAATGTTGAAGCATCTGTCGGTGTAGGTCCGTGGTTCGAAGCCCACTGTCACAGATCTGTTGTTGTTGATAGTTTGTAATACTTAACAGTATTTGGTAATTTTTATTAAAAATATACATATTTTTGTTTATTCGTAATGTTTAATATTTTATAAAAGGTTGTCAATAATGACGACTTAAATAGGCAACCAAGCATCCAATCGAACTTGTGTGCGGGAGTATCTTCAACAAATTTACATACTTCCAAGTCAGTTACATAAAACATTTTGCTTTCTATTATTCCACGTGTTGTGTCAGTTTTTTTATGTGTATCTAGACGAGCTGAACACCTTGTCGTTTCTTATAACGATGGTTGAATAAGTTAGCTGCTTGGAAAGCCATTTGTAGCTATAGAGATGAGTTTCCCAAAAACAGCGTATTAGCTCTTCACAAACTGAGCCATCAAAGACAACCGACGTCAACTAATAGTGAAGCCAATACTGTAACAAAAACTTGTTGAGTATCCTTGATTGAAACCATCATTATTAACAACCTTTTTTAAAATAGAGAAAATTACCAATTGACAAAAATACGTACATTTTTCGTAAAAATTAATATATATATATATATATATATATATATATATATATATATATATATATATATTGCTGTTCGTTAGCCCCGTTAAAACTCGAGAACGGCTGAACTGATTTGGCTAATTTTAGTCTTGAAATATTCGTGTAAGACCACGGAAAGTTAAAACGGTGATAAAATATGGAAAAGTTGTCCACAAAAGAGGAAAATCGGAAAAAACTGAAACAGCTTTTCCAGTAAGCTATCAATACTGTTCGTCCAATTGCGAAAAATTTTGTACATATCATGTTGAAAGCAAGAGGAAGGTTCGCATCAAACAAAAATTTGGAAAAGTCGCCCGGAAAGTAGGAAAATTTAAGGAAAAACCGAAAGCGATGTTTTCTATGGATAAAAATCAAGTGCCACATGATTGTAAGCGTATCTCTTGAGTACGGCTTGACAGGAAAAGGCCTATATGAAATAATTTATTGGAAAATCTACCAGAAAATTTGAGAAAAACTGAAAGTGCGTTTTTAATGTGTTTTTATTAAATTCAATCCTATAACTATTCGGAAGACGGAGGGCGGTAATTTTTGGTGCTTTGTTTTGTTCATTATCGTCTTGGAAAGTTTTCAGTATATATAAAATTATAATAATAATAATCATCATCATTAGAGACTGATTATGCCTTTCAGCGTTCAGTCTGGAGCATAGTACCTCTAATAATAATACTCCATGTACCCTATTTAATGCTAACATTGAAGCCTTGTCTGATGTTATGCCTTTCACATCAAAATCATTCTTCACTGAATCTACTTTCTTCTTGGTTTACCTCCTCTTACCCTCCGCTGCCGAGCTCATGAGTCTCTTAGGTAACCTTGTTTCTCCCATGCGTGTGACATGACCCCACCATCTCAGTCTGTTCGCTCTAACTGCTTCATCCATGGTGTTCATTCCCAGATTTTCTTTGATTTCCTAATTATGGGCACCCTCCTTCCATTGTTCCCAACTATTTGTACCTGCAATAATTCTTGTTACTTTCATATCTGTAACCTCTGCCTTATGAATAAGGTAACCTGTATCCACCCAACTTTCACTCCCATACAACAACGTTGGTCGAAAGATAGAGCGGTACACTGCTAACGTAGTCTTGGTACTTACTTCCTTCTTAGCTGAGCACTCACTGCATTAGCTTTGCTGCAGCTCGACTCCAGTTCTTTCGCTATGTTGCCATCCTGTGAGAAAATACATCCCAGCTACTTGAAACTGTCTACCTGTTCTAACTTTGGTCCTCCTATTTGGCACTCAATCTGTTTGAATCTCTTTCGCACAGGCATTACTTCCGTTTTGGAGATGCTGATCTTCATATCGTAATCCTTGCACCTCTGATCGAGCTCTGAAATAGTAGTTTGAAACCTTTCAATTGAATCGGCCATTACAACTAAGTCATCCGCATATGCGAGACTGCTTATTTTGTTTTCACCTATTTTAAACTCGCCCTGCCAGTCTAATTTTTTCAACATATGGTCCATGAATAGTATGAACAACAATGGTGACAGGTTACAGCCTTGTCGTACCCCTGAAACTACCCTGAAGCATGAGCTTAATTTGCCATCAACTCTAACTGCTGCCTGACAGTCTACGTAAAGCCCTTTAATTGCCTGCAGAAGTTTGCCTCCTATACCATAATCTTGTAGAACTGACAGTAGCTTCCTCATAGGAACACGGTCAAAGCCTTTTCCGGATCTAAGAAACATAGATACAATTCCCTGTTTCAATCATTGCACTTTTCCATTACTTTCCATAGGCTAAAGATCTGGTCCTGACAGCCTCTAAGAGGCCTAAACCCACACTGATTTTCATCTAACTTGTCCTCAATTAATACTCGCACTCTCCTTTCAACAATACCTGAGAATATTTTGCCTACAACCTAATTAAAGAGATACCTCGATAGTTGTTGCAATCTTTTCTGTTTCCATGTTTGAAGATTGGCGTGATTACCGCTTTCGTCCAGTCAGACGGAACCTCTACTGATCCCCACGCCTTTTCAATTATCCTGTGTAACCACTTGAGACCTGATATTCCACTGTATTTGAAGAGTTCCTGCTTAATTTCATCCACCCCAACTGCTTTATTGCACTGTAATCTACTGACCATTTTCTCCACTTCCTGAAATGAGATTCTGTTTCCATCGTCATTCCTATCTCATTCTACCAGAAAATCTGACACATAATTGAACTTTTCACCTACATTGAGCAATTCTTCAAAATATTCCCTCCATCTGCTCAAGGCATCCACAGGATTGACTAGCAGCTTTCCTGACCTGTCCAAAACACTTGTTAATTCCTTCTTTCCCTTTCGAAGATTGCTAATTACGCTCCAAAATGGTTGTCCCGCAGCTTGACCCAGAGTTTCTAACTTGTTTCCAAAGTCTTCTCATGATTTCTGCTTGGAGTCTGCAATTATACGCTTGGCTTTGTTTCTTTCTTCAACATAAATTTCTCTATCTGCCTGATTCCTAGTATGGAGCCATTTTTGAAGTGCCTTCTTTTTCTTTTTACAGGCTGCCTTGACTGTGTCATTCGACCAAGCTGTCTGCTTCTTCCTGCCTTTACACACCACTGTTCCAAGACATTCTCTAGCTGCTTCCAGTAGTGTGTCCGTGTACCCTGACCATTCCTCTTCCAGTGACTGTAAATCATTACATTCAACTTACTGGTATCTTTCCGAGATCATTGTTATGTATTTGTGCCTAATTTCCTTGCCTTGAAGTTTCTCCACTCTTATCCTTCTACACGTGGACCTGACTTTCTGCTCTTTTGGCCTCACAAAACCAATTTCAATGGAAATTAAATAATGATCAGTATCATCAAAGAACCCCCTGAAAACACGTGTGTCCTTGACTGTCTTCCTGAATTCCTGCTCTGTTATTATATAGTCAATGATAGATCTGGTTCCCCTTCCTTCCCAAGCATAGCGGTGAATGTCCTTATGCTTAAAGAAGGAGTTTGTGATAACTAAGCCCATACTGGAACAGATATCCAAGAGCTGTTTACCGTTCCTGTTGGCCTCCATATTCTTTCCAAATTTACCCATAAACTTTTCATAACCTTCTGTTCGATTTCCTATCCTGGCGTTGAAATCACTCATGAGTAAAACACTATCCTTATCCTTCACTCTAACAACTACATCACTATGTGTGTTGTAAAATCTGTCCATCTCATCTTGATCTGTCCCTTCACAGGGTGAATACACTGCCACAATCCTAATTTTCTTACTGGAGATGGCCAAATCTATCCACATCAGTCGTTCATTTACATACCTTATTGCAATTATGCTGGGTTCGATTGCTTTCCTGATGTAAAACCCTACACCCCACTGTGCTCTTCCTACTTTGACTCTTGACAGGTAGACTTTGTATTCTCCGACTTCGTCCTCTTTCTCTCCTCTTACTCTAACATTACTAACAGCTAAAACATCTAACCCCATCTTATTTGAAGCCTCCGCCAGCTCTACCTTCTTCCCATTGTAATCCCCATTGATATTAATAGCTCCCCATCTCATTCCAGATCGTTTGCCAAGTCGTATCTGAGGAGTCCCTGGTCTGTCAGGGGTGGGACTCCGTCACCTCCAAAGTTCCGAGGCATTTTGCTCTGATTGTTGCCAGCAAGATGTTGAAGTACCTGGGAAGCAGGTTGCTAGCTTTACTTGCCCAGGGCCCCAATGGGTTTTACCCCTAACGGTTGTGGGACTAACCGGTGGATTTTGTAGTTTTTGCCGTCTGAGCACAAAGGTGGCCACGACTCAGAATATGTCTGAGATGCCCAACCTTACTCTAGAGTAACTGGTATCCCAACTGTCAGGGCCACTTACTTGGCCACTCATACGTTGCCCTTGGTTCATGAACTAGGACATGACTACAGGAACGCACACCACGAACCACAAAAAAAATGACAGTTAAAAAGGAAAGTCGCAAATTTCGAAACAGTTAGGTAATAAAACTGTGTGGGTATTCGATTACAGCGGAAATAATTGTCACGGCGGGATTTCAGTTACCGCCCCTACCATTGTATCGCTAGAACGCTACCACCTTTTTATTATCATTATTTTTTTAATTCCCTTTATGTCATATGAGTAGTTCTGTCCCTTTCGATCGCTGATCCTGTTCGTTCGTTGTCGTTCAGCCGGGCGCGCTGAGACATGGCGCACGGCGACCTCCTCTACACCGACTTCCGAAACTTCAAACTCGATTTTGTGGAGAATTTTTGAGATATTTGTCGAATGGATTTGAGACGAAAATCGGATTCTGCATAACTTTTGTGTCATATATTTTTCCATGTCTCGAGCCCTTTTGAATGTATTTGCATAAATATCTGCGGTTTTACACGGTCTGTTTTCTGTGAAGTGTTCCAAATATTTTGGTCGTGCGGTTCAATCGCTCGGCACCAACTTTTACGGTCGTATTTGGTGGCCGCCAGGAACCAAAACCAACTTTTGGCGGTATAACCAGACGCCGCTACAGGACGACATTATTCCACCCTATCTCCGCTGTTATGCGTGGAATGGAAAATGTATTTTTTTTTTTTTTATTTTTTTTTTTTTTAGTAAAGATTTTTCATAAGTGAATATCAAGTAACTTCTGAGTGACGGCGATCAGACATTGTCAACATTTTCCTTGCACTTTCGCGAAGGTTATAGGAGTAATTATACCAGTTTATGACACATAGTTCAAGCGACAAGACGCTATGAACACTTAAGATTTGTGAAAAGTAGGCGCATTATGAATGACGTTTAAGTTTATTACTCCCTTGATAATGAATGTCTTCGAACATATTGTTACGCCGCAAACATTGTGGCAGGGGAATATGTTAAGATCTTGGTTTGCTCACTTTAGCAAGACGGAATAAGGTCAGCAGCCGGTAGCAGAAAATTCTCAGCCGCCTTTCGTGATAACGGCAGCCGCAACGTCGGTAAGTGGAAAGCCTACCGTCAGCGAACTGTATGTGAGTAAAATGGCTGTCAGAGACGCAGCTAGTAAACATTTCATAACTACACGTAACTCTCTCACAAGAGTGAATAAGACCACGGATGCGTCAGCGGTAAAGATACATCGGGCGAATACTGAATTTTCAAAGGGAACACATTCAAACCGTTTCATACGTCATAGCTTCCGCCAATTTTATGTATAAATACTCCCACATTTAGAAGTAGCAGTCACTCGGTCTTCTGAATCGACGATGCCCAGGAGGTAGTCGTTAGTTCACTGGCCTAATCGTTGTGCTCAGTCTTTTTCACAGATAGCAGTACATACGGGTAGCTGCTAGAGGCAGTTATGATATGGAATCTGGTAGAGGCCATACTTCACACTTAACATCATCTGGGAAGATGGTGATCCGCTGTGCTGACGACTTCACACCTCTATGGTGGCTGACTGAGAACATCGTAGTCTTCAGTGGTTGGTTACTAAAGGCCAATGTTCCTATCGTCGAGTTAGCACTCTGGTGCTCATCCGGCCAGCCGGTGTCCCGAGTCGGGAACCAGCACGACATCCGACTTCAGAAGGGTCCCTGCGTGGATCCACTGGCCGCTGCATAGCCTGGTGAAGGGATATAGCACTTTACAATGTCTTTCCATCGCTTCCCGGCATCGCGGTGCGGGCACTACCATCATACGAAACACCAAGGTTGCAGCTCGAAGGTGACGCCACTTACTGCTCTAGCTCCTGTAGAGCTAGCGCCTTTATCAAACTTATGCATGTTACGGAATAAAATATGTCGTCTATAATTCTGTTTCACTAGCGTCCCTTGGCGCTCCACCCGGTTCCACGCCTCATCCTGACCCAAAGCTGAGAACATATCGCTCGCTCACAGCAATATTTTGCAAATAATTCCCATTTTGATCAAATAATGTACCTACAAAATTACTTCATTTTACTACCTACAGTTTAAGAGAAATTATATCAGAAACACTGAAAATAAACTGTGTTTCTTCATGTATTATGTGATTTCGTGCCGTTGATTCGATAACGATGAATCTTTGTCAGTATATTTTTTTGCACTATCGCAAAGGTTGTTGACACAATTACTACATTGACTACTAATAATTTCGTGTTTTGTATGCTGAATGTTGTAAACGTCCACAAAATTTGAAGAGTTACTTCAATCTTGATGAAACTTTGGACATTTAATCTTCAAAACAAGAGGAACATCACTGCTTACTTAAGATTAATACGGTATATGGCAGACACTACTTCTCTTATAACCTTGATAGAAGACGTAATAGATTAAGGTGGTGGATGACGAAAAGTGATTGGCAGATGAGTTAGAGAGAGAGGGGTAGGAGCAGATGGAGAGAGAGTGGATTTGAGGAGACAAACAGACAGATAGAGAAAGAGAGAGGGGGGTGAAAAGATGAACAAAGAGAGAAGGAAAGAGAAGATGGACAGAGAAAGAAAAGGGAATGAGACGCTGCGTTCGGGGGCTCGAATCCTCCCTCGGGCATGGGTGTTTGTGTTGTCCTTAGCGTAACTTAGTTTAAGTTAGTCACGTAATTAGTGTATAATTCTAACGACTGATAACAACGCACTTTGGTCACATAAGACCTCACACACATCTGAACACTTTTTGGGAATGAGAGAAGGGCTAACTGATTGTACATGACAGGGTAGCATGGAGAGCTGCATCAAACCGGTCTTAGGACTGAACACCGTAACAACAACAGTCTGATGTTACCTTCTGTGACAGACATTAAGATTTCCGCCGTTTGAACTAATAATTGCAAATATAATATTAATGATAATAATAAAATGTGAACAGGGATCTGCTAGTAACGTCTGCCCTGTTCAACAAACCGGCAATGCGGTAGAAATGGAACAAGATAGAAACAGCGATTCATAGAATCACATTCTAAGGACTTACATGTTTGATTCACTTGCACACGCAAAACGGGCAACTACATTTCCGCAACTGCCAGGTCGATGTTAATGGCAGTAGTATAAATCAAATATGATTATAAGAGTTTCTGCAAATGGCATTTCTTATTAGTCTCATTATATCGCTTTGTCTTCTGCTGTTTTCACAAAATTTGAAAAATTCCTGACTTTTAATCCCTTAAATTCTATGAGCTGCGGCCATGGAATGAGAAAATGGACAGATAGAAGAAGGATAAGATGGGCAGATAGAGGTGATGGCAGTCGATGGAGAGAGAATGTAGGAAAGAGTTTACTTTTCTCAAGGGCATGCTCCAAAGTCAGTAAATCGACTGTTGTTCTACTTGCGTTTCTGAAATAAAAACAGGAGTCATACTACCGTCTTTGCTATAAAAAGTAATTCAACACAGCCACAGCAACTTAATTATTTGGTTGATATATTTCCTCGGCGAATCAAAGTTGGAAAGAATGGTCTCACTACTTTCCCATTCATTTAACATCAGTTGGAGCCACAGTGAAACGTGTCCGATCTACTAAAAACACAGATGCCGTCTTCGTAGTGAGGGGAAAGATTTATATGCAGATGACAATGAAAATAGAACCGCGGCAGGAAATATTCGAAATTATTACACAGTCTTGCTTAAAGCATTCATTCTGATATAGTTGTATAACAGTTTGGAAATTTAGCTCAACTCTAGAATGCGCCGTTCACAAACATTACTTATTCGCTATGCAAATGTTGGCAACGCCTATACTTATATGACAGGAAATACGACTTGTGGAAATCTCATTGTACTCAAAGGGATAGGTTAAGTTGGGAGACACTTGTTTGGCTTAGCATTGGCGAATCCAACGGATGAGAAAGTATAAAAACTAGCTACGGTAAAGCATGTGTTAAAATACAATAAGTGAAGTTAAAATTATTATTGGTCAATTAAATCAGCTGCTTTGGAATGTTAACTTTCCATCACCTCTCTAAGTAGGCGTTGCCAACATTCACATCACGGTAAGAACACAGGCGGCCGTTTCTAGACTTCTACCAGAAATTTCAGTTGAAATCTTCAGCACTGAAAGTCAATGATGATCAAATGACAGAAAGATAGTTTTGTATTACTGATTTATTCTTCTTATTAAAAATGGGTTATTCAGTTGTCATTTCAAAATTTCCACAGCCTAAACACTTACGGCTTTATGTGTTTCAGCCTAGTCAATATTTCAGTTCAGAAATATGTCTACGAATATGGCGCAGACAAGCAGTTGGAGGTACAGCGTCAGGATGTTGAGGATGGTTGAGGGCGCGTACAGCAGAATGAACACGGCAGTGAAACAGAATCCACCCCTCACGGCGGTTGCCACAGTGTTCTCAGTCCCTGCTCTCAACAGGGCATCCAACAGCATCATTGATCTGTTCTTCAAGTTTCTGTCGTCCTTTTCAAGGCGATGAAGTGTATTATCCGAACGGCTTCTATACATAAGACTGCCCGTCTCAAACGCAGTTGGTAGTTCGACGGTCTTACTTTCTTCTACAGTGGC
Organism: Locusta migratoria; assembly: GCA_026315105.1. Taxonomy (NCBI): domain Eukaryota; kingdom Metazoa; phylum Arthropoda; class Insecta; order Orthoptera; family Acrididae; genus Locusta; species Locusta migratoria. The sequence continues at coordinate 44,070,311 of CM048748.1, forward strand.
TATGGACCTATCTTCTGAGTCATATTTCTGTTGGTTCATGTCAATTTCACTACCATTGTCAATAGTGTTATTCGACTCATCGATTGGTAGCATATCGGTAAAGGATCTTTCTTCTGTTTTTTCAGAGTCTCCGTCGCCTACGACTTGAAGTGTCGTTGCCTGCACATCTTCTGTAGTAGTTTCCTCCACACTAATACTCGTGTCTGCTGTGGTAAAAGAAGGAAGGCTTTCACCGGAATTTTTCGCTTGGGACCCTGCAGCGTCTTCGAACACTTCCTGAGAAGAGCTGTCGAGCTGCACGACCCTGAATTTTCCAGTTCGTTCGTCACTTTGAACACATACTTGTGCTAGATCGTAACAGGTGCTGTCTTCCACTAACGAACTGACCACTTTTCCACTTCCGATGTCGTTTACTTCTTGTTCTACATCTTGATCGTCATTTAACGAAGCCTCAGCCACCGGAATATCTCTTCTTTCGGAATCACACTGGTCAGCCTCACCAGCGTTCAGTAAACTTCTCAACACCATCTGCCGGTAGTAGTTTTTGTCGTTCACGTCGCAGATAGTCCCCAAATCTGCTGAGGTCAAATCCACACTGAGCAAGAGGCTTTCGTTTAACGAAATTCCACTCTCGCGCCCGTCCAGGGTGGAAATCCGACCTTTCTCACTGTTGCCTTCAGTTCCGGAACGGAAAAGGTCAGACACGCGCGCTGCGTTTTTAACCGGCATAAGATGTGAAGAAGAATGCTTTTCCGTACCTGCGGCGGCGGCGTAGTCCGCTTGAGTCGATGCACTGGCGTTACTCAGCTGAGTTTCGCTGCTGCTTGACAGAATCGCCTCGTGGGTAGTTGAAGCAGTCGCGAAGAAACCGACATCCTTGCACGTCGTAATTCTGTGCCTCCCTGGTACCTCCGGAATTCCGTTGCTCTCCGAAATCGAAGCATCCTCTTCTTGTGGCGATGGAGAGGGCTCGATTTTGTTTGCAACGGTCACTTGCGACCACTGGCTGTCGGTTTCCTGGCAAATTAATTCATGCGACGGTATGTCTGACTCCTGGAAGGGAGTGACGTTTTCCATTCTTCAACTAGTTACACTATGGCTCAGTAAGCAACGAAATAATTTGCTGTCTGATATAACTTTAGAATTTTGATTGTTACTGTCATCTCCGTGGAAACGCCGGTTATCCCATAACAACTGAAAATCTGAAGCGATGTAATCAGAAAATATCTGTCGTTGATGTTATTTTACTCACTCTGTCGATCCGTCAATAACGGATTGAAAATATTATCCCAGTTTTGACTGTGACTATCACTCTTTGTAACGAAACTAATGGTAAATCACAGACGTGTAAGCATAAACTATGGAGTTTGTGGTACCGAAGTCACTTACGTACGTTAGCTATTTAAATATTCATGTTTACGGGAAAATGTGAAATATGTCAAGACACAAAAATAGAACCATATCTGAAACTGAACGCTAAAAAGAATGTGGAAACGCGTGAATAGGACTCTCAATGTAAGTAGTCCTTGCAAACATAATATTATAGGCCATATGAATTGAGTGTTTCTGACGTTCCCCGTTCAAGCCACCGGAAACTGGTGACTTAAAGTTTAGCGCAAAAACCGACCTATGTGTCCTATCTCGCGCAATTAAAATCAATTGTATCTGTGGTCGAACCGAGATTTTCTTCTCATACAGACACTACTACAATCTTTCTTAGTTCTATTCGGCTGTTTCTTTGTGATTAATCTTGATGTAATTGTTTTCGTAAAAACTGCCAAAGGAATGTAGACCCTGTTATTTCAGAAGTACGAGAATTTTATGATACGAAAGCGAGAATCGCGCGCTCTGGATTTCACAACAGTGCTTCTCTTAGGGGAATGTTAGCTAACAATAAAGTCGTACGATACAATTCATAATAACGTCGTAGTTCTCCCCGTGGCTTCGGCATCTGTATACCTACAAATACTGCAGAATAAGAAGTAGAAAATTGAAAGTTTTGAAACAATGAGTTAACCACTACAGTTTCTGAGTGCTTCAATTTTCGTAAGATTTTCTATATGTGATTCAAGGAAGCATAATGGTAATTAGTTCTCATACAATCGATCAGGTCGCGTTGTAGAATTTCAGGAAAAACTGTATTAGTTTTTAAATGATTAGTTGTATCCAAGAATTGTCGGATATTATCGATAAAAATAAAACTTAAATCCTGTACGTTGTGACTATATCAATTGAGAACGGCTGCTCCGTATAAGTAATTATTAATCTATCCGTTTGTATTAGTCCAAATAAGGCTTTCTTAGTGATAGTAAATTTTGGAAAAGTATCACGTAAAGTTGAAAAGTCCATGGGGTTATACAGGGTGTCCCAGCTATCTTGTCCACCCAAAATATCTCTGGAACAATAACAGCTATTGGATAACGACTCTCACCGGTATCAATGTACGGCTGGGGCCCATGAATGTACATATTTGGAAACATTCTAAAATGAAAGCAGATGTGTTTTTTAGCACAAACTTTTTTTTTTTAAATGGACACCCTATATTTTTTCTTCGGCAATCCATAGCATGACAAATCACATAAACAATGGCGTCGATAGCATCGCAATATTCCAATTATATCCTGAGATATTTCGACGCGAAGTTGACGCTTGAAATACGCGAAACGCGCGACTAGCGCGCGTCCTGAGCAGCATGGGGTTCTCGCCTGAGTCTCAGGACGTGCGCTAGCCGTGCGTTTCGCGTATTTCAGGCGTAAACTTTGCGTCGTAATATCTCGGGATATAATTGGAACATTGCGATGCAATCAATGCCATTGTTTATGTGATTTCTCATGCTATGGATGGCTGAAGAAAAAATATAGGGTGTCCATTAAAAAAAAAACATAAGTTTGTGTTAAAAACACATTTTCTTTCGTTTTAGAATGTTTCCAAATATGTACATTCATGGGCCCCAGTCGTACGTTGATACCGGTGAAAGTCGTTATCCAATAGCTGTTATTGTTCCAGAGATATTTTGGGTGGACAAGATAGCTGGGACACCCTGTATATGACTCATTGACTAACTCATAATTCTAACAATGGATATGCTTGGTTATTGTTTTAATGATCCTAGAAAAGCATTTAGGAAAAGTCGGAATGTCACTAAGGAATGTGGAAATTTTAGGACTAAACAAACATATTATAATTTTACGCATTTTCGGCCATAAACAACAGACGGTCGATATACTGAGCTGACTCGTAAAAATAAAGCAGTACAATTGTTTCAAATGTGGAAATTAAAACTTTCAGAAATGTTTGGCAAAAACATATTCCAGTAAAAAATACATTTTAAAATAAAATTACATCTTCTTGACTGATGAGCTGGAAACTTTACACGAGGATGTATTTTCCAATCGGTATGATGTTTATACTCCGGAGGCCAGACACGCATCACGCTGAGTTCATTGCCTAAACGTCTGTACCGTTTGACCGATTATCAGGAGGATTCTCACATGTGTGTATGTCATCATAAGATTTATTTGTGTACTAAGCAAGTCTAAGATCCTGATGGGAGGAGAAGCGAGAGGAGACTGTGAGCGGGACGAGTAAATGGACAGAGAGACTGTAGGGAGGAGAGTGATACAGTTTAGATGATTGAGGGTTGAGAGAAGATGGTGAAGAGAGAAATGGGGTGGGAGGAAATGGACGGGAGGAGGAGGAGGCAGGATGGAGGAGAAGGTAGATAGGTGAGAAGAAAAGAGGGACTAACGGAAGAATGAGACCAGTAAATACACAAGCTACGCTAGGCATTATGCTGGTTCAGGAATAAAGAAGAACGTATCGTTTCCTTTCCTGGACATATTCTATCATGTGGGTCACGCAGAAGCTAAATAATAATTTTATACTAAGTCTGGTACAGGTATGAGTGATAGCGTTGATTAAGGATAAGGAATGTAATTAGAGCTTGATACCGGTACTTGGTCCAACATTCTCCGTTCGGTATTGGTAGTAACGTAGAATTTTAGTTCCCTACAACATCAAATATCGCACTATAGGACACACAGCATTAAATATACTATTTTCTCCACGACATGTGGCAGCTGTCGCAACTATTAATGATCTCTGTAAAAATGCATTTTTAGCGGCGAAAACCATGAATAAAAAATTTGCGGTTTTCTGTCCGCTTCAAGTGGTTGAAACTCCACGAGCTTCAGGCCAAGAACTCCTTGGGCATTGTCAAGTGGCATGATTGCCTACTGGCTGCTATTACGGACATATATACACCAGCTGCCGTTTGTGGCGTCACTAGTACTGCCCCCCCCCCGCCCGCCCAATCCCCGCCCCCAAATTTCACCAAATATGGGCACGCGTTCAGTCGGTGTTCCATGCGCCCGTTTTATCTCAGCGATTGCTGGATCCCACGCCGAGCTGAGATGCAGGCCGCCGTCTCTGGTAAGGGCTGTTTTAATTTAGATGCCATTTTAATTACACAGTCGCAGAATCCGTTAGTGCGAGCCCCGACGATGATTTTATCAAATTTGATACGACGACCGTTTACTAAAGTATGCCCAGCGAAAGCAGTTTTTTCTGGGTATCGTAAACGATAAACCTTCCTTGTTCCTTTTTTGCGTTCTTCGACAGTTCGTACTGTATGTACGATATAAGAATGGCCACACTCCCAAAATATCTTGTACACTCCAAGTATTGTGAGACCTGCTTCAACCGGTCTCAGTAATTGACGGATTTTCGGCGCAGGCCTAAAGACTGATTTGATCTTGGGTCTCTTAAGCAGCCGACTTATTTTTCACGACACTCAGCTACAGAACGTCAAAAAAAAAAAAAAAAAAAAAAAAAAAAAAAAAAAAAAAAAAAAATCTTTTTCTCGTCAGTGGTCACATTATGGTTATTTCCTGAGGTCGCGTCACTTATGACCGTTGTAGCCATTATTCCTGAAGACTTTGCGTTGGTGGTTTGATTAATGTGGCACGTTATCGGCGTCTGATATTGTTATTTCACGATGTACCAACTCCTGTAATACAGTGCAATTCTGTGCCAGTGATGATGGCTAACGGCGTGCAAGTGCAGACTGGTGTGGGATGGTTTTCTACAGACGCTGTGTGTAAGGCATCCATTCCGTTTGCGACGAACAAGGACATCGAGGAAGGGCAATGCATTCTCTTCTTATTTGTCCATGGTGAAATCGATGTTGCTGTTGATGCTGTTCATTAATGAGCCCCATTGCTCATTTCGAATATTATAGTAAGGGTAACTACTAGGTTTTCCAATGGTGTTACGTATATCCTTTCACATTCACACAGAACTACATCGTCTTTTATTTATGAAACAAGTAAGAGAAAATTTTCAAAAGTTAGCCAATAGGTAGCCACAAAACCGTATAAAATGTTCCTTCCCTTTAGGGAAGGAAATTGTAATTGAGGGAAACGAAAAAGAGTGATCCTTGTTGGAAATTTTAAAGTACTCTGCTTACTTTGGAAGTCGTTTCCTTACCGTATGGATAGCGCATTAGGTGGTATTCAGTCTGTGCAGCTTAATTCTTATGCCACCAAACTGGGTTGGTCATCAGTCCCTAGACATACAAACTACTTAAAGTAAGTTAAACCAACCTACGGACATCACACACATTCATGCCCGAGGGGGGATTCGAACCCCCGACGCGCGAGTTAATTTGCAATTTGATGCAAAATTACTGGAAAAATCATTTATTTATTTACGAATCAACAAACAGTTTTCCTCCTTTCTACAGTCCGATTTCTATACACTTTTGTAAACTACAAAAATGCATCGTTCATTTCGTCCGTTCAGTAACACAGCAGTACCTACAAGAAGAAGAATGGGAACCAGGGAAGGGCTAGTAACTCGACAGATCTTGGGCTAACCACCTTAGCTGTCGAGGGAGCAGTAATTGAATGAAGATATTGGAGGCTAGCGAGGAGGGGATCCCCGGTTTTGTCAGAGTTGTTGTGAGTCCCCCGAGGGAGTCCCGGGCTACAGCGGGTCTCGTTTCGGAGAGTGGTGGGCTAGCCGCGGCTGTGATTGAACGCCGCTCTCACAGGGCTTCCGGGAGTCAGCGCAGATGCCGAGATCATCCGGCAGCAGATAAATGTCTCTACACCAACCGGAACCCGATTTCTGCGGCAGGCTGCATTACGGGGTAAACTGTATCGAGATTAAATTTGACGTAAACAGTGACAAACGAAGCACTGTTACATTAATCTACAAGACCAAACCTCTTATTTAAATATTGTAAGTAAATCTGTCTTATCCAGGAAAATAATTGGTACTGAAGGCAGTGGAGACACTTTACCACGCAACTACATCTCTATCTATACTCCACGAGTCACCTTTGTGACGGTGGAAACTTTCTGAACTGCGTCACCTCCTCGTCATGTTCTAGACGCGTATGATTCACGGAAAAAACGATTACCTGTATGGCACTCTGAGGGCTATAATGTGTCTTTTTACGTTTCTGATTGTTTCGTGATATACTCGTAGGAGGAAGCAATATATTGGTTGACTCTTTGAGGTACGTACACTCTGTTAACTTTGTCAGAAGCCTGCACCGTGATACAGAAGGTCTCTTTTCCAGTGTCTGCGGCTGGCATTTCCTTATCATCTCTTTGATGCGTTAGAGCTTACTAAATGAGACGGTAAATAAGCGTGCTGCTCTCCTTTGGATCATCTCTATGTCTTCTATCAAAGTTACGCTATAACGTGTGCCATAATGGTGAGCGCTGAAAGAACGAGTGTTTTACAACGTAATTCCTTTCTTGTCGGACTACAATTCCTAAGGATTCTTTCAATGTATCGCAGTGTCATTTTATGTTAAAATTATGTAATTTATTGTTTAACATTAATTCTGAATAGAATAGAATATAGATACTACAACATGTTTCACAATATATAGCCTGCAAGCCTGGAAACTTTTCAAAAATTAATTCATAGATTCATAAATGAACAAGATGTAATAATTACATCTAAGAAATTCGGAAAAGAATCCACCTCCTCACAAAGTGTCCCCACAGTGGGACCTTCCTTAATGAGCATAATTCGCTACTGACTCATGTCTGAAGTGCAAAACAGTGGTGGTGCAAAATTTACGTTCCTTTCGATAATCACGTGAAAATAGATATAATGCTTTCTATTCCGAAAAATACACAAAAAATACACGAAAATATAGAAGGAAGTTGTTTCAACCAAAACGAAAATTAAATTCGTTGCCTTTCAGACTACAAAATAGTTTCCATTTTTTGGCGGGGGCGGGGGGGGGGGGGTATGCAGTAATGACAAGGGTAGGGTTCTCCAGAATATTTATTCTTTGAAAGGGGTCGCCGGAATATTTTTCTTCGGAAGGGGCTCGCACATTCGATAATGTTGAATAACACCGCTCTAGATGGAACGCTTTACTAAAGCTATGATCGGTTATGGTTCATCAATTCCTGTCGACCTCGTCAGAAGTTTAGTCTCTACCACAGAGGTACGTTACAAGACGCATACAGATAGCAAGTTTCCCAATGTTTTTAATGAAGACAAATAGATCTATGACACAAATTTCTCTTGTTGGTTCTCCCACGGCTTGAGAGGTTCCGACAGTGACACTGTTCGTTAATATACGAACCGTAGCGCTCATCGAATTTATCCGGAGCTCTCTCAATTCACTAAAACACTATGAGCAAACGGATGGTGCGTGACTAATGTACGTTTCATTCCTAAAGTCATTAATGTGTCCATCATGAAGAGCGCAGTCGATGACCGTCCCTCGGTGATGATCACTTGGTCGAGCAAGTGTATCAGCCCATCGTGGAGAACCGTCGATTTACGATTACGGAGATCAGCAGCCATTTTCCGCAGATATTGCGATCGTTACTGCATGAAATTTACACTTAGCACCTGCTTTCCAAGACATTTCGAGTAAGGTGGGTGCTGAAAGAGTCACACTCGGGTGTCCAGCGAAGTACTTCGGAGCACCACTGTCATTTCTGCAATGGTATCATGATCATCGTGAGGAGTTCTTCGCCAGGATCGTCACTAGCGATGAGATGTGACTTTTGTCTCTCTCCGGAAACCAAGAGGTAGTTAAGGATTTGGTGTCACTGAAGATCTCCTATCAAGACGACGTTGATACTGTGTACAGGATTAAGTGTTCACGGTATTGGAGAAGTTGGATTTTCTGCTCAGGAAGTTCCTGCCCAGAGGTGAAATAGTGGACACTAACGAGAACTGAGAAACATTCCAAAGTGGCAAGATTCCATCCTGCACAAGAGTAAAATGCTTACTGCAGGTGTTTTGTTGCTCTATCACAGGACTCGTTGCCATTTGGTTCGGCGTAGGTTTTGCAGAGGAACGATATATCGGATAAACCAACTGATAATTGACATCTCGAAAGGTGTTCCAAGCGTGTTTACTTGTTGTTGTTATTGTGGTCTTCAGTTCGCAGACTGGTTTTATTAAGCTCAACATCCTACCCTGTGCTTGCAAGCCTCTTCATCTGCAATTAAGACCGGAAACCTACATCTTTTGACTTTGCTTACTACATTCGTCTCCCGGTCTCTCTCCACGATTTTTATCCTTCACACTTTTCTGTTTTGCTAAGTTGGCAATTACCAGAAGCCTCAGAAAGTGTAACACCAACAACCTATCCCTTCCCTTAGTCTGGATATGCGAGACACTCCTTTTCTCCCCAGTTTTGTTGAGCGCTTCCTCATTAGCTATGTGATGTACCCATCTAATCTTCAACATTCGTCTGTAGCTCCACATATCAAAAGCTTCGGTCATCTGTTTGTCTGAACAATTTATCGTCAGTTTACTCAGTTTCTACCACTGCGTTCCTACCATACACTTCGTCTCTATTAACTGACTAGTTTAGGTAGAAGTTGAATATAACCTTTCGATCCGTGTTTTAACTCCTGATACCTTCAGAATTTGAAACAGTGTATTCCAATAATCATTGTCAAAAGCCGTCTCCAGATCTACAATTGCCAAACACGTAGGTCTGTCTTTCTTCAACCTATCTTCTAAGATTAGTCGTAATGAAAGTATTGCCTCCCCTGTTAGTTCATTTAGCCTAAATCCAGACCATTTTCCATTCGTCTGTAAATAATTCGTCTTAAAATTTTGCAACAGTTACTATTTAAATTGACAGTTCTGTAATTTTCACATTTGTCTGCACTTGCTGTTTTAGGAATAGGAATTGCAATTTTCTCCTTGAAGTCGCAGGGTGAGAGGTAGTAATACTATTTATATTCATATTTTCCAATTTCATTTAGTCTGTTGATTTAATTGTATGTTGGGTTCTTTGTATTCTAATTTCTCAAAATTCTTAACGCCAGATGATAACCATTGCATGATTTTGGTACATTGGGAATAAGCGACCTGGGTAATTGTTTTTAGGCGCTTGCCGCCACCAGCGAAAAACGTGGGAGAGAAAGCTGCCTTCTTTCGTGGCCAGCGCTGTCGCGACAGCATGTCGCCCCAAGCTCCGGGGATTGGGGAGAGAAAGCCGCTCCGGGCTCGCTCGGTCACTCCGGGCAGTCGAAGGGAAAGCGGGGCCGGCAGCAGTCCGTATGCTGCCTGGAACCTTGCGGTCGGCTGGCGCCAAATTTTACAACTTTATTGGCGCCACGTTGGCGAAGTGTGGCTTGCTGATGGGTCTCACGATGGGAGAGGGCGCCCATGCGATAATAAAATAATTTAGCCATCCGGAGATGCCTATCGTGAAACACAAAATTTCACGCTGTTTCTGGGAACTGTGGCATACGTGAGTCTCAGGCCTGGGAAAGTTTTCGAGTGGGAGGAGCTTAGTAGTGCTAACAATAGCAAATTCATTTGATTGGCGAGACCATTAAGTCCTCTCTCTTAGTGGCTTGACGTCATATGTGGGTGGAGTCTGGCAGCCAAAGAAAGTTTTTCTTGAGAAGAGTGTTGTGTTAGAGAGAGAAGTGAAGAAGCGTGGAGGACACCAGATGGTTCGGACCTCTTGGTAGCAGCGAGGAGTTGCCACAAGTTTTCGGACCATGCGAGTCGGTGGACTTAGAATTTTTGTGCCCAATGCACAGTGTTAGATGGCATCTGTGTGATTGCTGTTCGCATTCACAGTTATACTGAGAAACATGTAAATATTCTGAAGTGGGTGTTGTTTTAGAACAAGCTCACTAATAATCAGGATAATTTACTGTTCTTGAATATCAGCATACACCACTGGGTTGGAAAATTGCTGTATTTTTCGTAGCTCGAATACTTCAGTAATTGCCGCGCCGATCGGTAGATAATTTCCCATCCGCGATCGCATTCATCAGTCTGCTCTTGGTCCTTCGACATCGATGACGCTGTTCAACTGTATATGGTAAAGTAGCGTCAACACATATATAATGAAAAGGATTATTGAATGGTGGTTGATAGGTGGGATGTAGGTGTGAGTTTGCAGGGTCATCTCTTCTCTTCGTTTTTCATTTGTAGAATACTGTCTTTATCTCCTTTGTACAGGTCCTCTATGTATTCCTATTCATCCCGCTGCTTTCCTTGTCTCCAAATGTCTCTTTTTTTCCTGTCAGCGGTATCTATCTGTCCCCTAATAAAATATTCTTCTACAGTCTTTCATTTGTTCTGTAGCCACTCCTGCTTAACCAGTCTGCACTTCCAGTCAATCTCATTTTTGGGCGTCTGTGCCCCCTTTGGCCTGCTTCACTTGCTGCATTTTTATATGTTCTTGTTTCACCGATTAAGTTCAGTAACTCCTATGTTATTCCTCATCATTCTGCCTACATGATCTTCTGCGGCCTTCACTCTCTCAGAGCTAATATTCTTCTACTGTATTACTTTTCCCTGTTAGAGCCATTTCTTGCTTAATACTCCCTTTGAAACTCTCAACCACCTATCGTTCCTTCAAAATGTCCATATTCCATCTCCTTCATTTTCTACCTTTTTGTAGTCTTTTAAGTTTCAAACTACAGTTCATAACCGATACGTTATGGTAGGAGTCTACATCTGCCCCTGGATGTGTCTGACAGTTTAAAACCTGGTTTCTAAACCTCTGTTTTACCATTATAAAGTAAATTTGGTACCTCCCATCGTAACCTGGTCTCTTCCACGTATATAACCATCTGAAGCCTGAGGACGTGGTGAACCACAAAAGGAAGGTACGTATTACTGGCCGTACGGAATGGCCGTGGTCTAGCGCGTCATGCTGCGGACTCAGCAACTGTTCTTGCCAGAGAATCGAGTCCTCCTTCGGGCATAGCTGTGTGTGAATATGTGTGTGTGTGTGTGTGTGTGTGTGTGTGTGTGTGTGTGTGTGTGTTTGTTTGTATATGTTGGCCTCAGTGTAAATTAGTTAGTAAGTCTAGGAACTGATGATCATAGCAGTTTGGTCCAATAGGTTTACGATCACTTGAACGCATTACTGGAGTAATACCAATGCCATAAACTGTGGAAAATCGTGTTTTTTCACGATGTTGCCTAATTAAGTGGTTATTAATTCTTTACGTTTTTGGATTAGATTGTTACTGTAATTCCAGTTATTAAAAAGTGGTACAAATACAAAGGCCACGGATGGTGATGCGGCTGATGATATATTAAGGCAATTAGTACAGTCAGCATTAGAATCTACGCGTTTGGCGTAATGGCCCTGCAAAACTATATATTCTTCAGAAAGGCCAATACGCCAAACGTTTAGTATTAAGAGCACAGTTTAATAATTCAAATGTTTATATGTTTGTTAAGCTTATGTGTCTTAAATGTGGTGTAATCAGTCACTAAAGGGAAAAACTACTTATAAACTAACTTACACCAAAAACAGCACAAACATCCATGCCCGAGGAGGGATTCGAACCCCCGACAGGAAATGACATCGCACATCAGAGCAAAGCGCCCCAATACGCTCGGCCACTCCGCCGTGGAAGTTCAATAATTGAAACATATGAGATGGGAACATACCTCATCAAAGGTTTCATGACATGTCTGTAGTTGTTGTAGTCGACAGTCCAAAGATGGTTTCTTCGCATCTTTCCACTCTATCCTGAGATAGTTTCTTTATCTCCTCATAATAAAGGCAGCACACAACCTTTTCACCTTGTTACTTTATTGGTCTCTTGGTCTGCCTCTGCGACTTTTAACCCACGCACTTCCACCCAATACTAAATAGACAGTTCCTTCAAGTCTGTGTCCTACCATTGGACCCTTCTATTAGACAAAATGTGCCTGCAATTTCTTTCCTCCCCATTACAGTTCAGCCCTCCTCATTACTTACGCAATCTATCCATCAAATCTTCCTCATTACTCTGTATTACCACATTTCTAATAGTTTACCACATTTCTGTAAACTCCGGATCATACAGGTTTCACTGACGTAGAACGTAACACTCCAGAGAAATGTTTTCAGACAAGATTTCCCAACGTTCAAATTAATTACGAATGTCAACTCAGCCATAAGTTTTTTTCCTACTCAAATAATAAACCTCATCTATGCTTTTACTGCCTGATCTTCTTAGAATAGGTACTTTCCATTAACTTTTTATTGCTCATGTTAATGTTCATCTTATAACTTCCAGTGCCCCTTCCGCTCAACTATTAGGTCCTTTCCAGTCTCTGACTAAATTACAATCTCATCAGCAAACTGCAAAATTTACATTTCTTCTCTCTGAACCATTTTTTGTAAATTTCTCCTAGCATCCCTTTACAGCTTGTTCAATGTACGTATTCAATTACAATGTAGAAAGTCTACAACACAAGGATATTTCCCTTCCATCCACTACGCCGTCTTCATGGCCTCCAAGTCTTCTGTGTGGTATTTATAGAAGTAGATTATAATTTTTGGTTCCCTGTATTTTACTCCTGATAGCTTTAAATTATAAAGAGCGTGTCCCAGTCAACACTTTTTTGGTAATCTATATTTTGAGATAAGTCGTATGGCGAATAGTGCCTCGCGTTGTCGCACATTTCTCCTTAAACCAATGTTCCCCGAGGTCAGATTCTGCCAGTTTTCAATCCTTTTTGCAAATAATATATGTTGGATTTCTTTTATCTATGACATTAAGCAGACACTTATCTGCAGTTTCTTTCTTTTTAATTTAAATAATTATATTCTTCTTGATGTATGAGGAAATTTCATCTGTCTCATGGGTGTTGCAAGATGTAATAATTTCTTCATGACTGGCTTTCCCAACGATGTAAGTAGTTCAGAGGCAATACAATTTACTACAGTTTCGAATTAAATCATTCAGAGTTCCGTAAAATTCTTGTCTCAGTATCGTTTGTCCTATCTCACCTTCCCTACTTCCCCTTCCCTTTCTACAGGAGTACTTCCATTTTCCTTGTAAGGCCCTCTATATTTTTAAACCACCTTTCAGGTTTACCTACTTTAATTAGTAATGTTTTTCCATTTGAGCTCTTGATATTCATGCTGGTGATTTTCATGTCTACAAACGTCTCTACTACACTACTAGACGTTAAAATTGCTACACCAAGAAGAAATGCAGATGATAAATGAGTATTCATTTGACAAATATATTATACTAGAAGATTCTGAGAAATCAGTACCCAGAAGAACCACCTGTGGCCGTAATTACGGGATTGAAACTCCTGGAAATTGAGTCAGAGCTTGGATGGCGTATACAGGTACAGATGCCCATGCCACTTCACCATGATACCACAGTTCATCACGAGTATTGACTGGCGTATTGTGACGAGCAAGTTGCTCGGCTACCATTGACCAGACGTTTTCAATTGGTGATAGATCTGGAGAATGTGCTGGCCAGGGCAGCATTCGAAAATTTTCCGTATCCAGAATGGCCCGTACAGGACCTGCAGCATGCTATCGTGCATTGTTGTTGTTGTTATGGTCTTCAGTCCGGAGACTGGTTTGATGCAGCCCTCCACCCTACTCTATCCTGAGCAAGCCTTTTCATCTCCTCATAAGAACGGCAACCCACATCCACTTGAATCTGCTTACTATACGCGTCTCTTGGTCTCCCTCTGCGATTTTTACCCCACACACTTCCCTCCAATGCTAAATTTACGATTCCTCGATGTCTAATAATGTGTCCTACCAAGCGATCCCTTCTTTTAGTCAGGGTATACCAAAAATTCCTTTTCTCGCCAATTTTGTTCAGTACCTCTTCATTAGTTATGTGATCTACCCACTTAATCTTCAGCATTCTTCTGTAGCACCACATTTCAAAAGCCTCTATTCTCTTCCTGTCCGCACTGCTTATCGTCCATGTTTCACTCCCGTACGAGGCAACACTCCACACAAATGCCTTCAGAAAAGACTTCCTTACCCTTAAATTAATATTTGATGTTAGCAAATTTCTTTTTTTCAAAAATGCTTTTCTTCCCATTGCCACTCTGCATGTTATATCCTCTGTACTGCGACCATCGCATGTTATTTTACTACCCAAGTAACAAAACTCATCTACCACCTTCACTGTCTCATTACCTAATCTAATTCCTTCGGCATCGCCTGATTTTCTAAGACTACATTCCATTATTTTTGTTTTGCTCTTGTTAATGTTCATTTTATACGCTCTCTTCAACACACTGTCCATTCCATTCAACTGCTCTTCCAGGTCGTTCGCTGTCTCTGACAGAATTACAATGTCATCAGCAAAACGCAATGTTTTTATTTCTTCCCCCTGAACTTTAATGCCTATTCCAAAATTTTCCTTGCTTTCCTTCACCGCCTGCTCAATGTACAAAATTGAATAACATCGGAGAAAGGCTACAACCCTGTCTTACTCCCTTCCCAACTGATGCTTCCCTTTCATGCCCTTCGAGTCTAATAACTGCGGTCTGGCTTTTGTACAAGTTGTAAATAACTCTCCTTTCCCTGTATTTTACCCCTGCTGACTTCAGAATTTGAAAGAGTGTATTCCAGTCAATCGTGCATTATCCTGCTGAAATGTAGGGTTTCTAAGGGATCGAATGAAGGGTAGAGTCGTGGGTAGTAACACATCTGGAATGTAACGGCCACTGTTCAAAGTGCCTTCGATCCAAGAGGTGACAGAGACGTGCACCACTGTCACCCCGTGCCATCACGCCGGGTGGTACGCCAGTATGGCGATGACGAATACACGCTTCCAATGTGCGTTCACCGCGATGTCGCCAAACACGGATGCCACCATTATGATGCTGTAAACAGAACCTGGATTTATCCAAAAAATGACGTTTTGCCATTCGTACACCATCGCAGGTGATCCTGTCTGTGATGCAGCGTCAAGGGTAGCCGCAGCCATGGTCTCCGAGCTGATAGTCCATGCTGCTGCACAGCACCTTCTTCCTGTCGGTTAAATTTCGCGTCTGTAGCACGTAATCTTCGTGGTGTAGGAATTTTAATGGCCAGGATTGTATTTTCCTGTAGCAGTTCTCAATCTGGCCGCTAGTTATACATTCTTCTAAAGACTTGTATTTATCCTCCAGCTATTCTTACTTCTACATCTTGCACTTACTGTGAACGTCATTACTCATCCGCTTGTCGTTCATTTCGCCTCCTACACTTGCTGCATTTTTATATCTTCTCCTTTCATCAATTAAACTCAGTACCTCCGATTGTTGTAGCATTTCTGTTAGGCCTCGTCCATCTGGCTATGCAACCCTCAGCAGCGTCCAGTACTTCGTCCCTCAAAGCTATCTATTTTTCATCTTCTGTGTTACTTTCCCCTGTTGCGATCAATCATTGCCTAATTAATGCTTCCTCTGAAACAACAAGCCCAAATTCCTACAACTTATCCAAGTTTCATCACTTTAGTTTTCTAACTTTTTCTGGTTTCATAAGTTTTAATCTGTAGTTCAGAAGCATAACGTTATGGTCAGAGACAATGTCATACACGTTGAACACGGTTTTTGAAATATATATCTTACAATTTGGTACCTTTCGGTCTCTTGCAGTCTGTTTCATGAACGCAAATTTCTTTCATTGTGATTTAACGAAGTGTTTGGAATGATTAAATTTGCCTCTGCTTGAATTTGAACAAGGCGACCTCCTATTTCATTCCTTTTTCCCGATCGATATTCACCTACTATGTTTCTTTTCCAGTCCCCATCAAAGTCAATTATTCCTCTCACTTACCTATCTCAATAACTAATTCTCTCATCATACATTTCTTGTATGATGAGAAAATTAGTTATTGAGAATAGTTATTTGAGATTTGCAGTACTGGTTGGCTTTCACTACGCTGTTCATTGTAACTTACCCGAAGTTCGCTTTTTGTTATTCGTCATTAGACGTATTCCTGCGATGGCGCTTATTGATTCTGCATTTTATAGGACTATTCTCAACTAACCACTGAACTTCGCTAATGCCGACGAAATAAAATTGCAAGTTATCCAATTCTCTTTTCATATTTTCTAACTTCCCTACCAGATAAAGGGACTAAACATTCCACGGTCCGATCCTTAAAACGCTTATTATTTATTTTTTCTTGATGACGATATCTGAGTATTACCTGACAGTAGATCCGAATACAGGACTATTTTATCTTCGAAATATTTTATCCATGATGACGCCATTATTACATAATCATACAATGGAGTTTCTTTCAGCTATTCGCAGTAGGTGTGCGATAAATCCACTTTAGGTGACGCTAAAAGGCCAGTCAACCAGACTGGTGCTCCGTGCAAATGCGAAAAGGCTGTTGCCCCTCTTCAGGAACCACACATTTATCAGGCCTTTCCACAGATACCCCTCTACTGCGATTACAACTACGGTACTGCTGTGTTTACCATGTGTATCGATAAGTTGGGCAAGACAACCGTACCTCGTCAATGTCCGGATTCGTATGGATATTGTGCAGTACTGTTAGCGTCTGAAGATTGGTCGAAAGCTTTAAGTAACTTCTGAAGAGATTTAAAAGTGTCTAAAAGTGAAGGACTGTAATATTTCGGTATTTACGATATGCTAGAAGGATATATTTGATTGAGAAATTGTTATCAGAGACAAATTGTTCGAAGGCCGTATGTACAGAAATTTTTGCTATGTGTTTTTGACCCTATTTCATTTAGTGCCTCATATGATTCTGGCCAAAAGATGAAAATCATTATGGAATCTAATATATAAAGCAAAGTGTCTGTATTTTTGTACGTGTTGCATACAAATCTACAGTTTTGTTCCAATCTTTATGAAAGTTTGTACACGTAAGATTCAATCCATGAGGACGGTCGCCGTAAGTGTAAGAATCACATTCGATATAGAGTTCACGAGATATGACGTCACAAACAATGAGATGCGCGAAAAACTGCTGCATTTAGCGACAATGCTGAACATTTTCTCCTAAACCATTGGACGTATTTGAACCAAATTTGGTACACACATTCCTTACCGTGAGAGAGCAATTGCTGCATGGTTAAGAGTCACATACGGCACGTGGTTCAAAACAGGTGACGTCATAATAATAGGAATCGCAAATAACTGCCACATAACGCGAGAGACATTATAAATTCACTATATGAAAACGATAGTACTTATCGACGTGCAGCAAACTTTAAACATAATTTCAAACCCTTACTTAACCTTTTCTCCCTGACAGCCATACAAAATGATGAAAGGAAAAAAGTTTCTCGCTTACTAATTTTCCTCTGTTTATGGAGTAGAACTACGGCATTCGGTATGACGTTTCAAATTTATAATTTGTACACCACAAATTGTAGCTGCAGGAAATTTTACAGACAATATAGACATATATAGTTGTATCTACCTTCTAAATTGTACCACAGAACGGCACGTAGTTCATATGAGCACATAACCAGCGACGTTCATGAAAAGTCGCCCCATCACGCACCAAGTTTTAATCTATTACTTCTTTACTGCTAATTTTATTTCAAAGAGATTTTACAAACATACAGCCCTTATACAAATGAATATATACCTGAAGAATGGCAGGAATAAATAAATGAACACACGGGCAACGCCGGGTTTTCAGCTAGTAACTGAATAAAGATTTTCACGTCAAATGCTGGAATTCTGTTTTAAACACTATCGGATGGTTGTAACGCTAAATTATGGAAGAATCAATATTTCATTGTCGATTACCATAAGGTAAAACACTAAAACAACCATAATCATCATTGTAATAATGACAGTTTACAACTCACCGCAAGGACATGGCGACGAGCAGCGACAGACACATACAAAAGACACACACATACAATACTTTCAGCTACCGGCCACGGCCTTCTTCTGAAATTAGAACACTCACACAATCACACAGGCACACAACACAGTCATACAACAACCACCTCCAGGTGCCGCACTTGTATGGATGTATGACTGTGTTGTGTGCCTTTGTGATTGCGTGAGTGTTCTATTTTCTGAAGAAGGCCGTGGCCGATAGCTGAAAGTGTTGTCTGTGTGTGTCTTTTGTATGTGCCTGTCGCAGTTCGTATCCACGTGTTTGCAGTGATTTGTAAACTGTCCTTATTACTGTATTATTAATTCCAACCTGGACTTTCCATTATTAATAATTATCATTCTGCGTCTTGTTTCTAAAGGTCACAGATTTATGCACGTAGATGAAAGTGCCGGCCTGTGGGGACTTTCCCAGAGAAGGGGCTGACCGGTTAATCCTCAGCGAGCCACCTGCTGTCACCGCTTTCGCTGCCGCTGCTCGTGAAACAGCTCGCTCCCTGGAGGGGGAGCGCTGCTCTCCGCGTTACACCGGGTTCCGGCCCTGACGTGGACGCGACGTTTAATTAACAACTTTTTAATTTCGCGCTCTCGGCTTAATCCCGCTCGCATCAGCCGTAATGCAATTTGGACTGAGTTGCGTGTTGTTTAATATTCCGAGCCGCGGTGGCACCGCGCCGCCGCACGCAGCCGGCGCGTCCGCCTTGTTACCAGCCAGCCCCAGGCTCTCTGCCCGCTGAGCCGCTTCTGCCCCTCAACTTTGCTGTGCTTTGGCAGGTCGTATACCAGGTGTGACTGGGCGGCGACATGGTTTGGTTTGGTGACTGGGGCGACAGTTGTGTTGACTTCGTTTTATATTTGGCTTTAGCTTGAGACTTTTAAGCTGTAGATTACGTTTTGATTTTCACAGTTGTATTGGATGTATAGGTTCAAAATTCTGTTTGTCATCTCAGTATGAAAATTAAGTTAGTAGACCTGGTACTTCTTCGCAGGTAATAAAATTTATACCTTTGTTGAATTTTTCACTGTAAATATTGGTTCTGTATTTCATTTAAACTTAAAGACTTTTTGTAATGTTTGAGAATGATAATCCGTTTCTCAGGGGCTGATATTTAATAAACCAAAGAAAAAAAATTTGAATCATTGAGTCCCGGTAGTTCAGATAATTTGACGCCCATTACAACGATACTGTTTTTGCCTGATCCTTTCCCTTTATAGAACTATTCTTTAGAAATTTTCACCATACGTTTCTCCTGACAAAAACTGTTAGATATATTCCTTCACACATTAATTTATTTCTTATGAATGTCACAGATATATTTTTCACTTCTAGAATATGCTGGGTCAATATTAGGGAAGTAAATTCTCGAATAACTGTATAAGATTTTTTAAGGTTCATAGATTCTCTATTTTGAAATCAATAGTTACATTCACTACACTTTCACAGTACACACTTATAAGTTCACAATTCGTGCTTATTTTCGTCAAAGTTTGATTGTATTAATCTCTCTGGATCCTATCCATTCATTAAGAAATTTAATTTTCCAAGATACGTCTTTGAAAAGTTGTTGCATTAAACTAGCCAATAAGTTGAAATTTCATCTCAGGAATATTCATCAGTTTATTACGGGAGACACTAGTTTCTAATTCTTCCGTCCTAACCTATCCCGATCAAAGTCCAAATATAATGTTCGCTTTCGCGTATGATCACGACATGATAGCTTGTGTTAAAGTTTAAACACTTTTTCGGGTTTTTTTCCTATCTTGCAATTTAACCGCGAAAATATTTAAGCTAAGCACTGAGAGTTCATCACATAGAAAGCTACGCACATAGAGAAAGCTGAGCACATAGAGAGAGAGAGTAACTCAACTACTGGTACTATTTATAATAGCAATCTAACAAATGATCTCTGATATATGAGATGTTTTGACCTAAGTATTCCCTGGAAACTATTACTCTGAATTACGATTATATAATTTGAATTTACAAAAAATTTTGAAAAATAAGAAAATTCTGCCTCTTAACAGACTATTAAAATTACGTAACGATGAGAAATGTCGGAATACCGTGATTCTAATGCTATTGTCACGACGTGGTGTTACACAGGGTGGACAAATGTGCTCGCGGGCGACCACGAGCGCTCACGCCGCCCTCCCGACACTGACGACGGACATTCAGCTCACTTCACATGGGACAGTGTACAAATGGTTTAAATCATACTTAACTGGAAGAGACCAGAAAGATGAAATAAACAGTTCAGATGATAGAGATGAAACAATTAATTCCACTAACTGGGGAGTTATGAAAAAATGGTGTCCCACAAGATTCGGTCTTGGGTCCTTTGCTGTTCTTAATATATACGAGGTATGTCCACAAAGTAAGTTCCGTGTGGTTATATAAACCAAACGTGAACAGATACAGAAAATATATATATAGTATAAAAATCTGCAACTGTTCAACTACTTTTCTACATTACTTCCGAAATTTTGTAGGCACTTGTCATAGCGTGGGACAAGTTTTTGTGTGCCTTCTTCATAGAAGGTTGCCGCCTTTGTATTCAATCATGTGGCAAACATGTTCTTTCAGATCATCATCGTTGAAGTGTTGACCACCAATGACAGATTTTAGGTGTAAGAAGAGATGAAAGGAGTCTTCTTCTTCCCTTCACGTTGCCGCCCTACCTCACAAGGCGAATGTGACCAAACAACTCTTACTGGAATTTCACCGGGACCTGTTTGATCATCCTCCATACAGTCTCGCTCCTAGCGACTTTCTTCTTACACCTAAAACCTGTCCATGGTGGTCAACGCTTCAGCGATGATGACGAGCTGAATGAACATGTTACCACATGGTTTAATACACAGGCGGCAACCTTTTACGAAGAAGGCATACAAAGACTTCTGCCATGCTATGACAAATGCCTACAAAATTTCGGAAGCTATGTAGAAAAGTAGTTTAATAGTTGCATCTTTTTGTACAATAAATAGTTTTTATGTATCTGTACACATTTGTTTTATATAACCAAACGGTACTTACTTTGTGGACATACCTCGTATTAATGACTTGTCATTCTACATTCACGGAAATGCTAAGCTAGTTCTTTTTGCTGATGATAAAAGTATAGCTATCAAGCCAGACAAACAGAAATTAACTGATGAAATTGAAAATGATATCTTCCAGAAAGTTATTAAGTGGTTTTCTACAAATTGACTCTCATTCATCTTTGATAAAACCCAGTATATATAGTTTCATACAGTAAATGGCATGACACCATTAATAAATTTAAACTTTGAGCATAAATCTGTAGCTGAGATAGAATATTCAAAATTTTTAGGTGTTTGCATTCACGAGGGATTGAATTGGAAGAAACACTTTGAAGATCTGTTGAAACGTTTGAGTTCAGCTACTTATGCTGTCAGGGTCATTGCAAAATTTGGTGATATACATCTCAGTAAATTAGCTAACTGTGCCTATTTTCATTCACTGCTTTCTTATGGGATCATATTCTGGGGCAGCTCAACATTGAGTAAAAAAGAATTCAAGAAATGTATTCGCAATTGCGAATATTAATCAGCATCAGCTGTATGGTGTAATGGTGACATATGAAAATTGATGCCGGGCCGGGACTCGAACCCGGATTTTCCGCTTATCGCGTGCTTCGCGTTACCATTACGCCACCCGCGCACGCTTCCAGGAACGACCCAAACACTCATATACCACACATTGTCTATTGCCCGTAAGTGCTCGTACAATCTATGATGTAATACCCGCACAGGGTGAGACTTTTTAGTACATTTGTCGCAAGCCTTGCTATGGCTGATTTTTTAAATACGATGTGCAGTGTCCGTGTTTATTGATAGAACTAAGCAACGAGACCGCTCGCGATATGCGAAAAATCTGGGTTCGAGTCCCGGCCTTGCGCAAATTTTCATATGTCATCATTACACCATACAGCTCATGCTGATTAATAATCGCAATTGCATGCATGCATGTCTGAAGCACATTTGTTTAGTTCTATCAATAAACACGGACACTGCACATTGTATTTAAAAAAGTATTCATTGCACGAAAGCGTGTAATCAGAATAATTGCTGGAATCCACACAAGATCATCCTGCAGACATTTATTTAGGGATCTAGGGATCGTAACATTAGCTTCACAATTTATATATTCAGTAATGAAACTTATTATTAACAATACGACCCAATTCAAAAGTAATAGCAGTGTGCATAGGTACAACACTACGAGAAAGAGTGATATTTATTATTCAAGATTAAATGCAACTTGGGCGCAGAAATGGGTGAATTACGTCACTACAAAAGTCATCGGTCACTTACCAAGTGGCACCAAAAGTCTCACAGATAGCCAAGTAATTAAATAGAAATTAAAGGAATTTCTGAATGGCAACTCCTTCGACACTATAGATAAATTTTTAGATAAAACTTAAAAATTTAAAATTAAGAAACAAGAAAATATAAATAAAAAACAATAAAAAATGAAAATAAGAACTCGTTAAAATATTTATTGTCATGTATAGATAACATTAATAAGGTGACACGTTCTACATCATTACGAAATTTCTTATATATGATCTATAGAAAAGTATTAATATAATATAATTACTGCTGTCTCCGCCCAGTTGCTTACGCAAAGATGGGTCTGTCCGCGTCATTAGAATAGTGTTATCGTTGGTGAAGCCTATTTGGCTGTTGTGGTAGCACAAAAGGGAACGAAGTATTTCACAAGAACTTCTCTAGAGAGAAGAGCCCGTAGCAGTTCAAACTAGATGCTGGAGTCAGCAGTTAATTTTCAAATCTAATTACTTGTGTGAATGCGTTTTAAAAGAAATTAACAAAACTGAAAATCAACTTTCCGACGTTCAAGTGACCAGCATTGTGGATGATGATTAGTAGTCTTCCTCCTAGTATCCAAATGCTAATAAAAAACATATTTGAATCGAATTTGAGTGTGATGAAGGGATCTTCCCTCTTTTCCACCAGTTCTGAACTAAACAATTTTCAGTAATATTATATGTACTAAGTTAAAAGATTTTAATAGCAATCCGTCTATTCTCTGATTCTTATTTCATCTCTTGGTTGTTTTTGTGGCTAGAAAATTAAATCGATGGAAATGATAGTGTACTGTCATTTGTTGACAGCTAGATCTACAGATTTGTGAACGTAACTGTTGTGAAGCTGCGCTATGTAGTACTTTACCGATGGTGTTGTACTCATTATAGTGTCGCACAATGAAAATATGTTTTTTCTTTATGTGTTGTTTGACGTTCTGTTTTGCCTCTCCTGTGAGAATTCTAGTAAGCTGAAATAACTTATTCATTCCATGGCATCTTTGTACAAGCCAAAATTGATCTTCGATGCAATACTTCCTCAAATACAATACAATGAATGTTATATTTCATCCTAAAGTATTCACTGCTCGTCATACTATGATAATTATGTCAGTACAAAGGAAATCTCTAAGAAGATTCCGAACTGGCGCGTCAGCTGTGGATTGTGTGTCATTGCCAGTCTTTTCCATTGTTCGCAAGTAATACATATTTAACGCTACGATGGAAAGTTCACAAGTTCACTCCGTACCTATGACTTGTGATGATATTGGCTTGGTTGCGTTTATACCATAAACATCCGTCTACACACAGATTACCACTGGCAGCAAAGCCTCTGTCAAAATTCGGCCGGACTACCAGTAGTTTGTATACTCGAATTGCTTACTCACAAAGCTTACATTGTTAACGTTGGCAGGAGACGTGGCAGTGTTTGTTACAGGACAATAGTGAAGAAGAATTATAAGTTGGTTGAGAAGATGTGTATTGCATACTAATGAAGTTTGCATGGCGAAGAACCAAAATGATTTCGGAATTTTTTTTACGAATGAATGTTGAGTGTTTTACAAAGTTGTTCTCGTTTATCCAATGACAAACTCAAGGCCAAAATACGATAATGAGCGGGAGTATATCGGCAATCCAAAGGTACAAAATACGTTTAGATCTGAGTTGTATCCTCATATATATATTGTTTGTGTGTGTGTGTGTGCGTGTGTGTGTGTGTGTGTGTGTGTGTGTGTGTGTGTGTGTGTGTGTGTGTCTTTCATACCTACTTTAACGTTATGGTCTCTAGCCAGAGGGGAATCTTACACAAGTCTTGAGCTTGCAAAACGTTCAAACGTTTGTAAAGCTATAGGACGATACTCGTATGGTCATCAGTCCTTACACTTTTCGTAAACTGACAGTATGGACAACACACGGACCCGCACCCATGCCCGAGGGAGGACTCAAACCTCCTGCAGGAGCGACCGCATAGTCCTTGACATGATACCTTAGACAATGCGGCCATTCACGCTTGGCTTTCCTCTTCACACTGAATTTCTGTATCTATTTCAAATGTTTTTGTAGTTTGAAAAAGTATTTTAATTTACACTCCATAATGGAGAGCTACATCAATCCAATCTGAGGACTGAACACCACCACAACAACAACTTTGTTACCTTTGTGTGCGTTCCAAATTTGCAGTGTAACTTGCGACTTTACCCTGTTTCCAAGAAAGCTAAGATTAATGCAAGTGTGACGTACCTGTGATACTGTAGTTAAAACAATATGCGTAGGCTGTAGTTTGTAATTTAACTGGTTCTTTATATATGATGTACCCAAAGTCATAGATGTAGTTGAATAAGGTCTATTCTGTTGCTTTATTCAATTGGTTTCTTATTGGAGGTGATCAGACAAATTATTTATAATAAGTAGCTTAGGAACGGCCAAGCGCACTGAGGCGCAATGCTCCGATGCGCGAGGCAATTTCCCGTCGGATGTTTGAATACTACTTCTGGCATGGATGTTTGTGTCGTCTTTATTATAAGGTAGTTCATAAGTAGTTTGTAAGTTTAGGGACTGTTGAACCCGCAGTTGAGTCCTTAAGCTTCACAAACATTTGAACATTAATCAATTGAGTAAAACAGTTGCATTGTCAGCGAAAAGAAACTGGTAGAATTTTCTCCCATCTAAGTAATCATATTTTGCGAACACTCAACATGAAATTGCCAACAGTTCAAAATAGTTTATGTTTTCAAAATCAAACCTAGGTGAACTAACCTAATTAAACACACTCACCCCTGCCACAGGGAGGACTCGAACCTCCACGGCGAGCAACCGCACGCTCCGCAGCGAGACGCTTTAGACCGCTCGACTACTCCACCGCGGCAGTTTATGTTTTTCGAACATAATTTCTACTCTCGTAAGATATTGTGTAAAAACATAAACACATATCAGCTGTACTACTTCCCACCAAATTTAGAGGCCGAGATGCAACCTTTTTTCTGAGCAAGTCTTCCCACTCTCCTGGTCGAATCACTCGTATCATCCAGGAGGGTACTTCTTCTGCCAAATCTACACAAGAAGTTATTTCTTCCGTCCACCCCTTGGGTCACTTCCTTTTCCCCAAACACACACTCCATACCAGTTCTGTCCCTTGGCGGGTTCCTAATTGGCCCATCTACATCCTCCAAAATAGTAAAAATCATAACAGGCGATATTTCTGTCAGTGACAGAGAGGATTTCCTGGATGAAATTTTCCTTGTATGGTTTAATGGAAAGCGCAATTCTAGCTCTGTTACACACCACTAAAAATGTTTGTAAATCTATCGGACCAAACTGCGTGGTCATCAGTCGGTAGCTCACAAACTACTTAAACTAAGGTAAACTAACCTAAGGACAACACACACACACACACACACACTCATGCCCCATGGAGGACTCGAACCTCCGACGGCGAGCAACCGCGCGCTACGCAGCGAGCGGTCTTAGACCCATCGCCAACTCATCCGCGGCTTCATTCCACTGTTGCCAGGTATAAATGCCTCAGACGCTTCAAGAAATTTCAATCTTGACGCCGCTTACTCCACACGCGTCCACCCGTGTCCTCTGCGTCACAGATTTATTCAGCGGAACGCTTTTCTCTACATGTGTGTAGCACACGTCTGTGTCGTATAACAAATGAATTGTTCTCTCAAACAAAATTGTGGCTGACTAAAATAAAAAAATTACAAGTAAGGAAATAAATATTTCAATTAAAAATTTAAAAAAAGAAATGTCGAAAATTACCACACACATTGCGACGATTTGATGATTAGAGCAGCAGCAGCTGTGGATGTACATTTTTAAATGACAGCAGCACTTACATTTTTCTGCAGTATAAACTATTGAATTTGCACTATAGGTCTCTTAGCCTGGAGTCACATCATCAGGGGAATATAATTAAAACATGGTACTTTCCCTGGCAAAACACTTGTGCCCAACCGCCAACAATAGAACAACATAGACCTGGGACGGATCGTCTGGAAACAAAATTCTGGCGATAAGAATAAGCCTAGTGACAGGTGAACCAACCGGCTTTCTTTACGATGACTTCACGCCCCTGTTACGTATCGTTAACATCTAGCATCACGGAATAGTATTCGCCAAGATTTTATGCCATAGCAGCGACGTCTCTTCTCCTATACACACAGCAATTTATTGGCAGTACAACGCATTTTTCCATCAGCCGTCGAAGTTGAATTTGTCGGCCGTTCCATTGATACCCTTTTGAATATCAATTCGTAACCAATTTGCATATGTATTTCATACTGCTTTTTCATTCTTTTTTATTTATCCTAAGACACTTTTATGGAATACGTAAAATAAGTAGGCCTATAGCAATTCTTGCTGTGTTCATTTCCTCCTTTCTGATTGCATTAATTTCGTTTGTGGCCCCCGAGCACTTCGATGTTAGGAGGCTTTCTTTTTCTCTGTTGTTCTTCCCTGAAGGCCAGTGTCAGAATTTTGTTCCTGTATAAATATCTGTTGTACATGCCTGTTATCTCAATAACTCTTTGAGATCATTTAATGTCTGAGTAAACCACCGTGATTGTCCTTTATGCTTCATTATTTTATCAAAGATTATTGTTGTGAGACTGTCGTTTTCCCAGTCTCTACAAATGTCCTAATGTCTGAGTAAACCACCGTATTGTCCTTTATGCTTCATTATTTTATCAAAGATTATTATTGTGAGACTGTCGTTTTCCCAATCTCTACAAATGTCCTAAGAATAAGTTCATCTTTTGTGCTCGATATGTATCACGTTCTGTATATGTTCCTAGATTTCCTAGTTGACTCGTGGTCTCTTAGATTCTGATCCACCGGGTGGGAATAGCCGTGAGGAGTTAGGCCGCGCTGCCTTTAGAGCTTAGATTCGTCCCTCGGACATGGCTGTGCGCGTTGTGCATCAGTAGTTTGTAAGCCTAATGACCGATGATCTCACCACATTTTTCTCTTAGAATTAAAAACACTCCAACTTCTTTATGTTCCTGTTGTACATGCTTCAATTGTATACTTTTTAACCAGGCTCCTTTCTATGTTCATGAATTTACATGTCCCTCCTTTTTCTAGTAGCATTAGGCACCGATAAGAACATCTGCACTCACCACTGTTTCGTAGCGTTTAATTTAGTTCCCGTTGTAATTCCTTCATTATCTATATGTTTCTTGTGGTTTGGAGTCCTATGTGCATTTCCTCTTGCTTACATTCTTGTCTTCTCATTGTTGTTTATTGTTAGCAGCTCAACTAAATATTCGATAACTTTTTGATTCATAAGTATTTTATCAAGACGGTGTTTACTCCAAAATTCATTGGCCTGGTGTAGCAACAGTGAATCCATATTTGAATTGAAAGGTAGTCTCTGTTGCAAATTATTATATTTATTTCTCTTTAACGCGTTTCGCGTTTTTGGTGCATCATCAGAATACTGTAACACAGAAAATATACAAGTATGTCACTTTCATACCGCGGACCTATCCACTACAATATCAGGAAAAAATGAATGGGGGTCGCGAACATACCTCAGAAACAGCTGGATGTCAGTTGGTGTAAAAGCACACGATGCTCAGCATTTTGGACTGAATAAAATCTGAGGATTTAATGAACAGCATCTTCAAGTGTTATGAGAGGTGGGACAAAAAGTCCCTAAAGTGGAAGTCAGAGAATTTAAAAAACAATCGTGAATGGACAGTGGTTAGCAGAGCGAGTGTGGAGATGTATAACTCACCACATCAGCAGCGTTGTGATGGATGAATATAATAATTTGCAACAGAGACTACCTTTCAATTCAAAAACGTTTTTACTTTTGTTATAGCTCTTTATGTCTTGTGGTTCAGACGTGATAAACGTACACCTAACAGACATTCACATTTATATATATAGATTAAATTTAGGTCAAGAGACAACACGTTTTCGTGCACCAAATGATCATCGTTGTATTGGCAATTTTATTTTAGATGATCTTATGGAATATCGAAGAGCTGTGTGTTTAATAATACCTGGTGACAGTAAGTCTGCCAATACAAACATTCGCAATGGTTGTAACCCAGAAATCAAAATTCAAAAGGCCAAATGAAGGTATTGATGAACAATAGATCTCGCCAGAGGGTTAAAACATCGCTTTGTTTTCCGTGCGTCCCTAAATGAGACACAATTCATGTCCGCGTCGGTGGCCCTGTAACAGTTGCGCTGTGATTGACGAGCTGCGGTCGGCTAATTTTTGGGGGCATGTCACCGGAGAGCAATGTGGCCGGCGCCGCTCCTGCCGCTGCAGGGTGGGTGACAGGGCCCGGGGGAGGGGGTAGGAGGGGTGACTGACGGCAGTCTGCTTTGTTTGGCGCGTCGCGGGAAGTCCGCTACCGAACCTGTGCTCGCGGTCACATCTGACGTCATCGATTCCCACCACACTTCTTGTGGTCTTAGCAAATAGCTTATTAAGATAAAGCAGAGTGTCCGTATATTTGTACGTGTTGCATACAAAGCTACAGTTTTGTTCCAATCTTTATGCAATTTTGTACACGTAAGCTTCAATCCATACGGATGGTCGCCGTAAGTGTTAAGAATCACATACGATATATAGTTCATGAGATATGACGTCATAAACAATGATATGCACGAAAAACTGCTGCATTTAGCGACAATGCTGCTCATTTTCTCCTAAACCATTGGACCGATTTCAACCAAATTTGGTACACACATTCCTTACCGTGAGATAACAATTACTACATGCTTAAAAATCACATACGGCACATGGTTCAAAAGATATTACGTCATAACTAATAGAAATCGCACAAATTGCCATATAATGCGTCGAGTCTTTCGAAATACACTGTATGAGAGTGACAGTACTTAGCGACTTGCAACAAACTTTAAACATAATTTCAAACTTTTATTAAACTTTTCTCGCTGACACCCATAGCAAAGTGATGAAAAGAAAAAACTATCTCGCTTACTACTTTTCCGCTGTTTATGGAGTAAAACTACGGCTCTTGGTATGACGTTACAATTTATAATGTGAACATTACAAATTGCAGCGACAGGAAAGTTTCCAGACAGTATACACATAGATAGTTGAATGTAGATTCTAAATTGTATCACAATACGTATGTATGTACGTGTTCCATACAAAGATACAGTTTTGATCCTATCTTTTTCAAATTTTTTTACACGTAAGCTTCAGTCCATGAGGACGGTCGCCGTAAGTGTAAGAATCACATACGATATATAGTTCACGAGATATGACGTCATAAACAATGAGATGCGCGAAAAACTGCTGCATTTTGCGACAATGCTGCACATTTCTTACCGTGAGGTAACAATTGCTGCGTGGTTAGAAATCACATACGGCACATAGTTCAAAATATATTACGTCATAACCAATAGAAATAGCAAAAAAATGCCGTATATTGCGCCGAGATTTTCGAAATACACTGTATGACAATGACAATACTTACGACTTGCAAAAAACTTTAAACATAATTTCAAACCTTTATTAAACTTTTTCGCGCTGGAAACCATAGTAAAATGATGAAAGGAAAGATGTTTCTCGCTTACTACTTTTCCGCTGTTTATGGAGAAAGACTACGACTCTCGGTATGACGTTACAATTCTTAATTTGAACACTACAAATTGTAGCGACAGGAAATTTTCCAGACAGTATACACATACAGTTGAATGTAGCTTCTAAATTGTATTACATTCCGACACGTAGTTCATGAGATATGAGCCCATAAACAGTAATGTACATGGGAAACCGCCCCATCACGCACCATGTTTTAATCTTTTACTTCTATACTACGATTTGTATTTCCAAGGGATTTTACAGACATACAGCCATTATACAAATGAACATATACCTGCAAAATGGCAGGAATAAGTAAATGAATAGCAGCGGTGGAGTAGCTGAGCGGTCTAAGGCGCCTCGCTGCGGATCGTGCGGTTGTTTGCCGTCGGAGGTTCGAGTACTCCCTAGGGCATGGGTGTGGGTGTCGCACAAGTATGAAGTGCTCGCCACGTACTTACGCCGCGCGCCGCCATGCACGCACGGCGCGGCGTTCTTACGACGTCAGCCACGAGCGCCCTCTGCTGCAACTCCGCTCGTGGCCACGATTGCTGCATCGTTGCCTTGGGACTGAGATAGGAACCAGTTAAGACTTGGCTATCGGATAGGCACTAGGACTCATCAGTAGGCAGGCCTCTATATAAACTATGTATCAGCATTGTGCAGTCAAGAACTATGTAAAAGTTAATTATTACCAAGACTCTATGAAATATATATCTCGTTCTAATTTACTCTAGTGTTTCTAGTTTCTGCTGTCCCACTGGCTGGTCACCTCCGTACCTGCACACGCGTGCATCCTTTATTCCTGTGTCGGTCTCTTTCTACTCGGCCACCGACACCTACGACCATCGGCGGAAACGAGACAAAAAAGTGGCGACGAGGATGGGATACAAAAGTGTGTGTTGTTCAAAATGTTCAAATGTTTGTAAAGCTTATGGGACTTAACTACGGGGTCATCAGTCCCTGAAATTACAAACTACTTATGAACTAGCTACAACTAAGACGGCACAAATATCCATGCCCGATGGGGGATTCGTAGCCCCGACCGTAGTGAC
The DNA here is from genome assembly GCA_026315105.1 of Locusta migratoria. Lineage (NCBI taxonomy): Eukaryota > Metazoa > Arthropoda > Insecta > Orthoptera > Acrididae > Locusta > Locusta migratoria. The sequence goes on from CM048748.1 coordinate 44,101,400, forward strand.
CGTGCAGACCGTGACTGAAGCGCCTCAGTCCCCACGGCCAGCGCGGCCAGCGTGTGTGTTGTCCTTAGGTTAGGTTATCTTAGTTTATGTACTTTGTAAGCTATGGACTGATCACCATGCAGTTTGGTCCGATAGATTTACAAACATTTAAAATAAATAAATACCCTGGCAACTCCGTGTTTTCAGCAAGTATCTTATAAAGATAATAGCGGAAACTCAGAGGCATTTGCATGCGTTTGCCAGGCGACACCGTTAGCAGTGCCATCTGTTAGTTAGAGATGTATACTGTACCTGGCTTTATGTCTGCTAATCCGAATTTTATTTCCCTGTATACCGCATTTACAGCGCAAGGCGTATATTGTTGCGTCACTTAAGAAATTATGTTAGATGCTTATTCATTTAAGGTGTAGGGTTAGAAAGAAACTAAAGCAATCTGTTATGTACAGTTTATTTGGGTAAAATTCGAACTGAAGGTAATACAATACATAAGTTTTAATCTTATACATCTACGCACATTTCGTGAGCATGTAGGCCTATTTGTGAGTTACTTTCCGTAAAATAAGGCTACTCTTTCTAATTTGTGATGCTGACGAATAATTTTTCTTACTGACGAATACTTTAATTAGAACGGCAAAATGTTTTTTTGCCAACAACAACTATTACACACGGCTCTGAATTCAGCAGATTCATTTATGAGGAAGGAAACCAACTTGCTTGTCACACCATAAGTGCTTTCAACAACGCAATTATAAAAATTTTGACTAAAATTTCGATTTTTATGGGACATACTCTGGACACAAACATCGGGAAAAGCATTTCATCTGTATATGGAAGATGTCAACTCCATTGTCATTATTCGATGTCAGAGCCATTTTACACTTTTCGTGTTCCAACCTACTACATACCCAGCCCATAATATAATTCCTCGCATTTGTTTCGATATGTTTACCTTCATTGATACTGTTATCAGCATGCAGAGATACATTAACACTGTCTTCAGCAGACATTTCACTCATACGCATTGAATGGAAGTATTTTTAATTCATTTAATTTTACAAGGAATGTTGCTGCGTCTACTTCACAATTACTGTCTTGAGAGGAAGACAGTAAAATATTGAGCACGGCTGCCAGAGAAGGTATCGTGCTGGTGTTTCACAGCCTCGTCTACTCTTTAAATACATATAGGGATTAAAATAGAACTTGCGATTAAACTTTGTTGTTATATTGCAATTAAAACCTGCTTTTTAAACTCTCGCTAATAACAAATTACAACACTCATCCTTGGCTTAACAAATACTTATTTCTAAAATCTTTTTCCACAAAATGGTTTGAGTATACTCCGCAGCTTTTATTCAGATTCTCGGGACTATTCTTTTTCAAAATTTCATCTAAGTCAGCTCTTCGACTAAGAGTAACCCACTGGCTGCATCCATAAACAAATTATAAAAATGGTAAATGAGAGTGTAAAAGCAAATTACTTGAGTAGGCCTAATAGTTGCCTGGTTAAGCTATCATAAATACATCTCTTTATTTTTTGAAAACCTGAAAAATGATTTTTGAGCGCTTTGCTGTTTATAGTTATTACAGTCGTATTTAGGACATATTCTTCCTCATCCAACCATTTCCTAAGACGATCAAGAAAGTCTTCGGTGTGTAACTATGTAAAGTGGCTGTTCATAACCTGTGTTAGTTGACAACCGAACCGCTAGGAGGTGTTCGGGTGCGCTGTCGCCCGTTTTACGGCTGAGTTTCTGCTATTATTTTTATAAGCTATTTGGTCTTAGCATTCATAATGGGTCCATACGAGTTTACGTAACACATTATCGGAAATAACAACATCCTCTAACGAGGAGAGGACGCCTACCCATCATCGACGAATTCGTCCAAATTTATTGTACACGTAGAGTTTGGTGAGATATGAAAGTGCACCAAGAGGAACCTCCAGATGGCTAAGCATTCCAGAAATAAAAGGAATATTGGTACGGATCTATCACCATATGCCTCTTATCAAATGTCCCGATGACGGCGTATTTAGGAATCGGTGTTTGGCTCAGCGGTAATGATCGGTTTTCTATTAAAAGGTTCGCGGGTTCGATTCCGCACGGCGGCAAATATTTTTTGCTCATTGGAAATGCGTACACTACTGACTTCACAATATGTTATTTTGGATTGCCAACATGCAGTATAAAAGTAATTCGCCCCAAACGTATGCTACTAGTGGAACCTTGCGATGTATTTTTTTTATCGCCAGGTAAAAAAAATGTAAAAAGGTTTCAAAATTGCACTTGCCTAATAGAGAAAGAAGAAGAAATCACTTCCCGAGAATCTGGCATCAAACTACATTCCATATACATTACCAGCGGTCTTCGCATGCTGCGATAAGCGTGGGTCGTTGCTGGACTGTGCGATGAAAGAAGCTGTTGTCAGAATGTCAATCAAGTTTGTTTTTCTACGGAGACATTAAAAAAACCATGTGAATGCAAAAGAGCGGTGATTATAAGGTGCCCAATATGCAGTCAAAATTATTGCTCTCCTGGTTAATCGATGAATATCACCCCGGTACATATAACTGATAAATTGCAAAAGAATGTAAGTATCGATTTACATACACGATGTTCCCAAGTACACGTTAACTACAGACCTTTTTTTATGTTTTTAGTCCTTACTTTTCCAATGCCCTTTCTTTTTCAGCTTATGTAAATTAATAAAATAACCTATATGACTTTTCGCTTAACTGCGACGTCAGTCTACATCAATACTCTGCAAACCACTGAGAATTGCATTGCAGAGGGTACGTCCTCCTGTACCAGTTACTGGGGTTTTTCCCATTCGTTTCAGGTATTGATCTTGGGAAGAATGTTTAAATGTCTCCGTGCGTGCTGTAATTAATCTATTCTTGTCCTAACGATCCAAACGGGAACAATATATGGGTGTTTGCAGTGCCAAGGAGCAGAAAGAAGTTTGCCGCCAGGTGTAGTTGAACTCGGGACCTCAATACGAATCCAATCTTTTATCGGTGAGCCAAACACCGCTTCCTCAACACGGCCTCACAGGGACAGTTCATAACATGCTCTTGGTGATGGACCCGTATCAAACTTCCTTCTACTTCCTAAACCCTTGGCCATCTGGAGTTAGCCACGCGGGACAAGCCGAGCAGTCTGGAGCGCCACGTTACGGATCGTGTGGTCTCCCACGTCGGAGGTTCGAATTCTCCCTCGGGTATGAATGTGTGTGTTTCCCTTAGGTTAGTTTAACTTAGTTTAAGTAGACTGTATAGCGACTGATGACAAACGTAGTTTGGTCCCATAAGAATTACAAACACTTGAACATTTTTTGACGTATTCGGCGATGAGTAGGCGTCCTATCCTTGTAAGAGGTGCCAAGTTGAGATTTATTGCTACATCAGTGGAAACGAGATAATTAAATCTACAGTGTAATATCTCCAGCTATACTCAAAGTAAAATGTGTCGATCCAAGCAGAAATGCACATATTCATTCATGGTTCGCCTGCACGGGCAGTAATTGAAGAGCTGATTCCGACCCATTCGATGCTAAAAATGGAATACATTACTCGACGGCTGCTCCACCTGTTGTGGCCCCACATATTCCACACCTGGTCGAGGCATGTCGGAAGTTTTCCAGGGAAGTTGCTGAACGTCGTGAAGACAACGATGATTTTCACGCGAGTGTTTGGCCAAGCATTATCGTTTTGGAACAACGTTTCATCGGCACGTTGCAAAAAAGCATTCTGCACTCATTGAGCGTTGAGTAAGTGCGTCCCAAGAGAGCAGACTGGTTTGTTTCGGCAAGCCTGTGGTGATCTCTAAATACCGAGGACTGTTTGATATCGTAAATCGGGATAAAAGTGTTTTTGTTCGAAGGGTATGCGGTTCAGAAACGGTTTGCCAATCAGGTAAATTCGTCCTTTGCACTGAGGCAGTCATCCCACTAACGCACCAGGTTGAAGATACTTGAAGATATCCGTTGATGCTGACGTGTCCTGCTGCATGAGGATATTTCTTCCTCGTTACTGCACATATTATTGGAATTATCAAAACTTTAAGACTTCATTGAAGGATCTATGGCTGGTTAACCGCTTAGGAGCAAATCAGGAGTACTGAGCTTATGATGGAGTGTATCTTAGTTTAGTTGAAGTGAATGATGAGGCTAGCCTCTCAGACCGACGTGTCTTGACTGATCGATCGTAGCACACCATTGCAGATTCATGATTCCCCATACATATATTCCATTGTCCAAGTGTTCGTCCTTTGTCCGCCAAGACAAGGACGACAGTATATTGATCCTCACCTGGCGATACCATGGTAGTCATAAAGACAGAAATTGCACTCTAATCGCTACTGTATCTGACCGAGCTTATATAGGCATTCTGGAGTCAGTATACGTTGCATACAGTTTTCTCAACCTCCTCAAACCGAAACTTTCTGATCACCAACATTGTATGCAACTGCAGATTCGTTTCATTGACGTAGACTGTAAGACAAACCAAAAATTAATCAATCAACAAACAAAGATGTAAGTAAAAATATCATGTAACGAAGTAAGTAGACTGTCCTAATCCTATCCCAATAATTACATGGGGATATCACTGCTGCCAGTAGCATATAGAATTGTAGCCAAAGCGCTGCTCAATCGGGCCGAACATCAACCAAACCAACTAATTAGTGAAGAGGATTTCGGTAACATGGATCATTTATTGGACAAATCTGGAATCTAAAAAACTTCCTGTACACGGAAACCTGAGAAACAATGACACATCCGTTAGCTTCCTATAATTCATTATTGTGTTTTAGTCCATGTTAACAGATCCCCTAACCTACTATAAATAAAATCTGCTTGGAGTAAAAACAAACATTATCAAAGATACGTGAACAAATTTACGTCTAAATGAATGGAGGTGGTGCGTTGCTTGGCATTCGGGGACGGTGGTGGGGGGAGAGAGTGACGGTCCATGGTCCAAATCTACCTTCCGACATACAAATTTCAGTTTTCTATGATATACCTTAATCACTTCAGGCAAACCGAGTTCGCTCCCACCGCAGTTTCCAGTCCTCCCTCGGGCATCGATATGTCTGTTGTCCTTAGTGTAAGTTATTTTATATAGTTTGCTAGACTAGGGACTGATGACGACTGCAGTTTGGTGCCATAGAAATAGAATAAGTTTACAAACATTTAAATTTGTATATTAAACAAATGCCAGTGTGTCCTCCTCATTCTTAAGTCAACAATCGGAATTTGTGCGTCGTCTCTAATGTCCAAGTCCGTATACAGGACAGCTACATCTACATGGGGTACTCTGCAAATCACATTTAAGTGCCTGGCAGAGGGTTCATCAAACCACCATTATACTATTTATCTCCCATTCCATTCTCGAATAGCTCGCGGGAAGAAAGAACACCTGAACCTCTCCGTTCGAGCTATGATTTCTCGTATTTTATTCTGATGATCATTTCAACCTACGTAAGTGGGAGTCAACATTGTATTTTCGCATTCGGAGGATAATGTTGGCGATTTGAGTTTCGTAAGTAGCTCACGCCGCAGCGATAAGCGCCGTTGTTGTAATGACTCTGATCCCAGTTCCTGTATCATTTCTCTAACGCTGTCTCCCCAGCATCGTTACAGTACGAAACGAGCTTCCCTTCTTTCGACTCTTTCGATGTCGTTCGTGAAACCCACCTGATAAGGATCCCACACTGGGCAGCAATACTCTGAAAATGGACGGACTAGCAAGGTGTATGCAGTTTCTTTTGTAGTTCTGTTGCATGTTTTAAGGGTTCTTCCAGTAAAACACAGTCTCTGGTTCGCCTTTCCCACGACATTATCTTTCCAGTTTAAGTCTGATGTAATAATAATTCCTAGATATTTTGTGGAGTTTACGGCCTTCACTTTTTATTAATCTACCTTGTAAACAAAGCTAAACTGATTTCGTACTCATGTGGACGACTTCACACTTCTCATTATTTAGAGTCAATTGCCAATTTTTACACCATACTGTTATCTTATTCAGATCGTTCTGCAGTTGATTTTGATTTTCTTTTGATCTTCAGATGATTTTACTAGACGGTAACCCATATCTCCTTTCCTTTCTTCTTTTTTGCTTCATAAAATTTCTTGCTCAGTAGAGAGGTCTACATTTGATTCGAAATAAAGCGTGAGTCAGTCAGGGAGACGAGTTATCTACATTTACATATTTACTGTGTGCATGGCAGAGGGTTCATGAAACCGCTTTTATGACACTTCTCTACCAATTTCTAACAGCATGCGGGTTAAAGGTACACATAAATCTTACCGGTTTTCATCTTATGTCTCTTATTTTCTTATAATGATCATGTCCCCCTACTTAGATGGGTGGCTACAAAATATGTTCACATTTGGAAGACAATGGTTGTGAAAGCAATGTCGGAAATAAATCTCGCCGCAAAGAACAGAACCTTTTCCTTAACGATTTCCACCGCAACTCGTGCTGTCATTTTCATAACTCTATCTCCGTTATCTCGCGGTAATAAAAAAAACCAGCTGCCCTTCTATGGACCTTCTCTATACTCTCCATCAGTCCCACATTTTGGGAATTCCATAACACTCCAAAATAGGTCGCACACGTTTATTGTAGGCAGTTTCATTAGTGGAACTGTTGCATTTGCTAAGTGTTTTCCCAACGAACGTTGTCTTCGGTTCGCTATCCCTGCAATATTTTCTATGTGTTCTTTGCAATTTAAGTTTTTCGTAATTATTTCTTCTAGGTATTTAATTGAATTAAACGTTTGTGTATTTTACCGAGTTACATGTAAATGAAGTTCAAAGGATTATTTTTAGTGTTCATATGGATGACTTCACACTTATCAATTAGGGACAGTTGCCAATTTTGACAACTAACACTTTTAATTGCCCTTTCGAGAAAGTGATTAGAGAGTGAAACATGAAAGATATCAATTGATAAAATCAAAAAATTCAACTTAGATTGGTTAGCACTGAGGAAATGAAAATTGCCTCGACCGCAGACACACTGGCAGTGCGAAGATCCGAAAGGTAAATCCTACTGATCAAGCAATGGAAGTCTCTTTGCAAATTTCGTTGACAGTGTCTATAACAAAAGTAGTTGTGCCATCGGTTGTTCAAGTTATTGGTTAATGAGTAGTGAAAGGGTTGCATTGAACACAAGAGCTGTTGAATGACGCACTGAGCAGTTTCATCAAGCTTTACGAACGAAGTACGAGCAAATGGTCTCGCCCGTCCCAGGTCACCGGCGTGCGCACACTCGAGGGAAACACTTGTGAGCGAGTGGTCTAACGTAACTACGGTACCCTAACGCATTACGTTCTTCCACGGCAGTCCGTCAGAGCAGAGTATTACTGTTCGTTTTTGGACCATAACCTGCGACCAGCCATGCTAAAGAAGCGGCAACACTTTCTGTTCAACTCATCCGTCATTTTGCACGACAATGAGCGGGCGCATACAGCCAAGCTGTGGCTGCTCTGTCCAGTCGATGGTTCTGGGAAGTACTGTACAATCCACTATACTCCCCGGAATTAAGTAAAAGTGACTTTTATTTGATTCCGAAAATGAAGGAACCACTTCATGGTATTCGCTTCAGAACTGTTCCAGTGAGTCCACAGACAGTAGGCCGCTCTATTCCCACAATCAACAGAACAGGCTCGGCAACTGTATACTACGCCTTCCAGAACGATGGCAACGGGTTCTAGACAATAATGGTGACCACTTAGAAGGACAGTAACAGGTGCAAACATGTAACGCTTTTGTATCGGTTGTGAATAAATAGTTGACGCTCTTTGAGTCCCAAACCTAGTAACTTTTTTCGTGAAGCTCGCTAATAATTTTCAATAGGTGATATTGTAACTGTCCCGGGGCGTGTAATATTGTTGGTTGGTACTCCTGCATTCTTTGTTTTACGTAATGAACTGGTGTCTTCTATATTGGCAATAGAAACTGCACGACCTTTAATCTTCATTGAGCCTGTTTTTGTAACTTCTGTTTTTGTGAATATCGAGCATGAAAATTCCTTTATCTCAGGGACTTCATTTTTACGGTGAAACAAAATACTTGATGCTGTTATCTTTTCCCAGTTAGTTCTGTTAAACTGGAGCCCGTTACAAAAAGAAGGTCTTTATCACAGTTTGTAATTGATATTGTCTTTAATTTGGGATCATTTTTACCCCCAAGCTATCAGTCTTACTTCTTCGACATATACGCTTCATTCAAGCATCAGAGATATAATTTACAGTTCACTTTTCCAAAACATTCCACAGATATTGTTTAAGGGTATCAATTATGAAATAAACTTCTAAAAATTATTTTTATATCTCTTGACTATATATTTTCGTAAAAGAAACTCTGTTCACAATTATTACACTTGAAAACACACACTTATGGTAATTAACAGTTCGGGAATTCAGTTCCTCACATTTATTGATTTTCTCCTAACAAAATATCTGCTTTTGTTTTACAGTTCGTATCTATGCTGATTTTACCTTCAGTGATGTCCATAATCCCAATATCAACTATCCTTGATAATATAACGCATAAAATCTATCTGACAAAGTTCATACTAAAATCGCGAGGCACACTTTCACAATATCTCTTACAGTCAGTCCCCGATCTAAACTTCATAGATATTATTATTATTATTATTATTACAAAGAGCGCTAAACTTAGAAATGAGATCTGACTTTACAGAAAACCAAACTTAACGATTACCAGCAAAGATTTGAACTCGAAGAGAGCTGAACTCACAAAGAGAGAGAGAGGAATCCAACTACTGGTACTATATATATATTAATTTTCAGACAAAAGATTGCTTATATTTGAGGGGTTTGTCTCGTATTACTCTTTTCTTTTTTATTATTACTCTGATTAAAAGGTTTGTAACTTATTTTATTCCATATTACCGAAAATAGACTAATTATGCCTCGCAAAATAACAAAAATATTTACAAATGACTAAAATGTTGCAATCCTAATGCTACGATCGCGATGTTGTGTTATAATATATACCGGCACTAGGTGCTTTGTAGACGCTTACAATGCAGAGGCGGTTGACGCGTTCACTGCCAGCACTCACTGCACGTCCGTCTGATGTCGCTCCTGACTGAAAACACTTTGAGCCCATAGCAGCCAGTCTCTTTTCATTGAATTACCTTAAATCGGATATTACCTATTTATGAATAATCTTAACCCTCAATTGGAATCGTTGAGCAATTTGGACTCGTCGACTTCACTAAAACTGCCTACAGTTGGGTCGGCGTACGTTGATCCCTGACAGCTTGTCGTACTGTTGCAAGCTTTCAACAACGAAATGCAGACTGCTTCAGACTAAAACACCAATATGACGTTGTCAGATTGACAATACGAAATTGAATAACTGGTGACAGTAAGTGTATGAATGTGATACGACCGTCTTACTGCAACTGTAAGGGAACAACTTACAGCAACTCAACTATAACAATCGAAACCCGTCGGGTTTGAGATTCGCGCGCCAGTGTAATCTCAATACGTTGTAAGGTGCAGTACGGTCCGGGAGCTCATCGCTCGAAATTTACTGGAAATTGAGATAAGTGCTATGGCTGGGTCCAATTTTACCCGCAATTCCAGATACGTTTACACAGAATTATTTTGTAGTGTTTTTGCACAATGCAGCAGTCTCTCTATGTAAAAGAAATCTATGAACTATTACTAGACGAAAAATATTCGGTCACAAGTTCTTCAATCGATTTTCAACATCTTGATGAAGAGAAAATAAGTGATGATGAAAAATGCGAATCAATAATTCTCTTCTGAGTCAAGTAATTGTTTGCCTGATGATTCAGTAGAGGGATATATTTAATTGTCAAGTAATACATATTTTCGAAGTAAAAATGTATTCATTTAGTGTACTCATCCACTAACTAGGTCCTGATATTGACAACATTTCCATTTCCATGTTTCGTTGTCATAATTTTGGTTTCTGATTGATGGCGCAGCGAATCCCTACTTATGTTTAGGGCCTGTTTTTGTAGTCATATACATCTCAAAGTAAGTTACTAATAATAATTCTCAAATATGAGACGAGGACTTAAAAGATAAACAATAACACACTGTGAAATTTACAAGTTTATTTATATTTGAAATAAAAGTTGTTTTAGAACATTCATTGAGAATTTACTTATCAATTAAACCTTTTATAGGAATTATGTGGCTTTTTTATTAAAGGGTCCATTTGGACCCACGAATCCAGTTATGTTCATGAAGATAACGATTCCGGTTAAGGGTTAATATCATTTTGTACGACATGAGCATAATACGTCCTACGTGTAACGTTTCGCTTGAATACGTAATTTGACATTTTATAGGAAAAGTAAACAATTACAGTTGCTGCTTTAGACAAGCTATGCTATAAACTATAATCTTTTGTTTTCTTTTTTTGCTTTTTTATTTATTTATTTTTCAAAATGCACTGAACACAGAACGCCGAAGTAAATATGTAATTCCCGTATCACTTCACCAATCATTCCGTTCTTCCTGACGTTTGTTTGTAAATATACGGGACGTAAATACAGCCATGCCAGAGGGAGGACTCGAACCTACGACAGAAAACAACCGTGATCTCGACAGCAATATGTCTTATAGCGCTCGGCCACTCCACTGTGGCAATGTTCTTTCTGATCCATGGTTGACACCATCGGTTATACTGACAAGCAGGAAAGGGCTTGCAGTTTAACGAATGACAATAAAAGGATGTTTACATCGTCATAGAAGATGGTTGGAGGTTAAAATAATAAATATAAAAGGCTGATCGTTTCGTTGCAACTTAGAAATATTTTGTTAGCTTCTTATTACAAAAATCGGTTCAAAATATTTGCAGAGGAAAAAGGGTACAGATCGTTGAAGCGATTTTACTCATTGCTTACGCTATAGAGAGAATTAGAGACGTTATGAGTCGAAGAAGCTCTGCTTTGGATCACGAGGCTACTAGCATGGTGCTACATATCGAAATAACGGGATCTCGTGAATATCTAGAAATTGTTGAAACTAAAGACTATAGAGAAATCTCGCCATGTGCAAGCATCCTCTCGCTGTGTAATCGTCATGCGTATCGTAATGTACATCGGTATTTCCAAAATTGAGTATTGTGTATTCAATATTTATTGTTAAGTTGTGATTGGAATCCATTCATCTGCCTTTTTCACTTCCATTGCCTCCTCCCGTTTATGATCTCACTGCTGCCACCTCCAGACAACTTTGTTTTCTACAGCAACTGTCCTCCTTTCCAATATCTCAGTCGCTCTCTCTTTCTCTCCCAATGTATCTCTGTTTCACAATCACTAACAGAACAGAAGAGAACAAATACAGTTGCATGCCAAAAGTTTCTTGTTAGGAAGCAGGAATGACGAATTACCAATTTAGTTGGAAGCTATGATTATAAAATCGGCGTTGTCTTTCTTCAGTACTGAATGTCTGACTGCATGGAGCTCGTTGCATTTCTGTGGTATGCGCATTGTCAGAGATACTGCGCTGCTTGTTATATGGTACAGTGTCATCTGAAATTAAAATGTCTAATCACGTCGGTCGATTGTGTGATGTTGTAGACTTCTCTTTTATTTTTAGTTTTGCGCTGCATGTTTGTAGTAGTCTGCCTGCAATAATAAAATCTAGTTACATTGGAAATGAAATCAGAGGTAACAAGAATTTTAAGTTGAATGAAACATATAATCAATTGTTTCACTGTGAATAAGATATCTGATCGGGAAACAAAATGCATTTGGCTTACAATTTCTTTGATTGAAAGCAATGCGACTGCCGGTAAGCAAATTATTTTTCGATTGCGGGATACATTTATATGATTCCTGGCCTACCTGCCCGCAATGGATTCCGCATTTATGTCCCTGCTCTCGAATTACTGCAAAATCCGCAATGCAGCAAATCACTAACAACAGGATGCGTTTTAGTGCAATGCAAATCAAATGCAACTAATCGCTGTCCATGTCGTTAAGATTACAAATAAATTCAAACTTATAATGTTAATTTAAGATTAATCTTTTCTTTTTTAATTTTCTCAAAAAGATAACCAGTAATTACATTAGGTACACAGTTTCAATTGCGTGAGCAACTTTCTTTTCTTACAAAACTGTCATAGAAACAAAAAAACTATCAGAGAACATAACGGACACGTACTTTACGTCACAAAAATAATCCACATAAACAATTATGATCTATCGTCCGTACTTAAGATCTGTTTGAACCAAACTCGAATAAACTACGTGAAGCGGAAACAAACCAAGGCACAAATTATTACATCACTCTCTTCGCTAATAAAATCTTCCGTTTATTAAAAATTGTTACAAAGATAACCCATTCTCCTTGCCATCTGCCGTAATTGGTGCTTATTCCATATTACACTTTATATCAAATGAAAACGTCTTTTTCTATTCTCTTAACATCTGCCACACTCATTACTTCTTATACCTCAAAGATTATTTCAAAATTTCTCCTCCTGTCACCAGAACAGTATCTCTATGTGCTTGCGCCTGTGATCTCTATACCACCTAGAGAGGTAATTCTGGTCTCTGAGCATAGAACTACAGCTTGTGTGCATATTCTGCAGAGGTTTGGCGTTGTTCTTCGTGTTTTAATTTGACATAACTATTTCCGTTCAAATGTTCAAGTGTTTGTTAAGCTTATAGGATTTAACTACGGGGTCATCAGTCCCTAAACATATAAACTACTTATGAAGTACTTACGAACTAGGACGGCACAAATATCCTTGCCCGAGGGGGGATTCGAACCCCCGACCGTAGTAGCCGTGCAGAACGTGACTGGAGCGCCTCAGTCCCCTCGGCCACCGCGGCCGGCAACTATTTCCGTAAATGTATGCATCCTTACTTATTCTTTGGTTTGAACTTTAGGACAAAATTCGATATAAAACCCTGCAATTCGAACGCAAAAGAAACGTAATTCCTTTTTCGTGGTAAATTCCCATAACAGCCATACTGTAATTTGGGAAGATACTAATTATGAACTTTTATGGATTGCAAGCTCGAACAGCTGAAGTTCAATTTCCACGTAATGTAGAGGTCAATTACGAGCACCTACAAAGGCAACACATGAAGCCTTGTATGGTTACAGGCAATCAGTATCCAAAAAGTTCACTTCTATGTTATACACTTATCAGGTATCCGCACTTCACTAAGTCGTTCATAGGAACTATTAGCCACTTTTCAACAGGTTCCCATCTTTTCTTTCCTACGACAGAGTGGGCTGCTTATACGAGATAAGTAACTTAAGACAGGTATCGAAACGCAGTGTCTAAATTTTAGACCGTCGTAGGGCTTTTATTTTTAACGTTGCTGTCAACTGTGATATTGAAGCAAGTACCGATTTAAATGCAACCGTTTAGTTCCTATAACTATGTATGATAGCTATTGCGGAGACAGAATGATATAGTAGTTGTTGACGTTTATAACTGTAGTCTAGAAATTAGAAAAATGTCGTTGAATTGAAAAGCGTGGTGAACGGAACGGCATTTGCAATGTAAACACTATCAAGCAGAGCTCTCTTGCTATACTGTGTCAGAATGACAGCAAATTTCATGGTTCACTGGTGAGCACTCTAAGCCCTCAAGCTGGCCTCAACTACCTATACTAATAATAAATCTGTAAATGTAGGCCTGTCGCTGTTCCCTTCAATCTTCAAAACTACTAAGCGTATCTTCATGCAGTTTTCACAGGAAACATGAGAAAAGTTTGGGTCAACATATAGGCATAATTTTATCAAAATCGGAACACACACACACACACACACACACACACACAAACTATATCGTAATTTTAAGAGTTTTTAGTAATCGTCGTGTCTGTTTTTTGTTTTTTCAACTATTAAAAACTTCTTATCTCCAAACCTACATCACGAATTTGCATGGGGTTTTCACAGGTAACGTGGGAGTAACTGGACAATATATAAACTTTGTTTCATAAACGTTGGATCGCGGAAAAAAAGAATATCGTAATTTCAATTTTTTTACCTACGACCGTCATGTCTATCTGTCTCTTTGAACACGAATATCTGCAAAACTACTTGACGAATTTTCATGGAGTTTTCACACGTAACTTTAGAACATTGTGCGGTTTCATAAAGGCTTCAATAATTAAAATCGGATCAAAGAAAATAAAGATATCATAATTTAATCATTTGCTCAAAAGCCATCATGTACGTCTATTTGTTGAGGGTAATCTCCAAAAGTACTACACGAAGTTTCATGGGTTTCCACAAATAAATTCAGAATAGTTTGGAGAGTAACATAGTTTCATCAAAATCGGATCAGAGGAAGGAAAGATATCGTAATTTGAATTTTTTGTATACTATGCTTATAAGTATGGTGTAGTACAAAAATCTCCAATAGTAGTACATGAACTTTGATGGGGTTTCATAGGTCAACTGAGAGTACCTTGGCGCAACATACAAGCTTCATTTCAGCGAAATCGGATCAGGAAAAGAAAAGATATCGTAATTTGTAGTTTCTGGTGTATGCTATGCTTGATCAGCGTAGTTGACCAAAGATCAAATAGAGGCTCTGTTACTGACACAGTATACTAAATAACTAATAGATGGGCGATGCGGCGCTGTTTATTCTCATAACTAAAGTGTAATACACTGAATCCATTTTGAAAAATCAGTCACGTACAATGAGGGGAATAATTCTTAGTGTTGATAATGAAATAAATAATTAATGTTGTTCCGATCAGAAAATTAATTATCCCTCTAAGTGAATATTTCGTTGCCAACGTTAACCGCTGTCACTGCAAGTAAAATTTAACCCAGGTACGACACAAAAAATAATTTCTTAGTAGCTGTATCCCGCATGCATTGCAGTGTCGTGAAAAGAAATGCTTCTTTCGACGGGTATAATTTGAATTTAGGAAGTAACGACGATCCTTTGCGTCTATGTTTTCATTTAATAATAATTCTTTGCAAGGAAACACGAATTTATGTAGTTTCCTTTCTGATTTCCGTGCGTACTTATTACATCTTGAGTCCATTTTGATTAGGAATGCCTAGAAAGTAGTACAGCACATAGAACATAGCCATAGCCATAGAACAACAACGAACCACTAAAGGTGCTGTTGCTTTTTGTAGTGCTACAAAGAAACAATACATGATCGTGTTGTGCGCATTCCCTCAGTAAAAGAATATTTTGAATTAAGAGCGACAATCTTATCTCTGCAAATACAAACTAACATTGAAAAGCAAGTTGCTGATTACAATTGCTATATTCGCAGCTCAACGACATTTCTTTGCCTCTTTTGACAGGGAACATTTGAATTGAAAACGACAGGCCTTTCGATTAGCGATGTTGTAATTTACATAAATATTATTTGCAAGGAAAATCGAATTTATGTAGTTCCCTTTCTGATTACGGTGTACCTTCATTACATTTTGAATGTAATGAATGTTCCGATAAGTAAATTAATCATCATCCTAAAGCGAATAGTTCGTTGCCAACGATAGCATACTAAACCGCTGCCACTGTAAGTAAAGTGTAACTCTGGCAGGACACACAAAAAATGTTTTTCTTCCTAGCTGTTTACCATGTGCTTTGCAATGTTGTGCAAAGAAAAGAAATGCTTCTTTCGAGGGGTATAATTTGAATTTAAGAAGTAACGATGTTCCTTCGCGTCTATCGATGTTTTAAATTAATCATATTCTTTGCGAGGAATATCGAATTTACTTAGTTTCTGATTTCCGTGCGTACTTCTTTATTACAGCTTGAGTCCCTTCTGTTTAGAAATGCCTAGAAAACTATTTAGAACAGTAAAGAACAAATAGAGGTCCTGTTAGTACGTAGTACGCCAAATAACTAATAGAAGGCAATGCCGCTTTTTTTCATGCTCATAACTTTGATGTAGTTCTTTACAACAAGTGATTGTATCCTTTCTTTACTATCCGTTACGAAGTACGGGTGTACAGCTATCTATTACAAATCTTTAAACTAAACAACTTCACGGATTTACACGAGGCAAGTTCCTTTCATAAAAGTGAGACCACGAGGAAAAAAAGATATCGTTTTGTATCTAGGACCGTAATGTCTGTCTCTTTGAACACATTTATCTCCAAAACTATTTGGCGAATTTTTATAGGATTTTCAGCCGTAACGTGAGCATATCGTGCGGTTGGATACACGCTTCATTTAATCAAAATCTTATCAGGAAAATAAAATATATCGAAAAAAAATGTGCAAATGTTTGTAAAGCTTATGGGACTAACTGCCGAGTCATTAGTCCCTAAACGTACAAACTACTTATGAACTAACTTATACTTAAGACAACACAAACATCCATGCCCGAGGGAAGATTCGAACCTCCGACGCGGGAGGCCGCGCGATCCGCAACGTGGCACTCCAGACCGCTCGGTTACTCCAGCGCGGAAAAATATACCGTAATTTAAAATTTTAGGTGTATTTCATGATTGAAAGGAACGGCTTATTGCAGCAAAGAGTAAATGGATGTGTTGTTAGTTTCGTAGTGCACCAGAAAACTAATAGATAGCGGTGCGGGTGTTCGTGTGAAGATAGATAGTGATCGGATTAATACCCTTTGATAATGCTTTTTACTCTTTTACTTTTCAATTTTACCATTTTTCTGAAAATCGTTTTCTTGGTTGCTATGTTTTACGCAATATGACTGAACGCAATGAATATCAAACTGATACAATCATCGGCATGTTTAATCCATATATATACATACTGATATCACAGACTAACGTATACGTACACTGCTATGGAAGTTTAAGTCTCACGCTTGGAGCAACAATAGCGCTTCTAGCGGTAAGAATCGACCGGAAGTATTACGGGGAAAAAAACTTACTACTAAGTTTCGCAGGAAATTTCAGCTAAGATTGTAGCAACATGTAGGCATGATTTCATCAAAATCAGATCGCGGAAAAAAGATATATCGTAATCTTAAGGGTTTTCAGTAACTGTCTGTTTATCTATTGGAAATCCCTAATCTCCTAAACTACTTTACGTATTTGCATGGAGCAACTTCGTTTCATAACAGTGGGATCACGGAAAAGTTTTTAGGCGTAGGCTATGCTTGAAGTATGGATGGCGTAGTACCGCAAACAAGCGATACAGGCGCCGTAGTGCACCAAAGATAAGACGCGCCGCTGCTGCGAAATAAGTATGACGTAGTACAGCAAAGAAGCGTACGTCTGTGACAGAATTAATTTCACTTTTTGTATCAAAAGCTATTTGAACATTCATCGTTTCGAACAATTACTTTTACTTACATCTTGGCTAGGACATCAGTTTATTAACAGAATGATCCAATAAGGATTTTATTTTTAGTGAGCGAGGTCCGGAACCCTGAACAGTCATGATGCGCACAGGCCAGACTTTCATAACCGTTTCGAAGCACGGGCATATACGCTAGTCATTATATACAATGATGAATACCTGGATATACTATATTTATATGGTGAATGTACAAGAAATGAAAAAAAATAGTCGGGCCGCAACGACGAGGACCGACGCGCCAGCCAGTCGGTGAATTATTGAGACGCTAGGGCAGAGAGGATGATGCTGTTGACAGCAGACACCATCGCCGGCGTTTTGCGCGCTTGGACAGTGACGCACGGTGTTTCGTGATGAGCTTTCTTCCGCATAACCTGAGACCAAAACAGTGTTTGGATGTGGAGAAGCAGAGAAGAAGCCATGCAAATACTAAGGAGAGACACAAAGGCGTAATCTCTGGCATCCTGGTGTGGAAAACCATAGCAGTTCCTTCTCTAGATTGTCGCACAGATGACAAAATTCAAGACGGATTCGGAAAGTATCGCTCTTTCAAAACGCAGCTTGCCCTTTATTCACATGAAGTGATAAGTGCCATCGACAAGGGATCTCAAATCGATTCCATATTTCTGGATTACCGGAAGGTTTTTGACACTCTACCCCAAAAGCGGATTCAAATGAAATTGCGTGCTTATGGAATATCTCCCCAATTGTGCGATTGGATTCACGATTTCCTACCAGAAATGACACCGTTCGTTGTTATTGGCGGTACGTCGTCGAGTAAAACAGAAGTGATATCTGGCGTTCCCCAGGCAAGCGTTATAGGTACCCTACTCTCCTCGTGTTTATAAACGATTTAGGAGACAATATGAATTGCTCCCTTAGACTGTTCGCGGATGATGCTGTCGTTCATCGGTTATTGAAGTCAGCAGACGATCAAAAGCAACTGCAAAGCGATTTAGACAAAATTTCTACATGGTGCGAAAATTGGCAATTGACACTAAGTAAAGAAAAGTGTGACCACTAAAAGAAATCCGCTAAACTTCAGTTACGCGAGAAATCAGTCAAACCTTAAGGTCGTAAATTCTAGGAGTTACAATTACGAACAACTTACACTGGGGAGAACACATAGAAAATATTGTGGGGAAGGCGAACCAAAGATTAACGTTTCGTTGGCAGAACGCTTCGAAGATGCACCAGCTCCACCAAAGAGACTGCCTACATCACACTTGGGCGTCGTCTCCTGGAGTACTGTTGCCCCTTGTGGGACTCTCATCAGGTCGGACTGATGAAAGATATTGAGCAGGTTCAGAGAAGGGGACCTCGTTTTGTTTTATCACGTTACGGGAAAGAAAGCGTCACGGAAATGTTGCACGAATTGGGGTGGAAATCATTAAAAGAAATACGATATTCATTGCGGCGTGATCTATTTGCGTAGTTTCAATCACCGACTTACTTCTAAATGTGAAAATATTTTGCTAACACCCACCTGCTTAGGGAGACATGACAATCCCAATAAAATAAGAGAAATCAGATCGAAAACGAAACGATGTAGGTGTTGTTTCTTCCCGCGCGCTATTAGAGAATGGAACGACAAAGTTATGAAAGTGGTTAATGAACCCTCTACCAGGCACTTAAGTGTGATTTGCAGAGTATTTACGTAGATGTAGATGTCAGATATCGAATTAAAATTGCTTAAAAGAGAGTAGGCCGCAGGACCTGATGGGATACCAGTTCGATTTTACACAGAGTACGCGTAGGAACTAGCCCCCCAGTTCTTGCAGTGGTGTACCGTAGGTCTCCAGAAGAGCGTAACGTTCCAAAAGATTGGAAAATGGCGCA
The DNA here is from genome assembly GCA_026315105.1 of Locusta migratoria. NCBI lineage: Eukaryota > Metazoa > Arthropoda > Insecta > Orthoptera > Acrididae > Locusta > Locusta migratoria. The sequence continues at coordinate 44,120,534 of CM048748.1, forward strand.
GGTCATCCCCGTTTTCAAGAACGGACGTCGAACAGATGTGCAAAACTTTAGGCCTGTATCTCTAACGTCGATCAGTTGTAGAATTTTCGAACACATATTATGTTCGAGTATAAAGACTTTTCTGGAGAAAAGAAATCTGCTGTGTAGGAATCACCATGTGTTTCGAAAAAGGCGATCGTGTGAGTCCCAACTCGCGTTATTCGTCCACGAGACTCAGAGGGCCATAGACACGGGTTCTCAGGTAGATGCCGCGTTTCTTCGTCAAGGCGTTTGATTCTGTTCCCACAGACGTTTAATGAACAAATTAACAGCATATGGTCTATCAAACTAATTGGTCTATCAAACCAATTGGTGCAGGGAATGGCAATGGAATCTCAATGTAAACGACTGTAATGTGCAACGAATACATAGAAAGAAAGATACTTTATAATTTAGCTGGTCAGCAACTGGAAGCAGTTAATTCCATAAATTACCTGGGAATATGCATTAGGAGTGATTTAAAATGGAAATCCACTACGGGGTCATCAGTCCGAAAATTACAAACTACTTATGAACTAGCTTATATGAAAGACAGCACAGAACATCCATGCCCGAGGGGGGATTCGAACCCCCGACCGCAGCGGCCGTGCAGACCGTGACTGGCACACCGCAGACCGCTCGGCCACCGCGGCCGGCCCTTAAAATGTAACGACCATATAAAATTAATCGTCAGTAAAGCAGATGATAGATTAATTGGGAGAATCCTAAGGAGATGCAGTCCGAAAACGAAGGAAATAGGTCACTATACACTTTTTCGCCCATTGCTTGAATACTGCTCACCGGAGTTGGATCAGTAGCAGGTGGGGTTGATAACGAAGTAGAAAAGATCCAATAGAGAGCAGCGCGCAGCGGCAGATTAGCCGCGCGTACAGGAGCGCCGTGTTGCGGTGCGCGCAGCCGTCTGCCGTCGGGGGTTCGAATCCCCCGTCGGGCATGGATGTTTGTGTCGTCTTTAGTGTAAGGTAGTTCACAAGTAGTTTCTAAGTTTAGGGACTGGTGACCCCGTATTTGAGTCCCTTAAGCTTTACAAACATTTGAATACAAGAGCAGCGCGCTTCATTCCAGGATCATTTGGTAATCTTGAAAGCGTTACGAAGATGATCGATAAACTCCAGTGGAAGACTCTGCAGGAGAGACGCTCTGTAGCTGCTCGGTACGGGCTTTTGTCGAAGTTTCGAGAACATACCATTACGGAGGAGTCTATTGCAGTATATTGCTCTAGTCTACGTATATTTCACGAAGAGATCATGAGGATAAAATCATAGAGATTAGAGCCCACACAGAGGCATACTAACAATCTTTCTTTCCGCGAACAATATGAGACTGGAATAGGAGAACAGATAGTGGCACTCAAGGTACCCTCCGACACACACCGTCAGGTGGCTTCCGCAGTATCGATGTAGATGTAGATTCAAATGTAGATATGCGTTCAGGGCACCTGTAGTCGTGTCACAGGCATTCTGCCCCTACACAACCTATCCAAATAGCACACCGTCATAGATCACTGATGCAACAAGAAATTGCACGCTCAAACGCAGCACGTGTAAATATTGACTGCTAGGTACAAAACTGCATTGCTCACTTGGAATGAGTAATTTTTCTATGAGCTGCTGTTCCGTTTCAAATAATAATTATTCTGAGGAAATTAATAAAAAATGAAATGAAATATAAAAAATTAAATAAAGAAAAAAATCAATATATGGAAATCAACACCATGCCTGGCGAAGTTACGTCATGTAATTTTATTTCTACGGCATTTAAGTAAATTCTTGTATCTATTGTATGCCATTTATTAGGTCATTGTATTATTTCAGAGCCGTCTATCTATTTTTGTTATTGCTTGTTCTTCAATGTTTGTATGATACAATGTGTAATGGATTTAGAGATTTGACTGTAGACTATTTTTTTTCTATTTATTTAACAGCTGAAGATAGCAAAAATGAAGTCCTGAATCTAGTTGCCAGATAATAAAATCATTTTTGTTACGTCTTTTGGTTTACATATTTTTAATATACCTCGCTGCTAATCCCCACTACAGAAAAGGTTGGCTAACATACACCAGACCACACATCTTTGCTATCGGCCTACCTCCCTGTATTCACACGCCAGCACACACACACACACACACACACACACACACACACACACACACACACATTCACTCGCACAACAATGGGAAGGGGCAAGAGGAACTGTGGAGCATAGCTCCTTATGTACGCATTGCCCACTTATTTGTCCAGAAAATAAAAGCTGGTAATTAAGTCATCCCTGTCTCCAAAAAACTTGAGTGACGCTAAAGTACATCACAAGTTCACTTACGTAACGAAATAAAAGGACACATACACCACTAAATGACTACATGTAACATGGAGATAATTTAAGATGAAATAAGTGAAAACGTTACATACAGTACCGCTTCAACATTGCTAAAGACAGCGTCAGCTCCGTGTACCCCAAGCTGTTAGTGATATTACTAACACGTCACGAGAGCGCAGTTCATTTGAATTGTGTTGCACAACAGTTAACGCTAGAGAGCATTGCCGATAATATGGCTAACTCACATAAGGAACTTTCAAACAACAGCGATGTAGATACTACATATCGATCATCGATTAACAATTAGTTACAAACCTGCATATTCCATATTCTTAAATTAAAATACTTTAGACGAGACATGTATGTAGAACTGGGAGTATAGAAGATTGTAACTAGTATTAACTACAAATGGACATGTAACATGCACACCGTCGTTGTTTGTAAGTTCCTTATGTGAAAGAGGCATTTTATCTGCAACGCTCTCTAATGTTAACCGTCTGATGTCCTGCCACAATTCAGCTGAACTGCACTGTCGCGACGTTGTAATCAGCTTACTAAAACTTGGGGTAAAACCGATGGTGCGGATTTTCATAATGATTTTATCAATGATTTCATTAGGAGAGACAACTTTGGGCATGCTCCCCTTTTATTGAAATATTTTGTACTCACCCTAGCCTGTGTCTTACAAATGTACAAAAAATGATTACTTAACGGCAACGCTGCTTCCCGATATCGGTAATATAGCCATCTTGGACACGATGTGTGTTCCTTCGTATAAGATTCAATTATTTTACGAGGTCTTTCATCGAAGGTGATTCTATTCGCCTCCAACCGCTCCTGTTGGGTGCATCACATTTTGGTCATACAGTTTACGCTGGTATGAACATACAGTTCGGTTACGACAAACAGACATTCTATTTATGAGGCAATAAACGTAAATTGTTACGTTATACCGTTTTTCTCTCTGGGATCAAATATCTCATTAACTATCCTGTAAATCACTGAGCTTACTGTACACACTGTAAACTGTGATATTACCCACACTAGTAAAGAATGTGATCCGAATAAAAATTGAAAACTGTCCTTTATCGTGAAATATTTCAGGATTGAATGTTGACTAACTTTGCACTAAAGCAATAGATAAAAATGTTCAGTAGAGTTTGCACGTGCTACTCTCAGTCTGAGAATTATTTTCAGCATGAGTAATACATTATCACCTCTTCGGATATTACGTCCCCAAGAGAAACTGGAGGCCACGATATAACACACCTTTAATAATTCCCTACAACAATTAAGTAATTACATAATTTGAATATTCACACTAAATCACCCACAGGTTATCCACTTTTAATTTGATCCGGGGACCTACTCATTTATATTTAGTTAAAATCAGTGATGAAAAATTCAAACTCCGTCCGTGTCCGTAGTTCATGCTGAAAATTTAATTTCATATCCTTTTGACAATCCCCTCCCTGAAGTATTAAATAATAATTAGTCTGACTTGGCTGCGAAATTATGGCTGGCGTGTGTAGATCAGCGATTCTGTTAGAAACGATGTTGCTGGAGCTGCATTGCTAAAAAAATGCTTAAAATATTCAGTTGGGGTACTTTTATACTACGAAGAAGACGATACCATAATCAGTACTTGTATTTAAAAAAACAAATTGCTACATACATGAATGGTACAGACCTGACAATTGTAATTACTCAGAAACAATGTAGTGATGATTCTAGGAATTTACAATGCTTTCTTCCTTTCGTCCTCTCAGTACAAAGAGTTACATCAGGGAAGAGCGAGTAAAGATTACAAACCGCTTTATACAGGGTGGTACAAAACGGTACGGCCAAACCTTCAGGAAACATTCCTCACACACAAAGAAAGAAAATATGTTACGTGGACATGTGTCCGGAAACGCTTACTTTCCATGTTAGAACTCATTTGATTACTTCTCTTCAAATCACATTAATCATGGAATGGAAACACACAGTAACATAACATACCAGCATGACTGCAAACACTTTGTTACAGGAAATGTTCAAAATGTAATCCGTTACCGAGGATACATGCATCCACCCTCCGTCGCATGGTGTCCCTGATGCGCTGATGTAGCCCTGGAGAATGGCGTATTGTATCACAGCCGTCCACAATACGAGCACGAAGAGTCTCTACATTTGGTACTGGGGTTGCGTAGATGAGAGCTTTCAAATGCCCCCATAAATGAAAGTCAAGAGGGTTGAGGTCAGGAGAGCGAGGAGGCCATGGAATTGGTCCGCCTCTACCAATCCATCGGTCACCGAATCTGTTGTTGAGAAGCGTACGAACACGTCGACTGAAATATGCAGGAGCTTCATCGTGCATGAACCACATGTTTTGTCGTACTTGTAAAGGTACATGTTATAGCAAGAAAGGTAGAATATTCCGTATGAAATCATGATAATGTGCTCCAGTGAGTGTAGGTGGAAGAACATGAGACCTGATCAAGACATCACTAACAATTCCTGCCCAAACATTCACAGAAAATCTGTGTTGATGATGTGATTGCACAATTGCGTGCGGATTCTCGTCAGCCCACACATGTTCATTGTGAAAATTTACAATTTGATCACGTTGGAATGAAGCCTTATCCGTTGCATGTCAACACAAGCACGGAAGTCAACATTACCTTCCTTCAATTGAGCCAACTGGTGGTGAATCGAGGAAGTACAGTACATTCTAACGAAACAATTGGGTATTTTGACAATTGTCTGCACGAATTATTTCAATTTAAAGAGAAATACTAAAATGAGCTCTAACATGGAAATTAAGCGTTTCCGGACACATGTCGACACATTTTCTTTCTTTGTAGGTGAGAAATGTTTCCTGAAAGTTTGGCCGTACCTTTTTGTAACACCAAATGTTCAAATGTTTGTATAGTTTATGGGACTTAACTTCGGGGTCATCAGTCCCTAAACTTACAAACTATTTATGAACTAGCTAATACTAAGGACGGCACAAATATCCATGCCCGAGGAGGGATTCGAACCCCCGACCGCAGTGGCCAGGCAGACCGTGACTGGAGCGCCTCAGTCACCTTGGCCACCGCGGCCGGCTTTGTAACACCCTGTATATTATTAAACAAAGGGATAAGATAGTATTTATCGTAATGTTATAAGTTCTTAGTTATAATTGATTATAGTTAAAATCATTCATTTCTGAAATCACTATACGTAACACTCGTATTTCATTATAATTCAATAATGCGTCTATATTGACATTTCAACCATCAAAAATGGCGTTCAGTTGAAGTTACAAATTGTCTCTCGCCTGCAGCACCCGTGGGTAGTCTACTTTCTTTACAAGATCTTTGGGAGTAGTACTTGACGTGGTAGACTGATCTAAAGGTCGGTCTCCGACAAGCGTTGTATTTTTACCTGCAAAACCAGGTTTTCATTGCCGGGTTGAGAAACTTTTATTTTGTATACTCAGAGAAATAATTACTTCGGAACAGTGGGATATTTGCCAGTTAGTTAATTTTCAAACTGCTAATAATGCAAGCAAATTGTGAGAAAAAACAAATACCAGCGAATTAAACAAGTTTACCGCCTCGCCTGCAGCTAAAGAAAAATCTAAGAACAGTACAATCACGTTTGCTTGCTTCTCGGTCTCTTTCACTCTCTCGGAACAGCTCGTGAAAGAATCCGGCGCGGCGTTATTTGCGCTGTACAGGAAATTCTGAAAAGTAAGGAGAGTAACGCGATAAAGGGCGCGTCCAGAGCGGCAAACAGAGGCACAAAACGGGCTTTCATGTCGGGCCGTTTAAGAGCGACGCTGCTGCCCTGTGCGCAGCCGGCCACATTAACCTGCGCGCCGCCCTGAATGAAAGCCGCCGCCTCGGGCCGCATTCGTTATGGCGGCCCCACCGGGCCAACACGGCCTTGTTTGCTCTCCACACAAGATCGCAAAGCGGGCCCACAAAGCGGGCTGCACACTCACTTCCGAGCCGTTCCTGACTCTTCTTAGCATCCGTGGTCTACTGAACGTTATGCACCGTGACTTTCCTTTTCCTTGACAACAGTAGGTTATGGTTTAACATCCGTTAGACAACGAAGTCATTAGAGACGACGATTAATGTTAGACTTTCTCGTTATCTATTTCTGAAATTTTGCAGAATATACGAGAACGGTTGGTGGATAGTAGGGGTTTCATGGGGAGGGGGGACGGGAAATGAAATCTTGAGTCAAAATTTAAATTACAAGAACTAATGCGTAGGCAATGTCAGAGTACGTTAACTAATAATTTACGACTATAAACAACAATTACAGCGTTCAATGAATGAAATAAATCGCAATTTGCGATCAGTTATGGCTTCACTATTCTAGGTTTAGATGGAATAGCAATGTGCGGCGAATGAAAATTTGCGCCAGCTGGGATTCGAACCCGGGATCTGCTCGTTACTAGTCAGCCACGTTGGCCACTCCGCCACGGAGGACACAGTGACCAGCCCGACTGCAGAGGACTCTTCCCTGCACGTCTCCCACCACACCCAAATCTCCATTCGCCACGGTCTCTCTTTACTAACATCACAGCCTATTTACTATTCATTCATTGAACGCTGTAAAATTGTCATATATATAGCCGGCCGCGGTGGCCGAGGGGACTGAGGCACTTCAGTCACGTGCCGTCCTTAGGATAAGCTAGTTGTTAAGTAGTCTGTAAGTTTAGGGACTGATAACCCCGTAGTTAAGTCCCATAAGCTTAACAATATATATACAAAGTGTTACAGAAAAGATACGGCCAAACTTTCAGGAAACATTCCTAACACACAAAGAAAGAAAATATGTGGACATTTGTCCAGAAACGCTTAATTTTCATGTTAGAGCTCATTTTAGTATTTCTCTTTATATGTAAATTGAAATAATTCGTGCAGACAATTGTCAAGATACCCAATTGTTTCGTTAGTATGTACTGTACTTCCTCGATTCACCGCATTTGTACACATTGCACTGACTGCAAAACCACGTTCGTGATGAACACTAACCAGTTGATGCTACGCACAGACGCAGTTGATGCTAGTACGGTAGAGCAATGTCAACACAAGCACTGAAGTCAACATTACCTTCCTTCATACTAACGAAACAATTGGGTATTTTGACAATTGTCTGCACGAATTATTTTAATTTACATTTAAAGAGAAGTACTAAAATGAGCTCTAACATGGAAATTAAGCGTTTCCTGATACATGTCCCCACAACATATTTTCTTTCTATGTGTGTGAGGAATATTTCCTGAAAGTTTGGCCGTACCTTTTTGTAACACCCTGTATATTGTCTACAACCCGTGGCTGGGCTCCTGACAATTGTTTCTCGATACCTCATGGTCTATTCTCCCTGATGCGGGAATACAGTATGGTGGCTGCGAGCATTACAGAAGAAATAGGCTGAAATTCATTTGGCACACTTGAAGTATTATTTAATACTCAAGTAGCATTTCAAAGGTGCAAAATCATGAATTGTGACATTCATGCCTGCTTTATTACCAGAAGGCTTTCGACACAGTAAAGCACCTGAAGATTGTTGACATTTTAAGGTGCACTGGTTTGGATGCTAACGACTTAGGTATAATTGAGAACTAGTCGGCATCTGTAAGGCTGCACAGATAAAATACAGAAGACAAACTTTCTACGAGGTGTAAGGCAGGGCTGTATATTACCCGCGCTCATTTTCAAAATCTATTCAGAACACATCTTTAAGGAATCTCTGGATGAAGACCGAGCGAGGTGTCGCAGTTGTAACACACTGGACTCACATTGGGAACGATGGTGGTTCAGATCCACCTCCGGCCATCCAGATATCTCTTTTCTGTGATTTCCCTAAATCAGGCAAATGCCGGGATGGTTCCTTTGATAGGGCAAGGCCGATTTCCAAAACGGTGGCTTCCGGTGTCGACAAAACAGCGACGCTTCGCGGCGAGCGGTACAATGGGCCCTCAGGGCGCTGATGGGCGTTCCTGACAGCGTGGCAACTTCGTCACTACCCAGAAGAACTAAGCCGACCGTTCGGTTGCCACCGTAGATGGAACAGAGAGCGCATGCGTACAACTTCCTGTTTTTCACCAATAGGAATCACCGATGCAAACACCAATAAAGGGCATCTTCCCTTCCTATTTCCACCTATCAGAAACACCAATGCAAACACCAATCAAAACTAAACTGTTAGGACAGTACACGCTTTATAAGGCCAGATCAAGGAGGAAACAAGTCAGTATTCCCTGAGGAAGGCTCTTGCAACGGATCCGAAACGTTGGAAAGATTTTATTATCATGACGCGGCAAATATCTCAGAAGAATTTTAACGTAAACTCTCCCTTATTTGCCGGTCTTCTACGTACAGTTCTTCGGAAACAGTAGATTTATCCAAAATATTGTAGGCAACACTTAAACATGGTTCACTTAAATTAATAGAAAAACAAGCGGTAGGTAAGGGTGGTGTTACGAGCGAACAGCTTAGTGACAGACATGTTTAGTAGCCATGGAATTACGGGCAGGCAAACCTATAATTTTCCACTCGCGTCACAGCATTGAATATACACGGTTCAACAGCTCGTCAAAGAAGATCATTTGGGAGACGGAATATCGGACGGTTGTCTTCAGCGAAGAAAGAAAGCGATTGTCGTTAATGTATACGCTGCAGACCTGACGAACATTATTTCATGGGGTGTTTCCATTCAAGACACAGTTGCTGTACGCCGCGCCTTATAGTCCAGGGTGCAGTAAGCTACAACTGTCGTTTACGTTTTTGTAAGGAAGACTTACCAGAACTTGGTACGTGCAGAATGTTGTACTGATCATTTGCCATTCTTTGCTCGATGTCCCAATGAAGCAACTATTCCTGGCCAGCAAGACCTCTACACTAGTCTTCAAACAAGCACATGAGCGACACGATCGGATGACGACCGCGGGTCTCTCAGGCTTCCCAACAGTAAACTCCTTCAGATTTCATCATCAAATATAATTACAATTTCGCTCTCATAGCGTTCTTGTAGACACACACAGTGTTTGCTGCTCACAGACATCTTTAAAATTTAAGGATGGCTGTGAACGGCAAACAGTGTGTGTGACTACAAGAACGCTATGAGAGCGAAATTGCAATTATATTTGATGATGAAAGGTGGAAGAATTTACTGTTGGGAAGGCCGAGAGAATTTTCATAAAAGAAAATAATATAATATTTTCCATTATTTGATAGTGGCCGTTACGATCCGAAGATGGCGGTTAAATTGCTGAAACCGTAATATTAATAATAAAAAAAAGGTATCTTGGATCTTGTCTTGAAAAAATTGATGAAAAGATCCCAATTGACACGGCAATCTTACAATTAAATGAAAGAATTCATTTGTTGACAGAATACAACAAGATTTTATTTTTATAAAACATTGAAAGCTGGAGGGAATTGGACAGAGAAAAACGTCAAAGAGAATGTGACAAACTTGAACAAAAATTAAAAAATTAAAATAGATCGGGTATTGATCTAGAAGAGCTGTTTAATGAGTTGGAATTCCTGAATGAAACTTTCACTCTGCAGCGGAGTGTGCGCTGATATGAAACTTCGTGGCAGATTAAAATTGTGTGCCGGAACCTGGACTCGTACCTGGGACCTTTGCCTTTCGCGGTCAAGCGCACTACAGACTGTGCTATCCCGACACGACTCACGATGCCGCCTCACAACTTTACTTCCGTCAGTACCTCGCCTCCTACTTGCTAGTGCTAGTCTTGCATGGTTCGCAGGAGAGCTTCTGTGAAGTTTGGAAAGTAGGAGGCGAGATACTGGCGAAGTTAAGTTGCGAGTCGTGATGGGATAGCACAGTCGGTAGACCGCTTGCCCGCGAAAGGCAAAGGTCCCAGTTTCGAGTCCCGGTTCCGGCATACAATTTTAATCTGCCAGTATGTTTCAGTTGGAATTCCTTCTTTTGTTTCCTGTAAAGAAAAACACAGCTCCACATGACGTGTTAAATTATATTAATTCCCAAATGTTTCAACGTCTTTGCGCATATATTTAACAATTTATGTGACAGTAGCGGAAGGAGAAAGGCCATTTCCCAAACTGTAAATAATAAATAAGTACTTACGAGCAAAGACAGGACCTAAGACAGACTGACAAATTTGGCCATCATAATTATCGAATCCAAAGTAGATTTCAAAACAGATGATATCATAAGATAATTGCCGATTTAAAAGCCAGAAAAATTGAGTTCAGTGTCTGAAAATGTTTCTGTATTTTTGGAACATGAAAATTATTATTATTATTATTATTATTATTTATGGGGGTGGCATGAGGGGGAAGGGACGCTATCTGATTTTTCGCACCCCGGCGCCCAATATAATTAACACGGCCCTGGGCATAATTACGCATAGTACGCGCAGCGGAATACATAAAATTTGTTTATTGATTATTTATTTATTTATTGGATTTTTCTGTTCCATAGGACCCAATTGAAGAGTGAGACTCCATGGTCATGGAACAAGTCAATACATTAATTGTTACACAAGAATGGTAACAGAAAATTTTTAAGTAGTCCTTTGCACACGACAATCTTAAGACAAAGTGAAAAAAATCAATAAAAAAATGAATTAGCTTAATTGTTTAACTTTTCTAGGAGTTCCTCGGCAGAATAAAAGGAGTGATCCATGAGGTAACTCTTCAATTTAGATTTGAAAACGTGTGGATTATTGCTAAGATTCTTTAGTTCTTGTGGCAGCTTATTGAAAATGGATGCCACAAAATACTGTACCCCTTTCTGCATAAGTGGTAAGGTTGTGTGATGCAAATGTAGATTTGACTTTAGTACTCACCGACCTGGGAATAAGCTGATATTATTAACAACAAACGACATTAAAGATAAAACGTATTGTGACGCCAGTGTCAAAATTCCCAGACTACTGAAAAGGAGTCGACATGACGTTCGCGAACTTACACCAGATATTGCTCGAACCGCCCGTTTTTGAGCCAGAAATATCCTTTTTGGATCAGGCGAGTTCCCCCAAAGACCAATGCCATACGTCACAAGTAAGTGAAAGTAAGCGTAATAGACTACTCTTCGTGTTGAAAAATCACTTATCTCAGATATTGTTCTAATGGTAAATATAGCAGAATTTAGTTTTGGAAAAAGATCCTGAACATGGGCTTTCCATGACAGCTTACTGTCTATATGAACATTTAGAAATTTGAACTGTTCAGTCTCACTTATCACATGCCCAGTATGTGTAATCAGAATGTCAGCTTTCGTCAAGTTATGTGTTAGAAATTGCAAAAACTGAGTTTTACTGTGATTTAACACCAACTTGTTTTCTACAAGCCATGAACTTATCTCTTGAACTGCATTATTTGATACATTGTCAATATTACGAGCAACATCCTTCCATACCAAGCTATTATCATCAGCATACAAAAATATTTTACAGTCACCTGTTATACTCCAAGTCATATCATTTATATAAATAAGAAACAGCAATGGTCCCAAAACAGACCCCTGGGGCACCCCATACTTAATTGTGTCCCATTGGGATTGCACGACATAGCCATTTTCTACACTGCGGAGAATCACGTTCTGTTAAATCAATCAAATGTGAAGGCCGTGAACTCCACAAAATACCTAGGAATTACTATTACTTCAGACTTAAAATAAATTGGAAAGAACGCGTAGATAATATCGTGGGAAAGGCGAACCAGAGACTGCGTTTTATTGGCAGAACCCTTAAAATATGCAACAGAACTACAAAAGAAACTGCATACACCTTGCTAGTCCGTCCATTTTTGGAGTGTTGCAGCCCAGTGTGGGATCCTTATAACGTGATTTTAACGGAGGACATCGAAAGAGTCCAAAGAAGCGCGGCTCGTTTCATATAGCCACGATACAGGGGAGACAGTGTTACGAAAATGATACAGGATCTGGGATGAGAATCATTACAACAACGGCGCTTATCGCTGCGGCGTGGGCTACTTGCGAAACTCCAATCGCCAACATTCTCCTCCGAATGCGAAAATATATTGTTGACTCCCCATTACATAGGTAGAAATAATCATCAGAATAAAATACGAGAAATCGGAGCTCGGACAGAGAGGTTCAGGTGTTCATTCTTCCCACGCGGTATTGGAGAATGGAATGGGAGATAAATAGTATAAGTGTGGTTCGATGAACCCTCTGCCAGGCACTTAAATGTGATTTGCAGAGTATCGCATTTAGATGTATATGTATATGTTGTCTATTATTAAAGTAAGAGGTGAACCAGTTGTGGGCTACTCCCTGTATTCCATAATGTTCCAACTTCTGCAACAATATTTTGTGATCAACACAATCAAAAGCTTTTGTTAAATCAAAGAAGACGCCCAATGTCCGTAGCCTCTTACTTAACCCATCAAGTGCCTCACAGAGAAGCGAAAATATAATATTTTCAGTCGTTAAACCACTTATAAAATCAAACTGTGCGTTTGAAGATAAATTATGTGATCTGAAATGATCAATTAATCTTGAATATATAGCCTTTTCAATAACTTCAGAAAAAACCGATGGCATAGAAATAGGTCTGGAGTTGTCTACATTATCCCTTTCTCCTTTTTTGTTCAATAACTTTAGAAAAAACCGATGGCATAGAAATAGGTCTGGAGTTGTCTACATTATCCCTTTCTCCTGTTTTGTAAAGTGGTTTCACTACTGAGTACTTTAATCTGATAGGTAACTGACCATTCTGAAAGGAAAAATTACAAATATGGCTTAGTACTGGGCTAACATATGGAGAACAGCTACAGCTGTTTCTGCTCACTGCAACGCAGCAAGTCTTCCATTATCAATATGAAAGCCACGTCGAGTTAACTTGTTACACCCACTCATTTCGGAGTTAGATTCGTGTGACGCGGCCAATACGGTTTGGACAATATCTCATCAGAGACGAAAGTCTCTGTGAGCCATCCTTCTGTGGCTCGCAATCTTGAGGAACAGAGAGACGGGCGGGAGAAAGCTGAGAGCGGGCGGCAGCAGCAGGTAGGGGACACACAATGCGGCGTCGGTGGAGACGAGACGAAATTACCGCCGTTTGGGGATGTTTGGCACAATGTGGCTCCAGATTGAAGCGACTGCTTTGGGAAGGCGGGCGCTGAGTCGCTATCGATGTAGGGCGGCGCGACGCCGATTGCCACTCTCGCCTGGGCGGCGGTACAATGGCGCTCTTGTGCGGCCAAACACTGTGCGCTACAGCTGTAGCGGCCGCGTGGCCGGCGGAGCGCACCCCAACACCTGCATGGGTACTTTCCAATCACCATCCAACACCGCAGTGGTGTCCCAACACCACAAACACTTACACAACAGAACTGCGAAACACCACTGTTATGGTAACACACCTGTGCAACAAGTTACATATTGTGGGCATTCGCAGCTGTAGACTGAGTCATGTTGAATGAAAACCGCTAAAGCTGTATGGTATTGTTTTATTCATGCAGTGAAGGCTTTCACGACCGGCTGAAATAATTGCTGTTGGATCTTCCGGGTTATGTGGTCGTGATCGAAGAAACATATCTGCTCCTGACGTTTCGTTCAGAGCTGCGCTGGACATCCTCAGAGGTGCTACTGGTAGCGGTGAGTCTTGCCGCTACCAGTAGCACCTCTGAGGATGTCCAGCGCAGCTCTGGACGAAACGTCAGGAGCAGATATGTTTCTTCGACCACGACCACATAACCCGGAAGATCGAACAGCAATTATTGTTTTATTCAACCAACTACATTCGTGGTATTAGAGCCGCGTCATCAAGGGTATCTACAGGGGAAAATCGAATAATTTCACAGTATTATCGTTTTTTCCCTCAAGTATTTAAAAGAAATATACAGGGTGTCCAGAAAAGGAATCCCAGATTTCAAAATTAAATATCTCGAAAACAGAGATCGATAGAGGAATGCAGTAAACGATGTTTATTGTGAAAGCTGTAAGAAGTTAATACAGCAGTTTGAAATAATACGAGGTGCGTCCAGAAAGTAAGTTCCGTTTGGTAATAAAATTAAATTGTACGCAGATAGAGAAGAAATTTTTATTGCACAACATTCTTCAACACTTCACTTACTCTTCCATATAACTGCTGACATTTTGCAGGCATTTGTCATAGCGTGGTACCAGGTTTTGTATACCTTCTTCATAGAAATTTGCCGCCTGTGTCTTCAACCTGTTGGAAACAGTTTCTTTCAGCTCGTCGTCATTGGTGAAGTGATGACCGCCAAGGAAAGACTTCAGATGTAAGAACAAATGAAAGTACTTCTGTAAGCAAAGGTGGACGCCCACTTCGTTCTTCATCGTGCACATTACTACGCCCGCCATTCAACTGTCGGGCCCATCTTCTCACCATCGAATCACTCATCGCATTTGGTCCGTAAACATCGCAAATTTGCCGATAAATTTTACTTGGCTTTACTTTCCTCGAATTCAGAAACCGAATCACTGACCTGATTTCACAGGCAGCGGGATCTTCAATCAACGCTGACATTTCAAACAAGAACAACAAAGCGTACGTAACTGACAGCGATCTCCAAATGGCGCACGTTCTTCTCCTTGATACACATCGTCTACAGTGCATGTTCGGAACTGCAATCGCAGCGCTGCAGCGGAGATAAATTGAAACGGAACTTACTTTCTGGACGCGCCTCGTAGTTACAAAAGCTGCTAACAAATGGCGCTGTAATCGCCATACAAAATGCCTAGAATAAATAGTGATCCGAAGCCCAGAGCGATCAGTTCCACTATTGAAACGTGAAAGGAGGTTAGCATACCGAAGGAAGAGATTCAAACCGTGTACTCCATTGAACAACGCGTTTTTCTGGTGCTAGAGTACCACAGGTTAAAGAGAGTCCTACGGCAACATGGCGAAGTTTTCAAGCACGATTTAATGTTCCAAAAGGACCCGATGCGAAAACCATTCGTACGCTCTTCGCAAAATTTCAACGAACAGGCATCGTAACTGATGATCTAGTGGGACATGTTGGCCACCGTTTCTGGAATTATTCAGCGAAATCCAATGTCATCCGTCCTTAGAATTGCATCTGAGACTCGTTTGAAGCGTTCCAGCACGCAGAAAATACTGAGAAATAGCCTACACATGTTTCCTTTCAAAATTCTAACGGATCAGGCCATACCCGTACAAGCTGTGCAACAAAGGGTTGCCTTTGCTCATCAGATGCTCACAATGATTGATAGTGAAGGATTTGATGTTGGCTGCATCTGGTTTACAGATGAATGCACACTTCCACTTGAATGGATACGTGAATAAGGAGAACTGGCGATTTTGGGGTCCCGAAAAGCCATATTGGTGTGAAGCGAAACCCCTGTATTCTCCTACAGTTACTGTGTGGGCTGCAGTATGCAGCAGAGGCATTATTGGCCCTTTTTTCATTCGAGAAACGGTCACTGGTGAATGTTACGTTGCAATTTTGGAACAATTTGTCGCCACACAAGCGTTAGAGGATCAACCAGATACTGACTGCTTTATGCAAGATGGAGCCCGACCACATCGGACCGAACAAGACATGTTTCGCTTTCTTGAGGAATACTTCGGGAATCGAGTCATTGCTTTGGAATATCCCAAATGTACTGGTGCACGCATGGATTGGCCTCCATATTTGCCGGATTTGACTCTCTGTGACTTTTTTTTGTTGGGCACAGTGAAAGATATGGTCTACCAGAACGAAGCATCCCACCACGCTGGACGAGCTTGAATCGGCGATCTCCGTGGTATTGTATCCATTTCGGTTAAGACACTACGAAATGTGATGGCGAATTTCATTCTTCGTTTGCGCCACCTCTGTAGTGCCAATGGTGAACATTTTGAAAACATCATGATGTGATTGTTTGCAAAGAGTGTTTTCATACGATTATTTCACTTATGTATGCTGATATGAGCTGTACAGCGTACAGCGCCATCTGTTAGCAGCTTTTGTAACTATTATTTCAAACTGCTGTATAAACGTCTTATAGCTCTCGCAATAAACATACTGTTTATTGTATTCCTCTGTCGATCTTTGTTTTCGAGATATTTAATATTGAAATCAGGGAGCCCTTATCTGGACACTCTGTATTACAAATGGAATTTTTGTATCAAATGGTAATTAAAAGTAGTATAATTCTTTGGTCTAAGTGTTAAATATGGAAGTTAAATTTCAGATATAAAAAGCTTTCTTAGAATCGTGCTAATTTACCTGGAATAATAAGAACTCGGGTAATTTCGCAGTAGCAGCTGGCATTCTAAAAGAATACTCTTGTGAATCAGAACATGATTTAATGTAACCAGACACGTCATACACTTAACATCTACTTTATTTACTATTACTAAATTATTATAAGGAATGTAATCAAAGGTAATATGATTAATCAATTACATTCTTTAACTAAAAAATAAATAACAAAACAAACAAAACATTATATTAGAAAATGTAATTGAAGGTAGTTCTTAAAATCGGAAATCTGATTCAAGTTAATCAGAATCAGCCTCAACGCATAAACGGCATGTGAACTGAGCACTGTACGCCTTCAGTCTTTCGCAAGTCAGATGAAACCAGCACTCCCACTTCAAACAACATATCCACTCTTGTCCATCATTATCACTTCGTAATTTCTACGACATGAGGAACAAATGTTACCATCCTTTGCTACATTTCTTATTAATCTTCTCCGTACAGGCATACATCGTCTTGTTGAAGGAGCTACGTGTTCGCACGATCGATGTTTCCCCACTCTAGCTTTTGAGGTGCTCACTTTTCCTTGATGCCTCTCTGCTGGAACATACCATTTTGATTTTGAATTATTTCTGTCTGATTTCCTTCCTTCACAAGTCTTCACGTTTATTGCAACTAACCAAATCATTAAGAAGTTCACTTCCGGCAAAAGTGAATTATGAGCAAACTATTAGTGCCAAAATGACGAACAAGACCTGTGAATAATCCATCAATAAAAGTCTTAAACTTCAGGTTATATCGGCTGTATCGATAGAAAACCAGACATCTGTCACCGAACACGTTCTACACTTAAAATATTTTCAACCACACTGGAAAAAGTTCAACACAGTCACAAGAATGCACTCCGGTAGCTGTTTTGTCTACCACTCACAGCTGATAGGTGCTGCTATCTGTGGCGCAGTGTTTGTACTTCACGTCAGCTCGTACAATTTCGCAATGAAAGGATCTGTATGGTACTGCGAAATTTGCCGTACTGCTAAATTAGCCGAGTTTGTCCTATACGAACATGAGCAAATGCCAGTAACTACCGCGTTATACTATTTTACATTTGGGCTATAGATAAGAAAACTGCAGGTGAAAGTACTCACAAGCTATTTCATATTTTTCTCTCTCGGTGACACTAGACGACCCAAATTTCTCTAGTCCTATTTCATAAAATGATAAGGAAATTTGATTGCCCTAATTGAAACAATGTGTCAATGGTGAATATGAGAAAATTAAGCATACATATCGGTGGCGTTGCGCTGCGGTCGCCCGTTGTCAACTATGTGGTGCTCGTGACAGAGCTGGTAGGTACGTCAGAAGTGCGCATGTGCAAAAATCAAATTGAGCGTAAGCAACACCGCCTAGAAGACAAGGCATGACAACTGGCCTTGTCTACGTCACAGCGAGGCGGCGGACGCAAGCTGACTGGCGGTTAGCGCTTTCAAACGAGTGTTGTAGCAGAGAAGATTGGGTTACGTCTTTAGATATCATAATTTTTTTTTTTTTTTTTTTTTTTTTTTTTTTTAAGGATAGAGTGAACGTAATCACTATTTTACATCGTTAACAAGAAGCCGCCTTTTTTTAATAATATTATAATAAAAGATAGATTTATTGAACACAAGTTTTAGTTTGGCGATAAATTGATACCACATGAATTATATTTTACATTCTATATTAAATATTTATGATTTAAATAGTGCTTCAGAAGGCTCTCTTAGGGTTTCCAACATGAAGACAGCATGCCTTATGTATTATTATTCAAACAATCAAAATTTGCTAAAATGTAGCGTTGGCGCAGTTTAAGTTGTCCGTTGAGTGTGTGCATTGGGGGACGCTTCTTCCATCTTAATACTTCGATCACTTCCAGAATATTAAGGTTATGTCCCTATCTTTCCCCGTGGAGAATTTTTAAATTATTTTGTAATGGAGTGCCCCTCTTCCTGTAGATGTTTGCTTAAGGCAGACTTGGAGTAAGCAAGATTCGTGTGTTCTTTAAATCTTGCGCAGAAACTTCTGTCTGTTTGTCCAATGTATCTCATGGGACAGTTAATACACCTTATGCAATAGATCCCACCAGTATTGTATTTATTATCTATAGAAGTTTCTTTGTGCCTATACTTCTTTCCTAGATTATGTGGTAAGAAAAAAGCTGGTAGTACATTTTTATTGCGTAATTGTGACCCCACTTTTTCCGAAATCTTACCAAAATGAAGAATACGTCATGTCGTGTGTGAGAGAATCTGCATTAGCAAGTGTAATTAAACAGGTTTACGTATTTGTCTGAGCGTTGTCGAATTTTCTTACAATTCCTTTGTTGATGTATAATTCACCTGTGCCAGGATGTTTAGTTTTGAGCGTGATGTGTGTCTAACGAACAATGTATCGTTTTCAACTTCGTCTCTAAAGATTTTTCGTCTCGAGAGGAAATGCCTGTCAAATAATGCTATTAGGTTCAGCACAAACTGTAACCTAAGTGAACTGTAATGTTTAACAAAAACGATCGCCATCCTGATTTAGGGAACAAATATCAAATGGAATATCAGACCAAGTGAATTTAGGCCTACAAAACATATAGCCATTCATGTACTTCAATTAAAAAAATGATAATATTTATGACAGTAAAACCTGAACTATTACTAATATACACAACACTGTTGCTCACTGAGTAGTCTGTTTAAGATTAAGAACCATTACTAAGATATATGAATGTCACTAGTAAATATAACCAACAAACTATTAATTGCCTCGTTCAATACTCCTGACTGCAACATGTCTGAATATATAATCAAAACTGACCAACTAGCACATATAGAAAATCTCATACTTTAAGCATTCAATAACGTTATTTTTTCTGAATAGTATAACTGCACTTTCATTAGCTTAATCTCAGTTAAGACAAACATCTGTGGCTTTATATTTCTACAAAGAACTCTGTATTCTGACTGTGCACTAGTAACACTTTCATTTAAGGCAAAATAATACTGTATGATACTGTAAACTGGCACAATTACTACATATTGAACCACTAGCCTAACATAGAGTTTGTTTACTTGATTAGATTGAAACTTATTATTAATTAAACACTTTTATTACACTATCTTACCTTATAATTTCTTTAGTAAGCAGAGCACAATACTTTTCTAGTTTTTGGTTTTAACAGAAATTATGAAACATATCTGATAACTAGTTTGATTCTGGATATTTGAAACAAGAAATTAAGCTACTGTTTCTTGAAATGTAAGACCTGAAGTCAGATGTACTACTGATTACGCAAATAAATTTAGTTCTTGACTAGAACTTTAAAAAAAATGAAGTTTTAACAAAGTACTGAAATCTTTAAGATTATTCACTTACAAAATATCTCTACCTGAACACTACTCATTTGATTATTACTTTACACTGTACCCGTAATATTTAAGACTAGTACTGTTCTATGTAATATACCATCTCTGTATCAAAAGTTCTTGCAAATAACAATACTGGTTCCTAGGGTACTTTTATTACCAGGAAAGGAACCTGCTTGCTATTATGACTTGGCGAAATTAAGGTTTGGAACACAGTTTAAGTTGAACAACTATGTTATGTAGCTTTAAATAAACTGCTTGTTCATGCATGATTACAAAGGAAAAAAAGAAAAAAAAACTACTTGCAGTACCGTAGGTGGATGAATAGGTAATTTGGTGGCTACAACACATTTCCAAAACGATTTCAGCAGTCGTTGTGGCTGTGAGCTCATTTCCTCTTCGGGGCGAAGTTTATATTCCACTAAGAGCCCACATGACAAAGCCACATTCCATCAAGAGCTATATACTTGCATCTGAGATTCCTTGGAACTTGCAGCAGTTCAATTTAGCCTCTATTTCCAAAGCTTCTTCTCACACTCCAACACAATTGTCACAAACCTGCTAATCCCGTGAACTGGTAGCCGCCTGCTCCCGTACTTCATGCGGGACTGTTCACTGCTACCACTGGATTACGAATCACATTTACTACTGCCGAACTACGACTCCGCCAAAATCGCCCGTTATCCCATTTCCAGACGCTTCTCCCGCCAACCAACCACCTTTTTGCGTGTACCGGACTCCTTTCCGTTCCTAGGTACTGCACACCATCCTTTAATTTCTAAGTTTGCCCCAACATGAACTAGCACACATTACTTCACAACTCATGCAGTACAGATTATAAAATGACAATTGTAGCATATTTAAATATCAAAGAAACATTGTCACAGAAAAATAATTAAGTTACACACTTTCTAGCAGAACACTTACTGCTACTAGACCAAAAATCATGAACACAGACATCGCTGATTACAATCCTCTTGATAATCTATGTATAGCAAAACATCAAAATAATTAATTAAATAATAATGGCATAAAATAACAATATACAGTTGAATACCAGGGAAAGAATTATACGATTGTGTTACACCTACTTTCGTTCCAAGCAGCGAGTTCATCCAACCATCTTCAAATTATTTACCTACCTTCCCATTCTTGAATAATGCACCGGAAGGAATAATTTAGAAAGGTGAATAGATGGGGCATAACAGCTTTCAGATAATTGCAGAACGACATGTTGGCCACAGCTGCTACCGGTTTCGGTTATTTACCATTGTCAAGCTTTAGCAAAGATTAGCTAATAGCTCAACATGTATATTTGTATTTCGACATGTTAAGGTATTAGCTAATCTCTTTTAACGCTTGACAATGCTAAATAACCGAAACCGGTAGCATTGAGAAATAATAAACAGCTATGGTCAACATGTCGTTCTGCAAAGGAAGGAATAATGTTTTGAGATAAAAAGCAAGGTAGTGGGTGGTGAGAGATGCACTAATACATCGGAAAATTTTGACACTAGAGCACGTGTCACCGAAATACTCGAAAAGGAACTTGAATGTACAGTCGAAAATGGCAGCGAATCAAGATTCAGCTTTTAGTAGTACAAACTGTTTCGATAGTCGAGAATTGCCAGGAAGAAATTAGAAAAATGACAAATTACGTATGAGCTTCAGTGCAACAAAAACACTCACATTTTGGTTGTAATAGGAGTCAAAGATACTACACACACTAAATGGAAATACCACGTGCAACACATTTAATTTAGTGTATGCATGGTTTAAATAATATGGTCAAATCGACCTGCAAACAAATTTTGTACATTCTCCGTCAAGGACTGATTTGGTGACGCTTCTTTCTTCCGAAATCTCTTCTGAAACTTTAATACCATCGTTTAAAACAAACATCAAATGTTTCATTTCGCTGACATTATCCACAACTTCAAGTCCATTACACACACCATAAATTCATAAATGTTTGACATAGCTTAGGGCGAGTTCTTGAATTAATTTATTATGAGTAACAACCAGAATTCCTTATAAGCTTTATTCAGACGACCGGTTGCAGTAAATTCAGCGATCACCATCGGATCTTTCATTCGCCACATCCCAAAAAATTTATAAAATATTTATACACCAATATTATTGTTGGCTTGTTATAATACAAATAAAACACCAAAACATTCATTCTTTAATAAAATCGATCTTGGTAGTTTTCCTTAATAAATCAGGAACTCACTTTTCCAGAGCCAAGAGCATGTGCAGTCGTTGAATCGTCAATTCCATAAGAAAACAGGTACATCACCATTATCAGTGTAAAAGTACACCCGTTTACGTATTATATAATGTGATCATTTAGTGGCGAATGGCCATTCATTTCTTTTTGTGGTGATACACCTGAAAACAAGAATTAACTGATGAAATCGTAAATTATGTTTTTCAGAAACTTATTAAGTTATTTTCTGCAAATCGACTCCTATTAAATTTTGATAAAACACATAATAGTTCCATACGGCAAATGTCAATACACCATTAATACATACAATCAGTAAACAGAAGTCTGTAGTTAATGTAGAATATTCAAACATTTTATGTGTGTGCTTGGATGAGAAACAGAATTGGAAGCAACACACTCATGATCCATTGAAATGTTTGAGTTCAGCAACTTACGTTACTGGGGTTTTTGTAAATGTTGGCGATAAAAATGTCAGTAATTTAGTTTTCAACGCCTATTTTCAATCTCTGCTTTCATATGGCATATTTTGGGATATTTTATGACTGAGCATTCATTGTACAAAAGTCTGCAGAAATTTATTTAAGTATTTCATGATCTTCAAAGTAATTGATTTACTTATAAATTTTTTGTTAATAATCCCGTGGAAGTGAGAAGTAAAAGCAGTGTGAATAGTTACAACACTAGGAGAAATGATGATCTACGTTTTTCAAGGTTAAATGTAACTTTGGCACAGAAGCGGGGTGAATTAGGCTGCATAACATTGAATATCTGAAACTTCCTGGCAGGTTAAAATTGTGTGCCAGGAAGTTTCAGATCAGCGCACACTCGGCTGCAGAGTGAAAGTTTCATTCATTAAATACTTTATTCATACCAACCAGCATTTAAAAACACATTGAGAGTTTTCTTTCAGACTTCTCCTATTCAGTGATGAATTTTTCTAAAATAAATATTTGTGTTCTTAATGTTATCTTTCAATGAACAGACAAGTTCTACATCATTACGAAATATCTTAGTAAAGATATATGGACCAATTTTCAATCTAATCATTATCAGACTTTGAAAATGAACTAAAAACAAAGAAATAGCATACAACAATAGTTATGGCCCAGCCATAATTGGCAACATACTCAAAAGAAACGAGATATAAGGAATAACTCTACTTATATCATATTATTATTATTATTATTTAAACCATGCGAGTTTCTTTCCACTTGTCTCACATAAGAGGCCATGACGTTCACACTGTCAGTACAGTTGACAGTTGACTTAATATGTAATGCTTTAAGTTTGGCCCTACACGACAGAAATACTAGTTTCGGTGAGAGAACGAAAATATTCCTCGAACGTAATAACTAGAATTTTGTAGAAACTAGAATGAACACACCAAAAAGTAACCACATCCGTATTTGAGTGTGAAACACCTTTTTGTGACGTATCCATGTATTATACGTACATAGCAGTACACCATCTACTGACACTTCATTACACTTTTAATTTAGTACAGGGAGAAGAGCTGCACTCCACGTTACTTCCAGCTGCGAGCTCCATCGGTGCTACCTAATTAAAAGCTTTAGTTACAGTGCAGTCTCCCTGCCTCTAAACCCAGTTAGGTAACACCGACGAGCACTTTCTGTTACCGGACCCACACTTCATTACACGCACGTTCACCAAGGAGGTACCACACATTTTCACACTAGCGGAGACCCTAGCCGACGGAAGTTACTCCCAAAGGGCGACGATATCAAACTATGTTTAGCAAATCAATAATTATAATTACTGTTGTTATTATTATTATTTTGTATGTTACACTGTTCAAAATTGACAGCGTTTCGAGAGGTATTACGCCTACTATTCCTAAACTGATTTTAAACTGGATATACAGTTATGGTTACGACATATGTGTCCGGACAGATTTAATTTAGAAAATCTGAAAGGTGATACTTCTGAAACATTCATCTCTTTACTCTCATTTGCAATGTCAAATTATTTTTCTCAAGTGCATCAAAATCATTAGTTATAATTGAGACACAAGACTTACTTTGCTCATCGATACTTACTCTTGTAATCTACAAGAAAATACCAAGAGGCGTGTGCACTTCAAAGAGTGAAACTGTGTTATTTAAATACAATGATTATCAGGCCTTAGGCTGACAAACTACTTAAATTATCTAAAATTAGTGTAAGGATAAAACATCCATTTTCGACGGAGGACCAGAACCTCAGAAGGGAAGCAACCGTGTGCTCCGTAGCGCCTTAGACCGCTCGGCCATGTCACCGCTGTGAGAGGACACTAATAACACTGTTTTCGACGACACTGTTGTTGCATCGGACGCAGAAAATGCTTTCTAATAGAAACGAGACAAGAAACGGTGGTGAAAGATGAGCGTTAACCAGGCTAATGAAATATGCTTCAGTTAGATAACGATTAAAGAAATAAATAGCAGAACGAGTGAGTAGATCAGTTTCATAATTTTGGCAGGTGTACAACTTATGGTGGTCACCGTCGAAGAAGAAGAGATGTGAAATAGTCCCAACTTTAAACTTAAGGATAAATGGGTTCTCACTATACGTATAGAAGAAGTAACGAAAATTTTAGCACAACGTACGAGTATAAAGTTCTTCGATTTTCAGTACACGTAATGATAATTTGATAAGCAAAATCTAAGCTGCTCTCTCACTTTGTTCCCCCTTATCTTGTTTAGCAATGTGCTCTAAGAGTCTGCCTTTGGAGAAGAGAACTTTGTCTGTTAATACGGATGTTCTTTGTAGTCTCTCGATTGCGGCACTGATGAAACGTTTCGCTTCAGTTGCAATGTTTGCCTCCCAGTTTTAGTGTGAATCCAGATATTTCGCAACCTTTTAAGAGCATCCCTGTATTTTTGAACTACTCGAACAGGCACTATGAAACAAAGGTTCTGTTTGTGAAAAGAAAATAGCCTACTTTATGAGCTCTCTTGTTCTAATCCTATTTTATGGGAACATGAGTTGCAACGCCCCTCTTCCCATTTCACCCGTAGCCCTATTTCCCCTTATGAATAATAGAAAGACGGACATGAGAGTTTCTTGCGCCGCATTGCACCGCAAATATTTAATCATATGTGAATCTTGCTGAGCTGCAATATAAAACTTCTCCAGATGTTACATATACTGATGAATATTAGATCTCTAAATGCTTTTTCGCAAAATATGAGTCAACCAACACGGAGATTACAGTGAACTCTGGGTCACTATTCCAGTGAGTGTTTTGAATACAACTATATGGGACCATAATATATGGTAGACTCCAATAAACATGACATCTAATAATATCAGGAGAGGAATTTGTTAATTTTTCTATGATCATTTCCGCCTGTCCTTAGGTTGGTGATTATGAAGGACAGCTTGCCATAAAGAAAGATGAAAAGAAATTTCTTCGTACTTGTCTTCATGTAAGCAATCTGAGTACAACACAGTGTCTTCCTTTACGCGACTGGCAAATGAAATATCATTTTTCTGAAGGTTTACGGAAGCAAAGAGTCATACCTCTGAATGTACGGAAACTGAATAACCCGAAAAAATCTTGTATCGGTGTCTGGCCACTGATCTGTATGGCACATATTCCCGATAGTCTTGCAGTGTGCAACGCAGTGCGCCAACTAGTTTCGTTGATGGAATTCCTGTCGTATATAGAGAAACTTTTAATCTGCCTCTAGCTGGTCTTCCGCTCATTTTTCAAGTGTGTCTGCCCCAGCTTCTATGCTCGGGGATGACTTAGTTTTTCGCAGGCAGACGATTAATCTCTGGTGTCTGTGCGGCTGATAGTCGACCAAGATTAATTACGGCCTTGCCCTTTGGCCCGGCATCCGCCGCGCACTCCTACACATCAGTCCGGTCTCGATGTATGTTCATCACAGCCACAGCTACCTACCAACTTTCGAGTACGTCTGAAAACGCATCGCCTCCTTAGAACCTTCAGACTTCTTGTAAAGCATCAAGCTTCAGAAGCTTCTATCCTCTTCCAGTCTGAACTGTTTGTCGCCACCGTTTCACTCCCGCGCAGGGCTACACTTGAGTGAAACGTATTTTGGAAAGACTTTCTTTTCGATGTTAAGGATTTATCTTGTCCAGAAATTCTTTTAGTCCCGTTGCCTTTTTTACCTTCTCTACGCCGATCAAAGACCGGTTTCTGCGCAAATAACAAAACTGGTCTATCCCCTTTATTTCTTCGTTTTCTAACATAGTTCTTTAGTATCACCTGATTTAATTTCCATTGCTCTTTTGTTGCTGTTTTGAATGCTTATCTTGTGCTCACCTTACAGGACACTGCCTACTTCATTCTATACTCTTACAGGTCCCTTGCAGTATTCACAGAATTACAATGTCTTCAGCAAATCGCGTTTTTTTTTTTTTTTTTTTTTTTTTTTAATTTCTTATCTTGGAACGTATATTTCCATTCGAAATTTCACCTTGATTCTCCTCACAGCCTGCGTAGTGTTGATATCGAATAACATAGGGGAAAGGCTACAATCATGTCTCATTTCCTTACCAACCACTGCCATTTTAACGCCTTCTGAGTCTTGCAACTTATTTATAAGTGGTATCCAACCGAGCTACCTTCAGAATTTTAAGGAGATTTTCCAGTCAACATACTCAGAAGCTTCCTCGAAATGTACAAAACCAATATATGTTGGTTTTCCTTTCTGTAAACTACCTTCTGAGAAAGTTATTTGGGGTATCGGGTCCTACGGTCTCCCCTTACATGCGCCATTGTTCTAAGTCGTTTTGTTTCATATATTGTTTTGGTCTTAATTTGTTTTGATTTCTTCCAGCAAGCTCCAAGCACTCCGATCCGCAAGTGGTCTGATCGTCTCAAGGTGTATCAGTGTTCCTCGTATCGTCCTGTCCTTTAGAAAAGACGGCACCATTTAAAATATAGCTTCTTACGTTGACGCCGAGATAATTTTCATACACCTTCTTGCGCCCCTCCCCCTCACAAAAATGCCAAACTTCATTCTTCGAATGTTCTTTTCCTCTAACATGCGTGCATTTGACAGCCACTTGGATCATACGCTACTTGCATTTTTCTTGGTTGAGGATATTTTCTTGTAAAATTATTTCAGTAGTCTTCCTCCTACTGCTGTAATTATTTACATTTTCCATTAAAATTCATCCTCGAAATATATGATCGTCAAAATACACCGTTGTTTTATTTCACACTATTGCCATACCGTGCTCCCAGTAGTATTGATTTATTGTTTTAATTTAGCGTTACTACGTTAGTGACAACGTCACACAGACACAATATTGAAATTAGGAAATGTTAATCTGTAAAGAAATTTTGCTGTGGCTGTGCATATTGTAAGTTTGCATCAATCAACAAAAAGGGAGGGCAGTGTTGCTGCCTAGTTTGGAAGCAAATTGTTGTTCAACTACCAAAAGTCCAATAAAACGTTAAATATAGCTATTTGATACCGTACGAGATACGCTAAAAGTAGAGTACACAACTAATATTGTGTGGGGGCCTTCTCCAACATTGCGCACTGTAGCAAGACGTCATGGAACTTTGTTGTCGATGCTACTCCACTTGACCACTAAACTAAATCGTCTGTAGAGCGGCAGACAATTCTGGTCTGACCGTGGTTGTCAGGGTCTGTCTTCCATGACAGACCAGGGTGACCATCTCAATCATTGTACATCCTGTGTATGTCAATCACAACAGCATGGGCGCGATGTGATTGCACGATATTTCAAACACCGCTGGTCAGTTTCTTGGGAAAGTCAAATATGTTTGGAAACAGTGCCAGAGAAGGTCAACACACCGCAGACCACTAAGAGATCCTTCTGGAGCAACTAGGTTGCCCATTCCGTACTAGGAAAATGCACCCCACACCATAAACGACGCCACCAACTGGATCACAAGTCCTGACAGATGGGGTCTATCTAGTCACGTGGTGTGCACCGACCTTTGTGACTTTCATCGGTATGGTGCTATTAAAATCTTTTTCCTCCGGTCATGACATGTTCACCGTTGTATCAGTGTCTATCGCTGATGATTGGCGACAAATGCAAGTCATTGTATTCGACGGCGCCTTATTAAATGAGGCATGTGCGTTGCCGCCTCCACCACACATACCTAATGGAACCCATGTTCATAAGAAATGTCCAGTGGGAGAAGTCTCTAGCTCATCTTGCGATGATTTCTGCTGTATTTGATGTGCAGGTGCTATTATACCAGTAACAGTGGTCTCATATGTCCGGTCACGACTGTAGTAGAACGACCGGTGGTTGTCTGTTGTGGTGACACCCTCATTCATCCATTCACGATACATTCTGGACATGACTAAACGTATGAAGCCGAATTACTACATCTCAGTAATGGTTTTGTATCGTGCAATAAACTGGCGGCTGTTTCCTTTGTAACCTGTAATAAATTGTTTCTGATTGTGCGTGAGTTTTATCTACTGCGCCCTTATCTACGGCTTGAAAATAATGGCATGTGCAGGAAGAAAGTGATGTAGAACACACTGCTGTTAACCTTCAGTCATATAATGCTCACTTTAACTCGTCGAATCTGTAATAGAAAGTTCTTATTATGTTTTAAATTCAGAGGACTCGTAAACTACGACGAAAATAAATTCACACAGATCTAAATTAATTGTTACATTTCTTAAAAATCATCACAATCACATCAAATATTAAATGGTCAAATAATTACTATCCAAATAGCACTTTAAACAGTTCAGGCATGTCTTCCAAGACAAATGCCTTTTAATTAGCTTTACTCAAGTGTTTGTGTAGCTTATGGGACTTAACTAGGGGGTCATCAGTCCCTAAACTTACAAACTTCTTATGAACTACTTAATACTAAGGACGGCACAAATATCCAAGCCCGATGGGGGATTCGAACCCCCGATCGTAGTGGCCGTGCAGACCGTGACCGGAGCGCCTCAGTCCCCTCGGCCACGGCTTAGCTTTACTGTCCCGATTATCAAACAGGCAGAAGTGCTTGCCTCAAAAATGGAGAACTTTCTCAACACATGCCACGCCAATTTTTAAATTTCTACGGGCGCCAACACCAAATCAAACAATGGAACGGAGTGGCCACTTGTCTCCACAAAAGCAGAGTATACGAGATCCTGGCTTGACGTGAACTGATCTCGTGTACGGGTTATATTTGAAATCGGATGAAAAATTAGAATACTGACCTCTTATTTTAGTAAATACTTTCCACGTGTGTCCATAACTGTAAAAGAAACTAACTGTGTTGCATTCCTCCCTTAAAATATTACTATTTTCCGAGTTAAAATTCCATGCGATTTGTGGTGTCGCACAAGTCCAAAGAGCGCGCCACCTACTTTCGCCGCGCGCCGCCATGCACGCACGGCGCGGCGTTCTTACGACGTCAGCCACGAGCGCTACAACTCCGCTCGTGGCCACCACTGAACGATATCGTTCACTTGGAACTGAAAAAGGAACCAGTTAACACTTCGGATTCAGATAGGCACTAGATAAGACTTGGCTATCGGATAGGCACTAGGCAGGCCTCTAACTCAACTATGTATCAGCACTCTGCAGTACTGAATTGTGTAAAAGTTAAGTATTGTATAAATTCTGTGCAATATATATCTCGTTCTAATTTACTCTAGTGTTTCTACTTTCTGCTGTCCCACTGGCTGCTCCCCTTCGTACCTGCACAAGCGTGCTACCTTTATTCCTGTGTCGGTCTTCCTATTCGGCCACCGTCACCTACGACGGAAACGAGACACAAAAGCAGCGACGAGGCTGGGACACAAAAGTGGCGACGAGGATGCGACACAAAACGATTAGCGTTATTTTTCCGAGCGCGCGTGCTGAGGAACTCAAGAAGATCTTGCCGGATTTCATTGAACTGCGGGTCACTTTGAAGCTGAATGATAAGTTGATATACGTGTACAACAATAACATGACTAAAATTAAATTTTTTTTATTAAGGTAAATAAACTTTTAATTAGGATTCAACTTAATGGGCTTGAACTTCTGTTTACTACGCTGATTTTCGTTTTAACAATTGTCGAGTCCGTATCTTCAACATGGAAGAAAAACATTAAGTAATAAATATGTAAGCTTATGCTGCACTGTGGGCTGACGTCCGGCACTCAACAGGAAGATATGCTTTTCCTCGCAGCTGTGCATGGTCAATGTGGCTGGTTGCGAACAACAGGGCGTAGCGCAGTTTGCGTAATTCGGTAAAGTGTAGCAGGCTAATTTGTCGCCTTTTCTACATACTTTTTTTTTCTACAGCTTTGCATTCAAGACACCATAAAACTTTTTGTTGGTGTTGTTTTAAATAAAATGTTGAAAAATCTGTCGTACCTTTTGTTCCGTTCAAATACGTATATATATATATATTTGTTAAAAGTTGGCAATTAATGAAAAATACTAGAAATTGAATACCGCAAATTGTTACATCAATGTGTATAATGTGTCGATATTTTTCAGTTTCTTTGAAAATTATACTTTCAATATTTTCCGAGATATGCACGATTTTATGTAATTATATTATTTTCACACCTAAAAACAATCGGAAACATTTGCGTACGACAACTGCGAGTTTCTCATAGATGTTAACGTCTGCTTGCTATGACACAAAAATGAAACCCCATAAACAATGCCACGTTTCCTGCTGTCCAGTTTGAAATGTTATGGAAATACGTTCAGAGCTTCCTTATATACGCTCGCTGCGACCGGAAAGCACTACGCGCTTATTGGCGGCGCAGGGTGCTACAGCAGTCGTGTTTTATTGTACAAAAATACTGATGTCTCTGTACGTTGAAAACCTTTGCTCATTTTTCTCCACAAAGGGTTTGAATCGAAAAATAAATAAAATTTTTAATTAATTTGTCAATTAATTTGTCTTGTAGAATTTTATAATCGGCAACAACGAGCTAAGTACGAGTGATAAAATGGTCCTTTTATAACTTCCGGCGCCCTTATTATTTATCCAATCTTACTGAAATTTATCACAGTTTCATCATCCTGCTTAATAATAGTACTTAAGTCTAAGACGTACCTAATCTAAAATGTGTTTATACTTTCACAGAAGAAATTTCTGAAATTTTACAATTTTTGGTCGTATAATTCACGATTGGTAACGCTGATTTCTAGCAGCCAACCAAACGTGGTTTTAGCTTAAGAAAAAATCAATATTTGTGCAGGATTATGGGGTGAAACTAATATGTTTACAACATGTTTGTTCGAGAAGTTCCAGAATATTCGTAATTTTGCACCGTTGGAGTGTTGGAGCGAAATGCGATTGGCATCCATGCACTCGTCTGTCCAACTGCCGTTCGTTTTGTTATTGTATATTCGTTAGTTATTGTTCAGTGCTGTATTGAGTTGTGT
This sequence comes from Locusta migratoria, assembly GCA_026315105.1. Lineage (NCBI taxonomy): Eukaryota > Metazoa > Arthropoda > Insecta > Orthoptera > Acrididae > Locusta > Locusta migratoria. Next base: position 44,152,048 of record CM048748.1, read on the forward strand.
CGCAGATTTCGATAACTTCGTATGCCAGAGTTAAAGGAGCAACGCCATAAACTCAATAAAACCTTTCACAGAAAATCAAATAATGCAGGAAACGGAAGGGGATGTGTGTTTGAACCGGACGCGGTGTTACAGATGTTTCACAAATTTTAATACCGTCGGATCGGAAGTTAAAGATATCCCTCGTTCAGGACTTACTTCGAGTCCGCCAAAGATGAAAGTGTGAGGAACGTCAACGAAACTGCCTGTGTCAATCGACGAATGGTTGTTTGATAGATCGCAGAATAATGCAAAATTTCAGTTTGATCGTGTCATCTTGACACAGAATCCAGGAGTGATCGTGTTTCCGCCAAGTTCGTCGTACAATGCACGAGTCTAAATATGAAACTTGATGATCTCATAGACTGTGAGGAGCCTTTCGATCGTTCCAATAATCTCTAGATCTCCTTGAGATAATCATAAACAGCGACGAAATATGAGTGTACGGTCATGATTTCGAGTCCAAGGTTTAGTCTTCACAATAGGTTGGAAAATGTTCTTCAAGACCGAAAACAGGTCATCCGTTCAGGAAAAATCGCACTGACGTGTTTTACGGCCCACTTTAGATATGTCGTTTTCTAAGCTTTTGCAAACATTTTGGACCAAAATAATAATAAATTAAAAAATAAGAGTGTCTGAAACCCCTTTAGTAATTAAATAGTGGCGGGTTTCGAACCACCGACTTTTCGCTTCAGATTCCAGCGCCTTGCGCACTACGCTACGGCTATAAATCAAAACATGATGTCTTTAATCTCGTTCTATTGATGGCCGTTGTTGACTGAGAACGATGTGTTTTTGTTAGTTCCTCAGAGTGCCGTTGCTTTGAAATGACAACGTGTAAGTTGCAATAAGAAAATCATCAAATACGCGGGGAATGTCAAGTGACACCTCCGAACGGCTGGTTTTCGTTAATTCAATGGAGTGTGTCAAATCTCCGTTATTTTTGCAAATATGTCTCAAACGATACGAGATATGAAAAAAACATAAGGGAGCTAAGTTGTAGAGAATTTTCTCCTCTACCATTTAGGTCAATTTTCGTGTCAGATGAACGGTTCGTTTGAAATTACAAACGTCTTTTTTTTTTCGTTTTACTACCGTACTTTTTGTCCGAAAAACTTGAAAAAGGGAGGTTCCGGTCTCTGGTTGCCTACAATATGTCTGCAAAATTTGGTGCTGAGCGGTTGAACGGTTCTTCTTAAAAACAGGGAATACGTTACGGACAGACAGACAGACGGACGGACAGACAGACAGACAAACATACATCCCAAAATCGCCGTTATTTTTGCAAATATCTTTGAAACTCTACGAGATATGAAAAAAAAGAGAGCAAAGTTGTAGAGCATGTTCTCCTCAACAAATTCGGTTATTCAATTTTTGTGTCAGATGAATAGTTAAGCCGTTATTTTCATTTAAATTTTTAGCTGTCGAAAGACGATCGCAAGGGCCCACTTTTAGTGTTACTACCGTAACCTAAAGTGGGCCAAAATGTCAAATAAATGCTTACAGGTTTACTCGACCTTGAATGATTAGTTTATCATGAATTCGTACCCTGCGTACAAATTGTTACTCGGGAGTACCTTAGAGAGGACTTCCAACGCTTGTGAAAAAATATGAGAAAGAAACAGCGTGAGATGTGGAGAGACAATTGATGGCTCATGCGCTCAGGTAACCCAAATAGCTCCCCTTTTCCACATCTTTTCTGATACATTTTTCCAAAACGTGCTCCGTAATTAAGAGAAACGATAGTAAGGGAATGAAATAAGAAATATTTGTTTTTAACAGAGCGTGAAAACAATGACAGTAATACGTACACCGATATATTAGAAAGGAAGAAATGAGTGGAAATTTCTATTAAGTCTCAATATAGGTAAATCATAACAACACACTAATACAGCTATGTAGACATTCCCGGCGTATTGATTGATCAGATTCCTGTAGGGTTTCCAGCCGAATCGTACTGACATCTGTACCCAATATTTCTGTGGTTCACATGGCCGCCATCATTAGGTTACGAAGCTAATCCACTCTCGCCGTGACTGTCATCGCCATTGTATGCAGTGTAAATCACCTAACACTTGCACCGCAAATATTGCGGAAACGGAAAGAGCGATTGATGTGCGGTTTTCACAGAATGTACAAAAATGTTCAAATGTTTGTAAAGATTTTAGGACTTAACTGCGGCCTCATCAGTCCCTAAACTTACAAACTACTTATGAACAAAGTTGTACATCACAAACAACCATGCCCCAGGCAGGATTCGAACTTCCGACGCGGGAGGCCGCGCGATCCGCAACGTGGCGCTCCACTACTCCCACGAGGCTTCACAGAATGGATTGGTAGTCAAGGACTCGTATTGTTAGCCAATAAACAGATTGTAAAAATACCTACAGAATGTATGTTTTATGCAAACAAACAATTTTTCAAATGGAACAATGGTTGTCTCTATCATGCACTGGAATTTTCGACACTAGCTGTGTACAAAGAATTTTGAATGATATTTTTATCACGTTTTTTTTTGGCAGCTACAACCATTCAAAGTTTTGGGGGTGGAGGCTACGACAGCGTAGCTGACTGGCTGATCGTCATGAAATAGCGGGCCGTGCCCCAGGGGCTGGCCACTCGACCAGTCAGCTACGCTATAGCACTCTCCGCCCCCGAAAATCTGAACGGTTGTAGCTGCCAAACTAAACGTGATAAAAATGCCATTCAACATTCTTTGTACAGAGCTGGTGTCAAAAATTCCAGTGCATGATAGAAACAACCTTTGTTCCATTTAAAAAAAACTGTATGTTTGCGTAAAAAATACACTTTCTAAGTAATATTACAATCTGTTTGTTGGCTAAAAATACGAGCCTCTGACTACCAATTCGTTCTGTGAAAACCGTATATCAATCGCACTTTCCGTTCCCGCAATATTTGCGGTGCAAGTGTTAGGTGATTCACCCTGTATATCACTATATGACATATTATTTACACTTCGTGATCGAAAGTATCCAGACAGCACCAAAATGAAACGTTTTTCATATTGTGTACATTGTGCTGTCTTGTCAGGTACTCCAATGGCCTCAGTAGTCAGTACACATCGTGAAAGGGCAGAATGGAGCGTTCCGCGAGATTCGCGGACTTCGAACGTTGTCTGGTATTGATTGTCACATTTGTTAGCAGTCTGTAAGCGAGATTTCCACATTCGTGAACATCCATAGGTCCACTGTTTCTGATGTGATTGTGAAGTGGAAACGTGAAGGGACACGTACAGCACGAAAGCATACAGTTCGACCTCGTCTGTTGACTGACAGACAGGGACTGCAGACAGCCCCTCAGGGGTTTCAAAATTATTTCGTGAGTACGTGCGTGGCGAGCAGGAGGCCCCGAGATAATGCAGTCTTCCTTCGTCTTTTCCTCCCTGTACTGCATTTCCTTTCCCTTCCTTTCCTGTCCTCACTCCGTTCCACCCTACCGGGGGCTGATAACCTTAGCAGTTTGGTCCCCGTACACAAAACAACCAGCGAATCAACCAACCACTGACAGTTGGAACGGGTCGTACAGTGTAATGTGCAGGTATCTATCCAGACCATCACACAGGAATTCCAAACTGCATCTGGATCCACCCCAAGTACTATGACAAGCGGGAGGTGAGAAAACTTGGATTCCATGGTCGATCGGCTGCCCTCAAGCCACACATCATGCAATGCCAAACGACGTATCGGTTTTTAAGGAGCGAATATTGCACAGTTGAACAATGGGAAATATGTTGAGTGAAGTGAGAAATGACTGTACACAATTTCGCAATTTGGTGACAGGGCGCAGGTATGGATAATGCCCGGTGAACAATACTTACTAGCCAGCGTAGTGCCAACACTAAAATTCATAGGCGGTCGTGGTATGGTGTGGTCATTATTTTCATGGAGGGGGCTTTCACATCTTCTGCGTGGCTCGGTCGCAGCACAGGCCTACATTGATGTTTTAAGCACATTCTTGCTTCTCCCTGTCGAAGAGCACTTCCGGGTATCGATTGTATCTTTCAAGACTATCGAGCACCTTTCACATTGCACGGCCTGTGACGGAATGGTTACACGACAATAACATTTCTGCAATGGACTGTCCTGCACAGAGTCCTGGCTTGAATCCTGTAAAATATATGTTGTAAAGCATCTTTGCGATATTGTGGAACGCAGACTTCGTGCCGAGCGTCACCGAACTAAATGGACACCTCAGTGCAGCACTCCGTGAACAATGGGCTGCCATTCCCCAAGAAATAATGAAGTACCTGATTGAGCTTTTACGTTTTAAGTGTTGGCATTAAATAGAAAAAAAAACATGAATATACGTTTAAAGTTGGAAATCGAGCTATTATGTTTACAAATTTTGTCCTCTGTGACAGTAAAATCCTAACCTAAATAATCCAGTTGACATCCGCTGACCTATACACTACTGCAAGCCTTCCGCTTCTACCAGTGATGAGTTTCATCCGCAAGTGATACTGTCCGCATAAGTATGTTACTCGTCTACTGCTGCATTTCATTTTTCCATTGGAGTTTTCTATTGTCGCTACGCTCACCCTAAATCTTCTGACGCTGTGCCCTGTGGGTGAATGTTGAACACGTATCGGCACCTAAAAGTGTAAAAAGTCTTTTGATTCTTCGGCGAAGACGCGCGCCAGAGGCGATCGACTTTAGCGGGGCTTCCGCCGGCACCCTGCGGGGTCGCGTCAGAGTTTGCTAAGCGCGTCACGTCAGCTGGGGGTGTGGTCGTGCTCGCGGGTCGTGGCCCCGTGGTCGACCGAATTTGTCCCTTGGCTCCCTGACACCTCGGGTCGACAGCCGACACGCGCACATGCGCGCCTTGTTGCTTCCAGCGTGGCGATTCGCTTTCACTGCAGGGTACGGGAAGTTGAAGGTACAGGTGATGGACTACTTGGGCTGTTACTGTTAATCTAAATCCTAACTCTCGAGAACAGAACTTCCCATTTCATAACTAAGCATATTATCACATTCAGGTATAAGAATTAACATATTAAGCTACAACAATATTATAACATTCAGCTATACTGTCATGTTCATTAAATACATCATCAGCAATTTCAAGAGGTTTACCAGAAATGTTTTCATGCATAAAGTTATTCAATCTCTATACCTTTTTATCACAAGTCTTAACGGGTACAGTAACATTATTTGCAGTGTTGTCTTATACTGCTCACACAAAGTTTTGACATACATAGATTATGTCCTAGCAACTTACTTTGGTTCACAGATGTTTTGTTTACCTTAACAATAATTTCAGGCAAACAATTAGTGAAACGATTATTTTTAAACAGTGTATAATAAGGACAATTTGCAAGTCACTGAAAAGACGCAACGACGAGCTGAGTCAGGCACAAAAACAATTGTCCTTGCGGTGAGTTGAAAAATGTACTTAATATATTATGTCCAACCTGGACTTTCCATTATTAAATTATTATTTTTAGAATCATATAAATTTTTCAAGTTATAATTATCATACAATGGTATTTTAGTGTCATGTTCCCAACCATAAAAATGACTTGTCACATTTTGTATTGATGGTACATAATTATATCCATTTGGTCTTCTATGCTTCCCTATAATTAACTTTTCCCAATTTAGATTTCCGAATTTGGAATGAAATACAACTCTATTACCTTGAATTTTGTGTTCTCCATCTCCTGATACACTTCTGTTCTAATTATTTTATTCAACAGTACCATGGTTAGTCCAGTTTTGTATAGGTTTTCTCCCACCATATTTATGGACTCTCAGTGGGCCAATCATCAGTTTACCGAATGATGTTGGTTGGTTGCTAGGGAGAGGGGGACCAAACTGCTAAGTTTATCAAAAATGTTCAAATGTTTGTAAATCTACGGACCAAAATGCGTGGTTATCAGTCCGTACCTTACAAACTACTTAAACCTAGCTAAATCAACCTAAGCACAAAACACACACCCATGCCCCAGGGAGGACTCGAACCTCCACGGCGAGCAACCGCGCGCTCCGCAGCGAGGCGCTTTAGACCGCTAGGCTACTACACCGCGGCCGCTAAGTTTATCGCCCCCCCCTGTGGGGAGAGGAAGAAGTGAGGATAAGATAGGACGGGAAGGGAAAGGAAGGGAGGAATGAAGAAAGCAAGACAGCATTAGCTCGGGGCCCTGTGTACGCCACATACGTACTCGCGAAAAAACTGCGCGCCGCGCCTCCCGGGGAGGGGGGTTCCGAAGTTTCATTTACTGTTATCAATATATCTTCTTTGACGGGAATTATAATGTTCATTTCTGTAATTTACGTTATCTTTCTTACCTCCTCTTCGCATTTCTTCATTCCTATTGTCAATATCGGTTAAAATATTCCGGAGGTAAAATAGTCCCCCATTCGGATCTCCGGGCGGGGACTACTCAGGAGGATGTGATCATCAAGAAAGACAATACTGGCATTCTACGGGTCGGAGCGTGGAATGTTAGATCCCTTAATCGAGTAGGAAAATTAGAAAATTTAGAAAACGAAATGGATAGGTTGAAGTTAGATATAGTGGGGATTAGTGAAGTTCGGTGGCAAGATGAACAGGATTTATGGTCAGGTGAGTACAGGATTATAAATACAAAATCAATTGGGGGTATCACAGGAGTAGGATTGATAATGAATAAGAAAATAGGAACAAAACAGTGATCGCATTATCGTAGTGAAGATAGATACGAAGCCAACACCAACAACAGTAGTACAGGTTTATATGCCAACTAGCTATGCCGATGATGTGGAAATCGAAGAAATATATGAGGAGCTAAAGGAAATTATTCAGACAATTAAGGGAGAGGAAAACTTAATTGTTATGGGAGACTGGAATTCGGTAGTAGGACAAGGAAGGGAAGGGAATATAGTAGGTGAATATGGTCTGGGCAAAAGGAATGAAAGAGGAAGCCGCCTGGTAGAATTTTGCACAGAACATAATTTAGTTATAACAAACACCTGGTTCAAGAATCACAGCCGGCCGCGGTAGCCGAGGTGACTGAGGCGCTCCAGTCACGGTCAGCACGGGCACTACGGTCGGGGGTTCGAATCCCCCCTCGGGCATGGATATTTGTGCCGTCCTAGTTCGTAAGTAGTTCATAAGTAGTTTGTAATTTTAGGGACTGATGTCCACGTAGTTAAGTCCCATAAGCTTGACAAACATTTGAACATTTTTTGAACAAGAATCACAAAAGAAGGTTGTATACGTGGAAGAGACCAGGAGACACCGGAAGATACCAGATAGATATTATAATGGTAAGACATAGATTTCGGAACCAGGTTCTACAGTGTAAGACATACCCAGGGGCAGATATTGACTCTGACCATAACTTGTTGTTTATGAACTGTAGGCTGAAACTAAAGAAACTACAAAAAGGTAGGAAAATAAGGAGATGGGACCTGGATAAATTGAAGGAACCTGAGGTTCTTAAGAATTTCAGAGCGAGATTTAGGCAACAATTGACAGAAACGGGGGAAAATAAAGATGAAATAGTGAAGGCAGCAGAGGACAAAATAGGTAGGGAGGCAAGACCGACAAAAAATCCTTGGATATCACAGGAGATACTAAATTTAATCAATGAAAGGAGAGAATATAAAAATGCAGTAAATGAAACAGGCAAAATGGACTACAGGCGACTAAGAAATAAGATTGACAGGAAGTGCAAAATGGCTAAGCAGGAGTGGCTAGAAGGCAAATGCAAGGATGTAGAAGAATGTATAAATAGGGGAAAAATAGATACAGCCTACAGGAAAATAAAAGAAACATTTGGAGATGAGAAAAACAGCTCCATGAATATCAAGGATACTGATGGAAAACCAGTTCTCAACAAAGAAGGGGAAGCTGAAAGGTGGAAAGAGTATATAGAGGGGCTCTACAAAGGAAATGAACTTCGAGACAATATTGTAGGAAGGAAAGAGGATGTAGATTAAGATGAAATAGGAGATACTGTACTGAGAGAAGACCTAAGTCGAAACAAGGCCTCTGGAGTAGATGATATTCCCTCAGAGCTACTGAAGTCTTTGGGAGAACCAGCCATGACAAAATTGTTTCACCTGGTGTGTAAGATGTACGAGACAGGTGAAGTACCCTCAGACTTTAAGAAAAATGTTATAATCCCCATCCCTAAGAAAGCAGGTGCAGACAGGTGTGAAAACTACAGAACCATCAGTTTAATAAGTCATGGCTGCAAAATATTAACGCGAATTATATACAGAAGGATGGAAAAGCTGGTAGAAGCCGACTTCGGGGAAGATCAGTTTGGGTTCAGGAGGAATGTAGGAACACGGGAGGCAATACTCACTTTACGGCTTATCCGAGAAGATAGATTAAGAAAAGGCAAACCTACATTTCTAGCTTTTGTAGATTTGGAGAAGGCTTTTGACAATGTTGATTGGAATAAACTCTTTCAAGTTCTGAAGCAAGCAGGAGTGAAATATAGGGAACGTAAGGTTATTTACAACTTGTACAAAAACCAGACAGCGGTTGTCAGAGTTGAAGGGCATGAAAGGGGTGCAGTGGTTGGAAAGGGAGTAAGACAGGGTTGTAGTCTTTCTCCATTGTTGTTCAATTTGTACATTGAGCAAGCTATAAAGGAAAGCAAGGAGAAATTTGGTGAAGGAATTAAAGTTCAGGGTGAAGAATTAAAAACATTGCTTTTTGCCGACGACATAGTAATTCTGTCAAATACAGCAAAGGACCTGGAAGAGCAGTTGAACTGAATGGACAGTGTGCTGAAAGGTGCATATAAGATGAACATTAACAAGAACAAAACTAGGGCAATGGAGTGCAGTGTAAGAAAATCAGGTGATGCTGAAGGAATTAGATTGGGAAACGCAGCAATAAAGGAGGTTGATGAGTTTTGTTACTTGGGCAGTAAAATAACAAATGATGGTCGCAGTACAGAGGATATAAAATGCAGAATGGCAATGGGTAGAAAAGCGTTCTTGAAAAAGAGAAATTTGTTAACATCGAATATTGATTTAAACCTAAGGAAGTCCTTTCTAAAAGCATTTGTATGGAGTGTTGCCTTGTACGGGAGTGAGACATGGACGATAAACAGTACGGACAGGAAGAGGATTGAGGCTTTTGAAATATGGTGCTACAGAAGAATGCTGAAGATTAGGTGGGTGTATCGCGTAACTAATGAGGAGGTACTGAAAAGAATTGGGGAGAAAAGGAAGTACTGGCATAACTTGACTAAAAGAAGGGATAGATTGGAAGGACACATTCTTATACATCAAGGAATTGTGAATTTAGCGTTGGAGGGAAATGTGTGGGGTAAAAACCGCAGAGGAAGACCAAGAGATGGATACAGTAAGCATATTCAGACAGATGTAGGTTGCCGTTCTTATGTGGAGATGAAGAGGCTTGCTCAGGATAGGGTATTGTGGAGAGCTGCATCAAACCAGTCTCCGGACTGAAGACCACAACAACAACATTGTCAATTTAACCTCTTCTCTTAAAGTCTCATTTAAATTTTGTTGCCACCCCCACCCTTTTGACTGCCGTAATTTGAATGTCGTCTACTTTCTCTCTCTACAGTTTTACCTTGTAAAAATAAATAGTATTCTAACGAGTAATCAGGTGCATTATCTTACTCCCATTGTTACTTCTCTGACAATTTCCTTTTTAAGGCATCTATTTGTGTCATAACATCAAATTGCCTGTCAAAAGTTATTTACTTCTTTAACTGATTTTCACGTAACTCTGTCATTCCCCCTTGTCTGCCTCTATACACTGGTCCATTAAGAAATTCCCTTTTTATCTTGACCTGTTTCCTTCCTGATCAATTTTTTTCTTTCTTTTTTTTAATTTCTCTTCAGTATCACTAAATGTCACCCATTCCTCTACATTTTGATTAGTCCAAGATAATGCTTCACTATTCAAAAATCTCTTCACAAGCTTAATGTTTAATCAACAGACATTTCGTTATTGTAAAATGTAAACTTTCTCGGCCGGAAAGGTCAATATTACTAAAAATTTCCGAGCTATTATGCCTGGTGTAATGGATTTATTATTTAAACCCAACGTTAAGTCCCCAACTGCGGAGGACATTTTCGAGGCGGATCGTGGCACTTTTGTATGTCCGATGCACAGCGATCGAGGATGTGCATCGGACATACAAAGGTGCCACGACCTCCCTTGAAAGTGACCATCGCAGTTAGGCTCGAAACGTTGAGTTTAAATAATAAATTCATAAGACCACGGCATAAAGGCCTAGAAATTTTTAATAATATTAACAGACATTTCATTCACAAAATTATCCTTACAGTGTTGAATGATATCTACAGGGTGTAAATAATTATTTGGGAAGCTTGTAACAGTAATAGTGGACCACATACTAATATTATATTTTTAGATATTATGGTATTGGTTAAAGAATTAATTTTCTTATTTACATTAGACTGTACACGATAAATGCCCTCAGCTTCACATTTTTCAGTATTATTATTTAACACACTCAATTATGAGTCTCCCAACTTTTTCTATGATTATTTTTTGTCCTACTGACTCTACACTCCTTTCCACAACTGTAAGTGTTGAATCTGTGTATTGAGATCTCCTTCTCATGTGTCTACTTCATGTATTAGTATTACTCTGTACATTATCGTTTATATCGTAAATCTTACTGTAAATAACTTCACAGGTTGTCTCTAACGTTTTGACTTGAACTTATTTTAAATGTTCTTTAGCTCCAACTTCACAACCTGTTGCTGTTCACTGATCTTCCCACAAAGGATTCTCCCACACTATTAATCATCATTTGAAACATGTCCAATGTGTCTTTCTCACCTTTGATTTATTAAGTAACAATCAAAAACTCCTGTTTTATATTTGGTATCTTAAGTTCTTCTTTCCCCGCTCCACTCTCCTCGAGAGTAAAAATTTTAGCCAAGTCACTGAAAATAAAAATTTGACAACACTTACAGTTTTCAGCATCCAGTCATTCCAATATCAAAGTATTCCATTTATTGCCCTGTGTCTTGGTATCAAGTCCTTTCCAATATTGTTCGTCAATAGGTAATCTTCCATGAAAGATATCAACTTCATAAATTCTGACACATTCAAATGACGTCTGCGCCGAGGCTTCTCTGAAATATGTCCCAATTTCGTAGTTTTCACTGGTCGAGAAGAGTTTCTCAGCTAACGATGCACCATGTGAAATGTATTTTTAAATATGTCATAGTACCTACAGTACATTACATTACCTAATATTCGTCTGACACGCCATCAGCGCGCCTCTAATCAATTTTAATCATGATTGATAATGCTTACTGGGGACTTGCATACCAAAGGTACTAAATAATATATTAATTTTTATTCTTTCGGAGGCTATTTATTACATCATTTCAATTGAGATGAGTACAAGACCACTTCATTATTACTGACTGATTACTCATGTGCCATTATGAGAGTGTTACATTAAAATGATGGATTGTTAAATGTTAGAAAACGAAGTTCATCTTTGATCATATTGAATTTCGTTTTTTTTATCATTAATGTATGTACAATTTTCACAAATAATAAGCGTAACAGACTATTCAACATAAATCAAAATAATTTTTACAAATGTTTACACATCAAACAAAAACAGAGATTAGATGTATACGCAAATTACGTTTAGAAGAGTTTCTGTTTGTTTGCATTATTGAAAGGTGTTGTTATTAATACAATCGGAGAGTCCTACCACGAACAGGTTATGTTAAAATGTTCAGTATATTACAATCTTAGGAAATGTTAGTAAGTAAATCCCTCTAATATCGCGCAATACTACAATTCATCACTATCACGAAGGTCTTGTAAACAGAATTAATTTGACAGGATGATCAATGTTAATAGCATGAAACAGTATTATCGTAATATATTGTAATAATCTGTAAATATATTCATAGTCCTTCATAGGTAGAGCTCCTATTAAGTGACTGGTATCCGCTAGTGCACTGTACCAAACAAATAGATTCCCTAAGGCTAAATCCATTACAACATGTATGATAAGTACTTAAAGAAACTTTTCTGAATTTAAACCCGTGTCTGTTAACAGCGACATGAGTTGCCTAATGCTCCCTAGGAAGCTTTAAACAACCCCAGGCCTTTCTGTTTCTTATTTTCCACAAATTAATCTGATGTATTTATTTCTGCATTAATGACGACTAACTGGCGCAGGATTACCTTCGAATTTACTGTGGTTGTATAATTAAGGGCGTAGATTAGACTGAGCACAAGCATGAGAGATGCGAATGGGAGGGTAATGTTCTATGGGGATTCTTGGTACTAACAGCTTATCCAAGAGTGCGGTATGCTGACATCTTCCATAAACCTTGAGTGAGATGACGGCCAGTCTGGTCGTTAGAACTTCAGTGACCTGTTTGGTGGAAGTAATATTACTACAAAAAATAAGAAACGATATTGCGGAGAGACGAATTTAGCTAGGCACTTGGTACTTTCTACAAGTAACTTAAAGGAAGGACAGAGGATGTTGGGTGTAAACAAAATGGCACAATAAAAACAAAAACTTGTATACATTGACACTACCTTCCGATCTTCTCTGATTGGAAGAATATGTTGTCTAGTATTTAAAGGGCATTATAATTATCTGGTAAATAGTTGGAAATTGAGGTAAAGTTGATGAAGCTTTCTAGTGAATTCGTCTTCCAGCGTATGCGAGGCGAGTTCAGTAACATCGAGATCTGGTGACCATAATAATTAGGACTCTTGCGAAATTTCATTCTCGTGGTCACGTTAACAGGTCTGAAGGATACGAGGCGTGCAGGCGGCAGTCCAGTCGGGCGTGTACTCGCCATCTACATTGTTTACCATGCGATGCATGTGATCGAGGAAAATGCAAACTGTTAACAGTCCGTGTAGCAGAGTAACAACGAGGCCGATAGAATACTATGATCTTTTTTTTTTCAGGTCATCACAGAATCACTGCAACATTTCTAAAACATTGACACAGTGTCAAAGTTTTTTGCTTTTGGCACCATGTTTTCAAAGAGTGGTGGTGAGATTCAAACTCACCTACAATTTGCGAAGTATGTTCGACCATTTTAACAGTGATTTTTTTTTTTTTGCTTATTTTCTTACACATCCTTTTCTAATCACTCCTAATCACGATCGCTTAACACACTTTTATGCTTTCGTTCGCTTTATCCCTTTGCGGATAACGTTTCTCCGCTTTCCCCATATGCTTTATAATAATTTTGTACACCAAACACCGTGGAACCATTGGTTATGGATTCCACTACCATATGAGCACCACCAATGTATTCACTTTCGATTTCACGTATCTCAGATTTAATACATTAAGGAACACTCATCTGAAAAAAATTCGCACCTTGCGACGTGTTGCGAACACTCCAAAGATGCCGTTCCATTGAACTATGTTTGGAACTTCGTCATTCTTCTCTCTCTCTCTCTCTCTCTCTCTCTCTCTCTCTCTCTCTCTCTCTCTCTCTCTCTCTCTCTCTCTCTCTCTTTCTCTCTGTCTTTGTCTCTGTCTCTGTCTTCTCTCTTTGAAAGTATTTATTTATTGATAAAAAATACCACTGTTTAGATAGAAAATTTGATGCAGTCAATAAAGCATCACATTGAGGTAGTTACTTGTGTAAAGTGGTATTCATTACTTACGACGTATTATGATAATGCAGAATGGCGAGATCATTTTTAATCACATTCTGTAAACGTACCCGCTATGACATAAATTGGTGTTTATAAATATAGAAAAATGAATATTTACTGTTTCACTGAACGGCATTAAATTAAACTACTACCAGTAACGTAGTAAGTATAAAGTTAAATTTTCCACGTCCTCTCCTTTCCATATTACTAACTCTCTTTCTTTCTCCCTTACCAGTATTTTCACCGTCTTCCTCTCTACTATATCTCCTGCAGTTCCAATGAGCTTAGCATCTCGAAATTTGACTGAAAATCCAAAGATATTTTGGTCATAACTTGATAGTAATGGCAATCCTGCCGATGATAGAGCTACTGAAGCAGAGTTTCTAAACACAGCTTTTCGAAACTCATGCGCCAAAGAAGACGGATCCATTATTCCAGATTTTGAATTACAATCACAGGACAGAAAGAGTAACGTTCAAATAAATATTCTCGGAGTAGTGAGGCAACTTAAATTAACAGGTCCGGACTGTACACCCATTAGATTTCATTATGCTGAAGCGATAGCTCCTCACTTATCAGCCATATGTAACCGCTCGCTCAAAGAAGGATCTGTACCAAAAGACTGGCAAGTTGCACAGATAACACTTATATTCAAGAAAGACTGTAGGAGTAACCCACCAAACTACAAGCATGTTTCATTGACGTATATTTGCAGCAGCGGTTTGGAACATATCCTGTACTTTAATATTATGAACTATCTCGAACGGATTGATTTATAGACACAAGGTCGACACGGATTTAGAAAATGTCGTTCAAGCGAAACACAACTAGCTCTTTAATCACACGAAGTGATGAGTGCTATCGACAAGGGATCTCAAATTGTTTCCGTATTTCTTGATTTCCAGAAGGCTTTTGATATCGTACCTCATAAACGGCTTTTAAACAAATTGCGTAGTTATGGTATATCACCCCAAATTTGCAAATAGATAGCGGATTTACTGTCAGAGAGAACATCGTTTGTAGTAATCGATGGTAAGGCATCGACTAAAACAGAGGTGATTTCGGGCGTTCCGCAAGGTAGTGTTACTAGTCCTCTGCTGTTCCTTACTCGCATAAAGATTTGGGAGAAAATCTAAGCAGCTCTCTTTGGTTGTTTAAATCCCACTAAATAGTAGGAATTACTATTACTTCAGGCTTAAACAGGAAAGAATACGTAGATAATGTCATGTGAAAGGCGAAGCGAACCAGAGATTGCGTTTTATTGGCAGAAACCTTAAAAGTTGCAGCAGTAGGACTAAAGAAACGGCATACCTACGCTTGTCCGTCCTTTTTTGGAGTATTGCTGCATAGTGTGGGTTCGTTATCAAGTGGGTTTGACGGAGGACATCAAAAGAGTCCAAAGAAGGGCAGCTCGAATTGTATTGTCACGATACAGGGGAGACAGCGTTACGGAAATGATACAAGATATGGGATGGGAAGCATTACAACAATGGTGTTTATCGCTGCGGCGAGGGCTACTTACGAAACTCCAATCGCCAACATTCTCCAAAAATTTTGTAATTCTTATGGGGCCAAACTACGTTGGTCATCAGTTCCTAAACTTACAAACTACTTAAACTAAGTTAAACTATCCTAAGGACAACACACACCTCCATGCCCGAGGGGGGATTTGAATCCCCGACGCGGGAGGCCGTAAGATCCGTAACGTGGCGCTCCAGACCGATCGGCTGTTCCCGCGCGGCCAACATTCTTCTCCGAATGCGAGAATACATTTTAACTCCCAATTACATCAGTACAAATGATCATCAGAATACAATACCAGAAATCGGAGCTCCAACTGTGAGATTCATGTGTTCTTTCCTCGCGCGCGCTACTCCAGACTGGGAGATATATAGTGTAGAGGGGGTTCGATGAAACCTCTAGCAGGCACTTAAATATGATTTTCAGAATATCCCAAGTAGATGAAGATAGATTTAGTATTGAATGAACTAAAACTGTTCGACGTCTGTTTGTTGGTTCTACTGAGAGGAGACAACAACATCTCGACAACCGAGATGCTGGTAATTATAGAAAGTTGCTGCTGAGGGTTTGGTGCTGCCTTTACTTTGCCATCAGAATTACAGAAGCAGCTGGATTCAGATAGTGTACTGAGCAGGTCGTACAGTGCAACAACAGCATGAGACAGCCGAAGCTATAGCACGAAGAGTCATACGACGGTTGGTAGCAGGACAAACATAGAGGGACGTGGCTGAAGCTATTGTAGTGTCCCAAGTGTTATTTCCAGGTCCTGGACGGGATTTTAGACTACAGGAAACGCTAAAATTAGACCAAGGTCGCCTACGGGTAATATCAGCAAGTGATGACCGTTATCTGCGACTAACAGCTCGTCGAGACTGGAGGCTGTATGCAACGCAGCTGCAACGCACCCTCCAGGCAGCAACGAGACGCGCAATATCAACACAAACAGACCAAAATCGCCTTTGGGAGTGTCGCCTATGGTGTGTTCCATTAAAACCGTAACACCGTGTATTCCGCAAAAAGAAAAAAGGGGGCGAAGGAATATTATGATTGGAGTCATAACGAATAACGCCGTATTCTGTTCACAGATGAGTCAAGATTTTATGTTCAGTCAAACAACCGTCGTTCGCTCATATGGAGAGAAGTCTGAACAACCTTGCTTATGTCCAGAAGAAATTGCTATATCATCGTAGTGGACGAATGGTATGGGCAGGAGTCAGTATTGACATACTTACGGACCTCTGTGTTGTACAAAATGGCACTGTAACTGCTCAGAGGTATAGAGGCGAAATCCTGCGACATTTTGTTGTCCACCACGGTAGTGCCAAAGGAGCTGGGGCTCCTTCTGGTGAACGATAACGCTTGTCGGCATAGAGCTGCACGGGTGGACATGCTTGACTGAATTGCATGGATGGAGTGAGCAGCTTGTTCACTGAACCAAACTGAAAACATCTGGGGTGCACTTTTCAGACGGTTTGTATCCAGACCAGCACCTCCCACTACTGTTGCAGAGCTCGATATTTTACTCATAGAGAAATGGTCAAATATCCTTACAGACCCAACTAACAATGTCGTACTGTCCGTGCCACGTAGGTTGCAACTGTACTGGCTGTCCGAAGAAATAACGTGTCATATTAGAGAGCAACAAGAATGACTTTTCACAATTATGGTAGCTCCAAGGTGCCTTGCTCTATGTAAACCTGAAGTTATCGACAGAAACGTAACATACAATATCACACGCAAATTACATGTCTAATAAATATCTGAATAAAATACGTTAACATACGTTTATTGTGTTCGATATTTCACCTGATTTGCTTTTTTGAGCAGTGTACTACAGTTTAGCTATTACATACATTTATTGTACACTTGTTGTGTGACACCATTTCTCACGTGTGTTTTTCCAAATTCTAGACATTCACTATTTCATAACAGTGTCAGACAACACAACAGAACAACTATACATTCGTTACATGTTAGTGGCACACAATAACACTGTGTAGTAAATGTTAAATCTTAAAGTAATCATGTTTTGCAAGATGTATAACTGTCATAATCTCTAGGAGATAACTCATGTGAAATTTCAGTTACTTCCAACTTCATGATATTAAAGTAATGAGGCTTCATTCTCCTATTTGTAAATTAATTTCACTGATCTATTTCACAGCGACCATTGAACGTTGTTTCTACCGCAACACTATATACAGTGCTCTAGCAGTTGTTATATCAGTCAGCGAACTCTAACTATTCACACAAATTCATCGTTAACCTAATTCTTTTACCCCCTTTTCCTGGTTTATGTGTGGAAGAGAACGGTGCATTTTAAATATTCTACTTTTGAGAGAAGTAAGAGCTTAGCATTTCAGTCCGCTCGTTAAAGAAGCGTTAAAACTTTTAATGGCCTTTGATGGGATTCTGGCATTGAAATTGCATCGAGCGTTATTATTTGCGTTTATTAACTTTCTTCTGAATTTGAATAAAGCTTAGACGCTGTTCTAACTTTTAATGAGAGACCTTGGAAATTTCCTTTCGTTCGGAGTATATTGCTACAGAAAACGTATTCTTTTATGTGACGATAAACCGCTTTGGCTTCTCACTTTTATCTCCTGGCTTACTATGTACCTTCCTGTTTCTCACATACGACCCCCAAAGGCGATCAACATTACATAGATAATAACTTTTCTGGTGGATTTGTAGGCATATATCAATATTTTAGCTGAGATCCTGTCAGAGTGAAATTTAGTATTTCCGCTAGTTTTCCAGAAAACCGTCGACACATACATATGACGTTATGTCTCTGATTTTAATTAGTGTGATACACTGGGAAACAAAGCGTTTAGTAGTAAACCTAAGAGGAGAACTCTGCGATCCCAAATTGGCGAATATTTCATGGGTTGCCCGCTGCTGCTTCCATAATAAAATTTGTCTACTGTCTTATATTCTGAGGGTCGCCGTACATTTTCTTGAGTTCTTACAGTGCTCTTCTTTCTCAATGTCACTATTTGGCTGCATAGAACGTGGTACATACCTAATGGTTTTATTTTCCCGTCGGAGCACCTTAGATATTTATTATGATGTGTCACGAGGGATAGTAGTCTTACGCTTTCAAGGAGTTCACCCCCAGCTGGAGCAATTTAAGGAAATGGCATTTAAGCAAAACTTAGTGGTTGGGGGCTTGTTTGAGCGACCCCGAGGAGAGTCCGTGGTGCTACCAAGTAGCCACCCTGAACGTGTGTATATGTATTGTGTGATATGTTCTTCAGACTAAACCACACTCGTCTACGTGATGGAAACTGTACTATAATGTAGCTCTGTATACATACCAAACCAAACTCCTACGGGTCACAAGGGCACAAGCGCTACACCGTAAATATTGTGTGGCCGTTACTGACAATATGGTCTGCGTGTGAAACTGGTCTATTTCAATACTCTTCAGCCGTAATCAAAGCAGGAGAAATATTTTTCTCAATGACTAGAAATGTGAATATTCAGAGCGTCTTATTAAAATAAGCTTTTCCGCGGTATAACAACCATACTTTACAAAAAGACTCAAACAAAAGATCAGACTAAAACTCCAGGAAACCAATAACAGGCAAGAACTGAAACTCAAAATAACCTCACAAACAATACAGACGTTGTAGAACACATACTTAGAAAAACAGTAACAAAAAAGGAGGTACAAATTAATAGACAAATATAAATCAATCCACACAGTAGCAAAAATGCCAAGGAATTATAGACCACACATTTCTGACAGAAAAAAGGCACACAATGCAGTCACATTTATAGACGAAACACAAACAAGACACGTAACAAGAGGCTGGTATAAAGTCTCTATAATGCCAAGAATGTAAATCATTGTAACTGCTAATGAAAGGCAGAAATCTCAGAACTAGATATAAAGAACAAATAAGGCGGAGAAAATAGGAAAACAGCTACTCCATCTTTTATGGCCGGCCGCGGTGGCCGAGCGCTCTGCGGCGCGCCAGTCACTGTCCGCACGGCCGCTACGGTCGGGGTTCGAATCCCCCGTCGGGCAGTGATCTTTGTGTCGTCTTTAGTATAAGGTAGTTCATAAGTAGTTTGTAAGTTTAGGGACTGATGACTCCGCAGTTAAGTCCCTTAAGCTTAGCAAACATTTGAACATTTTGATCTTTTATGAACACTTGGTAAACATAGATATGAACTATCCAACATGATGCAAGAGATGATAAAATAGTAGACTGAATAGTAAAACAACTGAAATTATTGTAAAACTTTTACATAGAAAGAGCAACTGTAATTAACAACAAAGCAAATATATACCAGCTATATTTAAGCAATAACGCAGTGATTAAGTTGGAAACTAAAGCGGTAGAAAACAGATGTGTAGTAAAACGTTCTCTAATCTTCTATTTTACTCTACGTTTGTCCCCTATCTGTCTCTCTCCTCCTTTCTCCCTCCTTCACCTAAAGAAACACGGAAACATAAAAAAGATGATTGATAAACATACAGAGACATTTGGAAACACATCACACTGGAAAACAAACTGCATTCTGTTAGAGATGTCGGAAGTTTTGGTCGTGACAAACACCGAAACTAGGCCGTTTTGAGTGTGTACACAAAATTCTAGTATTAAACTCATAAAACACCAGAATCTGTATGATAAAAGAATTAAAATAAACTTCCCCGCAGAACGTGTGATCCAAAAGTTATTTTTCACATAGTGTACAAAAGAGTAGTGAGAGAAACTGTAAAAGAGTAAATATTAGTAACTATTATTGTGTGATATTATTATATAAAAAGGACCGATATCCATTACGAACTTTTTTTTACCCTTTTGCCCCGATCACTTATTTATTTATCACATTGTGTGACGGGGGCTGTAATTACTCTATTTTTTCATACTAACCTTGTGTTACTGTACCTTTCTCTTTACGCTAATTATTGAAATATGTAACATTTTTCTTTGTAGATCTTTATTTATTTTAATTTCTGTGCCTTTGGGGACACATCAGGGATGATGGGATCCTGGGATTGTAGTACATTCTATGTTCATATGAAAATTTCGGGATTTTAATGTTTATTGGGGCAGCTTGGCTGCTAAAATGTGGTTTTACGTGTTGGGCACGGTCAGGCCGCGGGAGAGCAGAGACGCTCTTGGGGGTCTCACCCTCCCATCAACTTTCGCTCGCCTTCGGGGAAGGACGAGAGGGGCTGGCTTGACCTGTGGCGCCGACGCTACTGGCGGCGGAGTATGTGGAATGCTTTACAATGCTGGACCGCGGTTTATGGTGGACGATAGCGGGGACTGCCCTTTTAGTCATTCGGCCGTTTCGCAAGAGAGGAAAGCTTTCTGCCCGTCTGGCGCCCCAGGAGTTTGGCTCCAGCGGCTGTATATATAGCACAACGTTAACATTTTTAGGTCGTGTGACCGTAGCTAGGAGCAAGGTGAAATTCCTTGCAGAGTATTCACCCTGGGAACGGTGAAATGCGCGGGAAGCGTTGGTGTTGTGGGCGGAGCCTCTTGGCAGCCGCAGAGAACGCGTCCTGATTCGGCAGAGTACTTTAGTATGACAGCTAAACAATTTGTCATCGGCGCTACGCCGTCCGATTGGTTTGACTATTAGCCATTAGCAGAGATTGGTGTGTCTCTTCGCGCATGGGTGTGGCCGCCCGGCACTTGTCGTGAGCTGCGGCAGAGCGCGATGACTTACAGGGATTCCTGTGTGAGCGTCCGAGGGGTGAGGACCTCGGGAGTCTCTCGTGTCTGAGTGTCCGAAGTGTACGGACCTCGCGAGACTCCTGTGTGAGCGTCCAAGGGGTAAGGACCTCGGGACAGACTCGTGCCTGAGCGTCCGAAGTGCACGGACCTCGGGAGGACTCCGGTTTGTGCGTCGGAGGGGTAAGGACCTCGGGACAGTCTCTCGTGTCTGAGCGTCAGAAGTGTATCGACCTCGCTAGTGTCCTGTTTGAGCGTCCGAAGTGAACGGACCTCGGGAGACACAGAATACTCCGTTTAGATTGGCGGGGAGGACATCGTCTTAATCTGTCCTCTGGTAAGACTTGTGTGTGATTCCGAAGATTCGGACCTTGTAGAACTTGTGTTTATTTCGCGGACGTTACATTGTCCTGTGGTTACGCTGTGAGCGGCACACTTTAGTTTTCGTTTTGCTAGAAGTCTCTATTTGAGCATTCGCGCCTTTGAGAATCGGGCATTGTTTTTACAGATCTTATTACGCAAGTGACTGATCGATTTGTGCCAAGTGGCCTTTGTGTCACCTATGCTAAATATTGATTAGTCTACGAGCGTGATAGAATCGCACAGCAACGGCCTAGCGACGCCGACGCCAGTGACGCTGTTTTAAATTACATGTCGACCCTGCTTAACATGTCGCAGCAATTACGGTCGGATAAAAAATTTCAGCTCATCCGCTCCCAACTCCTGCTGCCTGCGAGCCTGAGACGCTGCTGTCAATGATCATCTGTGTGGGTAAGGTGACGCACTTACTGGAGGGTTATATGAATCAGACTTGTTGGATTTTGTCAATTATTTTATTCTTTTGAAATCTGCATATTTACTCTGGGGAGCTTAGGGGTAACGATAATTTCAAGCCCCTGTGTAACCAATCTAATAGCATTCTGTTTTGCAAAACCTCCGACCTTTGACTCAGCCAGTCATTTTTTTGTGTCTCAGTGTTTTAGCATTTGTAAAAGATTGTGTGAATACCATTATCTGTTTTACATGATACGAAATGTCATCTGAATGTTTTATTACAATAAATTGATTTTGAGCAGATCGTCTTTCATTTAAGAACGTTCCTTTGTCACTATTTTGGAGGGAAAACAGATTTTACAACATGACCGGTTTCTCGCAGTGATCATCAGATCTATAAAAGAGAACACCACTCACTGTACCTGCCACTAACTACCTGCATGCTCTCAGAATGTCGTAAGAAGCGATCTACCTGTTTGTCCAACATAAATACTTCGCAGTCGCCGCAGTGGAGTTTGTATCCACCACATTTTTTAAATATATCTTCGTTTCCTTTCACTTTGTGGCGCAACTTTGCTTGCAACCTATTTGTTGTATTAAAGGCTATCTTGATGTTAGATTTATGGAAGGATCTCTCGATCTTCTCGGAATGGGGCCGTTATATGTCATTGGGACATATTTCACATTGGTGTGAGATTTCACTTTACCCTTATTCCGATAAAATCGAGAGAACCTTCCGTAAATGTAACAACAATATAGCCTTTAATATAACAAATAGGATGCAAACAAAGTTGTGTCATAAAGTGGGAGCAGACGAAGATATATTTGAAAAGTCTAGTGGGTACAAACTCCATTCCGATAAAATCGAGAGAACCTTCCGTAAATGTAACATCAATATAGCCTTTAATATAACAAATAGGATGCAAACAAAGTTGTGTCATAAAGTGGGAGCAGACGAAGATATATTTGAAAAGTCTAGTGGGTACAAACTCCATTGCGGCAACTGCGAAGGTTTTTATGTTGTACAAACAGGTAGATCGTTTTTTGCGAGATTCCGAGAGCATACACGTACCACAATAAAACTAAGTTTGGTGACCACTTACGAGAAAACAAAACATAAAAATCCAAGATTTCGACAAAATATGAAGCTCCTACATAAAGCGCCCAAAGGAAATAAATTAAACATAAAAAAATGTTCAAATGTTTGTAAACCTATCGGACCAAACTGCGTGGTCATCAGTCCGAAGCTTACAAACTACTTAAACCTAGGTAAAATAACCTAAGGACAACACACACACACCCATGCCCCAGGGAGGACTCGAACCTCCACGGCGAGCAACCTCGCGCTCCGCAGCGAGACGCTTTAAACCGCTCGGCTACTCCACCGCGACAATTAAACATCCTAGAGAATACACAGATTTATAAACATCATAAGAAAAATGTTCCCAACGATCACCTGCAGATGGTGGATAATAACTTTTTATTTTTTTATTTTTTATTTTTGATAAGGTGTTGTGAGGTAGGAGTACCCCCACCACATTTAGATACTATTGCCGTAAATAATGTGCTGGTGACATCACTAACCGTGAACGCCACCTAGCGGTCTGTACTGTAACTGCTTTTCATAAATTTAACGTGAGCGTGCGCAGTTGGATTTAATGTGGTGTCAGAAGCGTGTCGACGGCCGTTTATATTATTGGGGCCATATTTGGATTTTATTTTGTGACTATGCAATTTTGTGTATTAGACAACCCCACGGAACGCCGGATAGCCAGAGCCACACATTTGGTATGAGTAGATACAACACAGCTCCACAGGTATGTTCATATCAAAAATTAAATGTATAAGGAGTGGTTTTTAGCGCTCAATTTTTGTTTCTTTTTTTTTCGTCTAGAAATACACCCGACCATAAGACCTTAGATGCGTCCAGTGTGGCTTAATATAGTAGTCTACGAGACCCATAAGCAGATCTCCGTCGTGACTGCAAACGACCATCACTTTCATGCAAGCAGAATCACTAGATTTGATTGGTCAGAAGTTTGACGAGAAGACCACCGACCTTTTTAGGCATGTCTTGGCCTCCACGTATTTTATTTTCAATGGTGAATACTGCGAACAAACGGAGGGAGTCGCCATGGGTAGCCCATTCTCCCCTGTGTTTGCAAATTTGTCCATGGATAATTTCGAGGAGGAAGCCCTGGCATCGTCTGAATGGAAACCCACTTGCTTTTTCCGTTACGTGGACGACACTTTTGTTATCTGGCCACGTGGTATGGATAAACTCGTTGACTTCCTTACACATCTGAACTCCATACTCCCCAACATCAGATTCACTATGGAGACTGAAACACAGGGTAAATTGCCGTTCCTTGACGTATTGGTCAAGAGAAGAGCTGATGGCACCCTGGGTCATAGTGTGTATTGGAACACAACGCACACTGATCTGTATTTACATGCAGACAGCTGCCACCACCCTTCACAGAGGAATGGGGTACTTAAAACTCTAGTACATAGGGCGCGCACTATCTCCGACGAAGGAATTGGAACTATCTCCGACGAAGGAATTGGAACACCTGAGAACTGTATTTCGAAAAAATGGGTACGCAGAGTGGCAGATTCAGCGGGCTCTCCGCCCAACCAGTACATCACAACCTGTGGAAACGGATGAAAACACGAGGGAGGATGTAGGCACTGCGTTCATTCCAAATACCGGCGCGGGACGCGGACCGCGGACCGCGGTGGGGTCGCTCCGTGGGCCGAGGGTTTTTAAATCGCCCGCTACCGGGCTAGAACCCAGTTCCCTTCGAGCAGCCGTAGCGTGTGGATCTCCGTGCCGGCGCGTTTCCAGGAGCTCAGTCCGTCAGTTCACCTGATGATGGCGACATGTATGATCACCGAAATATTGTGCCCGTTGGACACTATAGACCGGCAGTACACCCGTGGATATTTTGAGAATCTGATTACATCGCTGAAAGCTATTCATTCATCTAAGTGATCCTCTGAGAGCAGCAGGAAAGGTGTGAGTGGGAGACAGGGTAGCCCAACTGCTAGTAACCAGTTGGAAATAGTACGTGTTGACACATCAGAGGTGACAAACCTTCTTATCTGCTCAGCGAAAGCTTTACGATATCGCAGTGTTACTCTTACAACGGTTTCCGGACGTATGTGCGGCATGGATGTTGGGACTGTCTTTTATGGGTGTGAGAATCATCACGTGCCATTTGAAACCAGCTTCGTTGTACGACTGACATAGCACATTCTGCTGGCGCAGCAATTCTCCTAAAGGACCATTCCGTTAGTTGTAAGCCCGTAATTTGCCTCCTTTGAAATCCATCCAGTTGCCTGTGGGAAGAACGATTACGTCCCCGTGGTATAGAGACGCATTGCCTTACACGTTGTTCTTACAGAGTTGTAAACATTCCCTATTAAATGGCACACACAGAGACGGCACTCTAACAGTCCCTGCTTTATTTGTTTCCTGTGACTTTGAAGCCATTAAAAAGGGTCTAGTAATCTTGGTTGCATCTGTCGTCATCAGCTCAGAATCGACGTACAATTTCTTCTCACATTCAGAGGAAATCTTTAGTGAATCATATATGTTACTTTAAAAACCACCTATGTTTTTATAATTGCCACATACATTTACATATCATTGCCGTGACATTCTTTGGTCTCCTTCGCTATGGTAAAAAGTGAGTTACCAACTCTTTGACTTCCTCTATGTGCTTCATGAATTCCATCTTACAAAGATCTCGAACCCAAAGCAGTACTCTTTCACAAGACAAGGGATTTGTAAGCTATCTTGTAACACTATACGTCAAAACTCCATTATTATGTTTATGCCTATTTGTTTTCGTATTTATTTTCATACAATGTAATATCAGTGTGATGATCTTTGATAATATGTTTTGTATGAATAACTTTTTATATCTAATATTTGTGCGAATTGTAAAGAAGTGTTATTTACGAATATAAAGCCATGCTGACTTTGTGTTAACCGTGACTGTATCTAAATAATTCAAAGGTACTTCAAATTTCCGCTACCAGTGAAAACCACGATTTAAATATTATAAAATATTTATTAGCGACATGTTTCGATGCTGTGCATCGTTATCAGGCTATAGGCATACAAAATATATTACTAAAGATATACGTTAATTCACATGAAAATCGAGAGTAATGGAATCCAGAACGAAACGACAGGGTTCAATAATTCCCATTTCTTCAGTAAAGTCACTCAAGTACTTTTAAAATAGCAGTGCCCATGTATTTCTTAATGTCTTATTGTGGTATATTTGTATTTACTAAGACAGGTGCACCATATATTTAAGATTTCCATCTCGTCAATTACATGGTAGCAAGAACAGCAGGCGACAGCTCGACGCTAAATATCGGCTAATCGATACAAACTGTGTTTTGACCACCATCTTGTTTAGTGAGTGAGACTTGTGATGTCAGTGACATTTTATCTAAAAGTGTTGTGTTGTGGGGCTAGCAAGCCCAGAAATATAAGTGCTAAGCACTCAGTGAACGAAGAAGAGAGCTACTCAACATGTCTGTGAGTGATAAAAAAAACAACTTTATAAACACACTGTATCTTAGCCCATTAAGAGACATAACTTTACAAAGGTCATCTTTCTGATTTCACAACTTAATTGCCACAACCATCAAGATATTGTCAATTTAGATTAATATATAAATATAGTAATATATTTTGTATGCCTGTAGGTTGATGGTGATTCACAGCATCGGAAAATGTCGCTTAATTATTTTTTAATACTGTAATGGTATTTTTGACGTAGTGGAAATTTGAAGCAACGTTTTAATGTTATTTATGACAGTTACTGTTTAAACTATGTACTTGTAAAATTTTGTATTTATAAAATTCTGTAGAATGTGCTAGTTCATGTATAGCACAATTTTAATATGTACATACAAAACGTATAGTGAGATCTTACAAAGCGGAATAGCTGTGGTTCCAACTAAAAGCTGGTGTTTTGTGGGAGAATATTCGAAAATAGTAGTCTAGCAGTAGAGCAGTAGCAGTCGAGTGGTGTAGTCGACT
This sequence comes from Locusta migratoria, assembly GCA_026315105.1. Classification (NCBI taxonomy): domain Eukaryota; kingdom Metazoa; phylum Arthropoda; class Insecta; order Orthoptera; family Acrididae; genus Locusta; species Locusta migratoria. Next base: position 44,178,775 of record CM048748.1, read on the forward strand.
GTGGACCACTAAATAGAGCATTGTGGCCTGCTAGGGGCTCAAAAAGTGCCAGAATAATCCTCCAAAAGTCCTCGTCGGCGTATTTGGCTTTGGGAGCTCGCTTTATGAATATTATATCGCCAAGAAAAGGATTGTAAGAGATCTAATTAGAATGGGAATGAAATGCTCTGTTTGCCGCCACGAAGCATGTTACTACTTGCCTCTTCCACCTCGAGAAAGACTTTCAAGTAATATTCTACTTATCTGTATAACACTGCATGGCTATTTTTGTTTTTCTTGTAAAAACAAGTGTCGACTTGAACTGGTGTTAACAATATGCGTACCTATGCAAAGGTGTTGTGCTTCGCCGACAGCTGAGCTTTAGCAGGCTATGTGGCAACACTGTATCACCACGTGACAAACGTCAACTACCCAGGAATTTTTATCGGATTATAGTTTCTGTAATCCCTTTGAGTGAAATACACAGTCTCTACATGAAATGTCTTATGCCTCTTATTACTGCATCCCCAGCAGAAATAAGGTACACAGGTCAAGGTGACTTAGGGAACAACTTGTGTGGTGACTGAATTACATTTGACATGGATGCTATTCACCTTTTTATTAACGCGGAAATTGAGAAACTGTACAATATTTTCTCGTAACAGTTCCTTTGTATCTATATAAACTATTGTTAACTAACTCTGTGAAAATACATTTTTATAAAATTACTTGTATATGACTGACGCTTTGGAAAGTGGGTCAGCAAGTCGTTAAAGCTTAAACGGAAGTGAGGAGACCACATCGATTCCATCTGCAGGCGCTGTAACTGCCGCCTAAATATGGTGCTACTGTTTTAGTTTTCTTCTTCGCATTTCATTTGTTAATTAATTTTTAGGGCGTTGAATGATCTGAAGTAACAAAATGGTAGCTTGCTTTTGATACATCTAATATAAAGGGGGGGGGGGGGGGGGTCCCAGCTATCTTGTCCACCGAAAATATCTCTGGAACAATAACAGCTATTGGAAAACGACTTTCACCGGTATCAATGTACGGCTGGGGCCCATTAATATACATATTTGGAAACATTCTAAAACGAAAGCAATTGTGTTTTCTACCACAATTTTTTTTTAATGGAAACCCCATATTTTTTCTTCAGCAATCCATAGCATGACAAATCACATAAACAATGGCGTTGATTGCATCGCAATATTACAATTACATCCCGAGATATTGCGATGGGAAGTTGACGCTTGAAATAAGCGAAACGCACGGCTAGCGCACGTCCTCAGACTCAGGCGAGAAACCCATGCTGCTCAGGACGTGCGCTAGCCGCGCGTTTCGCATATTTCAAGCGTCAAATTCGCGTCACAATATCTCGGATGTAATAGTAATATTGCGATGCAATCAACGCTATTGTTTATGTGATTTGTCATGCTATGGAATGCTGAAGAAAAAATATAGGGTGTCCGTTTAAAAAGACATATGTTTGTGTTAAAAAACACATTTGCTTTCGTTTTAGAATGTTTCCAAATATGTACATTCATGGGCTCCAGCCGTACATTGATACCGGTGAAAGACGTTTTCCAATAGCTGTTATTGTTCCAGAGATATTTTGGGTCGACAAGATAGCTGGGACACCCTGTATAAAGCAGAGTGTGCCGGCCGCGGTGGCCGAGGAGACTGAGGCGCTCCAGTCACGGTCTGCACGGCCACTACGGTCGGGGGTTCAAATCCCCCCTCGGGCATGGATATTTGTGCCGTCTTTAGTATAAGGTAGTTGATAAGTAGTTTGTAAGTTTAGGGACTGATGGCCCCGTAGTTAACTCCCATAAGCTTAACAAACATTAAAAAAAATAAAAAATAAAAAATAAAAATAAAATAAAAATAAAAAAGCAGTGTGTCCGTATGTGTGTACGTGTTGCATACAAATCTACAGTTTTGTTCCAATCTTTATGAACTTTTGTACACGTAAGCTTCAAACCATGAGGATGGTCGCCGTAAGTGTAAGAATCACATAAGATATATAGTTGACGAGTTATGACGTCATAAACAATGACAACGCGAAACACTGCTGCATTTTGCGACAATGCTGATCATTTTCTCCTAAACCATTGGACCGATTTCAACCAAATGTGGTACACACATTCCTGTCCGTGAGGTAATAATTGCTGCATGGTTAAGAATCACATACGATACATGATCCAAAAGATATTACGTCATAACCAATAGAAATCGCAAAAAATGCCATATAATGCGGTGAGACTTTCGAAATACACTGTATGAGAATGACAGTACTTTTACTACTTTTCCGCTGTTTATGGAGTAAAACTACGGCTCTCGGTATGACGTTACAATTTATAATTTGAACACTACAAATTGCAGCGACAGGAAATTTTACAGACAGTGCACACACATATAGTTGAATGTTCCCTCTATATTGTTTCACAGATTGACACGTAGTTCATGAGGTATGAGCACATAAACAGTAACGTTCCGCTGTTCACGGATTATAACTATGGATTTCGGTATGACGTTACAATTTATAATTTCTACACTACAAATCTTAGCCACAGGAAATTTTACAGACAGTATACACGCATATAGTTTAGTGTGTCTTCTAAATTGTATCATAGTACGACACGTAGTTCATGATATATGAACACGTAAAAAGTTACGTTCATGGAAAACCGACCCATCATGCACCAAATTTTAATCTATTACTTCTTTACTACTAACTGTATTCCCAAGAGATTTCACACATATGCAGCCCTTATACAAATGAGTATGTACCTGAAAAACTGGAGGAATAAATAATTAAATACCCGGGCAGCGCCGGGTTTTCAGCTACTATATAAAACTCAATCAAATGTATGGAAAATATTTTAAATTTTAACGGATGAAGAACTGATTTTGGCGCGTAGCCTCTAAATGCACTGGCCAGTCAGAGTACTATAATTCTGGGCGGTCTCTTCCATACGAATGATACGGACTTTCTACCTGCTATCGGTACCCCACACCACTCCGTCAGTTGCTGTCTATATCGGTTGCAAGCCTGAATATCACCTCAGCTCTTGTCGGGATTGTGATGATACCACTTTCGTTCTGTCAGCATGTTATGGTACCGTGTGATGGACGTAAACGTGTATTACCAAGGAAACAGGTTACCGTCAGCCGTAGGTTTTATAGAAACCATTATTTCTTGCCTACCAGTATCGGCATTACATTTTCCAATCTTCAGGCCCCTATGTCAGAGTATAACATCCATTTAAATAGGGATACAAACTGGTTTCGTGGATTTCTTGCTATCAGCAATAACAAAAAAAGTTGATAACAAGAAGTCCACGAAACCATTTTGGATCCCTATTGAAATGGCTGTTATACTCAGATATAGGGGCTTGAAGATGGCATACTGTAATGCCGAAAATAGTAGCCAAGAAATGAAGGTTTCTATAAAATATACGGCTGATGGTAACCTGTTTTCAACATAATCTTTACCAGCCGCAGTCCTAGCTCCACCATCGATGATGGATTTATCATGTGGTCTATAACTAGTGAGCAACCTATATCAGAGAACATTCATCTATGGCTATTTGCTGCTTCTGTAGGCCAAAGTAACAAGTGGTAGCTAATAGCACATTAGTGGTAATTTATTCAGCAATCAGTCGTCATAAATATAAATTCTTTATTTGTTGGCAAATCCGGATTTCGACCACTGTGTGGTCATTATCAATGCTTAACGCAACCTCCTACATGGAGGTCGAGATATTTTAAGTATTTTAATTTATTTTAAGCATTGATAATGACCACACAGTGGTCGAAATCCGGATTTGCCAACAAATAAAGAATTTATATTTATGACGACTGATTGCTGAATAAATTACCACTAATCAAATACAGTCGTGGAGCACCCATGCCAATATGGAATCAAGCCTGATAATAGCACATTGTTAATTTTTTCTGGGAGGAACGTGACCAGCCTTTTTAGTAGATAATGGGCGACCACATTCTGTTCCTGAGGACACTCATGCAGTCCGAGGTGTAACATAATTGTCCTAGTCAGAGAGATCACCAACTCTCTCGCCAACTGTGCGTGTATGCGATATGATGAACCAAGAACGTAGTTGTTCTCCTGGGCTGCATGAACGACTGCCTAATTCCAACAAAAGGTGCACCTCTTGGGACAAACTGTCTCAGGAGCCCATTTGACACCTTTGTAAACTCTACGCCGGCCGCGGTGGCCGAGGGGACTGAGGCGCTCTAGTCACGGTCTGCACGGCCACTACGGTCGGGGGTTCGAATCCCTCCTCGGGCATGGATATTTGTGCCGTCCTTAGTCTTAGCTAGTTCATAAGTAGTTTGTAAGCTTAGGGACTGATGACCCCGTAGTTAAGCCCCATAAGATTCAACTTTTGAACATCTTTAAACTCTACAGCCGACACGAGAGATTCAGCATCTGTATTGCGTAAAACAATTTTATTCATTGTGGTCTGAGGTGCAAAAGTTTTCGTTCGATTACGTGTTTGGAACACGTCGGTCATTAAATTATAATTCCAGTCGACGCCCACCTCGTAATTTAGAATTTGAACTGTCGTTCCCCCGAATTGAAACATGCAGTCTAAAGAAAACAGTTGGAACGCTTACTTCCAAAAATTTAAATTCTTTTACCTTCATGATCATTTGTGTGCAATACCACACTCTTGTATTGAGGCCAGAGGGATAACATCTCTGACGACGCGATGTTCGAGCACTTCGGTACTGTTGCCAGAGAGGTAAAATCTCTGTGGACGCGATCTTCGAGCACCCTTTACCGCGACAAATGTGTTAAGTAAGAGACTAAATACTTCTTTGATCAAAAATGTTCAAATGTTTGTAAATCTATCGGACCAAACTGCGTGGTCGTCAGTCCGTAGCTTACAAACTACTTAAACCTAGGTAAACTAACCTAAGGACAAACACACACACCCATGCCCCAGGGAGGACTCGAACGTCCACGGCGAGCAACCGCGCGCTCCGCAGCGAGGCGCTTTAGACATCACAATAATATTTAAATATCCACACAATGGTCAGTTATGACCATCTCTCTGCTACAGATACGTCAGCGAGGCAGCTACCGTCGCGCTCTTAGTAACAGCAGTTAGAGAAGCAAGGCTTTGTCTTACATCTCCCAGCGGCGTTTCGCCCCCTTTTTACCGTACTGCTTTAGCAGACCCTGGCGACAGAGATGCTGAGTGCTGCAATGAACGTTAGAAGCCACGCCATCTCCTGGCTTTTACGTTTACCTTTACGGCCACACTCAGTTGTTATTGCTTTCCGCGCTAACTGCGAGGCGCGTGGTCGTTACATTACAGATGCCAGCTGGCTGCGCCATATGTGCTCTTCCTTCCAAAACTGCTCAGAGTAGCCTCGCCGTGTGAAATGTACAGGTTTTGAAGCGTCAGTTACAGTTATTTATTTCCTTTTGTCACGATTATCGCTTTGTTATTCACAGTACTTGACATTAAGCTCGTGTTTACAGCACATTCTGAAAGTTCCTTTACAATGTTGTAGGAATTATAGATGTTAGTGAACGCATAATATGATATAAGGAAGGGCTTCCTAAAGTGTGGAGAGGGGCGGACTTGGGCATGTGGAAACGCTTCAGTCACACAGGGCCCCGGGCTTCAAAGAGTCCCGCGCGAAACCTCACAACGTAATTTGAAAACTTAGACCCGTAATTGTGTTTCCGAAACTACATTTAACCCTTCATTTAGCACACGTAGAAATCACCGAAAATGAACATAATATCAAGATACTTAAATCAGATGTGTAGGACCATATGAACAATATCTGAATGATTTTTGATAGCTCCCCACTTAGAGGAATTAATTGTTTGTTGCATATTATGTGAGCAGCTTAGTTCAACTTTCTGCAGTCTTCCAGTTAGGTATGATCTAAAACATTTGAGCACTGTCCATTCACACCATAATATTTACGCTTATCTAGAACAGTCCCATGATTTACACAATGAAAAGTGATGTACAGTTATGGCCTGGTGTCCTATAAGCTTAAACGCACGTTCACTTTTGATGAATTTGGAAGAAACACTGGGCATAACAGAATGTTGTAGTGTTTCAAAATGACAATACTCGCCCGCAAACAGAGTTTGAATCTCTGTAAGACATGCAGAAAATTCTTTGTCCAGAATGATTTCCAGACTGAGCTCGTGTGGAAAATGATGGACGACCACTAACAATTGTCATATTACATCTCTTCCTGAAATACGTGAACATTCGAACAGGTGTAGAATAATGTATCCCAATGTAATATTCGCCATCCGTATGGCGGAATGGAAGTCAGAAAAGCCTATGCATTGGTGCTCGTGGAGGCTACACTATGTACTAACATGTAATCAAATTATGTTTCATCAATATATTTTGAGTGATTTGGTTACCAATGATTATTTTCTTAAGTGGAATTATTAAATTTCATGCTTATTCTTGGTTTAGGTCATGTTCAGTTAATTATAAAACGTTCAGAATTACAGTAATTATGAAACGAATAACCTCTAAGAATGAAATTTGAACTTACTTAATGATATTTAATTGTAAAAATGGAAGGATCCTGTTCACACTGTGCACAATAAGAAATAAGTACTTTTTAATTTACATTTCTACTTCGTCACTGTTTTGAAATGTCTCTGATATAAGGTTCTGTAATAGAAATGAAGTCTGTTTCAAACAAAATCTTAGTTTTCTATCCGTTGATGTGATTTCTTACTGCTTTAGTCTCCATGCCGTTGAGATCATGTTTGGTAAGATCTGTAACGATTGCTGTGTTAGTTGGATTTCAAACATCTGTAATGCTTCCCGTTTAATGATTCTAGCTGGAAATTTTATTTTCTATTCCATTTGGAAACTATTACAACCAAGATGCAAGTTACTTCGTTATCAGATACGTGTAGCACGCCTTTTAAACCAGAGTTTGTTGAATTTTTTAAATAATTGTGAGTGGTATCTAAAATGTTATTTACTTTCAGTTGTTACGGCCTTGCCATAAGGCTAAATAGCTAATTATGCTAACATGCTGGCTTAATGTTAGATACGCGTTAAGTGGATTATGTGTATTTAGATTCTCGGAGAATAATTTCTAACTGAAAAGTTGCCTAACATATGGAGATTTCCTATTAGTAAAGAACAAATCTTATGGAAAATCTGATTGGAAAGTCCATAATCAACAAAGGGAATAACATTCACACAACTTAATTTTTTGGTCATGACTGTCAGAAAGAGATACACATACATTCACACAACCACTCAAACTACTACACACACAAACACACACACAAGTAAGTTTTGCGAATGTGATTGTCTATTTCTTTACATGTCAGCGGCTCTGGAAATGTCTTTACGTTGAGATGTTACCTATCCTTCGTCACTGAACAGATACTGTGAACATATATAACAAATTAAGAATTACTAGCTGAAAGCCTAGCATTGCCCAGGTATTTATTTATTCCTGCCTTGAATTAGTACTTCTCCTGTCCTTTCTCTCTCTCTCTCTCTCTCTCTCTCTCTCTCTCTCTCTCTCTCTCTCTCTCTCTCTCTCTCTACCCATCTCCTTTGTCCTAAAAACGTGTTATATTTATAGGAGAATATATAAGAAATAAGACTGTCTTACATAATATACAAAATTATGTCAGTGTCCAAAAAGAGAAAGAAAGTAATCAAAATACAAATGACATATGTATTGAGCTATATTTTGTATAGTTGTATCGTTTTTCAGATATATATTCATTTGTATAAGTGCTGTATATCTGTAAAAATCTGTTGCGAATACATTTAGCAGTAAATAAGTAATAGATTAATATCTGTTGTGTGATGGGCGGTTTTCCGTGAACGTTACTGTTTATGTGCTTACATCTCATTAACTACTAGTCGTACTGTGATACAGTTTGTATACCGTCTATAAAATTTCATGCCGCTACAATTTGTGTTGTGGAAATGATAAATTATAACAGCATACCGAATTCCGAATTTTAGTCCATGAATAGCGGAAAAATATTATGCGAGGTTTTCCATTCAATATTTTGCTTGGTTGCTAGCGAGAAAGTTATTAAGTTTAAAGTTTGTTTCAAGCCGCTAAGTAATTTCGTAATCATATGTATTCGTAAAATCTCGTCGCATTATTGGGCAGTAAATTTCAACTCCAATTGTTTATGACGTTATATATCTCCTGAACTATGAGTCATATGTGGTTCTTACCATTACAGAATTAGTACCTCACGCTAAGAAATATGTACAACAAATTTGGTTGAACTCGGTCAAGTGGTTCAGGAGGAAATGTGCTACATTGTCGCGTAAAGCAGCAGTTTTCTTCTCAGCTCATTGTTCATGACGACATATCTAGGAAATACGTGTTGTACGTTATCCTCACACTTCCGGTGACCGTCCTCATAGATTGACGTCTACATGTGCAAAATTTCATAAAGATGGCACAAAACCGTAAATTTGTTTGCAATAGTTACAGACAAAAAAAACACGAACACTCTGCTTTACATATAAAGATGTAACGACATTTTGTGTGTCAGAGTCAACACACAAGAATGGGACAGTAGTAAGAGAGAGCTCGTGGAGCAGAGTGAACAGTGATAATACTAATCATTAGAACAAACTCGTCAGCATTTTCGTACCTTTTGCACAGAAACTGAAAACGGATACAGATTGCAGAAGAATGAGTTACGTTTGGGAGTACGAAATCAGCCTCTGCAGCCATTTCATTCCAAGAAAATTTCTCTGTTTAACGTAAAAGTGATGTGAAATATTCATTGGTAAGCAAACAGTGTGACATTTAATAGTCATGACCTTTAAAAATACCGTACCCTCTAAAATCAGATTGTGAGGTTCTCGTTCGTGTTCAAAAGGTCAACGTACGAACGTACATAAAGAAATAACGTGCACAATGTAAGAGAATCGTTATGCAATAATTTAGTTAATTTCCATAATTGTTGAAACTTCCTGGCAGATTAAAATTGTGTGCCGGAACCGGGACTCGAACCTGGGACCTTTGCCTTTCGCGGGCAAGCGCTCTACCACTGAGCTACGTTCATTCCATAATTGTTCATTTAACTTTATCACTCATGAAATTAGTTCTCGCGACACAGCCGCCGTAATAGATTCCCTGTTGGCTGTGTGTTGCTGCCGTCTGATCCCATTGAACAGCTAATGAAAATCTGATACAATCAGTGACAGTGCCCTCATCGGTTGTCGAGTATCTCTGCTGCAGTAGAACTTAAATGGCTCTAAAGTGATCCTCCGCTGCTGATGCATGCAATGGCAGTGATGTGTGTACACGATGGTAGGTTGTACCGGAACTCCTGGAGGCGTTACTGAATAGTAGATGATGCAAGTTATCGACTTCAGAACTGGGACCTTTGCCTTTCGCGGGCAAGCGCACTACCGACTGTGCTATCCCGACACGACTCACGATGCCGCCTCACAACTTTACTTTCGCCAGTTCCTAGTGCCTAGTCTTGCATGGTTCGCAGGAGAGCTTCTGTGAAGTTTGGAAAGTAGAAGGCGAGGTACTGGCGGAAGTAAAGTTGTGAAACGCCGTCGTGAGTCGTGTTGGGATAGCACAGTCGGTAGTGCGCTTGCCCGCGAAAGGCAAAGGTCCCAGGTTCGAGTCCCGATTCCCGCACACAATTTTAATCTGCCAGGAAGTTTCATATCAGCGCCCACTCCGCTGCAGAGTGAAAGTTTCATTCTCATCAATGTAGAGTACAATTCAAAATAAATACAGAGGTAAGAAAGAGAAAAAAAAAAGTCGGCACTTTTTTGTCGTAGTGGCATTCAGCATACAATAACATGATTACATAAATACCTTATTTCGACCAGAACATCCAAAATCTAAAACAAGAGTACTTCTCGTTACACTATGAATCATAACTCACACGAGTACTCTGCTTTACGGTCCTACCACACAAAAGTACTTCACACGAAAATTGAAATATAAATATTAATAACTGCTCACATTAGTACTCTGCTTTAACATTTTCCTAACTCACATGCATGCATGAAATTATGATAACACTCTGCTTTAATATTTTCCTAACTCACACGCATGCACGAAATTATGATAACACATGGCTTTGTTTATAAACAACACGGGACGTCAGCAGTGACGCAGCGACGCGAATCAACTTCCAAGAATACTATATCAAAAAATATTTAGAGAAGGTACGTTAAGAGTGTTTAAACAACGTGCTTAAGTGATGTAATGCAGTCACTTAGTAAATGATGGTCCATGAAATTGAGCATTCACTTTAAGCCTCCTTGGGCACGCTACACGCTAAATCACGATGTCTGCAAGAGACGCCACTGTGAAAGGTGCCGTCTGCAGCCAGCCGCTTCTCCAAGGCGCCGATAAATATTTCTGGAGGCGACTCCATTCTGCGGCTGCAGCTGCGAGGATTTTGGTCACGGCGGCTGAGCCGGGCCGGGAGGGGTCAGGGTGGCTCTGTATCGATAGCTGGCCTCGCCGCCTGCAGATCCCAGCTTAGGGCGCGCCCAAATCCCCTCGAGCGGAGATTGTCGCCCTGCCCGCGCCACTTGCCACGTGGCTGTCGATTCTTCACCAGAGTCATAGGGGACATACCTGTACGCTACACTGGGTTTATGTGCGACATACTGAATAGATAGTGTGATTATTAAAGTATCTACATCTACATCTACAACCACACTTCGCAAGCCACCCGACGGTGTGTGGCGGAGAGTACCTTGAGTACCACTATCGATTTTCCCTCCTATTGCAGTCACGTATTGTTCGCGGAAAGAAGGAATGTCGGTATGCTTCTGTGTGGGCTCTAATCTCTGATTTTATCCTCAAGATCTCTTCGCGAGATATACGCAGGAGGGAGCAATATAATGCTAGACTCCTCAGTAAAGGTAAGGTCTCGAAACTTCGACAAAAGCCCGTACCGAGCGACAGAGCGTCTCTCCTGCAGAGTCTTCCACTGACGTTTAGCGATCATCTCCGTAAGGCTTTCACGATTACCAAACTATCCTGTAACGAAGCGCGCTGCTCTCCGTTGGATCTTCTTCACTTCCTCTATCAATCCCACCTGGTACGGATCCCACACCGGTGAGCAGTATTCCAGCTGTGGGCGAACAAGTGTACTGTAACCTACTTCCTTTGCTTTCTGACCGCATTTCCTTAGAATTCTCCCAATGAATATAAGCCTGCCATCTGCTTTACCGACGATTGATTTTATATGGTCGTTCCATTTTAAATCTCTCCTAATGACTACTACCAGATAATTTATGGAATTAACTGCTTACAGTTGCTGACCTGCTATACTGTAGCTAAATTATAAAGGATCCTTCTTTCTGTGTATTCGCAGCACATTACACTTGTCTACATTGAGCTTTAATTGCCATTCCTTGCACCACGCGTCAATTCGATGCAGAACCTCCTGCATCTCAATACAAATTTCCATTGTTACGACCTCTCTATATACTACCGCATCATCCGCAAAAAGCCTCAGTGAACTTCCTATGTTATCCGCAACGTTATTTATATATATCGTGAACAGCAACGGACCCACGACACTCCCCTGTAGCACACCTGACATAACTCCTACTTCGAAAGACTTCTCTCCATTGAGGATGACATGCTGCATTCTGTTACCTAGGAATTCCTCAATCCAATCACGCAATTGGTCCGATAGACCATATGTTCTTACATTCTTCATTAAACGTTTGTGGGGACCGTATCAAACGCCTTGCGGAAGTCGAGAAAGACAGCATCTACCCGAGAACCCGTGTCTATGGCCCTCTGAGTCTCGTGGACGAATAGCGCGAGCTGGGTTTCACAGGAATGCCTTTTTCGAAACCTATGCTTATTCCTACAGAGCAGATTCCTAGTCTCGAGAAATGTCATTATATTCGAACATAATAAATGTTCCAAAATTCTACAACTGAGCGACGTTAGAGACATAGGCCTATAGTTGTACACATCCGTTCGAAAACCCTTCTTGAAAACGGGGATGAGCTGCGCCGTATTCCAATCTTTCGGAACGTTATGCTCTTCTAGAGACTTACGATACACCACTGCGAGAAGAGGTGACAGTTCCTTCGCGTACTCTGTGTAAAAACGAGCTGGTATCCCATCAGGTCCTGCGGCCTTTCCTCTTTTGAGCGATTTTAATTGTTTTTCTATCCCTCTGTGAATTATTTTGATATCTGCCATTTTGTAATCTAGGGAATGAAAGTATCAGATTACCAGAAAAATGCAACACAGTATAGTAACTACAAAGTAATAATATAACATTGTCTAATTTGATGATTGCAATTTAAATTCATCAGATGTCAGATAAGAGCTGATATTACTTTGCGATAACAGCTAATCAATTGTACAAGTAAGAAACCAATTTAATGAAATTTTGTGATCCCTCAGTTAACGATGAAAATCATTCATAATGTCCACTGCCCATTGAGAAATTTGGAGAAGCAATTAAAGTTCAGAGTGAATAAATAAAAATATTTGTAGATGAGAAAACCAGCTCTATGAATATCAAGGACGGAAAACCAGTTCTCAGCAAACAAGGGAAAGCTGAAAGGTGGAAAGAGTATATAGAGAGGCTCTACGAAGGAAATTAAATTAGAGGCAATATTCTAGGAAGGGAAGAAGAAGTAGATGAGGATGAAATAGGAGATACTATACTGAGAGATGAATTTGACAGAGCACTAAAAGAGCTACGTCGAAACAAGGCCCCTGGAGTAGATGAAATTCCCTCAGAGCTACTGAAGTCTCTGGGAGAACCAGACATGACAAATCTGTTTCACCTGGAGTGTAAGATGTATGAGACAGGCGAAGTTCCCTCAGATTTTAAGAAAAATGTAATAATCCCCAATCCAGAGAAAGCAGGCGCAGAAAGGTGTGAAAACTACAGAACCATCAGTTTAATAAGTAATATTTGAAAATATTAACACGAATTATTTACATATGGATGGAAGAGCTGGTCTGGTAGAAGCCGACCTCGGTGAAGATCAGGTTGGGTTCAGGAGAAATGTAGGAACACCGGAGGCAATACTCACTTTCCCGATTATCCTAGAAGATAAAGGAAAGGCAAAACTACATTTCTAGCTTTTGTAGATTTTGAGAGGGTTTTGACAATGTTGATTGGAATAAAATCTTTCAACTTATTAACCAAGCAGAAGTAAAATTTAGGGAGCGTAAGGTAATTTACTCCGTGTACAAAAACCAGACAGCGGTTGTCAGAGTTGAAGGGCATGAAAGTGATGCAGAGGTTGAGAAGGGAGTAAGACAAGATTGTAATCTTCCTAAAATGTTATTCAATTTGTACATTGAGCAAACTATAAAGGAAAGCAAGGAGAAATTTGGAGAAGGAAAGTTCAGGGTGAAGGAATGAAAATATTGCGTTTTGCCGATGACATTTTAATTCTGTCAGAGACAGCAAAGGACCTGGAGAAGCTATTGAACGGAATGGACAGTGCGTTGAAAAGAGCATATAACACGAACATTAACAAGAACAAACCAAGGGTAGTGGAACGCAGTCTCAGAAAATCAGGCATCGCTCAAGGAGTTAAATTAGGCAACGAAGCAATAAAGGAGGTAGATGAGTTTTGTTACTTGGGCAGTAAAATAACAAATGATGGTCGCAGTACAGAGGATATAAAATGCAGAATGGCAATGGGATGAAAAGCGTTCTTAAAAAAGATAAATTTGTGAACATCGAATAATGATTGAAGCCAAAGGAAGTCCTTTCTGAAGGCATTTGTGTGGAGTATTGCCTTGTATGTGAGTGAAACATGGGCGATAAAGAGTACGGACAGGCAGAGGGTAGTAGAGGCCTTTTAAATGTGGTGCTACAGAAGAATGCTGAAGATTACTTGGATGGATCGCGTAACTAATGAAGAGGTACTGAACAGAATTTGGGAGAAAAGAAATTTCTGGCATACCTTGACAAAAGGAAGGGATCGATTGGTATGATAAATTCTTAGACATCAAGGAATAGTCGTGCAATGGAGTTTCCACGACAGTTGTAGGATTTTCGATAGCCCAAATTCTGCAGTTGTGGGCGTTGACAGACCCTTGGAGAGTGAAATGAGCTTCGTAGGTCCTCAACACTTTACTCAACCGATCGTCATCTTCCGCCATCTTTTGAAACGCCCACACCGCAAATGTCCTCCGCTTCACTAAATCGCCTGGTAACAGATCATGATGTAGATGGATTTTGTAAGGATGGCGTCGGAGGGTACGCCTAAGTGTCAACCAAGCAGTAGTGTATGGAATGCCGGTGCGATGTGCGACTGCACGAGCGCTGCATAGACGAACCCGCTACAGTCTCCATTTCTTCCTGAACTGTCTCAGCGCATTACGCCTTGTGCTCGGATGGCCACTACGGGGTGTATTGTCTAAACAACCCGTGGCTTCGAACTTCGAAATAATTCTCGCCACAGCTGCATTTGTCAACGGACCTTTGCCCGTTCGAATCCCCTTCCTATTGCGATAGTATGGTAACGCTGAACAAGCACATTCCCCATTCTGATAATACAGCTTCACTAAAAGCACCTTTTCAGGCAACGTCAACATTCTGCGACTGCTGGTGCATCTGATTCTTTCTCTCATTACAGCTCCTTTTATACACGATTTTCATGTGCAGTCACTGACGTTTTGCTATCCAGCGCCATCTGTCGGACTTGTTTTGAATTTCCTTTTTTGGTTGTAATAAAACCCCATGTCATTCCAAGCGTGTGTGTCAACTTTTACCTCTCTATCTATATTACCCCTTGATTTATTAAGTTTTCAAATGTATACTGACTTTTTGATCACCCGGTATTTTGAAAAAATCTAATCCAATGCATATTAAGGTATTCACGCAGTACATACAAAAACTGTCATAAGATAGTGCCCGATTTCAAAAAGGTGCAAAAGGTGCGCATGTCAAATATTCTGTACATATCACATGTGCATACAGAAAAAATATAATACTTGCACAGAGTTTAAGTGACACTATATAAAATAACACAAAACAAATGGCAAAGGTATAAAATCATTAATCTATAGCGGGTCCCATTTTATTAGATGAGAGATTTTGTAATATCAAATTCAGGAATGCAGGCAGTAATCCAGAAGTAAATTCAGTACGTAGAAAAATGGAGATAATCTATTCTTCCGATAACGCCGCAATTACATCTTAAACTAGTAGTCGATTATAAATCAATCTAGCAAGAAAAGTGTTGCAACACTGAAGCTGAGTGGAGATACAGATAAAGCCTCTGCATCTCAAACTAAATAGATAGACTATTCAATCATTACACTTTTCCTACTTCAAAGGATATTCCTCGTGAAGTTTAACATACTGTAGACAGTATAAATGCATAGTGTATAAATATGTACTAAGATATTCTGACAGTCTTAAGCGAGATATGTTGAGTGACATCGATACACCTTAGGCATACAGAGAAGGAGCTACTCTGGTTGGTTTTGGGATGAAAAGGAAAAAAAGTGGATTGTTTGTTGTGCCTGTGCAGATGATTTGGTACTGTTCTTGTGTGGACTAGAAGTACTATTTATGGCAGTTTACAGCGGACAAGGGATGCTTTTTATATTGATAATCGCTCGGTACTGAAGTGTGATGTTGTGTAAAAAAAAGTTATTGTGAAAACCGCCAAGTGGTGACAACAGAGGTTTACGCTGTTGTACTGGGAGCAGGCCGGTCTGTTGGATGAACAATTCAGGTGGTGAAATAAAATGTTTTATGATTATAGTTTTCAACTGAACTGCTATTTCAGAACTGTTCATTAATATGTGTCTGGTGGAAATAACTGGAAGGTTATAGTGCGGTACATGAAGTCTGTTGTTCTACCTTCTTTGTTGCATGTATACGGAACGACTGAGAAATATGAAAGTCTTGGTACAGTTCTGCAGCTTATGAAATTGCCAGCTTCTGTCGAGAGGAGACGTGATACCACAGAACATTCTACTGGCCTGATTGCCTGATTATGGACTATGGGTCAACGATGCAGACGTCAGCAGCTCGTCATTACAATCAGCTAAGTGGAGTCTGAAACTACTCAATAAATGCTCATATCTCACTAGCTGCTTATTCTCATACAGACTTAAAAAGATGGCATATATTTTAGATACTGTCAGTTAACGTTATTGTATGTTTATTGTTTGTAACCAATTTTGTACTGCTTCTTAAATTTTCGGCAACCTTTAGTAAAGGAATTAAATGTCATTTCATTACACTATTAACGCCAATACAGTCTCTACTAACTATTACCTTAATTGAACTGTAGTAATTAGTCCCCTTTTATTATTTGCTTTTGATATACAGTGTTATTGTTGTTGTTCGCTAGTTTTATCATTCTAACTTTTATATGTTGTGGCAAGGGTAATAACTGTTGGAAGTGTATAGTTTTCTAGTGTGTCAGATAGCTGTTACTTTTAATGATCCATGTGTTTGTCGTAATCACATAAACAGACTTATTTTACTGAGGATAAATGAGATGAATCTGGATAGACATGCTTTGAGCTCCTGTCAGATAAATATAATTGCTTATCATTCTAACCTGTTTTACTGTTAAGTTTAAAAAATTTGATAAGTAAAATATCAGGGCATGGTTCCTCCAGACTTGGTAGGTGAACACTGTTCCGTTACAAAGGGTAACACTTTCTAATTGTTTATTAAGTTAACGTTTCAAACTGCACTCTTTGGTGATTATGATCATCATCTACAACTAATTTAGACTTTCCTCTACTGCCACACAAAAGTGTATCATATGGTATATGTGCTACCTCCATCATTATATTCATCTTCACCATTCAAGCGGTGTTAGTGTCCCGCTGATAAACTGTTTGGTTAGTTAACCTGATAGATATAAAAGAGAAGTTCTGTTGCGTACAGACGAACATCGTTCCTATAAATTTGTGTACCTCTACGGATACACTTGCACGAAAATAGAAGATTCAGCTAAAATCTTCCTATATACAGAATATTCACAGTGTATTTAGCGGAGGTCCCATTGGTCCCTAAAGTCACTTTTTTTCCAAAAGTACCTAAAAGGTGCCTATTTTTACAATGTGGTCCCTAAAATACCTTATTTCCAAATTGGAACACACATTTTGTCGAATTTTAATTACTGCAATAAAGCTTAACTGAGGCACCTTTCATGTTACAACAAGCATTAACCTTTGTTTCGGCATTTTTGTCCCTTCTCAGCTCCTGAGCGTACAAAAGTGTCCTGTCAATGGGACTGCAGGGAGGTACGGTAGGACATTGTCGACCGTGGGTTGAGGAAACGTACGTGGAGACAGTGCTGCGCAATGCCAGAAACTTTTGCGCGACTTGCTCGTTATCTTTTATGGTAGAAATGACGCATGGAAATATTTCATATATGTTGGCAGTAGCTACAACGAGGACAACTTGCAAATCCTACCGACTTAATAATATTTATCGGAGGCAGGACATGCTCAGAAATGTACTACCGACTTTAGCTTCAATCAGAAACGTTCAGCTACTGAGATCGGCGGCGGTCCTACTTATTCTCAGGCACTGTATGTACGTTTAAGTTGTGCCACACTGAATTTCATAACTGCGCCAAAACCATTAAGTGGGGAAAAGAATTACTGCACTTTGGTAAGCTGTCTCAACGGATGGTTGTTAGCTGTGGCTGTGAAAGTCAGGATAATACACGCGAGATAATTAATTGGTACAGTACTACTTTCGGATTGGCATTGTCTAATGATATTTATTAATGATTAGGTGTAAAGATGAAATTTGCGTAGCCGAATACTTTTAAGTTTAGTGGCGCATGCAAATAATTGAAAATAAAGTTAAAAACAATTTTTACTTGTAGATCACAGGCAATGTGGAGTACGATACTGTAGATTTCAAAACAATTTCTTCTTTTCCTTTTCCTACAGTTCTTAGACTGCATGCAAACCCTTAAAACTGCAGATCTTTCCACGTCTATATTCTTTTTGTCAGCCCATAGCCATGCCAAAAATGGAATCGATAATATACGTCATGACATATCGCAAGACTCGCAATAAAATGACAACACTTGCACGCAGCAATGTTATACTTCACTACGGTAGTGCTGTAAAGGCAAACCGCGGTTGT
Organism: Locusta migratoria; assembly: GCA_026315105.1. Lineage (NCBI taxonomy): Eukaryota > Metazoa > Arthropoda > Insecta > Orthoptera > Acrididae > Locusta > Locusta migratoria. Next base: position 44,196,884 of record CM048748.1, read on the forward strand.
TATTGGTGCTCGCGGGGCTTAGTAAGCACAATGGAAACATATTGTAATGTTCACCTATTTGCTGTGATAGCAATTTGAAAGTTGAAAACAGGCTTTATTGCACTTTATTTATATACTGCTAAGCTCGTCTCACCATTTTTGGTATCTTCAGAGCAATAGGTCTGTGTCTGTGTATAAATCAAACTACGAAGTCAAAATATTCAGGTCGTAAGACTAAGTTCTGTGTATAAAAGATATAAAGTACAATTAGGACTTCAATAAAGAAAAATAGGGCATTGTGTAGGGTTGTTCATTAAAAAGAAATTTATTGATGTCTCATTCTTTGTATCCTTGTTGGTCCCTTAAAAATTCTTTAGGTCCCATGTTTTAACAAGTTGGTCCCTTAAGTCCCTATTTATTTTTGAATTTCGGCTAAAAGCCCTGTATTCACCAAACCACAGAAAAGTGTATCTACGTTTTCTCTAAAACCATCTATTCAGGTTTATTTCACTCAGTTTTTCATTACTCATAGGTTTTTATTTCACATATAACTCAGAGATAATTCATTTAATTTTCTAAAATAACTGTGATACACTATATATTTTATCGTAAAAATACAATAGTATCAACAAATAGCTTTATATATGCCACTTGCAATATCAGAATTATTAAGACAAGTATAGCCTTTGGTCGAAAAACGACCATCTATGTTTACAAACATAGGAAACTCATTTTTTTAATTGGAATTTGTTGGTATGCAATTTCTTAGTTTCTACCTGAACCCTGCATTTCCATGGAGTAAGGCATAATAGCGTTGAAAAATTAATTACCTAAAAATCAGGAAGTCGCTTGCATTCTCTGGTAGCGGCAGCAGAACATTCTTATCGGCTGTGTAAAGACATGAATTTTTTTTTCTCAATTAAGGCGAATTATGTTTCATTGGCCTCCTCGTATAATTAATATTAAAAATCGACACTTCAAGTTTAGTGTTGGCGTATTTATATAATGATGTAAAAAAAATGAAAAACCTTAGCAATGGTGGTAAAGTTAAATAGATAAATACATAAGTCTTCGTTACAGTATATAAACTCTATGCAACGCCATAATGAAGCTTTTTAATTCAGTTACATAACGAGGAGTATTTCACGCTTCAGAAAGTCGAATATTAAGTAAGGGACAGTGGCTGAAACTAGAAAAGGAATTTAGTGGTCGCTTGGCAAACGTGGGTGAAAGCCTTGAGCGTAAAAAGCTTCTTAAGCAGAAGAGGACAAAAAAGAAATGTTGTTATATCAAAGATGTTCCAAAGCAGAGACGAGTTCAGAAGCGAGGTCAACATCATTAAACCCTTTGAAGACAATCTACTATCGAGTAAGTCCATAATTAAATTTCCGAGGAAGGGTGGAAGAGATGAAGTGAATGGGTGTTTCTGGGAAGAGGTACACTGGAAGAACGAGCATACTTTATTCACACGTAGTCCATTTTTGGTTGTATTCTGAAATAACTATGGTGTATTTTCATGTAGCTCTGCTTCTAGAACTGATAATCATTTCCCGACACAAGAGTGACTACTGTATCTTCTTACTTGTAGCATCTTTTCTGACTAAAGAATGTTGTTGTTGTGGTCTTCAGTCCAGAGACCGGTATGATGCAGCTCTGTGCCCTACTCTATCCTGAGGAAGCCTCTTCATCTCTTCATAAGAACGGCAATGTACATCCATTTGAATTTGCTGAATGCATTCATCTCTTGGTCTCCCTCTGCGATTATTACCTCACAAACTTTCCTCCAACGCTAAATTCTAAATGCCTTGATGTTTAAGAATGTGTCCAACCAATCGATACTTTCTTTCAGTCAAGGCATGCCAGAAGTTACTCTTCTCCCTAATTCTGTTCAGTACCTCCTCATTAGCTACACGATCCACCCACCTAATCTTCAGCAATCTTCTGTAACACCACATTTCAATAGCCTCTATGTCCCTCCTGTCCGCACTGTTTATCGTCCATATTTCACTCCACACAACTGCCTTCAGAAAGGATTTCCTTATGCTTAAATTAATATTCGATGTTAACAAATTTATCTTTTTCAAAAACGCTTTTCTTTCCATTGCCATTCTGCATTTTATATCCTCTGTACTGCGACCATCATATGCTATTTTACTACCCAAGTAACAAAACCCACTTACTATCTTCATTGATTCGTTACCTAATTTAACACCTTCAGCGATGCCTGATTTTCTAAGACTGCGTTCCACTACCCTTGGTTTGTTTATGTTAATGTTCGTCTTATATGCTATTTTCAACACATTGTCCATTCCGTTGTTGCGAAAAGTTTGTATTCATTTAAAGTTTTACGAAAGTCGACGATTCTGTACTGCTTTTCTGATTCCTAGTAATTGTTCTTTTTCAGTGTTTGAACCCTGCGCCTTTAGAAGGCATATTTGGCTGTGCTAATCAACGGAAATTGATGTCACAACTACTAACACACTTTTGTAGTATTACATATACTGCATTCAGTATAAAGTACCATATGATTCGTAGCAATCAGTTAGCCGTGTGCTACATTATCTTAATCAGACCCGATGAGTAGAAAGATCGTGTCACTTCAGAAAGAATGTTACGAATTGCGAGAAGTTTATATTTTACAAAAATGTTCAGATGTTTGTTAAGCTTCAGGGACTTAACTGCGGGGTCATCCGTCCTTAAACTTACAAACTACTTATGAACTACCTTATACTAAAGACGACACGAACATCCAAGCCCGAGGGGGGTTCGAACCCCCGACGGGGCACGGCTGCGCGTATCGGAACAGAGCGAATCAATGCGCTTGGCCACTCCGCCGCGGCTAAATTTTACACTGCCGTGTGTGAAAATAGTCATACTGTTTTCTTTATTCTTTGATTTTTTTTTAACGTTTCTTTCTGCCAGATCCATTGAGAGTTATTGTTGAGCAATGAAAATCACGCGAAACGAAAACTAATAGTTTTATTTTTTCGCAAGGAAAAAACAACTTCTTTTGAGAAGATATTTCATAATTCGATATGGTGTAAGCTTCTGTGATTACTGTTTTAAAATCGGAGAACGAGATTTATTCCTCATTCTCAAGTAGACGTTCGATCATTTAAAAATTTGGATTCTCTTTCGAGCGTGAGGAAGATCTAGTGTAACTACTTCCAGAGTGCTAATCGACTGTTATGTGCACCTTGTGACATAAAGAAACAGACATCTCACTCCCAGAGAGACGGCTGCCATATCCTCCAATACATTTACCTGCGTCACAACCATTTCAATTAGGCTCGGAAGCTTGATATAAAAGTATGCAACGTCAACCACGGTGTCACTGAGAGATAGTTTGTTGATGTAGTGACAAGTTGTTTGGAGTCAGCAAAAGTGCCCAACTTAGTATGGAAGCAGAATAACATCAGTAGATATTATTTTGGGTCACATGTGTTTGCTTAGGAACGCGGTAGATCCAGACACTGCACGCCCACATAGGATTGCTGAAAGGAAGAAGTAAGTGAAGATACTGAAAGTTTCCAATGACTCGCCTACTCCGCAGTACTAAACCCAATGGTTTTGACAGGATTTTCCTTGACGAAGTCCACTCCGCCAACTGCCCAATGACTCACAACCTCCTTTATTATTTTTACAATTATGCAGACTTTATCTGCAGCAGGAGACAAATGATCTGTAGCGCTCGAAGTGACATATTGTCGGAAGGGTAATACCGCTTTTACGCTGGGAGACCTATCTGTTTGTAGCATGAGCGTTATTTATTCTGTTGTCGTTCGTTCCCATGAGGTAAAAGCCATATTGTTTTAATGTTAGAACTACATCATTGCAGCTCTATGAAATATGTGACTATTTAATAGCGTGTCAATAGCTTCTGATTCTTAGGAATTGTGAAAGAACATGTAACAAACCTTAAGAAGTTTTAGTAGAATATCGTTACAATGCTAGTACCTCAAGCAGTAGCAATAACTTCTAAATACACAGTTGTGTGAAATTTACATTTAGCCATACATAGCAACTGGTATGTTCAGAGCCATGACGCAAGCATAGTAAATTACGATAGTTGAAGGAAAATCGAAATGCATAGACACATCGTAGTCGTATTGCACATTTAACATGTATTGGCACGTGAGTTCTAAGAATTTTGTTAGCTCCCACTTCTAATAATTCGTATCAGGCAACAGGTAATACACTAAAACAGAGTAGTAGTTACACTTCACTTCAACAGCTCCGTTCTGACGAACAAGATAGCACCCAGTATACGGAGTTTAGATGAGACAAAATCCACACAAGCAAAGGGCAGCAGCACCGCCACTCCCCCCCTCCTTCAACCCCCCCCCCCCACCGCGCCTAAGCCGTTAACTAATGATCATACCCGCTCTTATCCCTTCACCCTCCCCCCCTTGCGAAGATATATTGCAGCCAGCAGCAGCAACGATCAGCAACTAAACAGAGAATAACAGTAAAAATAAGGTTTGCTCAAAACCTTGGTTGTGTGTTATTGTTCTTAGGGTGTTCTGTTAATTTATTGTTGTTGCAGATCATGCAGATCATGAGTCAGTGGTCCACGAAGACACACAGACGTTTTCCCATTGTCACAGCTGTAGACCAAAGGATGTCTCCTTCCTGAATTGTAGAAACTGTTTGATTCCAAATACCAATCTACTGCAGCGAGAACTCAACGGCAGCCGTACCTGGAGCTTTTAAGCCCCTGCAGAATACTGCTACCTACCAACACCTTCTGCTCAGTGTGATCTTCATTTATTTGTTGGTGCTTACATTTTCTAACATATTTAAGCAACTTTCACACAGTTTAAAATTAGGTGTTAAAATTTTAAGTCTGAATGACGAATATGCAACTTTTTGATCACCTGGATGGATCCGTTGATACTCACTACACCGACAACAATCTGGCTACCCATCACTTCGCTTTTTCTCACAGGCCAAACAAATTTTACCAATTGCCGACTTTTCTATTCTTTTAACAAAAAATGACAAGAACCGCACGGTAGACTTCTTTTTTATCTTTTTGACGAAAAGGGCCAAGATGCTTGCGGTACCACCTAACCATTAACCCCGTTATCCATTATAAATCACTTATATGGAAAACTGTGTAAGTAATATAAAAATATATTTATTGCTATCAATAGCCTACTGGCGTCTATATAAAAAAATTTTTTTGCATATAACTTTCTCATACATACTAGTTCAGATTTTCTGTTTTTAATATGTAATTTTCATTCTAAACATTCATTTATTAAAACAATTATCATTTTGTACAGTAAAAAGCGCCTGAAGATGCAACTGTAGGTTGCGAAACCGGTTGTGCGGGTCTTCACGACTCCAATAAAAAACAGCTCAAGTGGATCAAGGACTTTCATTCAGACTCTTACAACTTTAACACCTAGTTTTTAACTGTGTGAAAGTTGCTTGAATATGTATAAATATTGTAGCTGTAGTTGCCCGTCATACAAAGTTCTTTACATTTTCTGAGGCATCATCTCTTAAGTGAAAATTCAGGATTCTAAAATTTTGGTATGTCTGGAATTTCGACGAATCACAAATCATGGAGACATTGCTTATGATGTACGTTTAATTATCATATGCATCTTTTGGATAATTTCTATTGCAGATCGAGAGGGGCTGCTAAAAGCAGTATTCATTTTCCCTGGGTAAGGTTTGGAGATTGATACACACGTGTTTAGCAAGAATAGCTTCCGGTAAAAGAATTGAAGCGCCCCAATCTAAGGGTCCGAAACGTCCCTATTTACAGCTAGATGGAGCACTGACTTAGAGCGTCACCCGATCAACTTTCATTAATAATGATGAAACGGTCTCGTACAATGTTCCTAATAGATGTCTCAAGCCACTCAAAAATTTATTCGTCCCATGATATCTCGCCCAAATCTTAAACGTAATTTTCTGCTCCTAAAGGTCTTCCGTTTTAGGGTTCATGACGGGGGGGGGGATGATTCAGCACACATTGCAAAACTACTTCGCACTTAATGATGGTTACTGACGAGTTCTGTGAGAGCGTTTGTTTTCAAAAGAGCTTCACAACAAGTAGGTAGCACAATCCAGACAAAATTCATTTGGGATTTCTATGTCTTATCCAGAAAAACTGCATGACTAACCAGGCCGTTCTTCATTATATATGCAAGTAGACTGTGGGTACTGGACCCACGATATGCTTTGGCCGACACTTGCACAGCCAAAGATTTGTCGCGATTTTTTTTTTTTTTTTTTTTTTTTTTTGTAGCCGCCTATGTGATTCTGACAGCGCTGAATGTAACGACAGTTTCACGGTGAATGACTATGTTTGATGAGGATGATGATTAGTGTGAACGTATGCACAATTGGAATGATGGCTTTTCTATGTTCACACTACCAGTTCTTTGACAGCTTCAAGACTGCGTGCTTTGGCATACAATTAGAATGACCTACTTGGAGTGAGTCAGCTTGACACATAGGGTATAATGGTGGCGTCAATGTGACTAAACAACATATAATAAAACAGTTAGGGGCTCAGGTGAGATATACACAGTATACATATGGCAACGAAGTTTATTCAGATATAGGTTACAACTGAAATTTATGCATGGTATTGTACGATATTTTATTGTCCGAACTCTTTACTTATGCTTTGCATAGCGTTTAATTGGTGCGAGGCACCACAGGGCTACCATAATAGTGAAAAAGTCATTCTCATTGCCCTCTGATATGATGCGTGATCACCTCGGACGGTCAGTACAGTTGCACATCTACATGGCCTGGACAGTATTAGGTAATAAATAAGCTCTTGGGAGATATTTGGCCACTCCAACATGAGTATAATTTCAATAGCTGCAACGGTTGCGGGACGTGCTAGTCTGGCTGCAATGCATCTGCCCAGTACATCCCAGACACTCTCAATCGGGTTTAAATGCGGTGAACAAGGTGGCCACTTCATTCATTCGATTCCCTCAGCTACAAGCATGTTGTCCACCAGTGCAGCTCTCTGGAGTCGAGCGATATCGTCCATTAGAAGGAAACACATCCCTTATGACATCAACGTAGGGCACAGAGAAAAGTCGAGGGATCTCGTCTCTATACCTCCGAGCAGTCAGAGCGCCATTCTGAATTACACAGAGATCTGTACGTCAGCCAATACTGACTCCTACATACACCATTTGTCCGCCACCACGATATGGTGATGTTTCCGAGACATTAGCAGGACTGTTACGAGTTCCACGTTCTCTCCGAATGAGGGAACGACAATTGTCCGACTGAAAACAAAACTTTTATATGAACAGACACCGGTGCCATTCGTTACGACACGAATCCTGATGCCCCAGTTTCTGCGGTCTAAACAGTGACGTGGTTCTAATGGGAGACACACCATAGGCCTCCATCGGCAGAGGATACATTCCTGAAGGTGATTTGTGACTGCGTAGTTTTGGTGCTTTGAGGATGCGTTGCAGCTGTATTGCATTCAGCCTCTTGTCGCAACGTGTTATCTTTATCATCATTTTTTCGATATCCGTCGTCCTTAGTTGCATATGAAATTGGTGGAGGTGTATTACCGTCTTTAGCAACTAAATGAAAGGCGTTTTGTGTGTGCCATACGCGTTTCGCTTCTTTATTTATGAAGATCATCAGTGGCCTGTAATACATGTTATTTTTGTATAATACTGTATACAGTCATAATATTATAGGTATTTTTCACAGTATGACAGTTAACAAACAGTCTTGTTACAATTACTAAAGTTCTGATCTACTAGGTTAGAAACAACTTCTGTAGCACTAGCTTTTGGAAAGTTAATTTAATTATATAGTTTTCGGCCCTACTTACGGTTTTCTGTTTTATTCCATGTGTGTCTTCATGGAGACATGACATAATTTGTATGGTAGATGAATCTGCAGAGAGAATACAACAGCTTCACACAGACATAAACAGTATACACAGCAACATTCAATTCACAATGGAGAAAGAAACAAACAGACAGATACGCTTCTTGGACATAACAATTAAGAGAAACAATGATAAGCACACATTTGACATCTTCAGAAAACCAACAGCAACAGACACAATCATACATGCCACTTCCAACCACCCCCATAATCAAAAACTAGCAGCTCTAAGACACATGTTACATAGACTGAACAATATCCCACTAAGCAAGGAGAACTATGGGAAAGAATTGAAAACAATACAACTTATAGCTAAAAACAATGGCTACAACACCCAAACAGTAGAAAGACTCAACCAAAAAATCAAAACACAACTAATGAAAAATTCCAAGAAACACAAAGTACAAACACCCAAAACTCTCACAAACACAGACAAGGCAACACACACAGACACACAAAACACCAACACTCATAACACAATCAGAAAAAATAAATGGTACACCCTTACATACAAACACAAATCAACACACAAAATAGCAAACATTCTAAAGAAGCAAGGTTTACAAATTGCCTATAGAACAAGAAACACACTTCTGTCACAGTTGCAAACAACAGATAAACCAGACAAATATGAAGGGGCAGGCATATACCAGCTAGAATGCCAAGAATGCAAATCAGTATATCTGGGAATGACAGGCAGAAACTTCAAAACCAGATATAAAGAACACATAAGAAGCTGGAAGTATGAAAATAGCCACTCCACCTTTGCAGAACACCTGATACAACACGGACACGAACCATCCACCATGGAACAAGACATGAAAATTATCAGAACAAACAATCGAGACAGAAAAATCCCGACACTACAAGAAAACTTTCACATACAGAGAGCCTTGGCAATAAATAAAAAAGTGATCAATGATCAGATCAACATAAGCAACAGCTCACTGATCAAGCTGGCCACAAAAACAGTGAAAAATAATAACGAAACATGAAATGCCCTACCTCCTTCTCCCTCTCGCTCCCCTCCCCCTACTCCCATATTAACAAATAACACACACACACACACTCCCATACTCACACAAAAAACTAACACAAATAACAACACGCACACACACACACACAGCCTACACAGACACCAACACAAACATAAAACAGCTGATACACCCAGAGATACAAGGAACACAAACAAGAGACAGACGAAAACAACAGTTGGCAACACTAAACATTGTAAACAAACGTTCAAAAACGAGTACACAGTGAAGTGGTGATGCAAGGGTTTTCATCAAGACCGAAAATACCACATCTAACTGAAGACCTCACAAACATCTCCATGAAGACACACATGGAATAAAACAGAAAACCGTAAGTAGGGCCGAAAACTATATAATTAAATTAACTTTCCAAAAGCTAGTGCTACAGAAGTTGTTTCTAACCTAGTAGATCAGAACTTTAGTAATTGTAACAAGACTGTTTGTTAACTGTCATACTGTGAAAAATACCTATAATATTATGACTGTATACAGTATTATACAAAAATAACATGTATTACAGGCCACTGATGATCTTCATAAATAAAGAAGCGAAACGCGTATGGCACACACAAAACGCCTTTCATTTAGTTGCTAAAGACGGTAATACACCTCCACCAGTGTTATCTTTATTTGATGTTACCTGTGGACGAACTTGTCCTTGCCTTCTCTTAGTGGCTCCTGTTGTCTAAAATCACGTTCAGGTCATGGAAATTACACTTTCTGTCACTCCATTAGCTGCAGCCACCAACCTCAATGTCTATTCAGCTACCAACCTATCTACGGCTCCCCATGCAATAGCTTCATGTAAGTCACGTTGGTGTTGCATTGCACTATCTGCTCACTATACCATTTGAACCTAACAGCTTTTGTAATTCGTTTGGTAAACACAACTAAACACCAATCACCTCTGAAGAAACTTTCGGTTGTCGTAATGTCGTTTCAGTCCGTGGACGAAACAGAAAGTTGTCGAGCCACTTTGGTTCATTCTATCGACAACAACACTTAAAAACCTGAATATCTCAAATGATTCCATAATTGCGTTGACCAGTTGTACATATTCAGATTGTTATACCCTGTTAGAAAACGTCTATCACGAGAATTAACTTGTAATTATGAACGTGAAAACGCCACTTTTAGTGAGTCTACGCACGCAAGAAGACGCACCTTCACAGGACGCCAATTTCGTAGAGATCGCAGTCACATTATCCATGTCTTTAGCCAGCCGCGATGGCCGAGGGGACTGAGGCGATCCAGTCACGGTCCGCACGGCCACTACGGTCAGGGGTTCGAATCCCCCCTCGGGCATGGATATTTGTGCCGTCCTTAGTCTTAGGTAGTTCATAAGTAGTTTGTAAGTTTAGGGACTGATGACCCCGTAGTTAAGTCCCATAAGCTATAGAAACATTCATGTCGTTAGACAAAGAGTGTGAGATCGGTATATTAATAAATATAGTTGTATTACTTGGTATTCGTATTTTATGCATAATAATTTATTATTCCTATCACTTTTGCAGATGTGCACTTGTTATTCAAATTTTGAATTATCTACACTAAGTTTCAAGAAGATATTACGCAATCAACATCATAATTTACAGAATTACGAGAAGTTACTTTCTGGTTTAGTTCCTGGCCAACAACCCGCACATTGTCAACACCGACCGCATATACAGAACACAAAATGATAAAAAAATGGCGGAGGGGAGAGAAATGATAGAGGACTGCGTGCAAAAGAACGAAGAGAAATACCTAATCTAGTAATGTATCTATCTCTCAAACAGTGGTGTCATACTCCCTGGACGCTCTATGTATCGGCATAGTAGGTTGGAAATTCTCAGAATGCCACTTCTGAACGTTTTGCTTGGTGAATGTCTGTAAACTAATTTTTTCATCTCTGCAAATAATGTTTTCTTTTATTACCTTGTACAGTGTCGGTGTGTAGGTGTATTTTTTGTAGATTGACAGGAGTCGAGGCAGGGGACTTTAAATGAGATGTTTGGTGGGCATTTAGAACAAGGAATTACGGACAGGTATGCTTAATCCACAATTATTATCTGAAACATTAATCTTGTTCAGTTAATAAAGTTGTTATTGAATTATGCTGATAGAATAATGTTCAGTATCAACAATTTGATTGGCTCTGTATAGCAACCTTCTATCACATCCAGTCCCACATACAAATCAACAACAATTCCAATTACTAATGACTTTTCCCACTAAAATTATAAATTAAAACCGGGAAACAACAATAAATGAATTCTTTAAGAAAAACAGACTTTCTCAGCTAAATGTTTATTATAACAACACAATATTCGTATAATTTCACAGCGATAACTCAAATATCTCAATTAAAAATTGACATAAATATTCATACATATTAGATAAAGAAAAGGAAAAATAAACCAACTTAAATTAATGTGAACAACGGAACATGAATTTAAAACTGACTGGCAAGTCTAAATATCGCCTATCGGAAGACAAACTTCGTAACGGAATTGGAATTAACGTACAAGTTTGTTGTCGTAAGAAAATACTCTGAGCATGATAGATTTATAAACCACACTTTCCCGATAGACTGGCGAACCTGATACAACTGCCACTTGCTGCTCGCGTGCGCAAGCCGTACATTACCCAATCGACGGACTGCAGCGCGATTTCGCTGCGCCTCTGTGGCGTGGGCACCAGGCGGTATATAAGATGAAAAGTACGCGTCCTTCCGTTATTCTGAAGCTGTGCTAACTAATATCAGACACTGTGTTCTCTGTAATACACAGTGTCTACGACCTCAAACAGTTCTGCGAAGTCTGGGCTACTTCAGTTACCAAAGACAAGTACTTACAAATACTGAAGGCCTAAAAGACTCTACAAAGCTGTGTATGTCGTAATTAGTGCCTCGGTGCAACTAATTATGGCTGGCTGACCTTTTTCTCACAGAACAAGAAGTATCAGTACCGGTTCAAATCTCAAGGCGCATTCTGAATGCCGAGCGGTCTGGAGCGCCATGTTACGGATCGCGCGGCCTCCCTCGTCGGGGATTCGAATCCTCCGTCGGGCATTGTCATAAGGTTAGTCTAACTTAGTTTAAGTAGATTGTAAGATAGAGACTAATAACCCAGCAGTTAAGTTCCTAAGGCCAAGAATGGGTTAAACAAGCAATTCTCCATGTTTGTACACACGAAGCGGAGTCCCCAAACACCGTCTGCTGCGCGAGACCGCACGAAAAAATGCTTTTGTTCCCGAAAGCCAATCAGATTCAAGCTTCCTAGCACCGCCCAGTGAAATTCCATTTCCGGCTGAACGATTTAGAAAATCTGAAACTCTATTCAGCAGCCAATCAGAGACCCCTTAACTCTCCTTGGTTCAATCCTCACGCTTTCTGGAAGCGTCCACTGGACTTGTACTCGCTCGCAGATGGGACCGCGAAGGGATTTTTTCCTACGTAAAAGCCATCATGACCTCTCTCGACGGCCTACCTCCTAGAGTTTTTTTTTTTTTTCTTTTTTAAGAAACACGTGGTGGACACTCATCCCTCGAGAGAGCGAGCCCTCGGCCCAAGGCCTCTGCTATGCAACCCTCTTCTGCCCTTGAGGCAACGAGCCAGTAGGTAAAGAAACGCTGGGCCTTCCGCCTTCACCGTAACAATAAAAAAAAAATCCCGATTCTCACGTAAAGCTGCCTGCTCCAATATTCCATTTAAAGCAACAGCAAATTACGTGTAATTAACTAATTAAATGAGTATTCTTACATTAAATTACTCAATAAAGATAAGTGATGCACTGCCATCTCTCAACCTGTTTATCAATCCTGAAATATAGCTGAAAAATATTTTTAAACATAAGGGTCCCTAGACATACAAACTGCTGTAACTTATGCTGAGGACATTACACACATCCATGCCCCAGGAAGAACTCTAACTTCCCATGGGCAGCTGCCGTGCTGTCCGTGGCGAAGTGAGTTAAGCCGCATGGCCATTCCAGCACTGCTTTAAGTTAAATATAAACTGACTTGATGTGACGACCAAACAAGAAGTATTGTTGGATCTATTACTGACTTTTCTTTGCAACAACATAGGATATAAATACATCGTTAGTCTTACCTGCTTTTTTAAGCGTTGTTATTTTTTAACTGAAAATAGTGTTTTTGAAAATATATAGGCCGTATAAATGCTCGATGTGAACCTCCTCAGCACGAGTTAACAATCATTAAACAAGATTCGTTTATCCATGTCAGATGGGCGAACGATGATAAAAAAATGTTCAAATGTTTGTAAAGCTTATGGGACTTAACTACGAGGTCATCAGTCCCTAAACTTACAAACTACTTATGAACTACTTACGAACTAGGACGGCACAAATATCCATGCCCGAGGGGGGATTCGAACCCCCGACCGTAGTGGCCGTGCAGACCGTGACTGAAGCGCCGCAGTACCCTCGGCCACCGCGGCCGGCGAACGATCATATACTGTTTTCTTGTTATGCAGTACAGAAAGAGCTGCCACAAGCAAATCGAAACCCATATTACAATAGAATGACATATTCTCAAAATTTTGAATAAACTAATGTTTCATTTTATTATTGAAAATAGTGTATTGGTAACAAATTTACCAAATGTATTCAGAAAATTCCATATTCAGAAATCATGCTCAGAATTAGTAGAAATTTACATCGGAAAGTTTATGATGTAGCTTCCATTTGTACCTATAAAGATCCGTGTGTGTTCCCTCTGGACGCCAAGAGGGTTGATAAATGTTACACAAATCTTGAAGAAGGCTTCACATGATCCCAGCGGCTGTTCCTGTGAAGTCTGGTAGAAATCGGTTGAAGATATTTATTCTAGTGTGCAAATACTTGCAAACATAATGGACGAAAATCCTAAGGTCATCATTGCCTAGACTTACATCTAACTTAAACCTTTAATTGGAACACCCAGATAATGCGTGAAAAAAGAAATATCAGATTACTTAAATTAGACATTGAGACCGGTAGGCTCGTTTCTTATTTATAGTTATACTAATTCTTCTGATTCTCTCTCTTTCGGTGCGTAATTTACTTGCGTGACTGTGATCCATATTTATTTTCTTAACTTTCACGTCTTTGTAGTCTTTTTCTTCGTATTGCGATTGTATTCTGGCCGCTGACGCCGGTTTCTGTGTGCAAGTATTAAGGCACGCAAGTGACGATCGATAGTCCTTCCTTACACTTCCGAGCTCGGCGCGTCTGTATGCCGTTCGTTAGATGTTGCTGATAGCCTATGATATCGGCGGCCACGGAGACAGTCAGATGGGGCTTTGTCGACGAACAAGTAATGCCTTGTGGAGTGGCCGCGATGGGAGATTATATCTAGCACGCTTGAGCGACGGGCGGAATACGGCTTTGATCGAGGAAGTAGATGGCTGATCGGCGTCTGGACAGTGAGCCAACCAGATCGCATGTTATTGTTGCTGTGATAATGTATGACAGAGGTTGGGTTCTGCGGACCTTCAGTCATAACTATGAGCTGTGGTCTTGTAAGTGCACATCAGATGTGAAGTTCCTAGTTGGCATTAGTCGCTGCTGTAGTAAATTTTGTCCTCTGTACTTGTCATGTTTCTGGAGTACCGAGACAAGTAGTATTCAATGCCTATTACATCGTCACTGAGTAGAATGCTTCATGTGAAGTGACTGCATCTGTACGTATCGGGGCCTGCCACCCTAAGATCTGAAGTTGTTTCTCGTTATCTATCAATTTTTTGGTTCGCTCGATGGTTCTCAGTGTTGTTGAGTTTGTATGTGTCAGTCTCACTGAGCAGTCTTGTGTCGTGAAACCTCGTAGCACGCATTGCCTAATGTGTGTGTTTGGCCAATTTGTGTTGTTGGTCTGAAATATTTGGCTATCGGCTGCTTATGGTAGGAGAGAGTGTACCTTACAACTGTTTAAGTCTGATGATTAGTGTTTTTAGTTTGGGAAAGTTACCTGCTGTGTGCCCTCTTGTTGCTCAGTTACCTGCACTATATTTTTGCCTCTGCGTGGTCTTCCTGTCCACCCGTTGTTGTATTTTTGGCGGTTGTCGATCAGGTACCTTTTCCTTTTGATTTACATCTTTTGCGATCTGTCCGCTTTCCTTCAGTGATTCTTCCATGTCGTGCTAGTCTGGTCATCGCTTCCAAGCCGTTAATATTTCAATTCAGATTCTAACTTAATGAGGCATACCTGCTTCAAGTAAAATGGGGCGTGGTGTCTGAAGCTTTTGATCTTTGTCCAGAGACGTGTGCTTCTCTTTTGATGAATTATTCCTTGATTTGCCAAGTTGTTTTAAAACATGTATTATTAAAATCAACTTCATGTGTTAAATATTGTAATTACTGAACTGTTTTGAAACTGGTTTTGTCTGTTGCACTGTACGTTTTCCCATTTTAATTACCCTCCTGTCGGTCTGATATGAAGGTATGAAAGAGATTAAAATTGCAAAAGTTAATGAAACACCAATGAACCAAAGTCACGCAAGTAAATTGTGCTACTGAAAAGAGCGAATCAAAAGAAATAAAATAACTATAAATAAGAAACGTGCCGACACGTCTTAATGTCAAATTTATGTGATCTGATATTTTGTCTTTTACGTATTACCTGGGTGTTCCAATTGAAGGTTTAAGTAATATGTACGTCTAGTCAATGATGACTATCATTTAAGTCCAGTAAGTATATAAATATGTGGACATTGGTATAAATTTCTTCATTCGACTTCTATCTAACATCACAGGAAGAGCCGCAGGTGTCGCCTGAAGCCTTGATGAATAATTCTCACATCATTATCAGTTGTGACAGTGTGTTTTCTGGGAATGAAAAGAAAAAAATAAGAAAAATGGTGAGGATAACCATATCAGATTTAATGAATCTAATCGAATCTTGTAGTTCATCTGCTCCACTTGAGAACCTGTTGGTCAAGATACCTCAATTCTGTGATGACCGCAGTTGTTCTTTGCAAATATTAATTAACTCACCTCGTACCATTGTCCACAGTATTCAACCGTAATTACTATCTTGTGATTTTTGAACCTTCTGGAAACCCGCTCCATTTAAGAAACTGTTGATTAAGTTGTCTTAATTCTGTGATTTTATGATGTTAATTTATTGAGTTTGTGAAACTGATTGAGTTACTCTTATTTTGAGACATTAATTTTGTGAACTTTATGGAATCTTCGTTATTATTTGACAACCCGTCGGTTAAAGAGCTCTTACATCTGTCATTGGCGCCATTACACCCTTGCCTGTGTAATTAACTCATTTTACGACATGTAGCTTCAATGCACATTGATTGTTACTTATTTTCAACTGTGACTATGAATTACAGTTAATCTTATTGATTACTAGTCCCAATTCTTAGTGCCTTTTTTAATTTTAACATTATTGTTATTATTATTCAGTACATGGTAATTCTCCAGTAAATGTAATTCTCCAGAAAGTGGTGTCTCCGCCCAGCCGTCCACATCCTGATATCATTCTGTTATCCTTCTGGTATCTAACCACAACTATTATAACACAATCTAACCCCTTCCCTTTCAGAGTTAGATGGCCACGTATGATTGGTTGAAATCTATAGTTTCTAGCCTGCAACTAATATAGACCGCCGGCCGCGATGGCCGAGGGGACTGAGGCGCTCCAGTCACGGTCTGCACGGCCACTGCGGTCGGGGATTCGAATCCCCCCTCGGGCATGGATATTTGTGCCGTCCTTAGTTAGTTCATAAGTAGGTTGTAAGTTTAGGGACTGATAACCCTGTAGTTAAGTCCCATAGACTTTACAGACATAATATAGACCCACAAAAATGCTAGGTGATATATACCGGGTGATCAAAAAGTCAGTATAAATTTGAAAACTTAATATATCACGGAATACTGTAGATAGAGATACTATAAAGAAAGATTTTTAATGCTATTTCCTTATGTACTTCTGGTGCATTTGATAACCCCCTTGATACCGAATTCAATTACGTCAATGTAATAGTCTATAAAGTTCAACTACGTTACTTGCTTTTTCCTGTCTAGGTGTCACATTTATGTCTTACATTTCTTTACGTGAAGATAAAGAGGGGAGGGATAGTCCGACATTCGACTCAGATAGTTTTGGAATACTTCACTTAGCATTTAAGCCTTTTGTGAGTTATTCTGTTTCAATTCCACAATTTAAACAGTGTGTCTGGACTCGTGACTTAAAGCGTTTATCAGAAGGTGTTACAACCTTTTCTCAATTACAGATGCGGATTACTGCATTGAGTACAAGGTTTTTTTATACACATTACTAGCTTAATTCCCGCTGCTTCGCGCGCGTAGACTGGATGGTCTGCATTGGTTGTTTCTTCTTTCAAATATACATTTTCATAGAGTCAGATTTAAAAATGCTTTCATAATCAAGTAATTTGATACAACTTGCCACTCCGTATTGCGCCGTCGATGACAGAATTCAAAACATCCCGAAACACATTTTATTAGATTCTAACCATGGTTCAGAATCCTAATTTATGCATTACTATCATCAACATTTAGTAACAGTCTTAAAATATTTTCTCTTATTTCACCCGCTTGCTGGTTGACTTCCAGAAAATATCGAAAAACGAATTTTTAAAATTCCAATCAAAATCCGAAGTTTTGTATTTATTGCTTCAAAATTGCTTTTATAGGGCCGTATCATTAAAAGAAAAGTTCATCCCCTATTTTACTGCTTTAGGGATTGGAATATCGAAAAATCGCTGATGCCTACAATGTAAGGCAAACAATGTCTACAAATTTCAAGTTTCTATCGTCTGTATATTCTCTTTTGAGCGCTGTTTTCATGCTTTGGCCTCTTTCTATGTAGTTTTACTTCTCAAACTGGAATATGCACTTATTTCTCTTTATTCGTATGCTTGTTGCAGAACAACAACTGAAGAATGAGCATTACGTTTCGCTGTGTACAACCTCTTTGCTATTACAGTGTCAAAAGTCAACGCTAGTCTTCAGTCCGATTTTTATATATATTGAAAACTTTCAACTACTACATCTTCGTCCCTCTTACGAAACTGCTATGGTGTACAACTGGCGACATTGTACTACAGATTGTGCAGATTTTGCTGAAGAGCAAAATGTTGACCCCCCACACGTAGAATTTTATATAAGTCGGTAAATTTCAACTCCCATATCTTCTACCCCCTATCGATACCAACCCTCTACCACCATAGTGCATAATGGGAAACTGATACCTACTACCACGTACAAACATTATTCGTTTGCGATGTGTAGTTTTGGCCGCAGAGTGAGATATAGGCAAAAACATCTAAATTTTTGCAACTTCCTGGCAGATTAAAATTGTGTGCAGGAACCGGGAGTCGAAACCGAGACCGTTTCCATTCGCGGTCAAGCTCTCTACCACCGAGCTATCCCGACACGACTCGCGGTCCACCCTCACAACGTCGGCCAGTACCTCGCCTCCTACTTTTCAAACTTCACACAATTTTAAACTGCCAGTAAGTTTCAAATCAGCGCACACTCCGCTGCAAGGTGAAAGTTTCATTCTGAAAACATCCTTTAGGCTGTGGCTAAGCCATGTCTCCACCAAACCTTTCTTCCAAGAGTGCCAGTCTTGCAAGTTTCGAAGGAGAACTTTTGTGAAGTTTGTAAAGTAGGAGGCGAGGTACTGGCAGAAGTAAAGTTGTGAGGACGGATCGAGAGTCGTATTGGGATAGCTCAGTGGAGCCGGGTGCCGTGGCTCAGCGCGCACGGTCAGAGGGCTAAAGGCTCTCTGTAATATAAAAAGCTGAGCCAAAGAACGTAGAACGAAAACGAACATACACGATGAGCGTCCGCAAGGACAAGAATGACCAATAGAGCAAAAAAATAAAAAATAAAAATAAAATAAAATAAAATAAAAGGTGGTAGAGCACTTTCCCGCCAAAGGCAAGGGTCCCAGGTTCGAGTCCCGGTTCCGGCACACAATTTTAATCTAACCGGAAGATTCATATCAGCGCACACTCCACCGCAGGGTGAAAGTTTCAATCTGCTCAAATTGATATACATATGTTTAATTCCGTATTTACTGGCGCCTCATACCTGTCGCATAAGTGAGTGTGAACAAAGAGCGAGTAAACCTTTTCCGCGTCACAAATTCTCGAAAGATGTTTGCCTGACCTTGCGGTGCCATCGGCAGACGTCTCTATGGAAAGCGGAGCAGCAGAGCGTGCCGCGGAGACGCGTGGCCATTCATTGTCCCGCGTGTCGGCGGCGGACGGGCGCCGCTAAAAGCCGGCCGCCGCACAGGGACCGCAGAGCTGCCGGGCCGAGTGCCCCTTTCATGTCCGCCAGGCCGGAAAAGCAGACTCCGGCAGCAGCAGGTAATATTCAGGGCTGGCCTGCGGGGCTGCCTACCCGGAGGGCAGCAGGCGCGCTCGCCGGTGCCGGCGGCCAGCGGTTAATACGACCGCAGCGCGTGCTGCGGGTTGTGAGACCGGACAGGCGCCCACATGCTTTAGTGACGCAATGGCCACCCGCGAATTCCTCGCCCGCGGCAGCGAGGGCTTCGCTGCAGTCCCCACAGTCACGGCACGAACAATAATTCCGTAGCTGCGTCATACACAGTCAACTAATTAGAGACTTGATTGTGTCTCTACCGAAGTTGGTAAGGTCAAAACCAACAGAATAACAACGTATTTCATTATTTAACCGCGATTTACTTTTTGTATTTTCATTCTGGCAATATAAATCTTGCTTTGTTGGCACAGTAATAATGTGACAAATTATTAATTAGAAACTCTAGATTAATCGACTAAAGAAGGCCCAGCGTATTTATCAGCCATGAAGGGAGGAAGGACTGAAGGAAGGAAGGACTGAAGGAAGATTAGTCTCGTCAGAATACCTTCTATAAAGAAGTTTTTTTTTTTTTTTTCTTTTTTTTTTTTTTTTTTTTTTTTGCGCCCAGGACTGTATTTATGATATCAAAATGGGTGTTTTCGCAGCAATCAGTCTTTATTTGTAAGAAATTTATTTATTTTGTAGATCTAGATTTCGGCAAGTGACTTGCCATTATCAATGCTGAATTAACAAGAAGTCATCGCCTGTATACATGAAATATGAAATATGACATTGACATATTAGAAAAGAGTCAATAAGATGTACTTTACATACCATACATTTTTTATGTCAGCATGTTATGCATGTGCATTGTCTCATCCTCATAGATGGTCTGTAATACTTTGTTTTCCACTGTGGAAAACAAAGTAAACTTATAATGTATGTAAACAGACAATGACATCTTGTTAATTTAGAATTGATAATGGCAAGTCACTTCCGAAATGTATATCTGCAAAATAAAGCAATTTCTTACAAATAACGCCTGATTGCTGCAAAAACACCCATTTGGAGGAAGATTAGTGTTTAACGCCCCTTCCACAGCGGATCTTACGATCAGATTGTTTGGGAAAGGATGGGGAACGAAATCGGCGGTGCCCTTTGAAAGGAACCATCCCAACATTTGCCTAGAGTGATTCAGGGAAATCACAGAAAATCAAAACCTGGATGGCCGGAGCTGGCTTTGAATCACCTTCGTCCCGAATGCGAGTCCAGTGTGTTGCCACTGCGCCACCTCACTCGGTTTATTAGCCAAGTATCACACCAAGCAAAGAAAGAGAAGCCGAAATAAGTGGAGAACACACAACGTTCAAATGTTTGTTAAGCTTATGGGAGCCGCGGTGGAGTAGCCGAGCGGTCTAAGGCGCCTCGCTGTGGAGCGCGTGGTTGCTCGCCGTCGGAGCTTCGAGTCCTCCCTGGGGCATGGGTGTGTGTGTTGTCCTTAGGTTAGTTTACGTTAGTTCAAGTAGTTTGTAAGCTACGGACTGATTACCACGCAGTTTGATCCGATAGATTTACAAACATTTGAACATTTTTGCTTATGGGACTTAACTGCGGGGTCATCGGTCCCTAAACTTATAGACTACTTATAAACTAACTTATACTAAACACAAAACAAACATCCATGCCCGAGGGAGGATTCGAACATCCGATGGGGAAAGGCCTCGCGCATCTGAGCATAGCGTCTCAATGCGCTCTTTCACGCCGCCGCGGCACATACTTTCTAAATTCGAGTTATAGTGTTTCAGAAACAATGGAGAAGAGCAGTGATGAGTCCAGAGGAGAGGCTACGACAGTACTACACCTCGAGAGCTACAACTGTTTTCTCGTAATCTAAATAATAATAATTATTATTATATATTAAGGGAATGAATATACAGACTGAACGCTCTCGCAAATCATATTTTACATTAAATTAGGTTTAGAAAAATTTTGGGATGGAAAGGTGACTCAATATTTCAAGTACCTCACCCACGCCAAGGCCAACATCATAGATTCATTACTAGAGAACAGTAATGTATTAAACTAAGGCAGGGATCAATAGTTGGGATGGTTACTAACCACCGTCAAATTCAACATGTTGCTCACTGGACAAGATGTATGAGGCAGAGGATACATCCTCATACTGTAAGATGATTGCAATGTGGGCAATTGCATGTTCAACATTTGCTGATTATTGCATTATTACTTCCATAGCTCACGATTTCATAATACTAAAACCAAATAGTTACAGTAGAATTGGAAACTTCGTAGACAAACGACACGTCATTTTCGGCTCTGAAAAAGCAACGAAATCTAGACCGTGCATCATACTACATCTTAAAAAAATAATAAAATAAAAATAAAAATGAAAGTACAAATACACGGGTCGACGTCACAAGCAGGTAATGAAGAGGACGAACAAGTATATGAGAAAATAAGAAACGTATTTCGGTACGTAAGGCTAATGAAAATTTAATAAACTTGGGAAAATGGAACGAGATTGTAGGTGAAGGAAAGGTTGTGAGAGTATATAGGATTGTCAGCAGGAATGATAGAGGACAAAGACTAATCGAGTTCGGGAATAAATTTCGGATGGTAACAGACAATACTCTGTAAAACAATTTATTTAGTCCGTCGCACAATTTTGAAGTCACTGACTAGTTTCGGACTCTACCGTCCATTACCAAACCATTAGCCATGGACGGTGGAGTAAGAAACTAGTCACTGACTTCAAAATTGTGCAACTGGGAATGTCACAATAAATTGTTTTACAAAATATTCCCAGTTGCTGATCGTAAACCATCATTACTAAGAATTTTCATAAGAGAATGTTAAAGTATAGAAAAAAGAGCGAATATTCTTCCAAAAGCGTTGGAGACACGTGAAGGTACCCCTTGTATTACATTATAGTCAGACATTTTCGAAATCAGACATTATTTGAGCGTACCCATTAGGCGATTTAAGCTCAGATCACATTATAGTAATGATTCAGAACTGTCAGGAGATTAACAGAATCTACCGAAAGAAAGACTGGGAAAGGAACCGGGAGGTCGGAGTACTGAGGAAGGATAACATAAGTTTCAGGTTCGCGAAAGGTCCATACGTTGCAATGAAACATTCAGGAGGAACCTGTTCAGAAGGATAGGATACCAGAAATGTAGGATGGGATTCAACCTAGAGTTGTAAGCAACTGTGCTTCTTGGACAACATACTTTTATTTATTTACTTATTTAACTGATAACGGCAAACCCTCATACATTGGTACATAAACAATTTGTGACATAATATTGTTCAGATTTACTTTTAAAAGCCACCAAAACAATCTTAACCCAATTTATGATGTCTGTTGCGTAAACAACTGATAAATTAGGAAAACACATCCCATACATGAGAATCTTGTACAACATTGTACAAATAGGCAATGCCCACAATTGTTCATTTTCGCCTTTGGTTGGCACCAAAACAGTCCGAAACCAATTTATCAAAATGTCCTTGCTTTAAGCAACTGGCAAGTGCGGGAAAACACATTAAAACTTTACCCTTCCTCTAGAGATTCTAAAATTAGCCAGGCTTACCATAGAAGGAAATTTACAGTTTAACAGGAGGAACCTTAAAAAAATTAAAAGACATTGTGAATGAGTAACCAACCCAAGAAATTTCCTCCACAGAGACCAACACAACAAGCATACGGGTCTCTACAACAAATGAGACGAGAATTAGCTAATATTTTACAATAAGTAGCACATCTTGAACGTTCACAAGAGGTTCTGAGATTCTAAGTGCGCTAAACGATCAGTACTGAGCTGCGCAAGAAGGCACACAAATAAGCATTACACTCCGAGGTCGTTCTACAGTACCCTGTATGCTGATAAGGCGCTTGACCAAAATACCAGCAATACGCGGCTCAAACAAAATAGTGGGAGCTGACCTTCAGAATTTCTGTCGTTCGAGCATTTCACACAAGTTAACAGACAAAGAGCACTTAAATTGTTTTCTACCCAAGTGAGAAAGTAAACGATTTAAAAGCCAACTAAAGCTCGTAGCATACGTGGTGGACGGTCTAATTCTATCATAACGACACTTGCATACGATAGGGATGCAGGTTTTGACTTATTGTAAGCACGAAACGGACGTAAGGAATCAGAGTCGCGGTGGAGTGGCCGAACGCAATGAGGCGCTATCCTACGTTGCGCGAGGCCGTTACCTGTCGGGGGTTCTTATGCTCCCTCGGGCATGTATGTTTGTGCAGTCATTAGTGTAAGATAGTTAATAAGTGGCCTGATGACCCCGTAGTTAAGTCCCATAAGCTCTACAAACATTTGAACTTTTTGAAGCGATCAGAGACAGGGGAACATCACCGAAATCTTCGCATTACCCAGATTCCGCAGTTCGAAGCGGCGAGAACAAGGCCTCCGCACCATCACTCAGCGGGTCAACAACCCCGTAGCCAAAACTGACCGCCGCGCTCGCCGAGGATCCTTCGCCTCGTGGTCACCGCTTCGCGCAAGTGCCGCCCTGCCAAAGCCGCAAATTCAAATGTTCAAATGTTTGTCAAGCTTAAGGGACTTAACTGCGGGGTCATCAGTCCCCAAACTTACAAACTACTTATGAACTAGCTTATACTAAAGACGTCACAAACATCCATGCCCGAGTGGGGGATTCGAAGCCCCGACGGGAACAGTCTCGCGTATCGTAGCATAGCGCCTCAATGCACTTGGTCGCTCCGCCGCGGCGCCTTACACCGCCAACGCACCTCTCGATGCACAGACTGATTCAGAAAACAAGGGAAACAAAATTGCCATCTCGAAACTAGCGTATCAGTAAATGAATGGACATCTCTGTAAACAACAGGCGCAAATTATATAAGGATGTTGCCAACAAAGAAACCATGGACAAGGTATGATATTCTTCGGATGATCGACGAAATATCGGAAATTAAGTTGTTGTTGTGTTGGTGTGGTCCGTAGATTAGTTTGATGCAGCTCTCCACGCTACCCTGTCCACTGCAAGTCTCTTCATCTGAGTCTACGTTGGGCAACCTACATCCTTTTGAATCTGCTTACTATATTCGTCCCTGGTCTCCCTCTACGATTTTTACCCCACACGCTTCCTTCTGATGCTAAGTTCACAATTCGTTGATGTCTCAGAAAGTGTCCAGCCATTCTATCCCTTCTCTTAGTCAGGATATGCCAGAAACTCTTTTCTCCCCGATTGGGTTAAGCACCTCCTCATTAGTTACGTGATCTACACATCTAATTTTCATCATTCTTCTGTAGCACCACATTTCAAAAGCTTCTATCACCTTTTTATCTGAACTCTTTATCGTCCACGTTTCACTCCCATACAATGCTTTCAGAAAGGACTTTCAAACATTTAAATTAATATTGGATCTTAACAAGTTTCGCTTCTTTAGAAACACTTTTCTTCCAATGGCCATTCTGCATTTTATATCATCTTTACTTCGACCATCAGAAGTAATCTTGTTACCCAAATAACAAAATTTATCTACTACTTTTATTGACTCATTACCTAATCTAATTCCTTCAGCAACACCTGATTTTCTGACATTGCATTCCATTATCTTCGTTTTACTCTTGTTAATGTTCATCGTATATCATCCTTTCAAGACACTGTCCATACCATTAAATTGCTCTTCCAGATATTTTGCGGCCTCTGACAGAATTACTATGTCATCAGCAAACGGCGATGTTTTTATTTCTCCTCCCTGCACTTGAATGCCTTCTCCAAATTTCTCCTTCCATTCCTTCACTGCCTGCTCATTGTACAGATAGAACATTGGGGAAAGGCTACAACCCTGTCTTACTCCCTTCCCAACCTCTGCGTCCTTTTGTTGCCCTTGGACTCTAACAACCAGTGTCTGGTTGAATATAACTCTTCGCTCCCTATATTTTACCCCTGCTACTTTCAGAATTTGGAATAGTGTCGGAAATCCAGTACTACAGAAATAAAAGTTTTTTAGGAATGAACTAAGTACGAAGGGCTGAGATGTCAAGTTATAATGGCTGCCGTAAAATCTGAAGAAAGTAAATAATCTTTTGTACAACTGGATCAGCATTCAGATAAATAAAAATAAAGTTCGGTGAATTTAGAATAAAGGGCGGTAGTCTGAAAAGTATAATTCAAATTTCACACTTGAATGCATATGAGAGATCATGTTATGTAAAATCTAAGAGATACAGTTTTAGATTCAGAATTTAAAATAGCTCTGAAGTTTTGATCTCGAATAAGATAGAAGGTATGGCTAGTATTTCACTTCGACTTGCAAAAATCGTTGGAAAAATGAGAAGCAAATGTTTACTGAAGTCGGTGAGTAGAATCTATTAGAATGACAACGTACCATCTGATTTTCTTAAAAATATGATCAGTTCCGAAATATAAGTGGCTGATGAATTTGAGAATGTTCATTCAAATTATAAACAAGCGCGTCTATGATAATGTCGACAATAACATATGGAATAAAATTGAGGATCAGTTAGACAACTATTAGTTTTTTTTTTTTACATACAAGGAAAGACGCACTGGTTCTGTGATAGTTGGACTGTACACAGATACTGTCACATCCTCACTTTCTCTCTAAATCGTTGTGTAGATACAAAGGCAAGGCACAAATATTGTAAATTGTGGGTGGAGAAACCTGTAAACTACCTTAAAGATGTGTCAGCAGAAAAAAAACGTGGTTCCGCGTGGCAGACACGTTTTTATAATACAATAATAAAAAAATAGTCTGTGATTTATTTGCTTAAAAAACTTTTATGGGCAAAGAAATCTCTACGTTAGCTATAGCCCAATACAAACTGCAAATATCTGGCCGGGATTGAGATGAAAAATCGTATAAATATAAAATACTGTAATTTTCAACTACTAGTCCTTATAATGACAAATTCAGTTAGCTAAATTAATTACAATTTCATATTTAATCATGATATTTCGCCCGAAATGTTCCTCAGGCACAGTGGCATTAATTGGAATTGGTAAATAATATAATTAAAGCCACGTTGTCAATTTGCTAAAAACGTACAAACGTAACTATTCCTGCAATAACTACAGTCATATGATAAACAGTACAGATACTTTTGTTATTTTCAGGTAAAATACATATACATTAAGATATGTCCAGCTATGTTAGTTTCCTATCATTAGAAAGAGCCTCGTTTAGAATACCTGCAACACAGTGCTTCTTTTCTGATTAGCATATAATTAGAATATCATCTTCAATATATGCCGTAGATTAACCACTCGTTAGTGTTCTGACTGACAGTAGATCTGTACTGTGCCAAGACCGAAATGGTTAATATTCTTATAACACACGATTCACAGAGGAATAGCCAAAACTCTTTTATATAATTATCTCACAGAGTACGTTACTGTCGTGGAGCATAAATATGAATTATTTTTGCGGTACACACTTGATAATTCAAAATATAATCGATTATTTAAAATTTATTTCGAAGTACAAATCTCCAACCAGGGGAAGCTACTCAAGACTGAAGGAAAACCATGTAACACTCGTAGAATTTGTTGATTTAGAAAAATAGTTCTATAAAGTAGATAGCAATATTTTCCAGATTCTGATGTTAACAGGAGTACGACGAATAGTATATAATATGTAAGAGAAATAAGAACGAATAGTAAGACTGCCAGACCGTCAAAGTAGCATTCTTATTTAAAAAAAGAATGATATAGAGGTATAGTCATTTAGCCTTGTTGTTGTTATGGTCTTCAGTCCGGAGACTGGTCTGATGCAGCTCTCCACCCTACTCTATCCTGAGCAAGCCTTTTCATCTCCTCATAAGAACGGCAACCCACATCTATTTGAATCTGCTTACTATACGCGTATCTTGGTCTCCCTCTGCGATTTTTACCCCACACACTTCCCTCCAATGCTAAGTTTACGATTCCCCGATGTCTAAGAATGTGTCCTACCAAGCGATCCCTTCTTTTAGTCAGGGTATGCCAAAAATTCCTTTTCTCACCAATTCGGTTCAGTACCTCTTCATTAGTTATGCGATCTACCCACCTAATCTTCAGCATTCTTCTGTAGCACCACATTTCAAAAGCCTCTATCCTCTTCCTGTCCGCAATGCTTATCGTCCATGTTTCACTCCCATACAAGGCAACACTCCACACAAATGCCTTCAGAAAAGACTTCCTTACACTTAAATTAATATTCGATGTTAGCAAATTTCTCTTTTTCAAAAATGCTTTTCTTCCCATTGCCATTCTGCATTTTGCATCCTCTGTACTACGACCATCGCATGTTATTTTACTACCCAAGTAACAAAACTCATCTACCACCTTCATTGTTTCGTTACCTAATCTAATTCCTTCAGCATCGCCTGATTTTCTAAGACCGCATTCCATTATTTTTGTTTTGCTCTTGTTAATGTTCATTTTATACGCCCTCTTCAACACACTGTCCATTCCATTCAACTGCTCTTCCAGGTCCTTTGCTGTCTCTGATAGAATTACAATGTCATCAGCAAAACGCAATGTTTTTATTTCTTCCCCCTGAACTTTAATCCCTATTCCAAATTTTTCCTTGCTTTCCTTCACCGCTTGCTCGATGTACAAATTGAATAACATCGGAGAAAGGCTACAACCCTGTCTTACTCCCTTCCCAACTGATGCTTCCCTTTCATGCCCTTCGAGTCTAATAACTGCGATCTGGCTTTTGTACAAGTTGTAAATAACTCTCCTTTCCCTGTATTTTACCCCTGCTGACTTCAGAATTTGAAAGAGTGTATTCCAGTCAACATTGTCAAAAGCTTTCTCCAAATCTACAAAAGCTAAAAATGTAGGTTTGCCTTTCCTTAATCTATCTTCTAAGATAAGACGTAAAGTGAGTATTGCCTCCCGGGTTCCTACGTTCCTCCTGAATCCAAACTGATCTTCCCCGAGGTCAGCTTCTACCAGCTTTTCCATTCTCCTGTAGATAATTCGTGTTAAAATTTTGCAACCATGACTTATCAAACTGATGGTTCTATAATTTTCACACCTGTCTGCTCCTGATTTTTTTGGAATGGGGATTATTACATTTTTCTTAAAGTCTGACGGTATTTCGCCTGTCTCATACATCCTACACACCAGTTCAAATAGTCTTGTCATGGCTGGCTTTCCCAGAGACTTTAATAGCTCTGCGGGTATGTCATCTACTCCTGGGGCCTTGTTCCGACCTAGGTCTTTCAAGGCTCTGTCAAATTCATCTCTCAGTATAGTATTTCCTATTTCATCTTCATCTACTTCCTCTTCCCTTCCTACAACATCGTCTCTAAGTTCATTTCCTTTGTAGAGCTGCTCTATGTACTCTTTCCACCTTTCAGCTTTCCCTTCTTTGCTGAGAACTGGTTTCCCATCCGAGTTCTTCATATTCGTAGAGCTGCCCTTCCTGTCCCCAAACGTCTCCTTTATTTTCCTGTAGGCGGTATCTACTTTTCCCCTTCTTATACATTCTTCTACGGATTTGCATTTGGCTTCTAGCCACTCCTGCTTAGCCATTTTGCACTTCCTGTCAATCTCATTTTTAGTCGTCTGTACTCTATTTTGCCTGTTTCATTTACTGCATTTTTATATTTTCTCCTTTCATCTATTAAATTTAGTATTTCCTGTGATATCCAAGGATTTTTTGTTGGTCTTGCCTTCCTACCTATTTTGTCCTCTGCTGCCCTCACTATTTCGTCTCTCAATGCTACCCATTCCTCTTCTACTGTTTTATTTCCCCCTGTTTCTGTCAATTGTTGCCTAAATCTCCCTCTGAAATTCTCCAGAACTTCACTTTCCTTCAATTTATCTAAGTCCCAT
This sequence comes from Locusta migratoria, assembly GCA_026315105.1. Lineage (NCBI taxonomy): Eukaryota > Metazoa > Arthropoda > Insecta > Orthoptera > Acrididae > Locusta > Locusta migratoria. The sequence continues at coordinate 44,225,943 of CM048748.1, forward strand.
CTCCTTATTTTCCTACCTTTCTGCAGTTTTTTCAGTTTCAGCCTACAGTTCATGACTAACAAGTTATGGTCAGAGTCTATATCTGCCCCTGGGTATGTCTTGCAGTTTAGGACCTGGTTCCGGAATCTATGTCTTACCATTATAAAATCTATCTGATACCTTCCTGTGTCTCCTGGTCTCTTCCACGTATACAACCTTCTTTTGTGATTCTTAAACCATGTGTTTGTTACGATTAGCCTTACTTTTCAAAATATACAACGAAGAAACACTGGTGGAATCGTAAGTTCAATATACGGGATATTTTGTTGTTACGGTCTTCAGTCCGGAGACTGGTTTCATGCAGCTCTCCACCCTACTCTATCCTGAGCCAACCTTTTCATCTCCAAATAAGAACGGCAACCCACATCCATTTGAATCTGCTTACTATATGCGTCTCTTGGTCTCCCTCTGCGATTTTTACCCCACGCACTTGCCTCCAATGCTAGATTTACGATTCCTCGATGTCTAAGAATGTGTCCTGCCAAACGATCCCTTCTTTTAGTCAAGGTATGCCAAAAATTCCTTTTCTCTCCAATTCTGTTAAATGCGTCTTCATTAGTTATGCGATCTACCCACCTGATCTTCAGCATTCTTCTGTAGCACCACATTTCGAAAGCCTTTATTCTCTTCCTGTCTGCACTTTTTATCATCCATGTTTCACTACCGTGCAAGGTAACACTCCACACTAATGCCTTCAAAAAAGACTTCCTTACACTTAAATTAATATTCAATATTAGCAAATTTCTCTTTTTCAAAAATGCTTTTCTTCCCATTGCCATTCTGCATTTTATAACCTCTGTACTGCAACCAACATATGTTATTTTAATACCCAAGTAACAAAACTCATCTAACACCTTCATTGTTTCGTTACCCAATCTAATTCCTTCAGTATCGCCTGATTTTCTAAGACTGTATTTCTCTTTGTTTTGCTCTTGTTAATGTTCATTTTATACGCTCTCTTCAACACACTGTCCGTTTCATTCAACTGCTCTTCCAGGTCCTTTGTTGTCTCTGACCATAACAATGTCATCAGCAAAACTCAATGTTTTATTTCTTCACCCTGAACTTTAATCCCTATTCCAAATTTTTCCTTGCTTTCCTTCACCGCCTGCTCGATGTACAAATTGAATAACAACGGAGAAAGGCTACAAACCTGTCTTACTTCCTTCCCAACTAATGCTTCTCTTTCATGCCCTTCTAGTCTAATAACTGCGGTCTGGCTTTTGTACAAGTTGTAAATAACTCCTCTTTTCCTGTATTTTACCCCTGCTGACTTCAGAATTTGAAATAGTGTATTCCAGTCAACATTGTCAAAAGTTTTGTCCAAACCTACAAAAGCTAAAAATTTTGGTTTGCCTTTCCTTAATGTATCTTCTAAGATAAGTCGTAAAGTGAGGATTGCCTCCCGGGTTCCTACGTTCCTCCTGAATCCAAACTGATCTTCCCCAAGGTCAGGTCATACCAGCTTTTCCATTCTCCTGTAGATAATTCGTGTATAAATTTTGCAACCATGACTTATCAAACTGATGTTTGTGTAATTTTCACACCTGTCTACTCCTGGTTTCTTTGGAATGGGGATTATTACATTTTTCTTAAAGTCAAAGGGCATTTCTCCTGTCTCCTACATCTTACATACCCGGTGAAATAGTTTTGGCACGGCTGGCTCTCCCAGAGACTTTAATAGCTCTGAGGGAACGTCACCTACTCCCGGGTCATTGGAAAGATGTAAATTACGATGATGACATTCGTATCTGGATTGCAAGTAAAGGAGAATTATGGAATCTGTTGACTGGAATGAGCACTGAGCACGAAGTATTGACTGAGGGTAAACCTCAAAAAAGAAAACAAAAACAAAAAGTGTGAGATGTAGTAGTCATCAGACACACGAGATCAATATCAAACTTTATCATCAGGAGTTAGATGAGAAATTCTGCAACCTTCCAATTGAAATAATCAATGAGAAATAGAGCAAGGAGGACATAAACAGCAGACTCGCAGAGGCGATGTGGACTTTCTGGATCAACAAGTGTTGAATGAAACTTGTCTGAAAATGTACGTTTGGAGTACATAGTGAAAAGTGATAACTGTGGAAATCGGAACCGATGAGAGTCGTCGAAACATTGGTTGTGTTGAAATGAGTTGGAGTGACAACGTGGAGCGGCGAAGTAAGGGCCATATGGGAAACGCCGCGATGAAGAATAAGAGAAGAAGAAGGCCACTAGACACATCACGCGAATGGCAAGTGGCAGTTACTGTCGAAGTACTTTTGGTGGCATAACGTAACTGGGAATGTTGATCTCGATAAGACACTCTAGAATTTGAGCGTTGCTACCCTGAAGAAAGAGTGAAAATCATAAGTATCGTGGACTACCATTCACAAGCCGCAATTATCCAGCCCGGTAAGTAATACAGACACAGAAGTCACACAATTTTCGAAATACTGCAATGTTGTTAAAAAATACATTTAACACTGAAGTTTAACGAAGTGATATTGTTGAGGTCTTCAGAACGGATAACTGTTTAGTGCCGCGGTGTACAATCACGAATCCTGTGAAGACTCCTAAGTCACAGTTAAAAGGCATTTTACGCCACTGGAGAGCGATCAACAGTTTATATAAAACACTTCATTCAGCCAAAATCGCTAAAAATTTAATTTTGTCCCTTAACCGGTTTCGGTGAACTCAGTCACCATCTTCAGAAAGTACAGTATAATCACTTAGCGTAACAATAATACGCACGTAAACATCTTGTTACACTTTTTCATCACAGGGTGGTTCGTCATAATGAATAAAATGTGGTCTTGGCCCAAGCAAACAGGAGACTCCTAAGTCTCCTAGAAACTGCTGCATCTTAAAACCCTTCTACCTACTTATTATTTCAGTCCTCTCTCTCTCTACACACACACACACACACACACACACACACACACACACACACACACACAAATCACCACCTATCGGAATGGGTTACATGAAACAATCCCTTTATTTAATGAACTTATACTACAAATCTCTTCACTTCCCTCACTTTTCTTTCGGTCCCTCTTCATTAGAAGCACGATCTGTCCATCTAACTATTATTTTTCTGTAATTTCACATTTCACAAGATCCGGCCCTCTTTGTGTTTATACTTTTCTTTTTTTTTTGTTATTCGCATATCGGCATGAGAAAACGTTTCAGTCAGATACAATTAGAAAAGTTTCGCCAGAAACGATTTGGTATTATCAGTTTATCTCAAATCATCTCTACTTCAGCGATCATTATTTTACAGTACGGTAGAATCTGCACATATGGAATTACAATTTGTTAATTGGTGCTCACTAGCCACTAACCACACATTAAGAATTCGTAACTCAGTTCTAGCCCCCTTGCCGCACGTAAAACCTTCTCTCTGTTACCACAGATCACATTCCCCTATCCATACTTATCCTTGCAATTTAGAGCATTCCAGGTTCTTCATAGTGCGCCGGCCCTTGAGGCCAAGAAACCAGAACGCTCTGAAACAGCCCCAACCTTGAACCTTGATTAGGCTGATGTACGACATAACCCTGCTCGGAGTCCGGAAAACTTTATCCGAAGCTGACTAAAGCTGTCGACACAACGGAATAATGGAACGCAAAAGAAAAAAAAGTTTATTTGTTTGTAATTAAAAGGGACCAAATCACTTTGGCCTTAAGTCCCTACACTTACAAACTACTTAAACTAAGTTTATCTAACCTAACGACAACACACACATCAACGCCAGAGGGAGGATTCGAACCTCCGACGTGGGAGGCCTCGCGATCCGCAACGTGGCGCTCCGGACCGCTCGGTACTGCTGCGCGGTGATGGAATGCATTCACAAGTTTCTGATACCAATGACTTATGGTTACATGAAATGCTATTACGCTGAAGTGACAAACTGCTAATGAAAGGTTAATCAACGGTCGACTACAGTATCACACATGCAGTGTTCATTGTTGACAGTGTTCCTACAGTTATCAAAGTTTACATACGAAACACAATTAAATCCTCTCTGGCGAATTATTGCTGAGACCTTAATACTTTGGAAGCACGACAGTACGTGTATCAGTTCGCGAATGCTGCAGGGAGTGCGTGCAGTTCGACACCCAGTACTGTCTTCATTTCTCTTATCAACATTACGTCAGACATTATGCAGTATTACCTGTTTTTATAATTGACCCTCACAAGGCGCGCAAAATATATCTTTTGTACCATACAATACAACCTAAGAAATGGAAAGAATGAATTCAACTGTTTTAGATGTGTAACTTTGCGACGTTCTCGATCTGGCTCTTACATCAAAAGAAGCTCGCCAACTCCCATGTCTCACCTTCTTTGCTTTTGCTGTAGGCGCTGTAAATGCACGGGAGGCACTTGAAGTACTCCTTAAGTCATGATCCTACTGTCCCACATAATAAATCTTGCACGTTGTTTCTTTCTCCCCATTTCGGTGTTCTACGGTATTTCAAATTGATAACTGACTTTCTGTATCTCACAAACAGTTTTTACCATCTGCAGCTCCTTCTTAATATATGTCATTTTATCCTCTTCCTTCTTCGCCTCGAGGGATTAGCCGCGCAGTCTATGGCTTCATGCTACGGACTGGGCGACCATTCCCGCCGGTATTTCGGGTCCTCCTTGGGCATGGGTGTGCATGTATTAGTATTAGTTTAAGTAGTTTGTAAGTCTACAGACAGATGACCAAAGAAGTTTGGTCTAAAACTGAGAAAGCAGTACGAGTGATGCGAAGTCATTTGTTACTCTTAAAAAGCCGCAATTACAATGCTGACGTTTAAGGCCTTCGTACCATGAAGAGCGGCATAGCTGAACAGGTATCACTAATGGAAAAAAACTCCTGGAGATCCGATGGGTTATTAGAGACAGTGGTTACTGGATGCCATTCTCTTGTCTGATATAGACCAATGCGCGTAATCGTCAGTAACAGGTGTGAACTAATCTTCTCGATCGCGCTTGATTCAGTGCCCTCCTCCGGACCTGGCGGTGCCATCTGAAACAGTCCACTAAAGTAACGTTGGGAAGCCATATGCGGACTAGAGTGGACAGGGTTTTTATTAGTCTGCACCATCACAGAAGGAAAATGGTATGGGTGTATCAACGCCGTGTCTGTCAAAGTTAACGGTATACAAAGATGCTTGGGGTGCAATGATTCCAATCTGCGGTGTGGAAGATTAAGAGAAGAACGAGTACCTTTGGTGTTTTCTCTGGACTTAAATAGGTATCAGCTGATAGTTCGGATATCAACAGCTTCAAATTTTCGAAACTCTTTGATAAGGCTACAATGTACACTTATCAATCACAAACTAATGAACCTAGTACCTCTGTCACGGATAAAACGAGCAGCGTTTAATTTTATGGTTTTGCAATGAGGCCTTTGACAGCTCGTTAGAGGGATTTGGAGACGAATACGCAGTCACAGGCCACTTACTTGTTGTAAACCAAGGTGGAAATACCGTGTCGTCTAAGGCGCCTTCCTGCGCAGCGAGCGTTTGCTCCCCGTCGGACATTCGAGTCATCCCTTGACCAGGCGTTTGTGTGTTGTCCTTAGCTTAATTTAAGTAATTTGGCCCTAGAGACATAACCACAGCAGTTAAATGCTTAGTTTATAACCCCATGGATTGATAACCAAAGTAGTTAAAATGTTATAAGAAAAGTTGTCTATTCCAACATGGGATGATTGGGAGTCTATTACATCTTACTTCACGTTCAATTATACTGGTTTGGGTTGCTTGGTTGGGAAAGGGGGACTAAACAGCTAAGATTATTAGTCTCCCAGTGCTGAGGAGAAGGAATGGAGGACAGGAAAGGAGTGGGAAAAGAAATGCAGTCTGGGAAGTAAACAGGAAAGGAAGACTGTATTAGCTCAGGGCCCCGTGCTCGCCACGCACGTAATGGGGTCAATCATATTCCCGATATGTTTGATGTAGTTCACTTCAGATGTTTCTGGGTCTGTGTTTCTCTGATATTGTGGTATGGCCATTATTATCTTCAAAAACGCCACTGCCTCTGGGAAACATAATTCTCATCAAGGGATGTAATTGGTGTACAAAACAGTGTCGTCGTCACGGTGCCTTTCACAGCTCCAATGGAACCATGAATGCCCAAGTGAATGTTCCCCAGAGCACAATTAAATCACTGACAGCTTTTCTACGGCCTGCAGTACAGGTATTGTACTATTACCTATCAGAACTTCACAGGAAAGGAACATTCTTAGATTAAATGATTCTTTCTTTTCTCACAGTGACATTTTATTTAAAGAATGTTATTAGTTAATACGCAAAGTGGTTTCGATAAAAAGCAGTTGTAGAAGTGTGATAAAAGTTATGTGAAACGCTTAAGTCTTTCAATTGTCTTACGCGGCCAAGAGACACAGACTTACTCTCTGCTTAATGTTGTATTTATATTTTTCACCACCCCATGTTGCACATTTATTTAGAAGTTGCGAGTAGTTTCGATACATATCGTCCGTACTCAAACTTTTAGTCTCTGCTTCAACGATAATAAAACCAGGAGAGGTAAAACAAAATTGACGAATTGTACAGAAACGAGAAACACTATCCAAATAAATGTGCAACTGGGACGCTAAACAATAGAAATAAAACATTCTCCCTCTCTCTCTCTCTCTCTCTCTCTCTCTCTCTCTCTCTCTCTCTCTCTCTCTCACACACACACACTCACTCACTCTCTCTCTCTCTCTCTCTCTCTCTCTCTCTCACACACACACACACACACATACACGCACCCACCCACCCACCCACACACACACACACACACAGGCCTAAGGCGCCTCGCTGCCGATCGCGCGGTTGTTCGCCGTCGGAGGTTCGAGTCCTCCCTGGGATATGGTGTATGAGACTAATGACCACGCAATTTGGTGCGATAGATTTACGAACAAACACACACACACAAACATTCTCTCTCCTTCTCCGTTTCTGAATTATTGACATTATTTGATCTGTTTTCTTCATTTTATAATGAATAGTACTTCTTCACATCATTGAGTTAAATTGTCAGAAGCAGGTTTTCGCGATGTTAGAGGTAGTGGCGAAAACTGGTGGGGATCGGTACGATCAATCAAGTCTTTTCTAGTCCACACGTATCTTAGCGACACTACGATTAGCGATCGAACTCGTAAATTAAAGAGTAAACCACAATTTTAACCCAAAATCGAACGCAAAATATCCGAAAGTTACGACAATCCAATCACGCTGAGTTTATAATTTCTAGTGCGGTAGATGGTGCAAATTGAATGTTTGAAGAATAAATCTCTCAATTAAAATTTTAAATAGGATTTTATTTTATTCAAGTGAAGTCACTTCATATTGAATCACCACGCTGGAACATTACTTCGAATTTTATCAGAATGTGTCTTTATACAAAATTTAACTTGACCGCTGACAATTCCACCCTTATTATTATTATTATTATTACTTTCATATCATTTGTCTTTTAACACGGTACTGTATCAATCTGATTCTCAGCATCGGAAACGATTGAAATTTACGTGTGCACTAATATAAATAATTAATATTATTGATACTTAAATACCCTGGATGAAACCAACAAAAGGATGAACATGATTTACGGATTACGACACATGAAACTAAAAAAGGTAATATAGTTCAGTATGGACTAGTATTACCTAACCATGATTCATCATGTTCGAGTTCCGGTTCAGGCACACAATTTTAATGTGCCAGTGCACACTACACTGCAGAGTGAAAGTTTCATTCTTGGAACATCCCTTAGGCTGTGGCTAAGCCAAGTCTCCACCATACCCTTTCTTCCAGGAGTGCTAGTCTTGCAAGGTCGCAGGAGGACTTCTGTGAAGTTTTGAATGTAGGAGGGCAGGTATCTGCAGCAGTAAAGTTATGAGGACGGGCCGTGAGTTGTGTCGGGATAGCTCAGTGATAGAGAACTTGCACGCGAAAGGCGCTCGGCCGTAGCTCCTACCCTCCAAGTTTTCCCTAACGCTCCGCCTCTATATAGTTAACTGTTAGATGGCAGAGCCCTCCCTAGCCCTGAATCGGTACAAGTCGATAGACATCTGGCGGATTCGACAGGCAATCTTTGTTTCGAGGCTGCAGCCAACATTATTGACTGAAAGTGCTGTGGGAGGCAACAATAGACGTCTGCTTTCTTATTGTTTGCATACCAGTGTTTTGAGTGTTCCCTGTTGCGCTTTGTGTAACACGTAACTTAAGTGAGTGATTCCTGTAGTTGGTATCGTTATCAATCATTCTCGTGAGTACGCTGCTCTCTTTCATTTACGGCCAACATTTAAAGCAATGTGCGCTACCTGTACTTTCGCGCAAGCAGTCCGCATAGTTTGTGGTGTCAGCACTGCAGGACGTAGGCGTGGCTTGTCTGCCCAGCTCGCCCCTCTCCCCGCGGCTGTCAGGGTGTGAGGCGGGGCGTGCTTCCTCTGCTCCCCGCTCCCCCCTCACAAATCTGCCACCTAACAGTTTACACACTGTACGCGGAAGTGCCTTCTTATATTATGTCAGGTATAATCATGGTTAAGATTGGGAAGTTTGGCAAAACGTAATGCGTGAAAGTCGCAGATAATATATGAAGCGAAAACATTGTCGATGCTTGAGTACTACCGACTCGTCAATTCAAGAAACTGGTTCCGAAGTTCAGAAAGGGGGAGCGGAAGTGTTTCACCTGAAACAAAAGTTCTTTGCTATTAAGTCAACTGGTCGCAGAACAAAACTATATTTTCGATTAAACTCCTAATGGCACAATTTGTCGTGATGATGGAGAGAATCATTTATGTGCAAAGAAGACATTATACAAATAGTGAAATACCTACACGTAGCGAGGGCAAATATGTTGTAACTCAGGAGAAAGGCACAAAACTTACTGATTAGTTTCGCGAAATTAATGCGGATTATACCAGTGGAGAAGACAAAATAGGACGTATCACCTATGTCAATGACCTCACGGTGAGGCAAAATGAAAATATACTCAAACAATTCAGTAAAAGAGAGGAACAATAGGTCGAAATTTATCGAGGTGGTATAAAAGAAAGAAACCGGAATCACAGGGAAAGCAAACAAAGAGATTTGAGCTGCGGTTCACCCAATTAGGTCTGAAATTGTGTCTGGCGCGGATACCGCAAGCGACAATTAAAAACGAGCACGGTGAGATTAAACAGGTTTTGCAAAATGAACTCCAGTTTTTGCGTGACAAAGTAAATGCGCAGTTTATCGATTTAAAAAGAGAGGTGGAGAGAGAAGGGCTGGCAGAGAGCTCACTTCAAATTAGTATTCTACCGTCCGAGCAGAAAAACCAATCCTTTGTCCACCCATGTAAGCAATACCTACGGAGCGAGTTCTCATGAAGGCCGTAGCTAACAGTTTAACTACCTTCTTAACCGGTCATGGTAATTGTAATCTAGGCGGTTTTCGATATTCATGCCGAAAAGAGAACATAGAAAGCACGTGTGTTTGTAAAGGGATTCCGTACCATGTTACCCGCATCGTTGACAGGGAGGCAGAAAATTAAATCCGTAGCGGCACACATGCAAGAAAAGCCGACGTCGTGGGCGGCAGAAACCACTGACATATATTACTAAACCGGCATGCCATATACAGTATCATTGGTACCAGTGAAGTCTCGCCGCCATATTTCTATAACGTGAAAGCAGTCGTTTGCTTTATTACAGAAAACATTCATAAAATACGCTGTCTTTAGACTTTTCACATATGAGAAATTCGTCTGATGTATATGGCTGTAATTTTTTCAGCTATATTAAGGTTTGAGACATATAGTAATGAGTTGCACTGATTTCCTGTAATTATTAATCTGTTCAAATTTCATTCAACTACGCATTTTGTAGCAGTAATATGGTCATCATAGAAGTGTAGTTTATCGTTGCATAACACGTACTCTCCTTCTTTTGAGAGTTCTTACGAAATCTGTAGTCTGCTTTGACACATACACTAATGAGTAGCGTTTCCTGTTTTTGTTAATCTGTTACCAGTTGCAATCAACTTAGGTTTTTCTTTTAATAGTATATGTGCTACTTGTCGTAGATAACACATCTCTCTATGAGTGGGATTTTCATACAACTACAGTCTACTTTAACTGTACGTAATCGTAAAATTTTAGCTACCATCCCGGCGGCCTCACATTATTATGTTGGCAACAACAAAACGATAGAAAGCCCTCGCCAAGATAATATATTCTTAGAAATCCACACAAAGTGACCTGATTAGTGTTTCGTACAGACGATGAAGTAAATAAATAATGCTGTACCTGCTCTATGGTTGACAGATTCTTATCTGTACACTCATTCACGCAGCAAAAGTAACTGCCCTCGTAAACGAAGACTTCATGACAAAATATTTACGCTGTCACGTGATCAGCTAATGCCAACGTCACATGACTGACAACATAATGACGTGAACCGGTCAAGACGCTAAGTAAGAATTTATCCTTACGTAACAAGTTCTGCTCATAACACGATGCGACAATGTACGCCTATGTGTTAATGTAATACTGCGGAAGTATTAGTTCAAATTCAAATAATTTTCTATTCAACTAGTAAAGCTTACAACGTTATATCGTATCAGATCATGGTAGTACCGTACGGAAAACTTTTGACGTGAGGTGACGCAAGATGGCGGCGTCAGGCTTCAATCTTAGAGGAATGATTGCCAGTCTGTGGCAGAAACCACTCATTTATGAACTACATACGACGAATCTGAGAAAGCGTTTCTCTCAAAATATTAGTCGGCAGTTCTAAGCCAAGTATCGGCGAGAGGTGTTCAATCCTATGAGTTACAGTCCGTAACAAGGAACGCTCTGGATATGTTTCGGGAGATATTTAAACACAACTCGATACAAAAGTACAGCATAGGATTATGCCTTAGGTATACTCCAGGGCAAACTGCCATCTCGTCTTATGAAGAAGGTGATATACAGTCCCGAAGATGACATTCAATGATATCTTTGGGTGTTCGACTTAACAGAGGTACTAGCAGCAACGGTGGGACAGCTAGCCAGCGTGCCGCGGTACTCACATAGAATGCACCAAATAACACCGCAGAGTAACGGCGTTCAGAACACAAATCGTGGAAATCGTAATAACGGAAATATAGGACTGAATTCAGGAGTGTTAGTTGACTAAATTATGTCCCGGTCCGTCAGCCGTGTAGTCTAACACACCGCTTTCCGAGGCGGGGTGGCGTACCGGCCCCGATTAGGATCCGCCCGGCGGATTAACGAAAGGGGTCGGAGTGCCAGACAGCCCGGATGTGGCTTTTAGGCGGTTTTCCACGTCCCCAAAGGTAAATACCGGGCTTGTCCCCAAGTCCCGCCTCAGTTACATGATTCGCAAACATTTCGTAACACCTTACAGTATCACACACATATAACAGTATACGCAGACATTTGGGGTACACATTTCCTCCCGGAGATCATGAGGTGACGGCAGGAAGGACATCCGGCCACCCTGTAAATATTAATACATGCAAAATCTGCTTTTAACACAGTGTCGACCATGCAAGTGCGGGAAAAGGGTCTAAGAGAAAGAAGAAGTTATCGGACTAAATTTTGACAACAGACATCCACCCAGTGACATACTACAGAGACATGGAAGACATTCTCTGTAGAGGGGAAGCAAAATCAAAATCAGTGGGGGAACACATTTCCGCCGGCCGCGGTGGCCGAGGTGACTAAGGCGCTCCAGTCACGGTCAGCACGGCCACTACGGTCGGGGGTTCGAATCCCCCCTCGGGCATGGATATTTGTGCCGTCCTAGTTTGTAAGTAGTTCATAAGTAGTTTGTAAGTTTAGGGACTGATGACCCCGTAGTTAAGTCCCATAAGCTTAACGAACATTTGAACATTTGAACACATTTCCGGGGGCTGAATGATTGGCAAATTAGCAATAATGGTAACCACTATCGATCATGCAATGCCCAGAGCTCTCACCACGATAGACAAAACAACCACCCGGGTCCGAAAAGAATTGCTGAGATACTGGAAAATTCACCCTAGCACCCTTGTATCAAACTACGTACCGGTGTTTTCCAGCTGCCAGGTATTGATCATGGCAATGAGTCGAAACAGCGGTGATGCACGTAAGGTAGCGTTATTAAAGTACAACATTGGTATGTATATACCCAGGATATTAGAAGAACCGACCATCCGTAGCGATACTTCAGGATAGCGGATTCGGGCTATGTGGTACAATAGCGGGGATAACCACTGCTGTTAAAACGGATATTGGAGCTAATATGAACGTTATGAGTGAGGGTGAAGGTGCCCTCTTTGCCATTGTAGAATTTTATTAAGGGATACAGAAGCTCGTAGAAAAATGACGCCTATTTTATGGTTAATGTTGAATTTGAGACCAACACAATTTGAAGTGTACGTTTCTCGTTGTGAATGAGTTTGTGGTACTTTGTGTGTTAGGTATGGCCTTTATTGGGCGAGGGAGCGCAATTATCTACCTTCGTCAAGGTAACTGTTGTGTTCACACAGAAGGGACGATATTAGTATTGTGACGCGCACCAATGCCTGACACACCTGGTTATGTTAAAAAAAAAATGATTAGTCTCTTGATATCGGGGTATAGACGATCAGTTCACGGACGTCGAGAGGGAGTAGCCGAGCGATCTGGAGCACTACGTTGCCGATCGCGTGGCCCAAATGTTAAACATTTCTCAAAGCAATTGGCGATCTAAATTGTTACTTGTTGACAAATATATACATATCAAGATCATATAATACCAAGCCGGCCGCGGTGGCCGAGGTGACTGAGGCGCTCCAGTCACGGTCAGCACGGCCACTACGGTCGGGGGTTCGAATCCCCCCTCGGGCATGGATATTTGTGCCGTCCTAGTTTGTAAGTAGTTCATAAGTAGTTTGTAAGTTTAGGGACTGATGACCCCGTAGTTAAGTCCCATAAGCTTAACAAACATTTGAACATTTTTTTATAATACCAAGATTTAGTATTTTTCATTTAGAGATCTGAAAACGATATGAATTTTTCTGCAGCAGGTTGTCTGAAATGAAACAATAAACAAACGATCGTGGCATCCACATTTCTCAACAAATAACATTTTATTACTTACATTAATTCAGTGATTACCTAAATATGGACACCAAACTCACATTTCTCACATTAAACACCGTGGAATTGCTCCCTCGGGACACAAGGATCCACATCGAGCAAGCCAGACAAACTCCTTTTCTCACTCATCAGCACCCTGCATCAATATTCCAACTTCATCAATAACACAAGTCGCGTAATGAAGGAATTGCATGATTATTCTTATGATAAATATAGTAATACAGATGAGAGATTGAATGCCATCTCTCAAGCCCTAGCCGGCTGCGGTGGCCGAAGAGACTGAGGCGCTTCAGTCACGGTCTGCACGGCCACTACGGTCGGGGGTTCGAATCCCCCCTCGGGCATGGATATTTGTGCCGTCTTCAGTATAAGGTAGTTGATAAGTAGTTTGTAAGTTTAGGGACTGATGACCCCATAAGCTTAACAAACATTTGAACATTTGAAGCATAGTAACACAGAGCGGCAAACAATCGCATTAAAATCTGCGTGCGTAACTTAATCAAGAATATAACCAATAGAGTGAGGTTGGAACTCGTAACTTTAACTCAACGCAAATGGTGGACCAGCAAGGGGGACGGCACGGCATAATAAACCTGCCCCCCGCAGGTTAAATAACAGTGGATGAATGAACACACCGGAAAGGATGAGGGAGAACTTGGTGGAAACGAAACAATTGTCAAGTTACATTCACGACGTGGGCAGGAACATACATGTAAACAAACGGGAACCAGCCAGACACACTCACTGAACAAATTTGAAAAAAATATTTTGAAATAACCTTACGGCAATCTTTATCAAAGGCTGCGATGAACACCGAAAAGGTTAATTTCGTTCATTTAGGTCATTCAAATCAAATAATACCAAGACGAACACTGTAGTCAAGCCGCTGGTGCTCAACTATCAAGAACTACATACACTCAAATAGTATGTACCAGACGCACGTCAAATCATGGCAGCATACAGGGGGAACTGTAACAAGTAAAAGCGCCCAGAAAAGAAATGCGCTAGTAAAGGCGCGCTTAACTGAAGGATTCCAAATTGAAACGGCATGTGCTTCCTCAATAACTCAAATTAATGCTTTTCCTCCGATGGTGAGCTGAACGGCGAGGCATGAAACTTCTGCCGAAGTTGGTAACCAAAAGTACACCGTCAGGCGACGTGAGCTGCTGTTAAAGTTGCACCTCCACTCTCACTAGCACACACACAGGGTCTCACGCCACAACCAACACCACCTAGAAAACAAGGCCTCACAACTGCCTACGACACACGTAAAGGTTGCGGCCGCCAGCTGACTGGCTGGCCGCTGGGGCACGCCCACCGCCGCGTAGCGGCCGGCCAGTCTGCTTGCGTTCGCGGCTTTTTTGGTGTGACGTAGGCACGGCCAGTTGTGAAGCCTTGTCTTCTACGTAGTGTTACCACAACACTGCAAAACTTGCCTATCGTGTGAGGCCCAAGATGGACGAAGAACTAGCAAGTTGTATGTATCGTAAAGGGTGTATTTGTGGTCTGTGCCGACGACTTCGACAGACTCCATGCCATCTTGCGGTCTTTCGAGAAGGCGGCGGGGTCGCTCGTCAGTGCCCAGAAAACTGTACTGCTCCCTCTCACATGTCAAGCGCGCTACTGGAAACGCGACTGGTTTTGCGTTAAACAGCAGCTTAAAGTGGTGGGTGTCGTCATGTGTGACTCTCCGCTGCGCTTGGCGGCACAACTGGCGCGACACTTTGATAAAATCCGGGCCGTCCGTACGATACCCTCGATGCGGAACCTCATCCACACCGACATCCTGTCCAAGGCCTGATACTTGGCCCAGGTACTGCCGATCCCAATGGCAGCGAGCGCGCCGTTAAGAAGGCCATCTACTGGATGCTGTGGAGAGGCGAGATTTTTAAGGTATCACTGCAGACCTGCACCCTGAGCACAACAGAGAGGGGCCTTGGACTGGCGGACTTTTCCTCCAAGTGCGCGGCGCTCCTCCTGGACGCGAGTTGGTGCGCAGAAACTCCCGGGCTCCCACAAGGACGCGCTGTTCTCCAGGTACCGCCCGTCGTCGCTGGCCGCCCCCGGCCCGTCTCGCTCGCCGACATCCCGCACACCCTCGGCTACGTGCGCCAGTACTTCTTCCACCGCAGCTACGTGAAGATGAGCACCTTACGGACGAACGACGTTCCAAAGATTTCGTCGGAACTCCGTGGCATTCGTCCCAGGAATGAATGGGAATTGCGCCTACACAAGTGGATTGGAAGTCTGTCTTGATTAACATCGCCTCCCCTGTCGTTCTCCCCGCAGTTCGTGCGACGTGGTACAAGGTCGTGAACCATACCATAGCGACCAATTCCAAACAGGGTGTCATCCACCTTATCCACCGTGTGTGACCTCTGCAGGGTGCAAGACACGGTGGAATATCGGTTTGCGTGTCGAAGGTTCCACTGCATTTGGGACACCGCGAGGGTGATGCTGCGGGTCATTGACAGAGACCCGATGACGAGCATCACGGTGGAGGACACCAGCACTTTTTTTTACATATTATGGGAACGACAGTGACTGGAATAAACATACCCGGTCTAGTTTATACCAAAAAAATTGTTAAATTTCTTCAAATAGCAATTAAACATGCTTACACGAAATGCAACCTGACTTAGGATATTAATTCCACTCATGTGAAGTAGTATTGTGATACAATGACGACGTAAAATTGTAGAGCGAAAAAATAATAATTATTGATAAAAAAAGTAAAGGTAAATTAAATCGTACACCCTATGCAGAATGTGTTCTGCTAAGAAAGTTTTTGGTTCCTCTTATTCTACTGCTACTTCTAGCTTTATTTATTTATTTATTTTTAAGACCGTTATCTATCCATTTACGAGGAGAGACCTCTGATGATTGTTTTAAGTAAGAACATGATTCCTTCAAGACTTAATATTACACGATTATGCAGAGGTTCTCGATAAGGTTTTGTTTCCATAGTTTTGGTTTCAGACTGCCCAGCAGACGGTAAACGATAATAATAATAAAATAGTTGACTTTCATTGAAAAAAAAAGCTGGCACGAAGCGGGAGACCCGGTTTCGATTTCCGGCTCGACTCACATTTTCACTTGTCGCTATTGCTAAATGTCAATCCCCCCATGCAGCCACTGTCAATCCTTTCTTTTAAAATCCTTCTTCCTTCCCATCCTTTATCGATATTTGCAACTTTCATTGTTGCCGTGGTGAATTAAGTAAATATCTATTTCTAAGGACACAGACATTTCACGCGTGTAAAGCTCTTGGCTGTCATTATCGCTTTCACACCCGGCACTGATTTTTCCTTGCTCGATCAAATATTGTCAACAACAAATGAAAATATGTTTAACCAGGTTGTAAGCACTCAAAACTTATTTTATTATTAAAATGATGGAATGCCCATTCATAAACTACAGGAGCAACAGACGAAGGAACATACCCAAAAACATACAGAAACTATGTAGAAAACTGTGTAATTCAAGGGAATTCCAGGATTGATCATCTGAAGCATCACTCTTCGGGTAGCCAAGTGCCATTAGTGAGGAATTTTGTTTCTGTATAAAGACACTGATCATACAACGCAAAACAGTATTTGTCGTTTTATTACTACGATTTGCGCAATTAAATATGAAACACATTTAAGGCATACTTCAGGCGCAAAAACCTGATCAGAAAATATACACTAAATCATCATGCGTTAATCTCCTATTTTATTTGGCTTCAATACTATTACGTAAAATATGGGTGACAGTACTGTTTACATTGTGCCACTGGTGTAAATGCGTCATGTCACAAAATACATTATACGTGTGAAAAATTCAATTATTGTAATTAATTACGTAATAGATTTAATCATCTATGTCACTGTTCAGGTATAAATAATAGTGAGCAACGCTTCTCAAGGTGGCTGTTGGTCTGGTCTAGGTCGATGAAAGACACTTTGTAAGAGATACGTAATATTAGTAGAGGCGTCGTTAGACTGTCTTGTTAAATGCGATCTGAAAAATAGATAATGTGTGTGTCATGTGGAAAGGTTGCAATTTTTTTTAAATATACATATAGAACATACTTGTGTGATTTTAATTTCCTAATATGTGTTGGTCACCCACGTGAGACATTTCAGCAAATCTTAACAATTGTCGCAGTGAGCAGCCACGGCCCGTTATCCCAGCATTCCACCGCCGTTACGCGGAAAATTAAAAATTACAATTAAATTAAATCTGTGTTGAGCGATAATCAGTGATGAGAGGAATTAAATCTTTATTTCAGCTTTCCTTAGGTGCCGCTGTTAACATCGGTGGAATATTTTGCAAATTGTTACAACATTATTGCAATGTAATTAGGGTTACGACGCACAGAAGTGACACTATTGAATTTCAGTAAGGAAAGAATTATTCCAATTACTAACTATTGGTCGGTGAAATTAATAAAAACCCAAGGGATAGTCAGTCAGTTATTTCGTAATAGCATTCTCACTTACTTGAGATCAGTGTTATTCTTTTAAAGTTTAGATATAGACAGAATCATTTTAATAGATATAGACAGAATCATTTTATAATTAATTTAGAAACAGTGTAGTACGGGCTTTTGTTTCAGAAACACTTTCATAGTTGTAAAGTGGGACACTGGTTTAAAAAATACTTGAAAAATAATATATTTAAATAACTAGCCAATGCGATAACAAATAAAATAAAAACAATAATTACAAATGAATTTTCTAAGTCTATCAGCTCAGATAAAGCCCAAAGTCATATGTAGATTATTTAATTCCACAGGCAAGTGAAAATTAAATAAATAAATAAATGTTTTATACATCGAGTATTTTCACAGACACTTGATGTCAAGAGTTCTGTCACGTGTGTTGACTACCCTCAATACGGCAATTGTGTTTATATACGTTGCCGAAAGGAGCGCTGTAACCGGTGTGTTAGCCAATCTATGAAATTTCAGCGCTTTGTACCAGACAGAACAGAGCTATACACTTCTCGACTGTTAACTGTCACAGCACATCGAGCCAAGCGCATCTATCACACGTGATGTGCGTTTGGGCGTGACCTCCAATGAAGCGAGCTGTTGCACGTGGGCGCAGCAGTTGTCACGTGGGTAGCAGCTGTCACACACAGCCCACGCTGACATCGGACTGTGCTTACGCAGTGCAAGCACGCGGCGTCAGCGTGCGAAAAATTATATAGAAATTAAAATACTGACAATATATATATATAAGAATAAAAGACCAAATGAAATGGATATTCAGTATATGACACCGAGCAATTCATCTATTGTAATTCCATGTTTGATCAAGTAATGATGCGGGAGAGATCGAATTAAAATGATTACCGCAATTTTAATAAGAAGTGGTTTTAATTTTTCATACTTTCTAATCGAACTAAAATCAAGTAAATCTAGTAACTAATAATATAGTGTCAAATAGATGTCCATTTTTAAACTTCACTTAAAATTATTTACCAGTTACCTTCTCTATTATCTACCTTTTTATTTAGAAGTTACGTTATTCATCTTAACGAATACTATGAAATGAAACAATATATAATTAGATTGGATGAATAAGGGACGGACCAATCCCAATACTGATATGAAAAATCGAGAGACATTTGTTAATATCAGGCGAAACGAATTCGCTTGCTGTACATTAGTAATAGACAAATTAATAGGTTACTAAGAAGAAGCGACGTCTCAGAAATTCACAGAATAATCCCCAATCTCAGATAAAATAATTTCTCCTTTCTTTTTTGACAGTGATATTTTAAGTAAATTTAATAAAAAAGACAAATACGTAAAATAGTTCCTATGAACAACATTGCTGAAGGTATATGACTAAACAGAAATAAAGTACCGTAATTCTTTCATTTGTATGAAGCAGCCAAAAGATACTGTCTGGCGCATGGATTAGACGTAAGGCTGTAGAGTAATTTCTTTCAAACTACAGGTTCACGTTTTCACGATGGTAGCAAGAGCGAGGCTGATTTTTGGACGTCAGAATTATCTAACCAACTAGTCTCTTCTAGTTATAACGTCTCTTGCCAAGCATCTTAGTGGTGCTGATATTAGTTACAGATATCATAAATTTCAAACTAAATTATCTGGAACTGTAAAAGCTGTCATACCGCCTTCACAAGTTACTCCAATCTGCTGACGTGACATTCTATGGAAGTAGCCGTTAAGCATAATTATTTATACCACTGTTGTTTGTGCAAATTAAATGTCTGCGGACATAATCCATTTTAGTTATTAAATTAAACAGGACTTATTCTTATCCCGTGAAGTCTTTTAGGGTCACACAGGTTATGGGAAAATTAATTTGATTTAGCGGCCAATCCGTTTAACATTATTATGCCGCAGCCTATTCTACCTTTCATTTTCTTCATTTAATTTTCAAGGTTTTAAGGTGTTCAGTATGGAGTCTGCTTTGATGCAGGTCTCCGCCATACTCAATCCTGAACAAGTCTCTGCATCACCTAATAAGAGCGGCAAAACCCAGCCATCTGTATCTGCTTACTGTATTCGTCTCTTGGTTTCCCTCTGCGACTTCTACGCCGCACGCTTGCCTCCATTGCCAAATTTACGATTCCTTGATGTCTAAGAATGTGTCCTACGGATCGATTTTTTTTTCTTTTAGTGAAGATATTCCCAAAATTTAGTTTCACCACAAAACTGTTCCGTACCTCCTCATAAGTTATGTGATCTATCCACCAAATCTTCTGCAATTTTCTGTAGCACCACTTTTATAAAACCTCTATCCCCTTTCTGTCTGAATTTAGGAAATTCTCGTTTTCAAAACCGCTTTTCTCCCCGTTGACATTCTTCATTTTATATCCTTTGTACCACCATCATCATACGTTATTTTTCTGTCAAGTAACAAAAGTCATCTGACACTGTGACCCGTGGATTAGGAACCAAGCTTGATCTTTTACCACCAACCAGATTTAATAACGATTTCAGACAACACAACGGTGATATGACAGATGTTTTCACAAATAAGTTACAATATAATCCATTTTATTGCAGCAATAAAAAAGACATATCCTTTTAAGAGAACAACAGATATTTGAAAATTTTTACTCCGTTTTGAAGTTTGCTAAATTCTATGAAAACCCTTGGGAATGCTTAGCGATTTGCTTATCAAAAGGGGTTTGGCTTTTAAACAATTTTATGATCAACTAGCAAACCCGCAACGCTTCGCAGTAGCTAATGTGTATAAGAATATATACCATAATCTCTTCTTCTCCCGATGTTTATCTCTTCCTGCCCCTTTGTCCCTCTCCTCCTTCCCATATCTTCGCACCACTTCCTCTTATCCCACGACATATCCATGTTCTCTCCTCTCCTCTTTGCGTCTTTATCATCCACCTTTATAAAATCCATTTCATTCCTATATTTTTATATCCTCTTTTCTCGCTCTCTGATCTTACTCATTATTGAAATCGGGACATTGATTGGGAATAGAAGTCCAAATGGATGGGTAAATCAATTGGTAACTGGTTATTAAAGAGACCTTACGAGCTGCTCTATCTGTGATGTTAGTAGCTTCAATGGCCCCACTTTTAATGGTTGTTTTGTTAAAAATGACTGGGAAGAGGGAAACAAAACCGCAATGTTTTCAGCATAGCTTAGCGTTTTTCTCGCAGCGAGCAGAACAGAATTGTTTTTCACAAGAGGTATATATCTTCTTGAGACTACCTGGAAATGAATTAAAAATAATTGTAACATGATCATTAATGACATATGAAACAAAACAATTAATTAAAATAAGTGGAATGGAAATACAACGCTTCAAAAGTCATTCTGTTGCACTCATTTCTTGTCTTATGAAAATCTAATTGAAACTCGATTAACATATTTCCTACATACCGGTAAAATTTTACAATCCGCGACACATGCGTGATATAGCTATGTTGGCAACAGCTGTTGGATCGTGGGAATGAAGCTGATCAATCGTGCGAAGCGTAAGATAGCCAATGACATTTTAGATGGCGACAGCTTGTTCCGAAGCGAACTGATGCATCCGCTGCATAAACGACTGCTTGACCGTATCTGAACGCCAAATTTTCAGTTCTAATCGTCACACGTGGCCGTCTGTTTTGTCGACGACCCAAATTATTTTGTGTACAGCTGCAACTGAGCGAGTCGAACTCGACTGAACCCGTTGTTACAGAGTCATAACGGAGAATTAGAGTTTCTTTCCCAATTTACCTCCAAGCTCTGTGTACGATCTTCGTCGGTCTCATTGACTTCTACGATCATGTAGTACAATTGCGTTGCTCGGACGCTGACCGACATAACCACGCCGCAATGGAGGCATTGTTCTTAAAAAACACGATCTGTATTCAATTTGTTTGTAACACTTAAAAATAACATGAACTGACATCAATTCCACTTTTGCAACACTCCAAATATATGATCACCACCGATAACACCACGGAGGCAAAAATAATACGGAGGGACTTGTAAATCTGTCTGGTTGTTTTTACGTCACTGACGTATTTCTTATCTCTGTTACAGCGTATTTCGTTGCTAGGTGAGTAAGCGAATGATCCCAGCTGGAAACGTACTTTCAGTTTTTCTCAAATTTAATATTTTCCGGCAGATTTTTCAAAAATTTTCTTTCATACAAACCTTGCAAGGATAATTACTAACAGATTAAAGAAGATCAGAGAAATCGATGAAGCCATTCTCAAGTGATGTGCTTTCATGCATGTGGCAATCCATTTTTATTAATATCTATTTACTATCATAGTGCAACCAACAAGGTTACGAATTTGAACAATATTACAAAATATATACATGTGGCGTCTGTCCCGAAAGAACAGACGTCACTTCTGATCCTGCAGTTGTTATTCCTTAATATTCACAGAATATATGACATCAACTGCGATTGGGCAAAGCTGAAAATGTGTATCCAGCCGGGATTCGAATCCGGGTCTCCTACTTTCTAGGCAGTTGCGCTGACCCTTACACCACTGGGGACACAGTGATCACCGCCCCTGCAAGGACTACCTAAGCACGCCTCCCGTCAGATATAACTTTCCAGCTTCACCCTGCCCACAGTATTCAAAATCGTAGTTATAAAACTAAGTCCCGTAAGAGTAAGGGCTTTCAAACTTGCCCACCCCTCCCCACTAACGATAGGACCACGGGCCAAACTCATTGTATATCTATATCCATGGAATTATGTAACATAAAATCCTGTTTATCTTTCAACCGAACTTCACTAATCCCTACTACATACAGTTTCAACCTATCCACTTTCCTTTTTAAATTTTCTAACCTCCCTAGCCGATTACTTAATCGAAAATCCCATGTTCTGATCTGTAGAATGGTACTGTTGCCTTTAATGATGGTGACATCCTCCTGACTAGTATCAAGGAACTGTTCCCTGGGAAGACGGCGGTTTCTCACTTTTCTATCTCCATGAGTAACGCTCTGCCACTACGCCAAAGTCCAGAGACGATAGTTACCTGTCTATTTCTGTCGACATTTCCGACAGCATGGTGTTAGCATTAGCAAGTGTATGGGTCGACTGCTAATTAGGTTCATCGTGTGAGCACTGTGTGTTGAGACTAACTTGTACGGAGTACAGTATTAAAGTTGGTGCACGTTTTGAAACAACCCGCCGCCTGCCCTTTTTTACCCAAGGAGGTTAAAATAAAGGGAGATGGCGTTATGTATTCCAAGCCTGTCCGCCATCTTGGTTTGTTGTTGAATGCTTTTTCTCCGATAAAACTATGCTTTAAGTCGACCTTCTTACTGTTAATGCAATGAATGGACGGTCAGTGCAATGTCTGTACTTAGAAACAATATACTTTCTTGAATCAATAGTAATAAATACTTATCATAATATACTTTAAAACTTAATTTTAACTGCTAATTTGCACTTTTAACACGTTGTAAATCACTGAAAACCGTCGGACGTTTTATTCCCGTTTTAAGTGACCCGAAACATCAGCTCTACTAACACGTCTCCAAGACACAGCAATATGGCGGAGACAGGCTTCACTTTTTCAGCGCAAGGGCGTCTCCCTATACTCTAACTCCTTGGTTTTACCAGTCTGCCCAGTCTACGAACCCTAACATCTTGATGAAGGATAGTCGCACAACCGCTCGACTTTTAGACCATTAACTGTGGACATTCACTAACGCACGCCTCGAATGGATAGCAAATGCTCGTGGCGAGCCGATGGGCTCTCGGTTAGTCTCAATTAGATGACTCGCCCCCCATTTTACACATAGACAGCTCTGTGACATGTTATGCACCGTGAGTGTGTATGACTAACATTCACTCGTCGCCCGGTGTCGCTGCTAACGCCCGAAAACGTTTATATCGTTAGTAGGTAATTGGTAATAACGAAACGATGAAATTCATTATTAATTACATATAGGTATCGGAATTATTAGTAGAGTACTTTTTCAATATGAGGATAGATAGTAATCACAAGGCTGGAATAGCTGACCGGACACTGTACCGATGGTTAGCAAAGAGATTACAATGACCCGTTGGAATAAGTAATGCTGCCTACCCGCAGAGCTTGGAGATTCCAACAGAGTATGGTGTGTTGGGTAGTATGTTTTGTCACAAACTCGCACATAGTGTGGTACCATATTGGATTCCAGACTACTATACCAGCCTTACTGCAGGGTCCAGCTAAGGAACTATATCTTAGGATACAGTTCCAAACACGACCAGTGATGATTTACATTTTATTTCAAATGTTCAAATGTTCGTTAAGCTTATGGGACTTAACTACAGGTCATCAGTCCCTAAACTTACAAATTACTTATGAACTACTTACGAACTAGGACGGCACAAATATCCATGCCCGAGGGGGGATTGGAACACCCGACCGTAGTGGCCGTGCTGACCGAGACTGGAGCGCCTCAGTCACCTCGACCACCGCGGCCGGCCCATTTTATTTAAGAAAAGAAATAAAATTAAGAAAAGTTCCATGTGACACACCATTTTCAAAGTGTCAACACAATATACGTCCCTCGCAAAGTGATTTCTCGCACTTTCTTTTGTTTCCTGCCCCCAATATGGTTTCTCCGCTGTGAATTTCGGTCCTGGGAGTGAGGTGCTGCAATACCGTATATATCATGAAGACTATTTTGCGAAAGTCTGAAGTCCACCAAGTAATCCCCTACTAAAGTAACGATTGGAGATTCAAAGCTTGGCTGCCAATTGCTGCCACGAACTGGTTTCAATCAAAGCACAATTTTTGATCGGCGTTTTTGATCATTATTGTTTCATGCTAGCACTTCCGTTCACTGGACTCTGAAACGACTGATGTTTAAGTCCAGTGGCTAGGTTTTAAGACGACCGGTCTTTTACGAACGATGCTGTGTCTTCACTTCTTGATATATCAGCAAACCCGTCATTACCACAGATTAATGGAAGACGATTTTTAGATCAGCGTATGGAATATTATCACAAGTCGCACTACACCTCACAGTTCATACCCCGTCACTTGCAGAGTGCTGGACAGCCAGGAGGCGAGCACTGGAAATAGGGCGATGCATAAAGCAAATGTATCATGGGCTTCCCGGACGCTAATCCAATTGTTGTATACAAACTGGAACTTATGTATTAACACATTGTAGTTCCAAACCTAATTCTCCCTTCACCATCACTAAGACCAGTTGAGGCTATGGACACATCGTAGCAAGAGACTGTTCACCTGTTGTGGTATGAGTCGCCACACTGAACCTGCACTCGGTATCATGATTTGCATGTATTACCTCTCTTAATTGTCGGCAGCCTTTAGTCCTCTCATAGCTTCGGAGCTCACCGACGGCCGTTTTGAATAATGGTAATGCGTGTCCACATGTGGCAAGCATTGTTCAAGACTTCTTCATCGCTCATTTTCTCGCACTTTTTCCTCGGCTTCGCTGTCCTCCACATCACTCGCATATCGAAAACGTTTCTAATTCTTCATCCATACTCCGCAATCCACCTCATGGTGTGTAGCAGAGTGGACTTCGTGTGTTATTGTCACATCCGCCTCCTGCAACGGTCATGAATGGTTTGCTGGTTTGTGGGATAAACGATTGGAGACAGTCTGATGTAATCTTCGTGGTCGTTCTGAGAGATACATAGGAGGGAGCAACATATTACTTGACTATTCGTGATATATTTCAGACAGCCCGTACTGTGATACAAACGTCTTTGTTGCAGCTTCGCCACTAAAGTTTCCTAATCATCTCTAAGATGCTTTTTGCTTACTAAATTACACCGTAACCAGACGTGCTGCTCTTCGTTGTTTATTCCTCTACATCTACATTTATCACATTTAAGTGCCTTGTAGAGGGTTCATTAACCACTTTCATAACCTTTCTCTACCGTTCCATTCTCTAATAGCGTGCGGAAAGAAAGAACACCTAAATCGTTCCAGTTTCGATCTGATTTCTCTTATTTTATCGGGAAGGTCATGTCTCCCTATGTAGGTGGGTGTTAGTAAAATCATTTCACATTTAAAAGCAAAAGTCGGTGATTGAAATTTCGCAAAAAGAACTTGCCGCAACGAATAACGTCGTTCTCAAATTGTGCAACATTTCCGTGACGCTTTCCCTCCTGTAACGTGATAAAATAAAACGAGCTGCCCTTCTCTGGACCTTCTCAATGTATTCCGTCAGTCTCACCTGGTGAGGGTCTCACACTGGGCAACAATACTCCAGAAGAGGATGCACAAATGTGATGTAGGCAGTCTCTTTGGTGCAGCTTTCGCATCTTCGAAGCGTTCTGCCATTGAAAGGTAATATTTGCTTCGTCTTCCCCACAATATTTTCTATGAGGTCTCTCCAGTCTAAGTTGTTCGTAATTGTAACTCCTAGATATTCGGTAGAATTTACGACTTTAAGTTTCGACCGATTTGTCGTGAAATTGAAGTTAAGCGGATTTCTTTTAGTGCTCATGTGTATTACTTCACACTTTTCTTTATTTAGTGTTAATAGCCAATTTTTCCACCGTGTAGAAATATGGTGTAAATCGTTTTGCAGTTGCTTTTGATCCTCTTTTGACTTCATTAACCGATAAGCGACGGTATCATCCGAGAACAGTCTAAGAGACCTACCAACCCTACCTCGTACAAGTTCCACAGTAATGACCAATACCCAAGCAAAGGCCTGAAAAGAGTTTTGAAACGTGCTTCTGTTGTTGAAGTATTACACGTTCTGAGTAATCTTCCAAAGAATATCGGTCTGGCATCTGCCTTACCCACGATTAATTTTAAATAGCCGTTGCTTTTCAAATCGTTCCGCTTGTCTGCTCCCAGATATCTTACGGAAGTAACTGCTTCCTTGTTTGTCCTGTTTTTCCATAGTCATATAATAAAGGAACTTTCTTGCAAACGTCATGTGAAAGTCTCCGAAAATCTCATAAACTCGAACATAAAACGTGTCCCAAAATTCTACAAGTGACCGATATCAGAGATACAGGCCCACAGTCATGTGCATCGGAACGACTACTATTCTTCAAAATGGAAACGACCTACCCCTTTTTTAATCCTCAGGAGAACTTCGGCACACTTGTTCTACAACGGGGTGAGTTCCATCGCATACTCAGTGTAAAAATGATTTGGTATCACGTTCGTTTTCGTACTGCGTGTAATCTCTGATTCGTATTTCATATCCTGACTCCATATGACGTTATTCTAATGTCTGACATTTTGTTGTGCTGCCATGGTTCAGAGGAAGTACTGTGGAATCATCATCTGTAAAACAACTCTGGTAAAGGCATTTAGTAATTTAGCCTTGATGTGTTATCCTCTCTGTCAGTGACATTACGGCCACCGAATGTCTGGATATCTGGTAACGAAACGTTTACCTATTCGATGAACGACTTTTTTTTAGGATTTTCTGCCAAGTCGGTACACAAAGTATTGCTCTCAAAGCTGTTGGGCACCTCCTGCATGACTGGATTTTTGCTAATCATGGCATCGTATAATTTCTGTTTGTCTACAATACTTTGGCTACGTTTAGGTTTGCAATGTAGTTCGCTTTGCTTTCGTAACCTACTCGGTTGTTGAACCACGGTAGATCTTTCCCATCTATCATACAAAAATATCTAAAAAGTATTTTACCGTGCTCTTAAAATTCGTCCAAAGTTGCTCAAAACTGTCAGTGTTAGAGGCGAAACTCTCGCATTGAGCAGTTAAGTACTCGGTAATTTGACACTTTTTGATACCGCTAAATAAGAAAATCTTCCTACCTTTCTAGATTTTTCGATTTACAGTATTATCCATTGATACTGTAACAGACTCATGATCGCTGATGCCCTATTTTTCGATAGGTGACTCGAAAGTTTTGGGTATTTTTGTCATCAAGAGTTGTAACACATTGTTTGCACTAGTTCGCTATCTATTTTATTGCTCTAGATAATTTTCGGATACAATACTTCAAAAAAGATGTTCCAGTCTAAATCTGGTCATTTAAAATCTCCATATAAAACTGTAACTGACTAGGGCATCTGCAGGAAATATTTTCCTTGTTTGTCCTCAGGTGTTCCGCCACTACTGATTCTTCTTCCAGTATGTTTTATCACTTTTAACACTGACCCTCTCCCAAATAATTTCACACACCGAATCTGTACGAATTTCACATAATAGTATTTTTATTGCTTAAAATATGGCTGCCCTTTCAGTGTTCGTTAATGACTTAGAAACATTTGCCCCATATCACATCACCCGCCACTGCAACCAACTACGTCAATTTGTAGAGACAACGTGGCCTGCCTTACCTCCATAACAGTTCGAGAATCGCTTTGATTCAATAACGAGTCGTGTAACAAGCAGTGACGCCAACACTCAGTGATTTCGTTATCTCCATTACTTCACATGCCGCAGTATTTTCAAACATGTGATCTTTGGTATTCCACAACTAAATTTGTCTGTTATATCTCCTCCATTTTGGCGATGCATTTTGGATGACCATCCGTGTATATTTAACAGTATACTGTTTCTGTCGTTGAACACATATTTCCCACTTTATTATTGTACGATAGAGAGGATATGTTGCTCTTCGTGCAGAATTTCGAAACAATTTCAGAGAGCCTTCGCTGATGATCAAAAGACTGTACAATTGGAAATTAACTTAGCTATGCTCATGTTTGCCTCAATTACGCAACTTCGATTATTCGAATTCCTAGCTGCACAGCGCTGTCACCGTGTACATAAAGTACAGATAACTCACGAAACGAGCTGGTACGACCAACTGGAGCCCTTTCAAGTGCATATTGCATACACTGGGCGCTCCTATTTCCTCCGGTCTGTTTCTGGAAACAACGAGCGAACCGACCAACAACTAGGATAAAAATTAAAAAAAAAAAAAAAAAAAAAAAAAAAAAAAAAAAAAAGTTCGCTCTCATAATTATGTTTATGTGAGCATTCCAATACAAAACATTTCATAGTGCAACTTTTTTTAAACATTCTTGAAAGTCTAAAGATGTTTCGTGTGCAGTTTCACGCTTGCAACCTTCCTATTATCTGAACCACAGCTCAATCATTACGATTGTTCCCAGTAAGCTATATGAACAGAGAGCTCGATCCTTATGCTTGGTCCAGCAAACTTGCAGATAATGTGAAAGTATTTTTCGTACTTTTACTGAAGGATACCTGTGCATTTTGTCTGTAATTTATTTAAATAGGTTGCAAATATTGAACTGGTGGTTAAGAAATAAATTTTCAGTTACTAAACTATGTACTGAAAAGTAAAAGACAAAATCTCTAAATTCAAACTCTGTCGCTCTCACAGTTGCTCTTCTTTCACCATAAATAGTTCGCTGAAACGAAACTAAAATCATTATACACAAGCATTTTCACTGTTTTCATCGTCGCTTTGACTGTAATTGCTTAAAACGATACGGTGTCACCATAAAATTCATTGAAAGTATGGTTTATGACATACACTTTGCTTTACGAAGTTACTAGTCATTTCGTTCACCCTAAGTTATCTACACTGATACCCCTCGACACCGTCAGGAGGGAAGTACCATCCGGATTTGATAGCAGATTTCTGTTCATTGTCATAATGTGCCGTAACAGAATGATGGCTCCCAAACAAAGGAATGAGAAAGACGTTCTGGCAAAAAGTACGAAGTCTTTGGTATAAGACTTTGTTACTGAGAAATTCAATTGGATGATTCCGAAAACAGAGGATTCAACAAAGGCTGTGATACAGTTGTGTTTCCACCCCAGTGCAGGTCTCGTACGGGGATCATAGTCAGACCGTGAAAACAAGGAGAAATTGCAGAATATATCGAGGCAAGAAGAAGACAGACATCCTCGTCCCACACGTTCTAAAGTTCAGATAAACAGAAATACTAATACGAAGTATTCACACTTGAATATAATTTGATATTACGGAGACATTATATTTGCAGATGTTGGTGTTGTTTCCAAAATGCGAAATACAACCATAATGTATCGTTTACTTCTTATGATCTATTAAATCGGATAATTTTCTTAGCCGGAAAATAACTGCAAGAAATGTTCATGCACACACGAGATATCTGGTAAGATTGACAAAGAAGTGGAAGCAGAAAAAGTAGCAATTTACTTTGATTTTTTAATTACAGAATCCAGTAACAGATACGACTGTAGTTACTTTGAAATGGAAATCGGAATGATACTATTTATAAAATCAAAGCATCACTTTTCCGATTATTCGATAATTATTTGGCACATGGGTTGATCTATATTTTTATAGAAGTGTTATTTGAAGATCTGAACGTGATGATCAGTATTGTACAAAGTAAAGAAATCAAGACACACACTCACACACACTTTATATAGCAAATGCAAGTGGTGCCATTTCAAACACCTTCAAAACCCAACATTTGGCATTAAAATGCTCCCTCATGTTGCAAGCAAACGCCAATTTTGAGAGGTTGTGGCCGATCAGTCCATATTAAATTTCACGCGCGAAATGCAAGACAATATTAAATATACGGTTTGCAACACAACAAAGCCATGTAAAGGAGCTAAATGTGGAGAAAACTTACACAGGCCCTAGTCTATATTTAAAGAATTACACACCCATCAAAAGTAGATTACTGCCTTGTGTTGGTAACACTGCATACTGAAATCGGTAATCTTGACTAAATGACCACGATAGCGATCTGCGCTACGCTGTGTCTCGTTTTATATTGTCGCAATACAGGGGAGACGGAAATGATATAGGATCTAGGATTGGTATCATTATATCAACGGCGCTTATAGCTGCGGCGTGGGCTACTTACGAAACTCCAAACGCCAATATTCTCCGCCGAATGCGAAAATATATTGTTGACTTTCACCTACGTAGGTAGAAATGATCATGAGAATAAAGTACGAGAAATCAGAGCTCGAACGGAGAGATTCAGGTGTTCTTTCCTCCCACGCGCTATTCGAGAATGGAATGGTATATAAATAGTATAAAGGTAGTTCGATGATTCCTCTGACAGGCACTTAAATGCCTCATTTGCAGAGTATTTCATATAGATGTAAAATCTTTTGATCAATTAAACTTCATGCTGGTGCAGACGCTGTATTCACCGAGTGTAATTTGAGATTATACCATGGATGATCTTTAAAGCGATCATGATATATTTCGTCAGACCAATCATAGTAAACGCAGAAACAGGTCTTCCGTTGAATGACTTCAACCCTTTTGGAATAATGCATCACACTCAACAACATATGCTTTGCCCAGATCCCAAAATAGCATTCAAACTCTAATAATAAGGTTCTTTCAACACTGTTCCATTGAAAATCCTGTGTGTCCCGTGTTAGGGCTTGAGAGATGGCATTCAATCACTCATTTGTATTAGTTGATTTATCATAAGAATAATCATACAATTCCTTCATTATGCGACTTGTGTTATTGATGAAGTTGGAATATTGATGCAGGGTACTGATGAGCGAGAAAAGGAGTTTGTCTGGCTTGCTCGATGTGGATCCTTGGGCCCCGAGGGAAGAATTCCACGGCGGCCGTTTCGGCGTTTTACCTGCCGCAGCTGCACGAGGTGCCGACTCGCCAACCGTCGCCGCAAGCTTGGGTGGAGTGCTTGTAAAAATTTCCCCAAAGTTTCCTACTTGTGGAAGGAGTCTGTCGAGTATTGTGCGCAGTCTTGAGATAGCCGTGTTGTCTGATTTCGAGAAAGATAGCGGAGGTGGCCGCCCCTGCCTTTTTACGGTCGGCCAGCTTTGTCTTCAAAAAATACCCCTGCTTTCTCAAGGGTAGGTCGCCCCAAGTGTTGTTTCCTGAAACGACAACTCTGGGACACTGGCACCTGGCAACAGGAAACAGACAGTGAGAATTTAGGTCAATGTGGCGGTTTTCCTAACGGAAAGAAATTCCAACAAAGCATGCCCTTGGAGCGAGTTTGGCGGGCTGTTACGTCGATAGCGTGAGAAACGCGCCAATAAGGCTTGAAGGAATAGTTGGTGAGGAGGGGGGGGGATAGCAGTCTGCGATTGGCTCCTGTAGATAGTTTGAGTTCTCCGAATTCGGCCAGGCCAACGTGCAATTTCACCAGCAAGTGCTGTGGAGCTGGATTTTGATTGGTTTTCTGGAGGAGGCGTTTTAAGTCTGCCTGGAAAGAGTACGGAGGAAGACTTCGTGCTTCTGTAGGGTACAGACGTGTAGATATATCTTATTTAATGAAATAAAACGCAATTTGCGATCACTTATGGCTTCACTGTACTAGGTTTAGATGTAATACCAATGTGTGGCGAATGAAAATTTTTGCCCTGCCGGACATTGGTATTACATCTAAACCGAGTACAGTGAAGACATAAGTGATCACAAATTGCAAATTATTTCATTAATAATGAACGCTGTAACGTCGTCGAAATATATAATAGCTTACTTAGCAGAGCTGGCACTTGTGGACAATGTACGGAATTCAGAGTTCGCTCTGAGGTTTGATCTTGTATTGATAGTTCTTGCGAGATAAGCATAAGGTCAGACGCCCTTATTAGTATACCGAATATAATGCCACGTTTCCTCTTCTCCGTTATTATGAAACGAAATCTTTCCTTTTTTTAAAATTACTGTACGCAAAAGGTTTATCATTTATTTACTTATTTATTTGAAATCTCGAATCAGGAAACAAATCATAGTAACTGTTTTTGGCTTGTACTGCATAGCGACAGCATTTTTCCAACAAGATCTGTTCTTTATCATTTTCTATGGCCACTGTTATGTGGATTTTGTTAAATGATACCTCATTTAAAATTGTTCTTTTATCAAACCCTCACCTTTCGCATATATTTGTATTTATGAGTTTTTCATTAATAATTTTCCCTTTTCCTCCTACCGGCTATGAAAAAAATATCTTGGGCGGTGGAAGGAAATGCAAGATTATTAGTAAAAAATTCATTTACCAGCAAAAGAAACTGCAGTCTATTTTTTTGTAAATTCTTGAAAGTCCGATGTGTTTGACTTACGTAATATTCATGTCCGAATTTTATCATGTAACTTTTCTCATTTCACGGTCTGCTACACGAGCGCTAATTTGATATTGACGAACTGCCATCCTCCGATCGGCGAGTGGTTAATAAATTATGAAAATTTCATTTACAGCTAAATTTCAACCACCGATGGATCTCATGTTAAAGGTAACAGCTCCACCGTTTATCTTTCTATTTCATTTAAATGCAAGTAAACAATTTTATTAAAATTTTCCTCAATTTTCTGACCGCGATCTCGGATAGCTTCAAGCTTGAAACCCTTCCGTAAATTTATTAATCGCCTACATTAATAGCCAGGCCGAAACATTAGACGAAGGTCTAATTTCAATGCACTCAACTTTCTGGAGTCGCCTTGGCCTTCAGTATTTATGCTTACTAGTTTATGCACACTGAAGTGGCCCAAACCTTGCAGATCTGTTTGAGGTCGTAGGCACTGTGAGCTACCGTGAGCACAGTGGCTGATATTAGGTAACACAGCTCCCGAATAACGGAGCAAGACTTCTTTGGTGGTCGCGAACATTTCAGCTGCCAAGTGACGGGTGCCATTCCACAGCGCCACAGTGAAATCACGCTTCTGTTCCACGACTGGGTAACGTATGGCTTGCACTCGTCATCAATAGACAGCCGTTGCATTAAGATGCTCCTTTAGCGAGAAAGAAGAGTTACATAAACAACCCTGCACTGAATATCTCATTCCGATAACTACCTTGTTCGTAAATTCTCTTCAGTTTCGAGGTTTACGGTGTTTTTAGTAGGGGTTAATTTGACCTGCCAGTCAGTATTAAATTAATGTTGATGGAAGTCATTTTAATGAGTGTTAGATTCCTGTTTCATTCTTTTTGGAAGGGAAAAGTAACTTCTCTCTGTAACTGTTATCTGATGCTCCTACGAGAATGTAGATTACGAGAAGTTGCGTAATACAGGGCCAAACTAGAAATTATTAACAATGAATATTCTGTGATAAGCTTATTATTATTCAGTATAATCATTTTTAACAAACAACATGAATTACTCTAATATTTTGAGGGTAAGCCACACCTGTCCGTCATTCCTCTCGTAGCAATTCCCACAGAAACTTTCATTTGAGGTTCCCTACCGGGATGTCCTTGTTCCATACCCAGTAGAACCACACATTTCTGCGATCCCTGCCGGGATTCCATTTTATCCACATTTATTCCTCACCACAACAACCGTACTACCTGTTGGACGAAAGCCGGCCGCGGTGGCCGAGGAGACTGAGGCGCTTCAGTCACGGTCTGCGCGGCCACTACGGTCGGGGGTTCGAATCCCCCCTCGGGCATGGATATTTGTGCCGTCCTAGTCCGTAAGTAGTTCATAAGTAGTTTGTAAGTTTAGGGACTGATGACCCGTAGTTAAGTCCCATAAGCCTTACAAACATTTGAATTTTGTTGGACGAAATGCTTGTTTACTGTCTAGGTTGTGAACTGAGAACCGGACAATGAACGAACATAGGACAAAGAATTAAAGTTTTGGTTGAAGCTTTGCAAGACACATAAAGAAACGACCCCAGAATGCATATCACGTTATTGACTTTTCGTTCACGAAAACGCTCTCACACACACAGCCAATATCGTCAAACATTTCCGGGCAAAAACCAGGGGGGTGCAACTTAAACATCCGTCATAGTCGCCGGATCTCAGTCCTCCAGACTTATTGCAATTCTTTCTTTTTAAACGCGCTGTACGATATTCCTAATATCCATCGAAACAAGACGACAATTTGAAAACCACCCCAATAGAAGATTCGTGTAAAGTTTCCAGGACATGTATCGCGGAGCACAGCGGTGAATAGTTACGGCAGGTGCCTGCTTTGAAGGACAGTAAGGTAACCGTAGTTAATAGTTCATCTACGTTAATGTTAGAGGACACTTCGCCGAAATTTTTTGTCTGAGATCGTATGAAGAGTAAAGGTTTTTCTAGGAATTCTAGGAATGTATTCGGGTTATAGTCCTCTACCTAGCAGATGTTACTGGGATTCAGTCATGGATGTAAGAAAATGGTGCACAACTTGATAAGGAGGAACACATTTAAGCAGTTATGAGATTCATTCACGCATGTGATAACACAAATAAGTGTAAAAGATAAAATTTGGAAAATTTGCCTCGCAATAGATATGCTAAGGAAAGCATATCTTATAGCCTGATCAATGTTTGTATTATGATGAGGGCATGATAAAAAAATTTTGGGAGGCAGGGATGCAAACAATATCTGAAAGGCAATATCATCAGATTTGGCAACAAATTCAGAGCGCCAAAGAAGAAGAAAAAAAAAAAAAAAATTAGACGCTGCACTGCAGAGGAATTCAAAGACCAATGTTCTACAAATGTGATGCTGGATTGTGCCTAAGTGTTTTTTAGCCAGTTGCTGTTACATAAACGTAAGATAGAATACGTGACACTTAGTTATTTTATTTAGTGTCGTAAATTTTACTTCAAATCCAAAAGTCAACAAAATTTCAGCCAACCAGTTGCACAAAAATGGTATACATGCATAAACCTTGACCCAGGTTTCGGCAAAAGTAATTTTGGCTTCATCAGAAGTATTTCGTAATAAAATATAATAAACCAATCATATGAATAATAGTAAAACACATAAAAGTTTCTAAAATAAGTAAGAAATTATAATTACACGTTTTTGCCTATCAAGTGTCTGCTCGTTAGTCAAAGATAGGCGTTTACTGCAATTCATAGAACGAATGTGAGCAGAAATGAAGCTAAATTTGATTGATGTATTTAAAAACAATTGAAAGAATATAATACACAAAAGAAGTAATGTGATCAGAAATAAAATATTACAGGAAATTTAAAGAATTGTGAAACAATGGAAATAATCCAATAAGAAACAGGGAGGACAGTGAAAAAAAAAAAAAAAAAAAAAAAAACTAATACACTTCCACTGCTCCCAGTGTTGTTGAAGCTATCCACGACGTGTAATCATATGTCCCTATAAGGGTGCCCTCTCAGTGGTCTAACTCCTCAGTATTAATTCCCAACCGTGTAGTTGTTGTGGTCTTCAGTCCACTGACTGGTTCGATGGAGCTCTCCACGCTACCCTGTCTTGTGCAAGTCTCTTCATCTGAGAATACGTTCGGCAATGTACATTCTTTTTAATCTGCTTACTATAATCGTCCCTCGGTATCCATCTACGAAATTTCGAATGCCGAGTTGACGATACCTTGCCGTCTCAGAATGTGTCCCACAAATTTATCCCTTCTCATAGTCAGGATATGACAAACTCCTTTTCTCCCCAATTCTATTAAGCACCTCATTAGTTACGTGATCGACCCATTTAATTTTAATCATTCGTCAGTTCTCATCCATTACTTTCAAAGAATGTTTGGTGCTACCCACTCTGCGAATAATAAAGACCACTACTTCGCATCAGCCGCGCGGGAGTACCCGAGCGGTCTGGAGCGCCACGTTCCGCTTCGCACGGCCTCCCATGTCGGAGGTTCGAATCCTTCCTCGGGCATGGATGTATGTGTTGTACTTAGGATGGTTTAACATAGATTAAGTAGTTTGTAAGTCTAGGGGCTAGTGCTAGGCAAAACGTAAATTCAACTTGAAAATAATTGGTCTCAGCGGTTTTAACGTACATCACATTTCGTCCAGATATTCATGTTGCTTTTAATGATAGTTTTATGTTTTCGGCTAACATACTTCGGTCTCCACCAAGTGCAACCTCTACCCGTGCCCCCCCCCCCCAACTCCACCGGTTTCGGGCACCACCGCCGATACAGTCTGGTGCTAACTCAATCTGCATTTAATGCTATTTCCGGTGATAACGCTCCTCCCTGCAACGGTCGCTCCCATCAC
Organism: Locusta migratoria; assembly: GCA_026315105.1. Lineage (NCBI taxonomy): Eukaryota > Metazoa > Arthropoda > Insecta > Orthoptera > Acrididae > Locusta > Locusta migratoria. The sequence goes on from CM048748.1 coordinate 44,262,387, forward strand.
TGAGCGTTTAATTATTCGTTATGATATCAATGACCAGCATCACCGAGAAGAATTACAGCTGTTGTGTGACATTAAATTCTGTGCCGTCCGTAGATAACGGCCCACCCGAATTTTCTTTCGCGAGACTCGTTTTACTGGGCAATCCGGTTAGATAATCTCCTGAAATACCAAACATAAAAAGAGATTAAACAATAATTAATTGTTCACCGACTGTTTTGGTCTCATCAAACAACGGCGAAAATTAAATGGGAGCATCCGATACTCCGAACTAATGAGGAGGCTGATTTAATCGGTTTATATGTATGATAAAACAAAAACGCTAGTGCTAATCATAATACTGTCGCTAATGACGCTTTTATCACATTGAGAGCGCCTCTTGAATGATCGGCGTACGGCCAATGGCATACAAACGGTGGCAATTAACCAAATATTTCGTATTAGCGTATACTCTGTATAACGGTAGGAAATTTAACATAATTTGATCGAGTGCGGACGGTATATGCGCCTAATGTTATATAATGCGGCAATCAGAAATTTTGTATTCTGCGTAATGTTACACTTACCAGGGGATTTTGAATCTCTGACTGAAGGATTCCTGGAATTATAATACGCCAAATTCAGTCTACGTATACAGAGATCATTTTAATCTGTGTTCAATAAAAGCATGTTGTTCAGGTTTAAGATGCAGTAATTGGAGTAGTGCCCCTATGGCTCTGATGTGAATAACATTAATAAGTAATTTCTGTTGCATGCAGAGCTGACCTAAGATATACTCTAATTCCTCATTTACATTATGAATTCTAGGATGTGTTAGTATTGCAGGTCAAATTTCGAATAAGGAAATAGGAACGCGGGTAAGTTAATTCTCAAAGCATTATCGTAGCAAAGATAGTAGTGTCCGTTAATATGCAAATAGCTCTGCTGACGATTAGGAATTCGGACAACTGTGTGTAAAATATGATTGTCGGTAAAATAGTAGTTGTGTCCAGCTGTACATATTGTCGCGAGAGACCACAATTACCGACTGCCGGCGTGGCGCCGGGGATAGCGTCACGGACTGCGGTGCTGAAGGTCGTTAGCCGGGCGTCGTGGCTCAGCGCTTCCGGTCAGGGGGCTGAACGCCCTCTGTAATAAAAAAGCTGAGCCAACCCTTCAACGAACTAACTGAACGAACGACCGCGAACTATAGATCAACCAGACCAAAAAAAAGTCACCGGTTCAATTCCGCCCACCGGCAAAAATTTATTTCTTTGTAATTAACAATTCCAGAATGTTCTACAACTTTCTTATGTTCTCTTGTAAATTCTCCTTGTTTCTTATGTTAACTGTCCTTCTAATTTCTGGTAAATTCTGTCTGTGTATAAATAGCAGAGCACTCTGCCTCAGAGGCAGTTAGTGCTGCGTGTGTGTTGAATGCGTGATAAAGGAGCTTTCTGTATAAGTGGTGTATTCAGTTGCCTTCAAAGTCACGCCTGCTTCCGTTTCAACGCGACAATATAATTTTACACAGTTCTATGTTAGGGTGAGTAACGTTAAATTTCATGTGTAAGTATTATTGTTTAAAAATAATGCCATTTCTTCACCCCCTTGACTGCTGCAGATGTGCTATGCTGTGGCGCTCCATCTTTCCATGGGACCTGTGGACGTCGTTTACCACTGCAGTGGTATTTCCCATGGGCCCTGCAGATGGCATTCACCGCGTGGCCTGGCCAGTACCTGAGCCCTAATGACGACTTATACCGCAGCCGGTCCACCGCTTGTGGGCCTGCAGACGTCAATAGCCGCTCAGGGCTTCATACTGGTCTTTCTCAACGTAATGGATCAACGCAATATTGTGATATATTACTTATTAGTTTAAAAATAAAATAGTTAAGTGGCATATTAGGCCTATGGAGAGACAGCGAAAATTTGTATAAACCACACTTACATCAGCCAAGATCGCTAATTTATTTAATTTGCTGGGTTGTCGATTTTGACGAGCTATTACATCTTCAGAATTTTTTTTTTACAATGTACTCCTATTTTCAATAACATAAAGGGCTCCTCGTGAAAATGTAATATAAGAAAAAGAACATTGTCTATCGTCGTTAATCGTTTGACAATGTCGTTTTTCTTATATTACATTTTCATGAGTAACTGTTTATTTTAATGAAAACAGGAGAACATTGCAATTTTTTTCTGAACATGATGACATAGCTTATCGAAACCGGTAAAAATACCAGCAAATTAAATAAATTAACGATCTTCGCTGAAGTAAGTGTGGTTTATTAAAAATAAAAGCCAGATGTAACGTAACAACGTAACATACATTGTAGTCTGTTGTCGCGGTACATTCCCTCAAATTTTTCTGTTAATGGATGTGATAAGTGTTATCGACAAGGGATTCAAGCCAATTCCATAGTCATTAGTTTCCGGAAGGCTTTTGACACTTGTGACATTACGCTTTATCCATCACCGAAATTTAACACAGCTAAGAATACAGCAAGTGTGATTATATGCTGAAACAACCTGTGTGTTGGGCTATGTACGGTTGTGGTTTAGAAATCTGGCAAACTGTTATCTTAAGATCGAACCGTGCGTGGCAGCTTTCATGCCCCAGAAAGTACTTTAGTTACAGATATTACCTTTTACCTGTGATCCTCTAGTTAAAAACTCTGTTTGTATAAGCTGTAGTATGCGAAAGAAATAAGAAATATTACATAAATAACTTGTTCATTAATGTTTGCAAATCATAGATTTAGTTGCATGAGGTATATTCATTTAAATTGGTCCCTTATTGGAGGTCAGTTCAGATCAGTTAATAAACCTAGAATTAAAATGGTTGAACAACTGTATTCTATGAGATAAGTAATTGGTAATACTTTTCTCCCACTAAGTAATCGTAACTTCATGAAACACAAAAACACTGTATATTTAGCGAGCACTCTACATGAGATTTCTCACAGTTCAGAGTAGCTTAAGTTTCCAAAAATCATTTCTACAATCGTAAGGTCTTGTGTAAAAACAAACACATATCAGCTTCTCTGGCAAAGCCACCGTTCGCTGCGCAAGTCTCACTCTGGTCAATCCTATTCCCCAGGAGGGTCCTCCTTCTGCCTAGAATATCCGTGCTCTTTTTCGCTCACCCTTTGCTCCTCCTTCTCTGTCCCCAACACACACCCTATCAGTTCTGTTTCCTCATTGGCCCATCTCCATTCCTTCCAAAACTCTATACATCTTAACACGAGATATTCCTTTACGTAAAAACTGACCATTTGAAACCACTATAATCACATGATATTACTTCAATACAGAAAAGAATTAGTACTACGTAATGTCTTAAATAAATAGAAAATCTAGCTTTTATGAGCTTGACCGCCCATCAAAACATGCCAAACAATATTTACGTAAATTACTGGCAAACTTCGTAGTTCCACCCGAGCACTGCTAGATGCCTCTAGATGCTAGATGCCGCGGAAGCCTTCGTTTACAGATCGGCATATTCTCCACAGTAACACTCAAAATGCAAGCAGCGTAATTTACCTCTCGTATATTTAATTTACTGTGTCTGTTGACGACAGAATCCATTTCTACATATTTGATGAATAAGACTTTGCCCGAATTTGAATTTCTGAACTTTACGTGTCACACTCAGGCTATAGAAAGATGTGTAAAATTAGTAACAGAGGCTGGAAAAAAAAGTATGTGAGCAAGATAGCAGAGATGGATTCATTAGGACGACTCTGCTGTCAAGATCAATAATGCCAAAATTTGGACACAAATCAGAATTCAAGCCAACTACATCTTTGACTAGTATGCAAATAAAGGTATAAAATGTAAACAAATGTATATATTGTAAATATGAATATATAATTAGTATGACCTTCTTGGGCATTGGGTTGGTTGGGCAGGGTGTGGGTGGAACTCGAATTGCAGCCACCTCCTCGTGGTGAGTTCTGGGTCATTTAAACAAATTTGCTGGTGAAATGAGCTAAGAGCTGCAAAGTTATAATGTTATATTCATAGTTTCTTCGGGTTTGCTGCCGGATTTTGAAGTCAAACTGACCCAATATTTCGGCGGTACACCTGTCCGCCATCCTCAGGGGAACTGCTACTGCTGGACTCGCCGACAACTGCTGCTGAGGGTTTTTTTTTTCCTTTATTGTTGTTTTATAGCCAGTCGTAGAAACAGCTGGCAGGCTGGCAGCAGCTGCGGTGGCTGCTCTTCAGCCATGTGATATACAAACATTTGACAAAGAAGAGATAAAATATAAAAAAGATGAACAAAATTGCGGAAATTTAAAACATTGACAGACAGAGTTTTCGACAGACTAAAACGGACATGTATAAATGGGACAAAACATATGGCAGAGAACAAAAAAGAGACGAGTAGTGATAAAACACACACACAGTCAGTAAAAACAACCGGCCACGGTGACAAGTTTAAAAGTACATTGCGGAGACACGAAGTTCACACATGGAGACAGCTGACGGCGTATAGAATAAAACATGGGGACGGCGATTATGGAGGCACTGAGTAAAACACACGACACTGGAGACACTTGCACTGAACACGTAGATAAAAAGTCGAGACGCCCCCGCAGGGAGTGGGGAGGGGATGGAGGGGGGGAGGTGGGGCAGGGACGGGGGAAGTGCGGGGGAGGGGGAGAAGGGGAGGGAAGAGAGCGTAAGGAGGGAAGGAGTGACGAGACTCTGGGCATGGGAGAGGAGTAGCCAAGCGGGCGGGAAGGAAAAGGGACGGGAGAGAGGGGAGGGGCGCTGATGCTACGGGGAAGGGATCAGAGTTGGTAGGAGGGGTAGATATCGGGCCGAAGTTCGGTACCCGGTAGAGGAAGGGTGCGGAAATTGCCTTGGGAGAGGATACGGAGCGTATGGAGGTGAAGGCCGGGAGGGACGGTTTGGCGGAGGCGTGGCAGAGGCCCGGGATTTGTAAGAATAGGGTAGACCAGAGGGTTTTGGGACTCTATTTTGCGGGATGTGTAAAGGAGCCGGAGATGTTCAAGGTGTTGTAGGAGAGGAGGGAAGGGGATGAGGTCATAGAGGATCCGCGTGGGGGAAGGGAGTCTGATACGGAATGCGAGGCGGAGGGCGTGGCGTTCTAGAATCTGGAGGGACTTGTAGAAAGTAGGAGGGGCTGATATCCAGGCGGGGTGGAAGGAACAAAGGACGGGGCGCATGATTGATTTGTAGGTGTGAAGGACAGTGGAAGGGTGGAGGCCCCACGTCCGGCCAGTAAGGAGTTTTAGGAGGTTTAGGCGGGACAGAGCTTTCTCACGGAGGGATTTGAGGTATGGAGTCCAGGACAGTTGGCGGTCAAGGGTAAGGCCAAGGTACTTGAGGGTGGGAGTGTGACGGATGGGTCGGTTGTGAAGGGTAAGATAGAAATCGTGGAGGCGGAAGGTGCGGGTAGTACGACCTATGACTATAGCCTGGGATTTGTCGGGATTGACGGAGAGGAGCCACCGGTTACACCAGGAGGCGAACTCGGTGAGGTGGGACTGGAGCAAAACCTGGGAACGGGCAAGGGAGGGGGCGAGGGCCAGGAAGGCGGTGTCGTCAGCATATTGGAGGAGATAGACGGGAGGTTTGGGTTGAGGCATGTCGGCAGAGTAGAGGAGATAGAGGAGGGGAGAGAGGACTGAGCCTTGGGGCACCCCGGCGGAGGGGTAGAAAATACGGGAGTTGGAGTTGCAGACAGTGACGTAGGAGGGGCGGCGGGTAAGGAAGGAAGCGATGAGGCGGACGTAATTAATGGGAAGGGCGTAGAGCTGGATCTTGAAGAGGAGACCGGAATGCCATACTCGGTCGTAGGCTTTTTGGATGTCGAGGGATACAAAAATTGCGGAGCGACGGGAGTTGAGTTGGACGGAGAGGAGATGAGTCAGGTGAAGGAGCTGGTCGTCGGCGGAGAAGGAGGGTCGGAAGCCACATTGGGAGGGGGGGAGAAACTGGTGGCGGTGGAGGTGCTGGTGGATTCGACGAGAAAGGATGGTTTCCAGGACCTTGCTGAACACGGAGGTAAGACTGATGGGACGGTAGGATGAGGTCTGGGACGGGGGCTTGTCGGGCTTGAGGAACATGAGAATACGGGAGGTTTTCCACAGGTCGGGGTAGAAGCCAGTGTAAAGGATGATGTTGTAGAGTTTGGCAAGGACTTCATGAAATGAGAGGGGGCATGCGCGAAGGTGGCGGTAGGTTAGCCGGTCGTGACCGGGGGCGGTGTTTCGTTTCGTGCGAAGAGTGTCTATTATGTCACGGGCAGTAATGGGAGTGTTCAATTCTGAGGGAGGAATGCGGTCCAAGTACTGGAAGCCAGGGGCGAGCGGAGGAGAGGAGGTGTCGGTGCGCTCATGGACATCCGGGAAGAGAGAGTAGTCAAAAAGGGGATCATCAGGAATGGAAAATACATCAGAAAGGTAGGAGGCAAAATGTTCTGCCTTACTGGCGTTGTCAGGGAAAGGACGATCATCATGGAGAAGTGGGTAGTGGGGGGAGGAGTGACTGCCAGTAAGGCGGCGGAAGGCACGCCAGTACTTGGCGGAGTAGACCGGGAGGAGCGAGGTAAGGCGGGTGCATGTCTGACGCCAGTCCCGGTGTTTCTTCGCGGTCAAAAGGTTTCTTATGTGTCGTTGGAGTTGCCGGTGGTGTTGGAGAGTATCCCGGTCACGGGTCCGGAGAAAGGAGCGGTACAGACGGCGGGAGTCGCGGAGGAGAAGGACGGCCTGTGGAGGAAGGGTAGGGCGGTGAGGATAGATCGCCCGGGTAGGGATGTGGGCATGGACCGCGTCAGCAACGGTCTGCTGGAGAAAGGAGGAGGCATGGTCAATATCGGCGGGAGTATGGAGGGGTAGTGGGTGGCTTTCGACCGAGGTGTCGATGGAGCGACGGTAGGCATCCCAGTCGGCACGGGAATAATCATGGACGAGTTTGGGAGGGAGCATGGGACGAGGAGCGCGGGCAGGGCGGGGGCGGTGGTCAAAGGTAAGTAGGACAGGGGCGTGGTCACTGCCTATTAGGTCTAGGACGTCCGCCGTGATGCGCCCCAGGAGGTTGGGAGACACCAGTACTGCATCGGGTGTAGTGTTGCTTTCGGGGCGGGTTGGGCGGGGAAGGGGAAGGATGTCGCCCCGGAGCGAGGCGGTGACGAACTGACGCCACCGCCGGAGTTCAGCGGGGTGACGGGAATGAAGGTTGAGGTCAGCGGCAATGACATAGGTCGGGAAGGTGCGGTCGATATGGGAGAGGAAATCGTACGGGAGAGGAGAGGTGGAGCGAATGTAAATGGTGGCGAGAGTGACAGTGAGGGAGGGAAGAAAGAGGCTGAGGATCAAGTGTTCAGTGGGGTCATTGAGGAGAGGGTGTAGCCGGACGGGGTGGTGACGGAGATGGCCGATCGCCACTCCGCCTCGGGCCAGGGGTGGGGGTCCGTCGGTGCGGTGGAGAAGGTAAGGATTGGTGTTGACTGGTCGGCGGGGTTGCAGGAAGGTCTCGTTGAGCAGGAAGGCATCCACGCGGTGTTGGGAGAGAGTGTGGAGGAAGAGGTTCTTATTGGCTGGGAGGGAGCGGATGTTGTGGTAGAGGAGGGTATAGGATGGGCCTGCCATGATGGGGTAGAGGGAGGGTTGGGGAGGGTAGAGGAGGGGTGGGGAAAGGAAGGGGACCGGAGGGACTTAAACTTGGGTCTCGAGGCGGGAAAAGGCGAAGTGGGAGTGGGCACGGGAGAAGGTTGCAAAGGTGTCCAGATTGAACACGGACCTGGCGGCCAGTGCAATCTGTTGGAGGGTGTGGGGACGTTGGAAGGGGTGGATGTTGGCGAGGACGGTGGTGACGAACCGGATAACGTCTTCGGCGGTGGGGGGAGGGACCAAGGATTGATTGGGGTGCATGGGAGGATCTATGGGGCGGATGGGGACGGTGAGTTCGGGTTTGGAGGGAGCAGGTGGAGGGACGGATTTGCACTTGTAGGAGTAGGTAGGGTGAGGGCCGCCACAAGTGTTGCAGGTGGGAGGAGAGGTGAGGTTGGGACAGTGTTTATGGAGGTGGGAGTCTTTGCAGTGGGGACAGGTGGGAGGGTTTTTGCAGTTCTGCGTCAGGTGATCATTATAAACGAGGCACCTGGCGCAGCGGTAGGCTTGCGGGGGGGATCGGGAGGGTTCTACCGTGTGGCGGCGATCGTATATCAGCGCACCCTCGAGGAAGAGGTGGTCAAGGGAAGATGCGGATTCAGTAAATATCCGCATCAAACGGGTGGGGCCAGAGTCATTGTTGATCCGCTTGGCGGAACGGATGGAGATGTCGGGGTGAGAGTTGAGTTGCTCCAACACCTCTTCCTCCGTAATCAAAGGACTAAGCCTTGTGATCACGGCGGTGAGGGTCGGAGGGCGGCGGGGGGGAGGTGGTTGGCGGGCAGAGGAGGCTGTATAGTAGGGGGTGAGGGTGGCATGAGGGCCGAAAAGGACCTTGGGGATGCGAGCGAGGATCTCTGTGTGGAGGGTGGGGCTGGGGGACTTCAGGAGGACAGAGTCTCGGCGGGGAATAATTTGGGAGATGGGGGCGGAGGGGAAATACTTCCGAATTTGGAGGGAGAGGTTTTTATGTTCAAGGAATCGGGGATCAGGATGGGACAGTACATATGTGAACAGGTCGGGTTGGGGGCGTGGGAGAATGGGGGCGGTGTCCATAGGGTCGGTAAGAGGGGGAGGAGGAGGGGGCGGGGGAGGGGGGGAGCTTTCTTCGATTTGGTGGAGGCGGGGGAAGGGTCCGCACTTCCCCGTTTCTGGGTGCGCTTGGGGATGGCGCCAGTAGAGGCAGGTAGAGATGCTGGAGCAGAGGCGGTGACGGAGGCATAGGTAGGAGGGGCTGGGAGGGAAACACGATCAAGTGGGATTTCGATGGGAGGCGGATGGTGGGGTAGAAGGTGAGAAGGGGGCGGGGGCGACAGCGGCGTATCTGCCACCGTGGCTCGGCGGTGCGTCACATGGGCGGGGTTGACCGGTGCAGTGTAGGGGGTGGTGAGGGGGAGGTAGATCGGAGGGGGAGGGGGGACCTCATGGGATGGTGAAGCGGAGAGGATGACATGGAGCGGGAGAGAAGTTTGGGGAAGGCTGGAGGGGCTCCAGGTGATTGTTGTGGAGGCGAGGGAGGGGGTGGTAGTAAGAATGATGGGTGCAGTATGGACAGGGGGGAGGGTTATTGTGGGAACTGCAGAGAGGGAGGAGAAAGTTGACGGGGTGGATGATGAGGTCGCAATGGGCAGCTCTTACGACAGGGGCGCAGTCCAGGGCGACGAGCGGAGACCGGCAGGGCGGCAGCGATGACGGCGGCGACGGCGGCGGCAGCGTGGACGTTGGTGCTGCTACGACGGCGGCGGCGGTGGCGGCGGGGGGCCAGGGGCTGGGCCTGGGCGGCGGCGGCGGCACTGCTGGGCGGCGGCGGAGGAGGAGGACCAGGTGCGGGGCGGCGGCGGCGGCGGCGGCGGCGGCAAGCAGGAACGGAAGGAAGTAGCGGGAACAGGGAACCAACTGAAGTAGCCGAGATCAGCCCGGCAATAGCTACAGTCGGGGGGATTCGATGCTGCTGAGGGGATGGAACGCCGTCCTATATAGGCCTGCGAGTGGTGAAGGCGCATGCGCGGCCCGCCATAGGTACTGCACACAGACAGGTCTTGCGGCGCCGCCGGTGGCGGAAAGGCGGTGCTCGCGATATATCGCAGTCATGGGTTGTCTTCCAGCAATTTGGTGGGTTGCATAAAATATCGATGTTTTTTCATGTTTGATAAAAGCGGGTTCCACGCCCTGCTAAGCGGAAAACCCTTGTCTCTATTAATTAAATTTTCTGACAGCCTGATTTCAATGGACTCTTTATAAACATTGTCCCAAAAACCGGACTTGCTGGCCACAATACGAGTTTCAACGAACAACATCCTATGTTCTCGTTTAGACAATGTTTCGCAAATGCTGATTTTTCGGGCTGTAGAAGGCAGATGTGACGGCGATGTTCTACACATCTGTCATGAACTGTGCGGATGACCTGCCAATGTACGCCTTCCCACACTCGCATGGAATCCTGTACACACCCTGTTTTTAAGGCCCAAGTCGTCTTTAACGGATCCTAAAAGTGTCCTGATCTTGGGTGGTGGACAAAACACACTCTAGATGTTAAATTTCCTTAGGATTCTGCTAATTTTGTAAGATATGCCCCCTGCATATGGAATAAAAGACAGATCTGTCTTCCTCTTCATGTAGTTCCCGGGATGGTCCAAACTGCATAGCTCGAAAATCTGTTTCTCGGAGTACACATTTTCCTTAAACACAGAAGTTCCTGTGGTAGGCTGTCTGCATCGGAAACTGCATAAGTTCTGCGTACCAGAGTCTTAAGGACGCCACTGCGTTGGTGTGGTGGGTGGCAGCTTCTTGCATTGAGTTACAGATCTGTATGCGTGGGCTTCCGGTGAACATTGTGTCCCAGGGTACCATCATGTTTCTTGTACACCATGACATCCAGGAACGGAAGCTTCCCATCGCTTTCAAACTCCATGGTGAATTTGATATCGGGTGGAGACAGTTGAAGTGGTCAAGAAATCGATTCTTTGTGTGGCCCCATGGACGGGATTCTCTGAATCAAATCACAATAAATAAAACCTAACATATTTAAAACATAGATATAAATTCGAGATATTAGCAAATTTCCGTAACATTTTGAACATTTATTTCGATAGTTTAGGCCTTTAGCGCGAACTGATTACTTAAGCTAGGACTATCAAAAGTATTTTTATGTTAAACTGTACATGGATACACAGTTTTTGAGACCTATTAGGACGTGATACTGAAAGATATATTTTTATATGACCTTTCAGAAATTCTATAAATTTATCGTTTTTAAAGATTTTATGCCCTTTGCGCGAAGTGAAGATATTAAGTTACATTTTTTAAATTATTTTTTCGTTAATCAGCACACAAATACGCAACTTTCGAGCCCTATTACAACTCGATACTCAAAAATTCACTTTTTTCGGCCCACCCTACTATCCAAACGACCTTTCAGCTTATTTCGTCAACAAAACCCTTCATATGGACTCCTGAATAACCGCTTTATCTCATGTGGCCTCTTTGAAAACATTAATAACTAATTTGATGAAAAAATTTGCAGTTTGCAATTATTAGCCCTTCATATATCGTCGTCTGGTATATGTAAACATTTATTCTCATTATTCAACACACCTACTCCGCCGCATCAAATGTAAGTAAATAATTGTGAAATATGTTAAAGAATTTATAGTGGTGTAGATTCATTATGGAAGCTTTGTACATCCTCGAGAGCAGCTTATTAAAAGTTGTGCACGAAATTACTGTAGGTAATACATCTAAATATTATTGAAAAATGTGGACCTTATAAATATCTCGTTTGACTCTCGTTAACCTATTGTGCTAATTGTGCCTTAGGCGTCTGCAGAGACTTAATAGCAGCATGTCAGCCGATTTTGGCAACATTGTCCGCTAAATTGATCTATAAGTATGCTGGATAAAAATGTTTATTTCATATTTTAGGCCTCAAAGTTATTGTGTTGCATTATACCACTAAACTGGTATACCAGTAAACTGTAGAATTCTTGAACATGTTCTAAAACAATACGTTTCCTTGAGACGGAAAACCTTTCCATGCATCAGCATGGCTTTAGGAGGCATCGATCGTGCGAATTCCAACTTTCCCTTTTGACTCATGACGTCTTACGAGGCAGACTGTATGTATCTCCATTTCAGAAATGCGTTTGACACGGTCCGCTCTACAGTCTGTTAACATAGGTTCGAACATGTCGAATAGATACCGAAATATGTGAGTGGCTCAAGTAAAAGATCCCAGTGTGTTATTTCCGATGGCGAGTGTTCATCAGAGATTAGGGTACTATCAAGTGTGACCCAGACAGTGTGATAGGAAAGTTATCAAACCGACCTGACTCACAGAGTGGGTAGCTGCGGCAGTTTTCTGTGGTGTACAGGAAGGTAGCAGGATGAACTGGAGCAGATTTCTAGGTGTGAGCTACCTGAAAATGTAGAAAAACGTGAGGTGATTCAATCCCATAATATTTGAATCCAGCATTATTAGTGCACTGTTTGACAAAGTTACATCACTTAAATATCTTGGCGTAACGTTGCATAGCAAGAGAAATGGAACGAGCATATCGGGGGAGGGTGAAATCGTAGGGAAGGCAGATACTCAATTTCGATTTATGAGAGGAATTCTGGGAAGATGTAATTCGTCGGTGAAGGAGATCGCATATTTTTGTGCAACCTCTTCTTGAGTCTAGCTCGTCTGGGATCCACACCAGATCTGATTAAAGGAAGACATCGAAGCAATTAAGAGGCGGACCGCTAGGTTTATTATTGGTATGTTCGATCAATGAGCGAGTGTTAACTGAAATGATTCAGGAACTCAAATGGCAGTCGCTGGAGGGAAGGCGCCGTCCTTCCGAGAAATGCGGCTGAACAAAATAAATGGACCGGAATGGACCGCAGAAAAATTCTCCTGCTGCCAACATCCATTTCGCGTAAAGACAACAAAGATAAGATCTGACAGATTACAACTCGCACAGATGCATGCAACCAAGTATGCATCTTCTTTCCTTTCCTTCTCTTCGTCCATTACGTCCTCTCCCCTTGATCCGTTAATATCATTCTCCCCCTATGTCATCCCATCTCTTCCTGCAGCACTTTTTTCAACTCCTCGTCCTGATGCTGTTGAAATCCGCCTCCTTACTTCATCTCTATATACCTTCTGTTTTTCTTGTGCCTTTTATTGCTTGCTAAGAGTTGAGCATGGAACTTTAATGGTTAATTTTAAAGCGTAGCCGGCTGCACTGCCTGTATCAGCTCTTCTTCCGTCTTTTTATGAAAAATGACATTTTCTCTTTTCGTTTTCCACAGTGAAACAGAGTAAAATTTAATGCATTGTACTTTCCGTCTTACACGGTATGTACAAACTTCCATCAAAATCTGAAAAACTAGAGATTTTGGCGAACCCCTTATGTAAAACACCTTCTGGAGTACACCACAAGGTTCTCATTTTTGTAGAGTGGCCTTCCTCTTCATTTGAACGCCAAATTCACATACTTTCTACAATATCAAAACAAAACTGTTGATGTTGTCAAGATCCGTAGATAACATTCTCCGCTACGTACCGTACACATATCTCCAGAAGTATGTGTCATATGTGGTTGTTACCCAATCAACAACATTTGCCTCACGGTAAAGTACATATGTAACAAATTTTGTTGATATTGGTCATGTCGTTTAGAAAATGTTCAAATGTTTGTATAGCTTGTGGGACTTCGGGGTCATCAGTCCCTAAACTTACAAACTAATTATAAACTATGTTATACTAAAGACGGCACAAATATCCATGAGTGAGGGAGAATTCGAACCCCCGACCATAGTGGCCGTGCAGACCGTGACTAGAACGCCTCAGTCCCCTCGGCCACCGCGGCCGTCAAGTCGTTTAGGAAGACATGTCCAACATTGACACGTTGTCAAGCTGTATTTTGTAGGTGATTCTCACACCAACACCGAAGTTGCTCTCCTCACCAATGCTGGTCTGCTTTCGCGCCATTACCACTGTATTCCCGTGCTCACCACTTTTCCACCCTCCTTACCCTTTCCCATGGCAATTTCCGCACCCTGCCCCTTCCTGATGATGCCCTCTGCCCAGACGTTTATCCCTCGTACCAGCTCTGTTCCTCCTCCTCCTCCTCCTCCTCCCTTGATTCCCTTAGAGGGCCATTCTTCCTCACATCCTTCCTCCGTCCCCTCCCCTTCCACTTACAGCCCCCCACTTACTCCAGGAACACCGTACCCCACTCCTTACAGCTTCCTGCAACATCCCACCCCCCTCCCCTCCCCATCCACTTACCGCCCCCCTCACAGAACGCTGTCCCCCACTCCTCCTTACAGCTTCCTGCGACATCCCACTCCCCTCCCTTCCTCGCTCCCCTCCCCTTCCACTTACCACCCCCTTCCCAGAACGCCGTCCCCCACTCCTTACAGCTTCCTACGACATCCCACTCCCCTCCCTTCCTCCCTCCCCTCCCCTTCCACTTACCACCCTCTCCTAGAACGCTGTCCCCACTCCTTACAGCTTCCTACGACATCCCACTCCCCTCCCTTCCTCCCTCCCCTCCCCTTCCACTTACCACCCCCCTCCTGGAACGCTGTCCCCACTCCTTACGGCTTCTTGTGACATCTCACTCCCCTCCCTTCCTCCCTCCCCTCCCCTTTCACTTACCGCCCCCCTTCCCAAAACGCTGTCCCCCACGCCTTACAGCTTCCTGTGACATCCCACTTCCCTACCTTACTCCCTCCCATCCCCTTCCACTTACCAACCCCTTCCCAGAACACTGTCCCCCACTCCTTACAGCTTCCTGCGACATCCCACTCCCCTCCCGTCCTCCCTCCTCTCCCATTCCACTTACCGCTCCCCTTCCCTGAACGCCGTTCCCCACTCCTTATAGCTTCCTACGACATCCCACTCCCCTCCCTTCCTCCCTGCCCTCCCCTTCCACTTACCGCCCCCCCTCCCGGAACGCCGTCCCCCACTCCTTACAGCTTCCTGTGACATCCCAACAATCTCCCTTCCTCACTCCCCTCCCCTTCCACTTATGGCCCCCCTCCCAGAACGCTGTCCCCACTCCTTACAGCTTCTTGTGACATCTCACTCCCCTCCCTTCCTCCCTCCCCTCCCCTTCCACTTACCACCCCCCCTCCTGGAACGCTGTCCCCCACTCCTTACAGCTTCCTGCGACATCCCACTCCCCTCCCGTCCTCCCTCCCCTCCCCTTCCACTTACCGCTCCCCTTCCCTGAACGCCGTTCCCCACTCCTTATAGCTTCCTACGACATCCCACTCCCCTCCCTTCCTCCCTCCCCTTCCCTTCCACTTACCACCCCCCTCCTGGAACGCTGTCCCCCACTCCTTACAGCTTCCTACGACATCCCACTCCCCTCCCTTCCTCCCTCCCCTCCCCTTCCACTTACCACCCCCCTCCTGGAACGCTGTCCCCCACTCCTTACAGCTTCCTGCGACATCCCACTCCCCTCCCGTCCTCCCTTCCCTCCCCTTCCACTTACCGCTCCCCTTCCCTGAACGCCGTTCCCCACTCCTTATAGCTTCCTACGACATCCCACTCCCCTCCCTTCCTCCCTCCCCTCCCCTTCCACTTACCACCCCCCTCCTGGAACGCTGTCCCCCACTCCTTACAGCTTCCTACGACATCCCACTCCCCTCCCTTCCTCCCTCCCCTCCCCTTCCACTTACCACCCCCCTCCTGGAACGCTGTCCCCACTCCTTACAGCTTCTTGTGACATCTCACTCCCCTCCCTTCCTCCCTCCCCTCCCCTTTCACTTACCGCCCCCTTTCCCAAAACGCTGTCCCCCACGCCTTACAGCTTCCTGTGACATCCCACTTCCCTACCTTACTCCCTCCCATCCCCTTCCACTTACCACCCCTTCCCAGAACACTGTCCCCCACTACTTATAGCTTCTTGCGAGATCCTCTCCCCTCCCTTGCTCCCTCCCCTCCCCTTCCACTTACCACCCCCCTCCTGGAACACTGTCCCCCATTCCTTACAGCTTCCTGTGACATCCCACTCCCCTACCTTCCTCCCTCCCCTCCCCTTCCACTTACGGCCCCCCTCCTGGAACGCCGTCCCCACTCCTTACAGCTTCCTGCTACATCCCACCCCCCTCCTTATCACTGTGGCCCTGTGGCCCCCTTACCTCCTCCTCGCCCGTCCCCTCCCCTCACCATTCCTCCGCTCCCTTCTACCCTCCAACCCTCTATCGCTCTTCTCCTTGCTCCTTGTGTGTGTGTGTGTGTGTGTGTGTGTGTGTGTCCATGTACCTCAGTACTACAGTGTTGTGTTTCACCATTATTCGCCGCATTTTTATGTATCAGAACTTCATTTTTTTTTATTATTAACGCATCATGTTTTCTTCAATTTCCAACGTGTCTATGTTTTGTTCTCCTTATATTGTGCCTTCCTTTCATGAATTGTATTCTGACGACTGAAGAGCGCCTCAAGCGCTGCCAGCCCGCTCCATCAGGGGAATGAAGTGACTATAAAGGAAATAAAAAAAATCTAATTTCCAGTTTCTTTACGTTTGAAACACAATAAACCAAACAACGACAAAAACCCGAAAATGAAAGTTTGATTTATTGTAGACAACCCTTTTCAGCAGTACAGTAGGATATTATCAGGCCCTATGATGAGGATTTGTACATCTTTAACTAGTAAATGTAGTGAATATGATTTCAAAGCTGCAGGTTTTTTATACAGTTTGTTCACAGTCTAACATATACAGTACAAACACTCACTGCTGAGAAGGTTGTTATCAGCTGTTTCAACGTCACTGGCGCTCGTAGTGGTGGTCAAGCCACCGAAGACTCTATGTTAATTTATAATTATTTTTCTACGTACAATTTTTGCGTTGCAAGTCTCAGTAAAATATCAAGAGATGTTCATAACACGAAAATTAATGTAAAAGCAGCCGAATTTAACTGTTAAGTGGTATAAAGAAGTAGTTCATCATGAAGAATTACGAATATGTGTATATCTGCAGCTTATTCTCAAGTAAGTAGAATATGAACGTAAGGGAATCATAAATTTCAATTACGCATATATTACGCAAATATTATTTTCAGAGTAATTACACTACTGGTCATTAAAATTGCTACACCAAGAAGACATGCAGATGACAAACGGGTATTCATTGGACAAATATATTATACTAGAACTGACATTTTATTACAGTTTCACGCAATTTGAGTGCACAGATCCTGAGAAAACAGTACCCAGAACAACCACCTGTGGCCGTAATAACGGCCTTGATACGCCTGGGCATTGACTCAAAACAGAGCTTGGATGGCGTGTACAGCTTCAACACGATACCGCAGTTCATCAAGAGAAGTAACTAGCATATAGTGACGAGCCAGTTGCTCGGCAACCATTGACCAAACGTTTTCAATTGGTGAGAGATCTGGAGAATGTGCTGCCCAGGGCAGCAGTCGAACATTTTCCGTATCAAGAAAGACCCGTACAGGACCTGCAACATGCGGTCGTGCATTATCCTGCTGGAGTGTAGGGTTTCGCAGGGATCGAATGAAGGGTAGAGCCATGGGTTGTAACGCATCTGAAACGTAACGGCAACTGTTTAAAGTGCCGTCGATGCAAACTAGAGGTGACCGAGACGTGTAGCCAATGGCACCCCATACCGTCCCGCCGGGTGATATGCCAGTATGGCGATGACAAATACACGGTTCCAATGTCGCCACACACGGATGCGACCATAATGATGCTGTAAACAGAACCTGAATTCATCCGAAAAATGACGTTTTGCCATTCGTGCACCCAGGTTAGTCGTTGTGTACACCATCGTAGGCAATCCTGTCTGTGATGCAGCGTCAAGTATAATCGCAGCCAATGTTTCCGAGCTGATATTCCATGCTACTGCAATCTCCGTCTAACCGTACAGATGCAAACGTCCCCATCTGTTGATCGAGACTTGGCTGCACGATCCGTTACAGCCATACGGATAAGATGCCTATCATATCGACTGCTAGTGATTCGAGGCCGTGGGGATTCAGTACGGCGTTCCGTATTGCCCTCCTGAACCCACCGATTCCATATTCTGCTAACAGTCATTGAATCGCGACCAGCGCAAGCAGCAATGTCGCGATACGACCATTATCAATGACGGAAACATGGTGGTACGCATTTATCCTCCTTACACGAGGCATCACAACAACGTTTCACCAGGTAACGCCAGTCAACTGCTGTTTGAGAAATTGGTTGGAAACTTTCCTCATCTCAGCACATGGTAGGTGTCGCCAAACTTGAATGCTCTGAAAAGCTAATCATTTGCATATCACAGCATCTTACTTCTGTCGGCTAAGGTTCGCGTCTGTAGCACGCCATCTGCGTGGCGTAGCAATTTTAATGGGCAGGAATGTATTTTAGCTTAAAAAGTCAATATTTTGAAGACGTTTACCTTTTGTTGTTCAGCCGTAGCAACAATTGTGGAATTGAGTTGTTCTTATTTGGAAAACAGGTTTATTTCTCGTGCCTGTGATGTTTCTCATTCAGCTGTAGTAGCTGATTGCGTACGTTAAATACTGTAATTATTGCAGTCTATATACATTTCCTACGTTCCAACATCACTGATTTTACTTGAATAGTAGTGAAGCAATCTTAACGTTCCTGAGTAGAAAAGAGACGCCTTTCTGCCAAGAGGCAAGTCTTCTGGTGATTCATAGCCATTTTTTGTTTTTGACAGAAAATTTAATTACTCAGTAAACGTTTGTAGGTTTCAAGGTAATTAGAAATAAACTGTCCTGTAATTTACCATTTCGAAACTTGTTAGTTATCTTATGAAACCTAAGAAAGGCATATGTCGAGCAATTGTATTACGTATTTTTATGACACTATAAAACCTTCCTAATGTAAAAAATATGTTAAAATCAATATAAACGAGACATTCGCACTCATCCAATATAGTGTTCAGAAAGGTAACTTGCAGGCCGCTTGGAGCGCTACTGTTGCAGTGTCTACAAAAATCTGCGCGAGTGTCGTGTGCTGTGTCTCTCTAATAACAATAGATATTGAAAAAGGACATACACGGGGAGGAATGTACAACCGGGGTTTATGGAAGTAAGCATTATGATATAGTCTACAATATACACAAATATTATTTTCAATATAAACCTATGTTTCTTCAAGTGGACACCCCATATTACCTTTCATGCAATCAATAGCATGAAAAATCACAGAAAGATGGGCGTACGCTGTAGCACAATACGTGAATTACTTCCCTACAAATTGCGAAGCGATGCTGATACTTGAAATAATTGAATCGCGCCGACAGCCCATGATTATTGGCTGTGTAAGATTCATTCCTTGTGAAAACAAAGCGTTGCGTTTATTTCAAGCGTCAAATTCCCTTCGCAGTTTATCTGCGTGTGATTGACGTATTGGGATGCAAAATAACCCATAATTTCTATGATTTTTCATACTACTGATAGCTTTAGAAACAGTATGGAGATGTCTATTTAAAAATAATTTTCTTTTGAAAGTAATATTTGTTCACATTTTGGAATGTGTCGTAAGACTTACTTCCCTTAGTCCCTGCCCTCCGTGCATGCCTTCGAAAGTCGTTGTTTAACATGTAATTTTTTCCAGAAAAATAAAGGGAAAGGAATTTAAGTGGATCATTTTATGTATTTCAGCTGCGTCCCCATGGTCCACGGAAATTGAAATTGAATTCTTCTAGATTATTTGGTTATTCACAGACCATTGCTGTGTAGGCATGGAGATGTACTACGTCAGTATTTCAGTTATGTTTTGTGGCCACGCATATTCGACTCTATTCGAGTGACTTTTTAGATACTTTTTCCTGAGGCCAGTTTGACACCGGCTTCCCCAAAACTAAACTGTACGCCAGTAAGTGACAACGGCTGTCGCCTTCGCTTCCAGCAATCAGCGTAAAATGAAGATCAATAGAACAAACCTTCATAAAATACACAATTCGTCGGGCTTTTCTCGTACGCCTTATTGTAACTTGTATACATTTATCTGTCGTAGACGCAAACCCTGACTATAGTACCAGTGTACTAATAAAGTCACAATGCCTATGCATTTGATACAAGTTTCACTAAGACACACTAACAGATCTTTCGTGTAGCACACGTGAATACCAAGCAATATAATATAAACGCATCAGACTTTCATAAACAAGAATAATTCTTTCAATGGAACTTCACGTGCAAGGAATGAGATTTCACTTGTAAAAAAATAGTTTTAGTATATTGACAGTGGTACCGCTATTCTGTAGCGCCTTGTCGTAACTCATTAACTAACCTTGTTGACAACTCCACTGCCGATAATACGATTGCGTAACACAGTCTGCCTGGCGTGTCACTTCTAATATTTGTCTCACCATAAATACGTACCAAAATTTATTATTCTCTTCCCGTACTACTCTTAAGTATGTCAGTTTAGTATATTAGTGGAATAAAACCGTAAACTTTGTTGTTGTTGTGGCCTTCAGTCCGGAGACTGGTTTGATGCAGCTCTCCACAATACCCTATCCTGAGCATGCCTCTTCATCTCCACATAAGAACGGCAACCTACATCTGTCTGAATCTGCTTACTGTATCCATCTCTCGGTCTTCCTCTGCGGTTTTTACCCCACACACCTCCTTCCAACGCTAAATTCACAATTCCTTGATGTCTAAGAATGTGTCCTACCAATCTATCCCTTCTTTTAGTCAAGGTATGCCAGAAATTTCTTTTCTCTCCAATTCTGTTCAATACCTCCTCATTAGTTACGCGATCCACCCAATTAATCTTCAGCATTTTTCTGTAGCACCGTATTTCAAAAGCCTCAATCCTCCTCCTGTCCGCACTGTTTATCGTCTATGTTTCACTCCCATCCTCTGCTGCCTTCATTATTTCATCTCTCAATGCTACCCATTCCTCCTCTACTGTTTTATTTTCCCCCGTTTCTGTCAATTGTTGTTTAAAGCTCCCTGTGAAATTCTTAAGAACTCCAGGTTCCTTCAATTTATCCAGGTCCCATCTCCTTATTTTCCTACCTTTTTGTAGTTTCTTCAGTTTCAGCCTGCAGTTCATAACCAACAAGTTATGGTCAGAGTCTATATCTGCCCCTGCGTATGTTTTACAGATTAAAACCTGGTTCAGAAATCTATGTCTTACCATTATAAAATCTATCTGATACCATCCGGTGACTCCTGGTCTCTTCCAAGTATACAACCTTCTTTTGTGATTCATAAACTAGGTGTTTGTTATAACTAAATTATGTTCTGTGCAAAATTCTACCAGGCGGCTTCTTCTTTCATTCCTTTTGCCCAGACCATATTTACCTACTATCTTCCCTTCCCTTCCTTGTCCTACTTCCGAATTCCAGTCTCCCATAACAATTAAGTTTCCTCTCCCTTAATTGTCTGAATAATTTCCTTTAGCTCCTCATATATTTCTTCGATCTCCTAATCTTCGGCAGAGCTAGTTGTCATATAAATCTGTACTACTGTTGTCAGTGTTGGCTTCGTATCTATTTGACTGCGATAAAGTGATCACTGTGTTGCTCATAGTAGCATTCCTATTTTCTTGTTCATTATCAGACCTACTCCTGTAATACCCCCAACTGATTTTGTATTTATAATCCTGTACTCGCCTGACCAAAAGTCCTGTTCCTCTTTCCACCGAACTTCACTAATCCCCATTATATCTAACTTCAACCTATCTATTTCCCTTTTTAAATTTTCTAGCTTCCCTACCCGATTAAGGGATCTAACATTCCACGCTCCGATCCGTACAGTGCCAGTGTTGTCTTTCCTGATGATCACATCCTCCTGAGTAGTCCCCGCCCGGAGATCCGAATGGGGGACTATTTTACCTCCGGAATATTTTACCCGTGAGGAAGCCATCATCTTATGTTCATACAGTAGAGGTGCATGTCCTCGAGAAAAGTAATGGCTGTAGTTTCCCCTTGCTTTCAGCCGTTCGCAGTAGCTGTGTGGCAAAGCCACATTAGCTGATGTTACAAGGCCAGCTCAGTCAATCATCCAGACTGTTGCCCCTGTAACTACTGAAAAGGCTGCTGCCCCTCTTCATCTCGACAATATCTTTGGTTCATGGGAGTGGCTGTATGTTATATAATTGTTAGCGATTGAATTATATTAGTTATGTATGCATATTAATGCGTATGTTATATAATTGTCAGCGTTTGAATTATATTCGTAAAGTGACACTTATTCAATTACAGTTGGGAATTTTCTTTCTGATGCCAGGTGTTGATATTATGAAAAATGTTTACGCAAATGTTTGTCAGTTGTGATACTAGCAACAGCTGTTTATAAATATGCAAATGTTTCAAAGATAAACATTTACGCTGCGGCTGGGTTACAATAAACTCTGTATGTGGCTAAATAATCGTAACATTGGAAACTTGTTAAAATATGAAAATTATCATTTTTCATGTCCAGACCACTTCACAGATTAGCAATGTCAATTATCTTATTATTTTAAAACTTGTATTTTCTTTCGTTTGGATAGGGTGATTAAATTTTCACAAAATTTTACTTAGCTATCCATGCTTACTTAAACTGTACCACGAACTACAGTTTCATGTATTAAATAACTAATTATGAAGTTTATGGTACCTTTCCTTTTTATAAATAAACTAATTAATAATAAATAAACTCCTTTCTTTGTATTCTGGCAGTTACAATTCTACAAATAACAGGGTAGCATAATATTATTTAACGCACCGCACCTTTAATTTTGCTCAGTTTGCTTCTTACATCAACAAAAGGTCAATAACGAGGGCTGACTTCTATCTTTCCTCACTCTAACGGTAGTAGATATAAGCCTAGCAAAAAGATCCTACCTGCCACCACCACTTTTACTAATCTTAAAGAAAAAAAAATGTTTCATGTAAATCTCAACCTCTTCAGGCGTTGGATATATCGCGACCCACTAAATTGTCTATGATTAACCTTCTTATGCCACTCGCTATTCAAATCAAACTGAAATCGTAGCTGTGCCATGTTTTGTTTAAATCTACGATCTATAGATCTATCAGCATCGAGATCCCATTGTAAATTTCTTGCATGCGCATTTCCTTAGTGCGACTATATAAAATGTTCTGCATGTGATATAACTTTCAAGGTCCGTGTTCTCATTAGATACTGATCCGAAATTCCGGTACACTTGCGACCGCAGTCCATGTAATAACACAAAAAATAAATGCAAACCACTCGTAGTTCCTGTCTATGGTTAGAGGGTGCAATTTATTCATAAACTATTACTGAAACCATACTATGGGCCTCAGAATCACTTTCACAGAGTAAAAAAAGTCGTATTTTTCTATCGACTTATATACCAGAAATACGGACTCTTTAATCCATATCATACCGCATAATCTGAATGAAATAGACCTCGTTTCAATTTTCTAAGTCCACTCGCACGAAACATGACTGTTCCCCACAGCTCTTCCACTGGGTTCTCTTCTGCAAGAATTTTCTGTTCCTTAGAGAATAATACGATGTAAAACTAGGATGTTATAGACCTATACAATTATTAAATAGTTTCTTCAGCATAATCTAAGCTGGAAACTTCGGGATGCTTCTTGCTCTACGTCCTAGTTGGGACTACTCCTATCACAGCTTCGCCTACAGTTCGACAGTACATTGATTTCTTTGGATGGCTTTCTGCTTTCGTCTTCTTGCTGCCAGCTCGACGGGAGGTTGGAACGCCGCGGCTGTGCGTGTGCGCTGGTGTGTGTGTGTGTGTGTGTGTGTGTCTGTGGAATCTACCAGTGTGTGTTGTCTGCACCGGCTAAGACTCGATGCGGGCTCAGAGTATTTTCTACCACATATTTTTACAAAATACACAGCAAATCATATCAGGACATACTAACGATCCAAAATTTTATATATATATATATATATATATATATATATATATATATATATATATATACTTATTTTGGATTTCTTGACAGCAAGTAGCGGCGACTCATGTAAAAAAAAAAAAAAAAAAAAAAAAAAAAAAAAAAAAAAAAAAACTGGTGAGGCATAATGGCGCACCACACTCTTTACGATCAGTGCTGTCGTATGTTAAAATTCATATTTTTTTCTGGTAACTTAATTAGATCTCAAAGATGAAGCATCTAAGCGACGATTTTCCAAACTATGTGCCGCTGGATTGAAAAAAATTGCGCAAAAGATATTTTCTAAATTTTATTACGGTTTCTTTGGAATGATTTATGATTTGACATAATCAAAATACATCTTCTAAATGATATTATGGTTACTTTGAAATGAGTTAGGATATAATTTTGTCGTAATCATAGGGTAACACGACATCAGTTGGGGTCTTATGGTCAAAAGTTCCACACGAATCTCATTGATTTTATAACTTAATTATAAAACAGTTCTTACATCGAAGGATTCACACTTTAAATCAGAGGAGAGGTTTCGGTACTCTACTGTAATCATAAGTAAACACTTACGGTATTCAGAATGAAAACTTCCTGTCAGATTAAAATTGTGTGCCGGAACCGTGACTCTAACCTGGGACCCTTGCCTTTCGCGGACTAGCGCTCTACCACTGAGCTATCCCGACACGACTCACGGTCGGTCCTTACAACTTTACTTCCGCCAGTACCTCGCGTCCTACTTTTCACAGACGTCCTCCTGCGAACCTTGCAAGACTAGCACTCCTGGAAGAAAGGATATGGGTGGAGACATCTTACCGTATTGATGTCCTCAAACACGGGAAATAATTTGGTAATAGGAAACACATAAAATTAGGTAAGGGTTTGCTCAGGGATTTGAGATACAATACCTTTCATATCGAGTACATGTCACCCAATGAGAGGTTTCACTATAGTTACTGTACAGAATTCCACGTCTACGCATTTTAAAGATACTGCAATGCTGCCGCCTACCATAAGTGAACCACGGATGGACGCAAATACATGAAATCACAGTCTAAAATATACAGTCAAACCAGTCCAGCATATTATTGTTATACAATGTGACAGCAGCGCTCCAAGCGGCCGGCAATTTGCATTTCTGAATACGATGACCGCGAATAGTAACGTTTATATTGATTTTTACATACTTTTTACATTAGGGAACGTATATAGTGTCATAAAATAGGCAATAACTTAAAATAGCTCCACCTTTGTCTTTCGTAGGTTTCTTAACGTCACTAACGTCAAGATACGAAATAGTACACTGCAGCACAATTTATTTACAATTATCTTTTAGCCTACAGACTTTTGTTGAATAATTTCATTTACTATTAAAAATAGAAAAATGGCTAGGAAACACCATGAGACCTGCACTTTGACAGAGAGACGTCGCTTTTCTACTCAGACAAGTTTTCTTCGTACAATTCCAGTAAAATCGGCAAGCATGGAGTATAGGACACGTATATAGAATGCAATAACTACAGTATTTAACGTACCAAAGCAGCCGCCACAGATGTAGCTGAAAGAAAAACGTCATACCGTGACAAAAAAAAAAAAAAAAAAAAAAAAAAAAATCAGATTTCCCCAAAAACGGAACCAGTTACACATGCTGCTATAGCTGAACCACAGACGAAAAGAATCTTCAAGACATAGTCTTCCTTAGCTAAAGCAATATCACTTAAAAGAAAATGCGAGTATAAGAAAGACGAGTGAATTCTAAAAATGTGCGAATCATTAGGCTCGTTACCAAATCGATGCATGTCGAAAAACCCTTAGTCATAGTAAGAACAGACCATAACAGAAATTTATGTTTCTTTTATGTATATATTCTACTTACTTTCAGCAGAATAATCTGCAGATACACAAATATTTGTAAGTATTGGTACATGATGAAGTTCTTCGTTATACAACTGAATCTGTTAAGTTTGGCTATTTTTACATTAATTTCCGTGTGATGTATGTCTCTTGATATTTTAATAATGATTGTAACGCAAAAATTATACCTGCCATTTCTTTAATTATATACACAAACAATAATGATGAGGAAACCACTATTTCGGTGGCTTGCCCACCACTAGGAGCGCTAGTGTCGTTGCAATTGTCAGTAGGTAACAACTTTCACACCAGTGAGTGTCGCGACTGTTTATGTTAGACTGTGATTTTTCACGGTTATTTCCTAAGAAAAGACAAAGTCTTGCAAGTTTGACAATCAAGACCGCCGAAATTCATATTGCAACAGTTAACTTTCAGAAACCCAGTCGCAATGAATGAGATTTCGGTCCCCCTAGCTTCTACGGGATCGCAGTTTTACCACGTAGTTGCCGACTGGAGAAAGTGAAGCATTCTTCCGTGAATTATTTCACTCGCGAAATTCTTTTAAGACAAAGTCGAAGAGCGACGGCCACGCTGTTGCTGCGGTGGCGATATATTTCAGGGGTGCAGATAAATCAAAGGAGAAAGTCGTATTTCATGTTACCGAAGGCATTCTATTCCAGAGAAGAATTTAAGGTGGATGTTTCGGCGATTTATGCTCCGAAAGGGATGAACGAAAGTCGCTACTCACAGGAGGGTCACCGTCATTACTTAGCTGTTATTTCGTAGTTGTGAAAACTCGCACGAGAAAAAGATTTTCATATCTTGTAAGTGAAACATCGGAACTGCCTGTTTCGTAAGATTTTCTCAGGCCAATCTATGTTTTATAACGGAAAGTATTACTTGCCAGTGGATGTAACATTTGTTTTATTACATTCCTACATGATCCATAAGGTTACACTATATATGAAGGGCACTGCAAAAATAAAAGCGACATTCGAACCCCTCCCCCCTCCCTAGTAGATGACAAAATAATTCTATTACAAGCCCAGTAATCATTTACAAGGATGGAACAAAGATAACTTTTAGTAATTATTATTCTAACAGTAGAATTAAATAGCAAGACATCAAAGATGAACAAATTTTTGCTTGTTTTAAATCTAAAATATGTTATTCAGTCTCGAGTAAATATAACGTCCAAAATTTAATAATACGGTACAGCAATAATGAAATCAGATGAATTTTAAGTGACTGTTTTTTAAGATATAGTGTTAAGATGTTTGCAGTTGTAAATATCTTAATGTCATAGACGATCCTGGATGAGAAGTGTCAAATTCAGCTTTAGAAGTTTCGGGGAAAAATCAAAGGTAATTCGTTTGAAGAATAGATTTGATGGCCGTTTTCGTCATTCGTGTTGAAATAATTGTACTGGGCGTAACATATACCGACGAGTCACCCAAATTTGGTCGGAGGTACAGCGACACAAGCGACGAGTCAGGCTTGTAATGTTGAAAGAAAGATAAATCATAATGGAAAGTTATGGTTCAGAGACCAACCACTAATATGGTACGAAGGTGGGGAGTAATGACTTATCAGCCCTTTGATGTAAAATTCTTACAACCTGCAACAAAAGTAAGATATAAATGTGATAATATATGGCAAGGGAAAGCAGTCCAAGACATGCGTGTTTTCAGAGGATTTTTTGATGATACTAATCATTAATTAGCACAGAAATTGGCATTGTGAGGCCAAAGTGCACAATATATATAGAAGAATATAAGTGGAGAAGCTTCAAGACAAGAAAATCAGGCACTAATGTTCGCAGAAAGGTATCAGTTAGTTGAATATAGTCATTTAGAAGTAATTGGAAGGGGAATGGACTAAATACAGGAATACACTACTAGAAGTAGTTATATTTTTTTACATGACCATGGAGTCCTACTCCTTTTTTTAGGTCCTAGGGAACAGAAAACATTGTTGCGTTCAATATTATTATTATTTTTATTATACAATGTCTTGTAACAGTAGTGTGTAAATGAAGGAAGATGGAGACAGCTTGGTGGAATGACACAGTCAAGACAGCCTCTGCCAGGAAAAAGAAAGCGTTTAAAAATGGCTCCATATTAGAAATCATGAAGACAGAAAGTTATCTTTAAGTAAGAAACAAAGCCAAACAGATAATTGCAGAATGCAAGCAGAAATCATGGGTAGACTTTGGAAATAAGTCAAAAACTTTGGGTCAACTGCATAAAAACAAGTTTGGGGCGTAATCTGCAGTCTTCGAAAGAGAGGTAAGAAGGAATTTACAAGTGTTTTGCACATGTCAGGAAAGCTGCTAGTGAACCCTTAGAATGCATTGGGAAGACGGAGGGAAATTTTGAAGAATTGCTCAATGTAGGTGAAACGTTGAGTGATGTGTCAGATTTTGAGGAAGCACAGGAATGGTGATGAAAACAGGATCACATTTGTGGAAGTGGACAGAACAGTATGTAGACTGCAGTGCAATAAAGCGGCTGGGGTGGATGAAATTAAGTTGGAACTTATCAAATCTAGCGGAATATTTCAAATGGTTACACAGGATTACTGAAATGACGTGCGAATCGGACTGGAGTGGACTAACACAGTAATCACGGCAATCTTCAAGCTTGGAAATAGAAAAGGTCGTAATAACTACTGAGGTATCTCTTTAATTAGCCTTGTGCGCAAAATATTCTCAAGGATGGCTGATAGGAGACAGCGAGTATCAGTGGAAGATAGATTATATGAAAATCGGTATGGGTTTAGGCCTCTTAGAGGCTGTCAGGGCCACATTTTTAGCTTACGGTAGATAATGGAGAAGTGCTATGAATGAAACAAGGAATTTTACCTATGTTTTATGGATCTAGAAAAGGCTTATTGCCGTGCTCCGGGGAGGAAGCTATTGTCAATTTTTGGAACTGGAGGCAAAGTTCTGCAGACAGGTAAAGGTCTTTATGTATATTGTCAAGCAGCAATTAGAGTTGACAGTAAACTGAGGTCTTGTTTCGTGGTAGATTTAGGGGTAAGATAAGGGTTAATTTGTCACCAGTTTAATATTGAAATAGATTATCACAAAATAAGGAGTCTCGAATATGCAGACGACTTAGTTTTGATGGTAATCTTTCAGAGCTGGATATGGTTATGGTATAAAGATCAACATCTTCAAAACTAAATAATGCCTACGGTAAAGAGATTTAAACAGATTGAGTGCCAAATAGGAGGTACAAAGCTAGAACAGGTGAAAATATTGAAGTACTTAGTGACAGTATGGAAATATAGTGAAAGAACGTGAATCAAGTTGTAGCAAAGCTAATGCATTGAGTAAAAAGCGGAGATCTACTTTCTTCTGCAAGAAAGAAATCAGTACCAAGGCAAAGTTAGCAGTACACCAACTTGGTGTTGAAAGCTCAAGTTTAAGGTTACACATATGAAAGTAACGAAGATGATTACAGGAACTAGTAGATGGAATAATGGCATCGAGAATGCCCATAATAAGAAAATCAAAGAAAACTGGAATACCATAGATAAAGCAGTTAGAGCGAACAGGTTTAGATGGTGGGTCACGTTACACGGACGGGAGAAGTAAGGTTGCCTAAGAGGCTCTTTGCTTCAGCAGTAGAGGGTGAGAGGACCCGAGGTAGACCAAGAAGAAAGTACTTGGATTACGTTAAGAATGATTTCAATGTAAAAGGCAGAACATCAGACGAGGCACATTGATAGCAATAGATAGGGGGTGGAGGAAGTTTATTAGTGAGACTAATCTCCATACTGAACACTCTAATGATGGTGATGATGATGATTACGATATATCTTGAGTTTTGTGAGTAATGCTCTTACACAGCACTGTTTAAGTCTAATGGCGGCTATGTGCAATCAAATCGTGACAGTAATAAGGACCTAGTAAATCCTGAGCTTGAAGTGAATGATATCAGGAAACATATAGAAGTCCTCGTCCAGAAAACGAGTTAGAGATACCACTGAGGATTCAAATCATCGAGCCGCTGACTAAACTCTCGCAAAATGAAATAGGATCAGAGTGCGCGAAAACTAGGTAGAGATCAGCTGTTGTTGTTGTGGTCTTTAGTCCGCAGATTGGTTTGATGCAGCTCTTCGCGCTATCCTGTCCTGTGCAAGTCTCTTCATATGAAAATACGTTCGGCAACCTACATCCTTTTGAATCTGCTTACTGTATTCGTCCCTTGGCCTGCCTCTACGATTTTTACCCCAAACACTTTCCTCTAATGCTAAGTTGACGATTCCTTGACGTCTCAGAATGTGTCCGCCTAATCTTCTTCAGGATATGCCAGAAACTTCTTTCCTCGCTAATTCGCTGAAGTACCTCATTAGTTACGTGATGTACCCACCTAATTTTCATCATTCGTCTGTAGCACCACATTCCAGAAACTTCTATCATCTTTTTGTCCGAACTCCTTATCGTCCACGTTTTCACTCCCATACAATGCTACACTCCAGGCAAATGCTTCCAGAAAGGACTTCTTAACATTTAAATTACTATTGGATATTACCAAATTTCGCTTCTATAGAAACGCTTTTCTTCCCATAGCCATTCTGCATTTTATATCTTCTCTACTTCGACCATCAGAAGTTATTTTGCTATCCAAATAATAAAACTCATCTACTACGTTTATTGTCTCACTACCTAATCTAATTCCTTCAGCATCGCACGATTTTCTGACATTACATTCCCTAACCATCATTTTACTCTTGTTAATGTTTCTCTTATATCGCCTTTCAAGACACTGTCCATTCTATTCAATTGCTCTTCCAGATCTTTTGCAGTCTCTGACAAAATTACAATTTCATCAGCACACCGCAAGGTGTTTATTTCTTCTCCCTGCACTTTAATTTCCTCTCCAAATTTCTCCTTGCATTCCTTCACTGCTTGCTAAATATACAGATTCAACAACATTGGGGAAAGGCTACAACCCTGTCTTCCTCTCTTCCCAACGTCTACGTCCCTTTCTTGCCCTTCGACTCTAATAACTGCTGTCTGCTTTTTGTATAGGTTGAATATGCCCTATAACGCAAAGTACTCAGCAGTGGCGCTAACCATTGTGTACTACCGAGCCGAAAGAAGTTAAAGTAGACTCAGTAATTTGTGTAACAGCTAAGTTCATAATTTGGTTTCAATACTGCTAGCGACCAGCTGGAATTATATGTAAGTCATGCTGCTAGATGACTGAATAAAAGGGCAGGAATATCATAATAAAGTAATAAAATTTCGATCAAAAACTGTAACATTTACCTGCTATTTCAGAATGTAATGGTAGAGAAATAGTATGACAGTAGTTGGCTATTTCTTCTGCCAGGTATATGATTTGCAGAGTAAACTCATACGACCCATAATTGCTGTGAGGGCTGAACAGAGGAAAGTAAGACTTTTGGCAAGATGGATAATTAATGGCATAAGAAAATGCCACAGAACTCTTATTGGAGGAAGGTTTATCACTATGTGAGGCGATCGCCAAAGTTCGGTAACTGGAGTGACATGTGTCATTGGAAGCGCTCATAATTGATGCGCCACCAAACTGTATACAAAGTTAGGTCACCTTAAAAATGTAATAAATTTTCAATGTAGTGAGGCTACTTGATACTCTGAATCGCAATGTTTTCTATATTTTCGAATGTAAGTAAACCTTTATTTAATGTAACTTATCAGTACTGAGGTAACGCCTTCAAGTAAAGTTAACGCCTTGAAGTAGAGTTAACACCTTGAAGTAGAGTTAACATTATTCACTGTCGCTGGAATAATGCAAACACTTCTGGTTACAGATGGAAAAATAAAAAAATAAAAAAAGAGAGAAAGTAAAAAAGAAAGAAAAAGAAACATCTTTCAGAAGTCAAACAAAATAAATTTCCGTCAAGGAGTAATATACCACATTAATTGTAGACGAAAATTTTTGATTTTGGGCCTGTGTCATTTGGCACTTCCCTCATGGATTACGCCTCCCGTGAAAGTAACTCAGCTGACAGCAAATGTATAGAAAATGAGTTAATATACACTTTTGTTATTGTGGTCTTCTGCCCGCAGACTGCTTTTGATGCAGCTCCCCATGCTACCCTGCCATGTGCAACCCTCTTCATCTAAGAATATTAAAAACAACCTACATCTTTTTGAATTTGCATGCTGTATTAGTCGCTCGGTCTCCCTCTACGATTTTTACCCCACACACCTCCTTTTAATGCTAAATGGACGCTTACTTGATGTCTCAAAATGTGTCCCATCTCTTTGTCAGGACATTTCAGAAACTATTTTTCTGATGAGCACTTCCTCATTAGTTACGTGATCTACCCATCTACTCTTCATCATTCGTCTGTAGCCCTATATTTCGAAAGCTTCTATCATCTGTAAGAACGTAGGCATTCGCAATCATTTATAAATTTATATACTCCGAACCGTGAAACTTTTATAAGAAAAATGCCCTTCCTCTACCTGCCTCCCTATTTCTTATACCAACGCTTCTCCATCATGAAATTTATGTAATTTCATATAATTGTATAACAATTTATAGCCCCCATGACGGGGAAACTTTACAAACGATTGTGCTCAATCGGTGCCGAATTTTCTGGTTTTTGAAGCGTACACAATCCAACTGAACGTATACAATGTAGAGCCATAGTCACTGGTGTACGCATACGTATGCACACAAAAAGATACAGACACTTAGGATGACTCTGCGCTCGCCAACGCCTATATTAAACGGCGGGTAGGTTATCACGACTTACGTGCGTTTGAACGCAGTGGTATAGTCGGCGAAATAGAGATGTCATCTCCGACCCAGCGACTAGTAGCGGATTTTCCCGTACGACCGTTTTAACGATTGCAGCGTGAATATCGGAAATCCGATGAAACATCAAATCTCCGACATCGCCGCGTTCGGAGAAAGATACTGCAAGGACGGAAACAACGTCCTCTGAAGAGAATCACTCAATCCTCATAAACAACCACGCATGAGCAATTCCTGTACCACGGAGTGGGTAATACAGCAGGTTAGTCATCAGAACAAAAAGGAACTTCTCAGCTGTACCTCTGCCGTGCCTTGATGATCCATTCCGCAGTTTGATTGTATCCGCATTGTTATTTTGTATCGGGAAAGTAATCAAAGGAAGTTTCCAGACGTCCCGGAGTGAACAAAAATGTACAAATGTTCACATGTTTGTAAATCTAAGGGACTTAACTGCATTGGTCATCAGTCCCTAGGTTTACAAACTCCTTACACTAACTTAAAGTGAGTTACGCCAAGGACAACACAAACACCCATCCCGAGGAGGGACTCGAACCATCAACGGGAAATGGCCACGCGCACCGCAGCAGGGTGCCTCAGTGCGCACGGCTATCCAGCCGCGGCTCGGAGTGAAACAAAGCATTTTGTTCGGACATGGATGGGTACAGAGATACAGGAAATGACGTGCGTCCCACTAGCCACCGAAAGGCTACCAAAGAATCTAATGACCGCTGTTTAGTCCTTCCCGGCCTGTCTTTCAGGAAAGTTTCTATTCAGGACGCTTGGGATGCGTTGACATCTAACACAGCTATACTGATTAGTAATACAAGTTTTATTTACTGAAAGTTACACCAAATACTCAGTATGTCTCTTCCCGCGGCGGCCTCTTCCTCCTCGTTGCTAGCTGCGCTGAGTCCTAGTGACTGCCTATTTCGGATCCGAGTTCAGATGGCTTCTTCCAGACGAATGTCTGTCTAGATGTAGCCGCTTGTAGAGGGCGCGCTTCTAGGTTTCTCCCTCCAGGATGCGCGGCGTCGGCGTGTGATTGGCTGTCGGTCGTCCGCTGCTCTCTCCACAATAGTTATCGTGTGTCTTGCGTGTGGCGCTGACTTTACGCCACAAGAACAGCCACTTACGAATTTCAGCTCTGAATTACCCTGAGGAGATCACCTCCATTTTGGTAATGTCACAAGTTACAATATTGAATACTGAATTTCGCGCACGCACAGGACGTCGTGTTTTGACACAATCCGTACGTAACAGGCTGCATGAAATGCGACTTCACTCCCGACGTCCGTGGTGAGGTCCCCATTTGACACCTAGACACTATGTAACGCACTACAGATGGGTCCAACAGCTCGCTGAATGGACACGTCACTATTGGCATAAAGTGTTACACACAGATGGGATTCGCTTCTGCCTTCAACCAGGCAGACGACGGAGATGTTTTTGATGGCAGGCCGGTCAGCCTGAAAGTCTTAGACCCACCGTGAAGTGAGATCTGAAAGGTGGTGTTTCCCTTATTATGTGGTGCCATTGTACACCAACGGTGATCGTAGAATGCAATAAAACGGCTACACGGTACAGGGATGACATTATCCGACGTATAGTGCTACCATATTGGAAGCATTTCGGTGAGATGTCCGTCGTAATGGATGTCACTTCTTACACTGATCGTTTACATATTGTGAAAGCATCCGTTCATGATAACGACACCAGAACATTAGAATGAACAGCAGGTGCTCTAGACATGAACCGAATCTAACATGCCTGTGATACATTGGAAAAGCCTGTTTCTTTTTTGGACGAGATGACTCAATAACCAAATTAAGAGATTAAAAGAAATTGGAACTGCTTTCATCTGTCACCAGTCCAAAGGCTTGCAAACTACTGAAACTATGGCAATCTCCTTTACGATAAGCGATAAGGACAACACGCGTGGAAGCCGAGGGGATAACTAGAAAATCCTACTGGGAGCGGCCGCGCAAGCCGTAAAATTGCGACTTAGACAACACGGTGCGAAACTATCTGCGCCGTATGGTCGTTCAGGAGTCGTACCAACAGTCCCTCCATGATGTGGACGGTATGCCACGACGGATAGCCTACAGGGAAGCATCACTGTAAGAAGACTTATTACAAGTTATTGGGCGTGTTGGCGTATGCTGCAATCTCTAACACATGTTAAGAATGACTAGGTTATTGTCGTACCACTCATCTACTTCCGATTTCATGAGAAATTATCTGGAGGAACAATCAGCTGGGTCCACTGTGATTTGGAAAATGGTCTAACCTCCATGGCGGTCATCCAATCACCTGTGCTCAAGGAACTGCTCAACACATATTACATAGAGGTAACTGTGTAGGTAGTTACGTACCTAAGTATATCACAATTTCATTTTTATGTAAACGGTCGTTAAACCCTATAATCGTGGTTATGCAACCTATGTGTGTATAAATGGACGTGTGTCCTAAATTTTCATCCTGTAGCCAAAATGATCCCCTTCACATCAATAGCGTGTATGCATGAGGTTAGCGCCTTGTCTCGCATTTAGTGGTTTGGCTGCGGTGTGTGACAATTGGTAAGTGTGTTGAGCATTTATGTGCGACTAGCTTATAAGCCCGTGCTTCACAACAGTTGTTAAAGAATGGTGCGCATCATGGCTTTTTACGGTTCAAGACCTCAGTCAGTTTTACACCTAAACTATCTGTATACCCGGAGTTGCCCGGGTATTTATTTATTTCACACTCTCGTAATCCACTTCCCCTTCCCTCCTGTCTCTACATCCATCTCATTCTCTCCCATCTCTCTGTTCGTTTCCACTTTTCCCTCTCATGGCAAAGTTTTTTACAAGTTTACCCTCTCTCATGTACCACACGAACATTTATGAACCCAGTGACCTTTCTCTTAGCTGAAAAGCCATGTGTGCAAAAATTAATCAATATCGAAGCAAAAATATGCATTTCGTCGAAGTCCGTAAGTTAAGTACCCCCATCATGCAACCACCGAAATTTTATACATACACTGACATTGTTCCTGTGTTTAAGCGCATATTGCAAATTTTCATCATGTTTGTAATAAAAATAGGGTCACATTTGAAAACGCATTTAGTTGTTATCAAATTTTTCCAGTTTTAATTCATACAACCCTTGTTCTGAGTATAACGAGAACAACGCAAAAAGATCTGTGAAATCGGTCGTGCTGTTCTCAGGTTAGGGGGCGACCAAGATATTTAGGGATACATTTTTATGTTGCAAGATACCCTCCCCCATGCACCGTATGAAACTTTAATTAGGCGCTGACCTTTCTCTTGTATTGAAGGTCAAGCGTGCCAAATTTCATGAAGATCGGAATCAGACTGTAGATTTCGTCATTCTGTAGTAAAAGTATCTTTCCCCACGCACCTAAATTCTGCCCTATCGCAAAATACTTTGTTAGTTAACGTCTTCCACCTATAAACTACATACCGGCAAAATTTCGGCTTCATAGGTGGTTTAGTTTTAGAGATTTCGTGTTTAATCAATGAGTGAGTGAGTACGTGACTGACCTTTCGCATATATATATAATACCTCCTGAATTACGTGTCCTACAAAAAAATATTTATCAGATTCGTAGAGAGGAATATTAGGAAACTGACTACGAAATGTGTTGTTAATGGAATTGGTAGTAAAGACGTAGTAATTACAACCTCATGCTTATTAGGGCGAATTATCATAGCACCTGAACTATTTGTTGTAATACGATACTATTTAGAAGGTACATGCAGTGGTGTATATGTAAAATATCTGCAAAATACATCGTGAATGGAGATAGTACGAAAGACGGAATAAATCAAAACGTAATGCCTAATGAGGCGGTTTTTCATGATCCTAATTGTTTATGAGTCCATACCTCATGAACTGCATGTCGTACTATGACAAAAGTTTGAACGTACATTCAGTGGTTTGTGTGTATACTGTGTGTAAGATTTCTCACGAATGCAATTAATAGTGGACGAGTAATAAATTGTCGCGTCATGCCAAACGCCGTAATTTTCCTTCATGAATGCCGAAAAAGTAGTAAGCAATAAACTTTTTTCCTTTCATCATTTTTCTGGGGTATTCAGTGCTAAAAAGTTTACTAAAGGCTTGAAATTATGTTTAAAGTTTGTTGCAAATCGCTATGTGCTCTCCTTCTCAAACAGTGGACTGATAAAGTCACACTACCACGTGCAGCAAGACGGGGAAGTTTTCATTGTTTATGACGTCATATCTCCTGAACTATCGGTCCTGTCGCAAAATCCTTTCTTAGCTACCGTCTTCGACCTATAAACTAAATATCTGCCAATTTTCAGCTTCATAGGCGAAGTAGTTTTCGAGATTTCGCGTTTAGTCAATGAGTGAGTAAGTGAATGAATGAGTGAGTAAATGTCATTTCGCTTTTATATATATAAAGATATTATATGAAGTAGTAAATGCTCCTAGGAAACGTTTTTTGTGACGTACAAGCTTTAGAGTCCTTGCAAAAAGGCGATTTCTATTTCATTCTTTCGACATTATACGATGACTAACTGAAAACCCGGCATTGGCCGGGTATTTATTTATTTATTTATTTATTCAAGCCTTGAGTTAGTACTTCTATTTCTTCTCTTTCTGTCCATCTCCTTTTTTCTATATTCTCATATATTTATGAGAGAATATATAAGAAATAAAGCTCTCTAGCATAATGTACAAAATTTCAAGTACAGTATCCAAACAAACAAAGTTATGAATCAAAATAAAATTGATATGTAACATTCATACATTCACTTAATTCACAACTTGACTATAAACAACCCCGAGCGAGGTGACGCAGTGGTAACACACTGGACTCGCACTTGGGAGAACGGCGGTTCAGACCAGCCTCCAGTTGTACAGATTTATGTTTTCCGACTTTTCCCTCAACCTCTCCATGCAAATGCCAGGAAAAGTTTATCTCTCAATCTCTCTCCTTTCAAAGGACAAGCCTGATTTCTTCCTCATCCTTGCCCCAACAATCAGAGAATAATCTCCGCCTCTAATGACCACGCTGTCGATGAGGCGTTAATACACTAATCTTCTTTCCTTCCTGAGTATAAACAAGATTTCTTGTGACTTGTCCAGGATCTAACATGAATATTGTCTGTGGTGAGCCCATCTCTGAGCAAGTTGTCCGAGTGAAAAAAAATTGAGATATCAAATGCACTCCATTCTAGTCTCACTGTAAACTGCAATGTCTTAAAGGTATAAGTCAGATCTGTCCGAAATAATGGGTATTCGTCGGATGTACTCTGCTTCATTCTCTTCATTTCCTTGTAGTTCTATAGACGTCTATTGCTTCTTCCTACTGCGGTATGCACTTCACAGTTCAAAGTTGCTTCAAAGTTCTCAACAGCACTATATTCTTTCAGGAATATCCTTAAGCTCACTGGAATACAGGGGTGTCATAGCAGTAAATGAGAAATATAATAAAACGTGGTGCCTGATGTGAAAAGTTGGTACCCATCGCAGTATATATTATCTCATATTTATCGAGTTATATATTGTACAATTGTATACTTTTTTCAGGTTTATATTAATGTATATAAGTTCTGTATGTCTGTAAAATCTGTTGCGAATACAATTAGTAGTAATTTCGAAAGTACATTCAGCTGTACGTGTGTATACCACTTGTAAAATTTTCTGCGAATACAATATGCAGTGTAGAAATTATAAATTGCAGCGTTATACCGAATGCCGTTGTTTTACTCCGTGAACAGCGGAAAAGTATTGAGCAAGAGACGTTTTACCTTTCATCATTTTGTTGTAGTTGTCAGTGAGAAAAAGTTTCCTAAAGGTTTGATATTATGTATAAAGTTTGTTGGAAGTCGCTAAGCGCTCTCCTTCTCAAATAGTGGACTGATAAGGTCACACTGTCACGTGCCGTCAGACGGGGAAGTTTTTATGGCATATGACGTCATATCTCCTGAACTATCCGCCCTATAGCAAAATCCTTTCTTAGCCGACGCCTGCTACCTATAAACTACATTCCTGACAAATTTAGGTTTCAGAGGTGAAGTAGGTTTCGACGTTCAGTGAGTGAATGAGTGGTTGAGTGTCCTTTTATATATAATACTAGCGTATCAAGTCAAACACATAAGTTTATAATATCTCTTTGCGTTTGCGTTAATCACACTTTCCCGACTATCAATAGAGATACAGATAAAGAACTCAAGCTAAGATGAAGTACTCGTTTATATGGGAATGTGAAGTTGGAATGTCAGTAACGCAACGTGAATAGGATGAAACATACCATAATGACAGACGTGTCTAAATAGACAATTATTCACAAAGTAATTTTCGACGGCAGGAATCGTGGGGAAAAGAACGCACATACACACTGACAAAAACAGAGAGGCAAGAACGTACGTGCACCTGAGCACAGTTTTAATGCCGTCTTGAGGAGGATTTCCGCACTTGGGCTTCGAAACAAGCGGAAGATAACTGTGTACATTACACTTCATATGGCAGAAAAATCCTTACAGCAGACGTCGTCTGACAGATGCCAGGACGTATCCAAGATCTTTGTCTGGGGTGGTGGGGGGGGGGGGGGGACTGATGCAATAAAACTATCGTAGGGTAGCATCAA
This sequence comes from Locusta migratoria, assembly GCA_026315105.1. Lineage (NCBI taxonomy): Eukaryota > Metazoa > Arthropoda > Insecta > Orthoptera > Acrididae > Locusta > Locusta migratoria. The sequence continues at coordinate 44,301,128 of CM048748.1, forward strand.
AATTTTCTTGATTAACTGTATTTTCTCAATCCTTTAGTTTGTCATTTAATTGTGATAAATGCTAAAAAAATATTAAACTGGCACGTAGCGTTCTCTTTCAATTAACAGATCACACTGTCCAAATATCTGAAAAACAACTTGTATGTATTTTGGTATACACAGATATTCAAACTTCTTCACTTTAAATTGATTGACACACCGAGTAAAACATTTCTCTTAAAAATTAGAAATTTGATTTTTCCCTTATACTTGACAAAATAATTACAAGAAGTAGCACTAGTGTCCATAAAATCAACATTATTTTTTTTCGTATAATGACATCAGAAAAACTAAAAATTATTCCCTTTTAGTCAGAGTAAATGTAACACCTGGAGTACATCACAGACTGTCCCAAGGATGCAAGGTGTTACATAACACTTGCACTTAAGGCAACTTTGACTCATTTAAACTATCATCGTCGCTGAATTGCTGCTGCCTTTTTTTATAATTTGTAGTTCGAATTAATCTGAAAAATTGTAGACAGTATTTCTAACAAGACACAGAAGTATATCTAGTCATTTTTTAAAATCATTTTTGACCAATTTTGCCTTCGTTCCCCCTTAAGTAGTTTTCAAGCCTAGGGCCTGCTAACCGCAGCAGTTAAGTCCCTTACATGTACAAAATTTAAATATTTTACAATCGTGACTTTCGTAAATCTTTTAAAGTAGGTAGAGATCAAAGATTAGATTACGAATACAAAAAACCGGCTTTGTATGGATTCTGTTGTGACCTTAGCAATGATTGTTGTATTTTACGACACGTGCTGAGGACGAGAGTTAATTTCATTAGTTTTATGTTACCGTCAAGTGGTGTAATAAATTTTAGTGTATCAAGTATTTTCCACAGATTTACAAGAAATACTGCCAGCTGCATCACAGAGTAGTTAGTTACAATTCTTGTAACGGATTTAAGAGAGTAACAAACGGGGATTCTAAATATGCGCACAATGAATAACATGTACACAACTATCTGCCTCCCTGCTCGGAATGCCAATCACAAATAAATGTTATTACCCTTAACGTTTTCAGTTAACAGCAGCCCCCCTTCACGTACTGCATTAACAAATTAGGTGTAGTATGTAATCATGAATTATTCTCAGTAGAGTCAAAACTAACAGTTACCATGCCGTTACTGTTAAAGGTCATATCGTGAGGTCGCTTGCTAAAAATGTGAACGACTTTTTTATTTTAATGCTCCATATTTTAATGTGAACACAAAATACTTTTTTGTAAATTACTACCAAAACTGTAATTTTTGTGATTGGGACAATTATAAAACATTTCAATACAAAAAGCAAACGAAGCTATTGTCTACAATAATGACTGATAGAAATGAGCCACGTGGTAGTAGCCAAGCGGTCTGGAACGCCACGTATCGGATCGCGCGGCCTCCCGCGCCGGTGGTTTGAAACCCCCCTAGGTTAGTTTAACTTAGTTTAAGTAGTTTGTAAGTCTAGGGACTGGTGATCAACGTAGTTTGGTCCCATAAAAATTACAAACCTTTGAACATTTTTTGATAGAAATGAAATAAACAGAAATTACATATTTCGACCTAGCTTATTTCAACTGATCCAGGGACAATCACAGTTACAGTGAAAAATAAAATAACAAAGAAAGTTACTTATGACAATTTCAACAAGAAAGGTTCATCAGAATAAAATACGAGAAATCAGAGCTGGAACGGAGAGATTCAGGTGTTCTTTCTTCCCGCGCGCCATTCGAGAATAGAATGGGAGATAAAATAGTATAACAGTGGCTCGATGAACCCTCTGCCAGGCACTTACATGTGATTTACAGACTACCCCATGTAGATACAGTTAGATCTTGTTTCTGAAGAACTTTATCGTCTGCACCTGAAGATAGCTGTGGATTTACACTGTCATTCATGGCACTGGATTGATGGTATAACGTGGGCTAAAGCAGATTGGATTCACGAGGTGTCTACATCAAGACAGACTGCAAAGTTTGACCGGCTTGAGACCCCTTCGCAACAAGATACTGTTATTCGACGCTCCGTTGTTAATATGACGGGTAGAGATTTGGACGATGCTACGATGTTGGTCTTAGGTAAAGGACTGAACTTTGCACCCACGCCAAAGGTTTTACCAATACCTTCGTTTATCAGTGCCGTTGAAGAAGCTGTTCGACCACTCTCCACGGATTCAGCAGATGAAATAAGACGTGAAACCTGCCGTGCTGTAATGAAGGCTCGCCCTCAAAGAAGTAATATTTCTGTGGCAGAGAGGGATGCACTACGTAAACTCCGCCAGGATACCGAGACAGTAGTTCTTCCAGCTGACAAAGGAAATGCCACTGTTTTAATGACGCGTGAAGATTACCATGATAAAATGTATAGTTTACTGACTGACAGCACATACCGGAAGCTTACTAAAGACCCCACGAATCAGGTAGTGAGGAAGACTATATCACTTCTGAACGCCTCCACCTTGCCTCCAGAAGTTGTGAGAAGATTAAAACCAAGTGGTGCGGTTCCTCCAAGACTCTATGGACTTCCGAAGATCCACAAAAAGGATGTCCCATTGCGTCCTATAGTGAGCAACATTGGCTCTCCTAACTATGATTGTGCCAAACATTTAGCGTCGTTATTAAGGCCATTAGTGGGAAAATGTGCTCATCACATACGTAACTCCGCTGACTTCATTGCCAAACTAAAATCTTTGAAATTGGACAGCTCTGACTTGTTAGTCAGTTTTGATGTAGTGTCCTTATTTACCAAGGTTCCTCTTTCAGACTCATTATCTCTTATTGGCAAGAACTTTGATAAAGAGATTTCAGCTTTGTTTAAACATGTCATGACCTCGACATATTTTTTATTCAATAACGAGTTTTTTGAACAAACTGACGGTGTCGCCATGGGTAGTCCCTTGTCCCCTTTGGTGGCCAATATGTTTATGGAGGACTTCGAGGAAAAGGTGCTGGAATCTGCCAGATTGAAGCCCACAGTGTTCTGGAGGTATGTTGATGACACATTTGTTGTGTGGCCTCACGGTGAAGATAAGTTACTAGAATTTTTAAACCACCTGAATTCCATCCATAACCAAATCCAGTTCACAATGGAAGTCGAAAAAGAGGGATGCCTTCCATTTATGGATGTAATGGTACGACGTAAAGACGATGGCACCTTAGGACATTCAGTATATAGGAAACCTACGCATACTGATTTATACTTACATGCCAATAGCTGCCATCATCCATCCCAGACGATGAGTGTTCTTAGAACACTGGTCCATAGAGCACACGTCATTGCTGATGAGAGCAGTCTGCAGGACGAGCTTCTACACCTGAAGAGAGTCTTTGAAGCAAACGGGTACTCTCCACAACAGATACATAAGGCACTACATACGAAGCCAGCGATACGTGCAAAGAATACAGAAGATGATTCAAAAAGTTTTAAATCTATGGCTTTTTTGCCATATGTTGGGAGCCTGTCATCGAAAATCGGACGGATTATGAATAAACATGACGTTAAAGTAATTTTTCGACCCCCACCAAAGACAGCAGCACTTTTGGGTTCTATAAAGGATGATTTGGAGCTCCGGAAGGCCGGGGTTTACAAGATCCCCTGTGAATGTGGCCTTTCGTACATAGGACAGACGACACGTACAGTCCAGGAAAGATGCACGGAACACCAGAGATATATACCCGTCTTTTACAACCAAATAAATCGGCAGTGGCAGAGCACTGTATTGATACGGGACACTCTATGACGTACGAAAACGTCAAAATTTTAGCTTCCACTTCATCTTTCTGGGACTCAGTAGTGAAAGAAGCAATAGAAATTCGCTTGGGGACCAATTTAATTAACAGAGACAGTGGCTTCAGTATAGATAAATCATGGAATCCGGCACTTTCTTTAATAAATTTACAAAGACGCCGCCACAGCACAGATCATAACACATAGATTTCTCCACAGTAATCGACCATGCAGCCACAGACATAATTTACACATACGTGTACTTCCTTACCGCCGAGTAACGTCTTTGGCGCCTTGTATCTGTGGCCGCATGCGCAGTAGCGCGGCCCGCGCGTATATAAGGACGAAGCGTGTGCTGGAGCGTCAGTCTTCGACTCGTCTCTGAAGATGGCTGAACGTTTCTCAGCCGAAATTTTAGAAGAAGTAAACTTTATGCGGCTGCACGCCCGAAACTTCTTTGAGCAATGAGGAGGTGTTTTACCGAATTGGGGACAAACGGAGTTTCTGGCATATCCTAAGTAAGAGAAGGGATAGATTGGTAGGACACGATCTGAGACATCAAGGAATTGTCAACATAGCATCAGAAGGAAGTGTGTAGGGTAAAAATCGTAGAGGGAGACCGAGGGACGAATACAGTAAGCATATTCAAAAGGATGTAGGTTGCCGAACGTATTCTCAGATGAAGAAATGTTCAAATGTCTGTAAATCTATCGTACCAAACTGCGTGGTCATCAGTCCGTAGCTTAGAAACTACATAAACCTAGGTAAACTAACCTACGGACAAACACACACACACACACACACACACACACACACACACACACACACATGACCAATGGAGGACTCGAACCTCCACGGCGAGCAACCGCGCGCTCCGCGGCGAGACGCTTTAGACCGCTCGGCTACTACACCGCGGCTCAGATGAAGAGACTTGCATAGGACAGGGTAGCGTGGAGAACAAATCTGCGGACTGAAGACCACAAAAACACTACACAATTTCCATCTCAGCACTATTATATCGACATTAATACTTCGCTAATCACATTTAAGTGCTTGGCGGAGAACGCATAGAACCGCTTTCATTAGATATGTCCACCGTTCCATTCTTTAACAGCAAGCGGGAAAAATGAACACCTGAATCTTTTCTTTTAGATCTGGTTTCTCATATTTTATGAAGCTGTTAATGTTTTCCGATCTACGTGGATCCTAAAAAATATATATTCGCATTCGGAAGAGAAAATTAGCGAAAGAAATTTGGCGGCGATGATTTAATGATTTTTCACCCACAGAATCCGAACGGGTGAATGCCAATCGTTATTCGTTTATGTGGTTGCTTTGGTGTACGTATGTCCTGCCTTGTTGTAATTATAGCCAGATTGGAAATGACCGAGTAGCAGGAATAACAGGTAAGGAAGATTACAGATTATCTTCTCGGTGTACCGAAGAAAATGAAATTTAGACTATTTTTGCTAGAACGCTACCTAAATAAGCGACAGTTGTGCACACCCCGTTAGCAGCTTCTTACTTTCTGTTCTGCCTTGGAGCACTTAATAACGCCTAACTGCTGAAAAACGCAAGATAAGTGAATCTGGTAGGGTTAGCGTAGGTTACCGGAGAAGTTCTGACAATGGCAGGAATAATTATGTAATTAGTCATCATAAGATCGTTTGTCAGGAGGAAGGAGAAGAAAGGGGGAAGAATATGACAGTCCACAATTATATAAAATTTTCGTGCTACTACTTTTCAGGAGCGTAGAATGAAGTACGAACCTGATAACTAACATAAAACCTTTTCTTGTAGCAGGCGTAAGATTCATTTGACATCTGTGCCAGATCTACGATATTTCGGAAACGACGGTGAAATTTGATAGCCCCCCCCCCTATTCGGCGTAAAAGTTTCGGTGCTCTCACCCGCTTTCTTCCCTTTAAAAGCTGTGAGCAGTACGCTATAAGATGACTGATTTGGAAGAAGAGGCGAGGATCGTCCTAACAACCAGTGTTCTTAGATCCGAATACAAGCTTCCGCCCCCAACAACCTTCGCTCAAGCGAGTAAAAATCCTAACGGAAAGGAACACACTGTTCCATACAAACAAATTTAAGTTTTAGTCAAATGTCGATTGCCTAGACTTTCGTTATTATAGTAATGCCTCTTGCTGGGTGGCCTATTATTATGCGATCGGGAGCAGCCGTTTGGTCTTCGGCGCCAGATGTGCGAAGGTTCTCCGCTGGCTCCGAGACCACATTGTTGCGATTCTGTGACTTATTGTTAAGAAGTTCGCAGTAGCTGTGCGCCACTTACTGTACCGCTAGACCGTAAGTGCTACTGCCACCTGCCCGCCTTTTTTTAATGGTGAATGCTTTGTTTAGTTTTATAGATACTAATTGGGTCAAGCACGAGCTTGAATTACACCCGTCTGTTTTGACTAGGATACAAAATGCAAAAATCTGCAGACATATGTTAATTTTTGAAATTATCTGAAGCTGAGTGATCTTGTATTCTTGTACATTAGGTGTATTTCCCTGGCGGCCTACTAAACTGTTTGGTTAATGTTTTCTATGGCCTATAAGTAGTAAAAGCAGCGGCGCAACCAAGGGTGGTGAGGGAGGGCACTAATGTGGCTGAAACACCTCCCAAAGATTTTTAAATTTAATTATTTCTTATTGTTTGCATTTTTTAAATTCTTTTTAAACAGGTCGGCACCGAAAATTTGAAATAGTACACAAGTAATAAGTCACAATGTAGCTACAACTTACCACTATAACAAGTCAACGTGACAATGGATCGCCAGCGTGATGCCGCCGCTGAGAACGTGTGCTGCTGTTACTGTGAGCGGTTTTAATGCCGCCGCGACCAGCTTCGGTGCTGCCGCTATTGTTACTGCTATGCTGAGGTACGATCCGGTTGTTGATATGCGGCGAACCGATGCTTAGCAGGTCAACGGTTAGTGTTACTTTAGTAGAAATTTCACAAAGTCACAGGTTAATTAAACTGTAAAGACCTGTTTTGCCAGTAACATAGAAGCTGCTTAATTATTTTACGAGCTGAATGTATACACTCAATTTCCACCACATTGGTCCTCTTCCACTTTCAGATTAATGCGAGACTACTTATTTTCTTTCTTGTGCAATTGTTTTCGTAGTATAATTGGTTAACTCATAAAAAATGCCAAAATAAGTCATAGATTAAAAAATTCAATAGGATTTACTTTTTTTTAATTATCCCCCCCCCCTCCGTAACCAAATCATGGCTGCGACATTGAGTACAAATGTTTTAAGTGCTTTTTATTCATTATCGAATATCAGTTTGTTTTAGGAAGGGATATCTCCTTGAAATCTGAGTTTTCAATTCTGTCGGTTACTTGCTTACTCTTGTTTCGTGCCTCTCTCTCTCTCTCTCTCTCTCTCTCTCTCTCTCTCTCTCTCTATATATATATATATATATATATATATATATATATATGTGTGTGTGTGTGTGTGTGTGTGTGTGTGTGTGTGTGTGTGTGTGATTTAAGAATCGAGAAGTGGAGGAATTTGCATCGATGCTCATGCTACAGCTTTATAGATCTTGTTAAACTGCACATTTCATCCTGGTCTTCGTTTCAGTTGACATAGGTCAAGCGAAATATTTCATTGTGGTTGTACGTTTGCTTATTCCTTATTGTTCTGGAGGAAGTCTGTTAATTTTTCGATTATGTGGTTCGTCTGAAATGCGTTGTTGTTGTTGTGGTCTTCAGTCCGGAGACTGATTTGATGCAGCTCTCTACAATAACCTATCCTGCGCAAACCTCTTCATCTCCACATAAGAACGGCAACCTACATCTGTCTGAATCTGATTACTGTATCCATCTATTGGTCCTCCTCTGCGGTTTTTACCCCCCACACTTCCCTCCAACGCTAAATTCACAATTCCTTGATGTTCAAGAATGTGCCCTATCAATCTATCCCTTTTTTTAGTCAAGGTATGTCAGAAATTTCTTTTCTCCCCAATTATGTTCAGTACCTCCTCAATAGTTACGCAATTCACCCCCCTAATCTTCAGCATTCTTCTGTAGCACCACATTTCAAAAGTCTCAATCATCTTCTTGTCCGCACTGTTTATCGTCCATGATTCACTCCCATACAAAGCAACACTCCATACAAATGCCTTCAGAAAGGACTTCCTTAGACTTAAATCAATATTGGATGTTAACAAATTTCTCTTTTTCAAGAACGCTTTTATACCCATTGCCATACTGCATTTTATATCCTCTGTCCTGAGACCATCATTTGTTATTTTACTGCCCAAGTAACAAAACTCATCCACCTCCTTTATTGTTTTGTTACCTAATCTAATTCCTGATTTTCTTAGGCTGCACTCCATTACCATAGTTTTACTCTTGTTAATGTTCATCTTATATGCACCTTTGAGCACACTGTCCATTCCGTTTAATTGTTCTTCTAGGTCCTTTGTTGTATCTGACAGAATTACTATGTCATCGGCAAAACGCAATGTTTATAATTCTTCCCCCTGAACTTTAATTCCTTCTCCAAATTTCTCCTTGCTTTCCTTTATAGCTTGCTCAATGTACAAATTGAATAACATTGGAGAAAGGCTACAACCCTGTCTTACCCCCTTTCAAACAACTGCATCCCTTTCATGCCCTTCAACTCTGACAACCGCTGTCTGGTTTTTTATACAAGTTGTAAATAACCTCACGTTCCCTGTTTTACTTCAGCTTGCTTCAGAACTTGAAAGAGTTTATTCCAATAAACGTTGTCAAAAGCCTTCTCCAAATCTACAAAAGCTAGAAATGTAGGTTTGCCTTTTCTTAATCTATCTTCTAGGATAAGCCGTAAAGTGAGTATTGCCTCACGAGTTCCTACATTTCTCCTGAACCCAAACTGATCTTCCCCGAGGTCGGTTTCTAACATTTTTTCCATCCTTCTGTAAATAATTCGTGTTAATGTTTTGTAAACGTGATTTATTAAATTGATGGTTCTGTAGTTTTCACACCTGACTGCACCTGCTTTCTTTGGAATGAGCATTATAATATTTTTCTTAAAGTCTGAGGACACTTCACTTGTCTCATACATCTTACACACCAGGTGAAACAATTTTATTCATGGCTGGTTTTCCCAGAGACGTTAGTAGCTCTGAGGAAATATCATCTACTCCAGGGGCCTTGTTTCGACTATATCATCCTCATCTACTTCTTCTCCCCTTTCTACAATATTGGCGCTAAGTTCATTTCCTTCATAGAGCCTTTCTATATACTCTTTCCACCTTTCAGCTTTCCCTTCTTTGCTGAGAACTGGTTTTCCGTCAGAGTCCTTGTTATTCATAGAGCTGGTTTTCTTATCTTCAAATGTTTCTTTTATTTTCCTGTAGGCTGGATCTATTTTTCCCATATTTATACATTCTTATACATCCTTGCATTTGCCTTCTACCCACTCCTGCTTAGCCATTTTGCACTTCCTGTCAATCTCATTTTTTAGTCGTCTGTATTCCATTTTGCCAGTTTCATTTACAGCATTTTTATATTTTCTCCTTTCATCTATTAAATTATCCTGTGATATCCAAGAATTTTTTGTAGGTCTTGCCTTCCTACCTATTTTGTCCTCTGCTGCCTTCACTATTTCATCTCTCAATGCTACCCATTCCTCCTCTATTGTTTTATTTTCCCCCGTTTCTGTCAATTGTTGCCTAAAGCTCCCTTAAGAACTTCAGGTTCCTTCAATTTATCCTGGTCCCATCTCCTTATTTTCCTACCTTTTTGTAGTTTCTTAAGTTTCAGCCTACAGTTCATAACCAACAAGTTATGGTCAGAGTCTATATCTGGGTATGTCTTACAGTTTAAAACTGGGTTCCGAAATCTATGTCATACCATTATGAAATCTATCTGGTATCTGCCGGTGTCTCGTGGTCTCTTTCACGTATACAACCTTCTTTTGTGATTCTTAAACCTGGTGTTTGTTATAACTAAATTATGTTTCGTGCAAAATACTACCAGGCGGCTTCCTCTTTCATTTCTTTTGCCCAGACTATATTCACCTACTATCTATCTTCCCTTCCTTGTCCTACAACCGAATTCCAGTCTCCCATAACAATTAAGTTTTCCTCTCCCTTAATTGTTTGAATAATTTCCTTTAGCTCCTCATATATTTCTTCGATCTCCTCATCATCAGCAGAGCTAGTTGCCATATAAACCTGTACTATTGTGGTCGGCGTTCGCTTCGTATCAGTGATAACTGTGTTGCTCATAATATTTTACCCGCATTCCTATTTTCTTATTCATTACCAGACCTACTCCTGTAATACCCCCAACTCATTTTGTATTTATAATCGTGTACTCGCCTGACCAAAAATCCTGTTCTTCTTTCCACCGAACTTCACTAATCCCTATATCTTACTTCAACATATTCATGCCACTTTTTAAATTTTCTAGTTTCCCTACCCGATTAAGGGATCTAACATTCCACGCTCCGATCCGTAGAATGCCAGTGTTGTCTTTCCTGATGATCACATCCTCCTGAGTAGTCCCCGCCCGGAGATCCGAATGAGGGACTATTTTACCTCCGGAATATTTTACCCGAGAGGAAGCCATCATCTTATGTTCATACAGTAGAGGTGCATGTCCTCGAGAAAAGTAACGGCTGTAGTTTCCCCTTGCTTTCAGCCGTTCGCAGTAACTGTGTGGCAAAGCCACATTAGCTGATGTTACAAGGCCATCTCAGTTAATCATCCGGACTGTTGCCCATGTAACTACTGAAAAGGCTGCTGCCCCTCTTCATCTCGACAATATCTTTGGTTCATGGGAGTGGCTGTATGTTATGTAATTGTTAGCGATTGAATTATATTCGTTATGTATGCATATGTAATGCGTATGTTATATAATTGTCAGCGTTTGAATTATATTCGTAAAGTGACACTTATTCAATTACAGTTGGGAATTTTCTTTCTGATGCCATTTTTCTAAAACGTGAAATTATTTTTATTTCTCCTGGTGTTGGTGTTGGGCGGCGGCTACCTTTATTACTGTCTTCGTTTTGCTATATAAGTCAAGCAAATTATTTAAATACATTTCTGTGTTTTAATTTTTTCGTTCGCTTCATCCTGGAATAATTCAGGTCCGTCATTTTCCGATTTTTTCGTTGCTTTCGAATGAAAGTCTTGTGCAAAGCCATTAATGGTCTTAAACATACAAATTACATAGACATAAAATGAGCGTAAAACTCCATATTTACCAACCACCTTATAACTTAATTAGATCCGCAAAAATTCATTTCAGCATGTGCGGAAATAGAGGGTGCAAAGAAAACAACCTGTTATGATTAAGAGTAAGGAAGAATCTCAGTGAGTAGCCAGTTGAAATGTTTGCAATATTAATTAAACCTCGCTACGCCTATATGTGGCTCAATCTGACGTGAAATGAATGGGAAAGTAAATATAAGTGCTCTAGCGAACATACATTCACAAAATAAACATATAAATTCAATACGTTCCCTAGCGTTGCTGTGACTATATGGAAATGAATAAAAAAACATGTTTTAATGGAAAATCCTTTTTCTTTTTAACTTCCTTTCAGATTAAAATTGTGCGTCAGACCGAAACATTTACTAGTTAAAATTTGCAACTAGATGGTGAGTATTGATACCATTTCAATTTGTGTGTACAGCAGTAGTGATCGAATACTAAGCAGAATCATTTCAGTGCAGTATTGATGACTGATAATTCAGCTTCTATGATTGATCTTCTGACACCGTGCCGCATAATATTTGTTTACGTGCTGGTATTTAATATTTATGCGTAGTGTTAATTAATATTATTTTGTGTTATTTTTTCTTAAAGTTAGGGCTTCCAGTGTGTTAATGAGTATCTACTTTACGAATGTTTGCTATTCATTCAATCAAGTCTCCCAAGCCAAGCCGAGGTAGAGGATGTAGGCAATAAAATTCACAAGGTATTGGAAAATGTTAGTAACAGAGTATTTCAAATGGTAGAAAAGCTATATTGTTTCAATCAATACGCAGTGCCACTCCCACTTTTCTAGACGACACTATCCTTGTTTGCGAAGTTTTATTACCTCCTGCTGTCATGAAAGTATCGGAAGAGTATAGAAGGTTGTGGAGTCGTTTGTGTTATCCTTGCAACAGTCCAATTTCTAGGTCATCCAGATTTTTTAAAGAAATGTACCCTTGGTTGAACACGAAACCCAAATGGTAGCCTCATCATTCTCATTTGGAAAAAATACTCCGAAACAAAATTTAGCTTATCTACAGTTGTTACAATTGCTACATATGATGCATGTCTGGTGTTTAATGACGGTAACACAGAAGAATAAGGACACTTGCTGGACTAGGATTTGTTGCTAGTTGCTTCACTAAGAAGCTATGGAAGAAGGTAGATACTGCGCGTGTTGCAAGATCTGAAATGTCTGAAGGTAACTGTTGTGGGGTTTCCAGTGTATGCTGTATCGGTACATACTATTCTGTTACCATCAGTCACTGTTAGAAGTTGTCTGTCGTTCCACCTATGAGCATATTTATATTCTGTATCACAGTGTTACTCATTGGTCTGTAATCGGTTTAATTAATGAACTACTTGATTTTCAAATCTACTAATTCTACTTTGAGCCATAACCAGACTTGTAATTCGGCCATATAGTTGTTCTTATAATCAAGCAGACTGAAAGGGACAAGGAAAACAGTCGATACCAGCCTGATCAGTCATAATATTTATTCTTACTTCATTACACACATTCAGTGCTGTAGGAATCTCCACGAGCTGTTGCATCCGGACACAAACACAAGTACCCAGAGACAAACCCAGCCATAGGTATTAGTTATCAAACCATAATTTTAATTAATCTTATTTATGCAGATATGTTTCACCATGAATTTCTCCCAAATATATGTGACTTCATATCGTGAGACGGAGGAAGAGACGGATGGGGAATGGGGAGGGGGAATGATTTGGACAGATAAAGGGGAAGGAGTTGGAGGGAAGAGGACTAATTGAATAAAAAACTGCCAGGGCATCGCGGCCACTAAACCTATATCTAATATATAAAAATGAATGTTTGTATGTTCGTATTTTATGCGCGGCCGTATCGTTCAACCGATTGTGATGAAACTTGCACTTTCGCGATGGTCATAGACACCATTAAATGATTGTACGACGAATAGTTCAGGAGATATGACGTAATAAACAATGAAATGCGCGGAAAGGTGTTGCATCATGCGACGTTGCTTCTAAACCACTGTACCGATTTTAATCAAATTTGGTACATATATTCCTTTCGTGAGGTACCAATTGACGTAGGGGTAAGAACTGCCTTCGACATGTAGTTCAGGGGATATGACGTCTTAAATAATTATATGGTTGCAAACCTGTGGCAACATACGTACCGAATATTGGGGCGAAATCCACAAGCAGAATCAATTTGTTCTTACCAACGTATGGTTTTAATGCGAATTCATAAATCTATTACGTAAAACATAATTTTTGTCTTTTTGCTTGTATTGCATGCACGACCATACCGTACATCCAATTGCGATATTAGTTTCTTAACTCATTGCTTGCACTGGCTCGAAGGTTATAGGATTAATAAAATTTACTTTGTGTGGCGAATGCCGGAGGGTGCTTTACAATTATTTAATTCGTATCTTGAGTCTGCACGCTGGCAGGATGCACATGAATTAAATTTGGAACAGAGGAAACTTGTTGCTGTTCTTATGGTCTTCGGTCCGGAGACTAGTTTGATGCAGCTCTCTACAATACCTTATCCTGAGCACGCTTCTTCAACTCCACATAAGAACGGCAACCTACATCTGTCCAACTCTACGTCTTGATGTCTAAGAATGTGCCCTACCAATCGATCCCTTCTTTTAGTCAAGGTATGCCAGAAATTCCTTTTATCCCCAATTCTGTGCAGTACCTCCTCATTAGCTAATCTTCAGCATTCTTCTGTAGCACCACATTTCAAAAGCCTCAATCCTCTTCCTGTCCGCACTGTTTATCGTCCATGTTTCGCTCCCATACAAGGCAACACACCACACAAATGCCTTCAGAAAGTACTTCCTTAGGCTTAAATCAATATTCGATGTTAACAAATTTCTCTTTTTCAAGAACGCTTTTATACCCATTGCCATACTGCATTTTATATCCTCTGTACTGCCACCATCATTTGTTATTTTACTGCCCAAGTAACAAAATTCATCTCCCTCCTTTATTGTTTCGTTACCTAATCTAATTCCTTCAGCATCACCTGATTTTCGTAGGCTGCATTCCATTGTCCCTGTTTTGCTCTTATATGCACCTCTCAAAGAGGTAGCTTATGCCCTGATTAATACATGGGCTACTTTCGTAAGCCTCTGTAGGTGCATGGCGGATTGTACGAGACAATGAACATTGAAATTTTTTGACTGGTCACCATGAAAGGCAGCACATGTATGTTTCCATGAAACAGATTCTTATAATCTGCAATCCAGTGAATTTAGTATGGCAGAGGGTACCTTGAGACTGAGGGTACCGTGTGAGTCACCATGAAATTTGGCGCATATATATGAATGTTTTGATACATAAAGGGGAGGAGTAGATGAAGCAGGATACGAACAGAAAAGAGAGGGAGGAGACGGACAGACAGAGGGCAGAGGATGAGACGGACAGAGAGAGGGGAAATGAAGATAGTAAGAGAGGAGAGATGATGATCGACAGGTGAAGGAGATGAACAGAGGGAGGGGAGGAGGAAATGGACACAGAAAGGGACAGGAGGAGACAAGGGGACGAGCAGGTGAACAGAGAGAAGGGAAAAGAGCAGATGGACTAATTGAAGATTGCAAACCTCATGGATATTTGTTCGTTTGTTCGTATTATATTCCCTGCCACAACGTTCATCTCTCTCCAATAAAACTTCGTCAACCTCTTGCTCTTCCTCAAAGGTTATGAAATAAATAAATACCCGGGCAACGCCAGGTCTTCAGCTAGAGGTAAATAAAAAAGCGACTTCTCAGTCTGATTACAATGGCAGTATTCGAGTACGGTTTCCAAAGGCCCGTGGCTTAGCCACTAAAGACAGTATTCTAGTCTTCCTACCAGACTCTAAAATACCCCCAGACGCTCCACTCTAACTAACTTTGCTGTGTCGTGCTGTGTATAGTTTGTTACTTCATCCGCCAACTGTACACAGAGACTGGCTCAGCAATAACTGCGGAGAGAAAGCGGGTCGGGATGCAACCGGACTTCCTGAGCGGAAAGAAACCTTTTGTCTCGGAACGGTCTTTTGTGAAGAACTTGGGGCTTAAGGAGCCCCATGAAAAGAGTGAACGCAAACCGAACTTTGGAGGCGGGCGGCGGGCGGCGGGCCGGAGGCGGAACTTGCGATGCGGCGAGCGTCCTCCCGGCCCGGCACTGCTGGCCGACAAAAGGAAATATACGGCCGCTCCGGTCGGGACCTCGCAGTGCCGCCGGCTCCTGTTACGCCGGCAGAACTCGGCCATAGCTGCACGAGGCTGTAAAACGCAGGGAACTCTCACTTTCCTGTGCTAGTGATCAAGTGTAATAAGACGTGTAACAAATTAAATGAAGTTTCTCTTAATATTTACTTTTTCACGAAAGAGTATCACTGAGCACTGAGATGGGCCAGGATCTCACAATGACATGATATGATGATGATCCATGTATGCGATCTTGAATGCTTAATTATTATGTTATTGAAAAAAAATGTTTATGGCTGACATTTTCCGTAGGAAAATGTGCTTTTGTACAAGGTGTTACAAAAAGCTACGCCCAAACTTTCAGGAAACTTTCCTATACACAAAGAAAGAAAATAAGTTATGTGGACATGTGTCCGGAAACGCTTAATTTCCATGTTAGAACTTATTTTATTACTTCTCTTCAAATCACATTAATCATGGAATGGAAACACACAACAACAGAACGTACCAGCGTGACTTCAAACGCTTTGTTACAGGAAACATTCAAAATGTCCTCTATTAGTGAGGATACATGCATCCAACCTCCGTCGCATGGAATCCCTAATGCGCTGATGCAGCCCTGGAGAATGGTGTATTGTATCACAGCCGTCCACAATAAGAGCACGAAGAGTCTCTACATTTGGTACAGGGGTTGCGTAGACAAGAACTTTCAAATGTCCCAACAAATGAAAGTCAAGAGTGATAAGGTCAGAAGAGCGTGGAGGCCATGGAATTGGTCCGCCTCTACCATTTCATCGATCACCGAATCTGTTGTTCAGAAGCGTACGAACAAGTCGACTGAAACGTGCAGGAGCTCCATCGTGCATGAACCACATGTTGTGTCGTACTTGTAAAGGCACATGTTCTAGCAGCACAGGTAGAGTACCCCGTATGAAATCATGATAATGTGCTCCAGTGAGCGAAATAGTAAAATGAGCTCTAACATGGAAATTAAACGTTTCCGGACACATGTACACATAACATACTTTCTTTCTTTGTGTGTGAGGAATGTTTCCTGAATGTTTGGCCTATATATATATATATATATATAGTTCGGAACGCCTGACGGTCTCACACAATAGCAACACAATCCAATGGGACTTGTTTTTCCTTTGATGCAGCCGCTACTGCTGCAGTTACGCTGACGTCACCGACCTGCTGTTCACTTGAGGCGATCCCCTACTTGGCCGGTCACAACAATGTTCCGCCAGCGGTCGTCACTGACGCAGACGCCATTTTTGGGACCGGAAGCATTCAGATGTTACTCAGCAGATCTCGGCTTTTACTGTACTGTACAGAGGTTCCTTTCAATGTTTGGACTGCCAGCATTTCTCGCCAGCGTTCAACAGTGGTGACTGTCGTATCATAGTTATCTGTGAAAGATTAATTAATATTTTAAGTAGTGACAATTTTCTTGAAACCCAAACATTCCTCAAGCTCTAAACCAGGAGTGTAGTGTAAGCACGTAACTCTGACCATCAACCAGAACCTGGAAGTCATCAAACGTATGGAGAGAACAGAAATAGTTTGATGACTGAATTTAATATTGGTCCGTCAACCGTTTATGACAAACAAAAGTTTGAACTAATGAAATATGCTTCTCAGTCGGTGTTTGAAATGAAAAGTTGGCTTCCAAATAAACTTAAACAAAACCGAATTTGGAACAATTAGATAGGTTATTATAAAATGGTTCAGTGCACTTTGTCACATCTGTTTTCGATGTATGACTAAGCCCAACATGGTCAGGAGGCGCTAGACAACCACGAGCGCTCACTTGCTGCTTAGCCTCTGAGTGCTCTCGGTTGAATGGGGCGCTCAGGCGTCGTGGCGTACTGCAGCGCAGAGTAGGTGTAAGCAAACGCTGTGTTCAGACTGCTAAGCACAACGTCGTTCCGGCTTAGCTTTAGATGCGAGCGCGTATGCCACCCACGCAGTGCATAACGTACAGAGGACCTATTTTCAGGTCGAAGAAATTTAATACGATGGCTTCAAAACGAAAAGCAGACATATCAATGTCAATGTAAGTCCGTGCAAGAATCGTATATTTTTCTTATATGCTATTGCCTGAAAAATTCTTAACACAACGAGAAAAATAAATTTACATTGGCACTACATGACCTTTCATGCGAATGATTATGGACCCTTTCAAGATGAAGAGCGGAAAGCGGAGGTTCAAAAGATTAAAGAAGATACTAGTAACAAGTAGAGGGTTTAACATGTAGGTCACCGATTTCAGTCGAATTTTGCGTAGACGTTAATTATTGCATATAAAAGGACCTGTTTCGGCATCTTTCTGGACACTCAGTGGTTTTCGAAAAATCAAGGTCGAATTTTATTATTGAAAATCGCGTTTTCAGTGCTATACATCGAAAAAATCGTCGAAAGATGAGCAATTTTTACAAATATATATGGAGCCAAATGTTAATGGCACTCGAGTAATAAACGTTTTGTTTTGTTTTTGTTGTAGCGTAAAGTCGGTGCCACACGCCAGACGTAGAGAACGATCGTGGAGAATGCAGCGATCGACCGAAAGCCAATGGCAAGCAGGCGCCGCGCATTCTGGAGGGAGTAACCGAAGATGCGCGCCCTCTACAAGCGGGTATACCTAGGCCGACATACGTCTGAACAGCCCGTCAGTTACTAGTGAGAACTCAGGCAGTTACTATTCAGAACTCAGACAGTTACTAGTCAGCTACAAAGTCAGAAATAGGACCGTGCTAAGTCAGAAAGTGGTTAAGAAGTTATCAGTAACTAGGTCTCAGCTATCATGACACGAACGACGCCGCGAGAAGTAAGAAGAGTGAATAAACAGACATGTTCTAAAGTTGAGTATTATAAATATCACTCAATAAAATTGCGTTATTAATCTGAATAGTTGTTACAGTTGACGTCAATTCCTATACCAGTACCTTTACTGATAGCTAGACCGGGACGAGTACTCATCAAAAGGCGATGAGGTCACAACAGTTTTCATGCTGCATTGTGTACTCGCATTCCGAGCGCCGTCGCCGGTTGAACGGTCTAGAGCAGGGACGGGCAAACTTTGCACGTGGCACGCGTGCCCTTAGCGCAGCACGCGTGCTGCACACGAGCAGTCGTGTACTGGGACAGCGCCGGCAGTCGTGGCTGCGGACGTTGATGCCAAGCGACCACTACACAGCGAACGTTACACTTCTAGCACCGGAAAATGCAGAGCGAATCGAAGAACCGGGCAAGTGGAGATTTGCCGCCTTTTAAAAGGGAATGGGAGTATTTACTGCATTTTGCACCAAGACGTACTTTGTGCAAAAGTAGCAAAACTAGGGTACATCATGCAAGACGTTATTCGTACAGTTAATTATCTGAGGTCCCACGGCCTTACACATCGGCGGTATCGACAATATTTAGCCGATATTGGGGAAGAGTACAGTGAAATCCGATGGCTTAACCGAGGCAATGTACTAAAAAGGTTTTTTGAACAGAGGATACCAGTAGTTAAGTTTTCAAAGGAAGGCACGGCCGCAAATTAGAACATCCAGGCCGAGCGGTCTAAAGCGCCTCGCTGCAGAGCGCGCGTTTGCTCGCCGTGGAGGTTCGAGACCTCCCTGGGGCATGGGTGTGTGTGTTGTCCTTAGGTTAGTTTACCTAGGTTTAAGTAGTTTGTAAGCTACGGACTGATGACTACGCAGTTTGGTCCGATAGATTTACAAACATTTGAACATTTTTTTTAGAACATCCAGAGTGGTTTGCCGTACTTGCATTTTAGTGGTTATTAATTCACATATGAATAAATTGAACACTAGTTTGAAAGGCGAAAATCAAATGATTCGTGAAAAGAGCAAAAAGTGGAAGTTTCCACCAGAATGCTTGCGCTGTGGGAACGACATCGCATATCAGAGAACGCGGTGCATTCCCCTACTCAGTCCTCCGTCCAAGAAATGAGCTATACTGAATAGTTTACCGTAATTATTTCCATAAAGAAGGAATTTCTCAAGCGATTTGCAGATGTATCACATGTATTCAAGCTCTTCAATAGTTTTCGAGACCATTTGCTCTTTCTGTAGACGATATTAATCCTGATCCGCAAATTAAACTGATATATCTATAGCAGAATTCTCGTCTGAAAGACAAGTTCTTTTTGGCGAGACGTCTGATTTTTATCTAGACTTTCCAAAAAAAGAGTTTCCCCGTCGCCATCGTGAAGCGGCGAATATCACGTCCGTGTTTGGTTCGACAATTGTGTATGAGCGATTTTTTTATGTAATGAAACTTAAGTCACGTATACGAGCAAACATGAGTGATGAATATTTGCGTAATTCTTTGCATCTGTCTGTATGTAGAATTTTTTTTCCAGACATTAACCGTATCGTAAAAACAACAAGTGATCATTAAATAAAATGAATCGTAGGTAATAGGTAAAGATGCGGTGAGAGACTGGAAAGGGTATGATGGGGACGACAGGTAAGAGAAAAGGGTGGCCGGCTTGCCCCTGCGTGCACGCTGCATACAGTCAACAGCACATGTGCGACTGCCCTTCACACGAGCAGAAATCGTGTCCGCCCCTGGTCTAGAGCTTCCACAGTCAATTTGTGGATCCAGGTTCGAACCTCCATCATGACAATTTTTTGTTAGATTTTTTTAGATATATATTTGATAATATTCTCATGCTGTAATATGTTTTCTTGTCTTATTTTGAAGTACAGCATCGGGACCTGTGATTAACACTCAAGTGTAATGTTTGTTTACTGCTCTTACACAGTACAGAAACAATAAAAATATCTTATCCAGCAGAAATCTCTTTCATTCATAAGAAATAAATTGTATTTTCTCTTTCATACTTCAGTTTCATACAATTAATTTACCACAGAATAGATTATTCAACCACCGACAAGTGTAACATCTCCGTAGAACATATCAGTGGCGGAAGAATTAGAATGCCCGCAAATTGTCCGCTGCGAAGTTACTTACTTGGGATCCCTGCCGCCCCCCTCCCCCCTCTTACTGCCGCTGAGAACTCGGTTGCTGTCATCAGTCACATGTCACTGCTGCGGCGCGAGCGCGAGCCAGCTCGCTCAAACAGACTGCTGAGCAGTCCTGGCTCAGCCTATGCCAGCAGTAACAGGTACGGCCCGATAGTTCGGCATTTTCGGTAATCCGGCAGCGGGTCGGTCTAGAACGTGCCGGATTATCGTAATTTTACTGTAGTAGGGTACTCCCAAAGGACAATTGAAAAGTCGTAAATATTCTAAAAGGCTATGACTATAACACCCTTGTAAGGCAACCACAACTGTTTGCGAGCTGCAGCTGCAGGATTAAAAATGGACACCCCTGCTATTTCTTTCATGCATCATAATATTCAGACATGAACATAGAAACTGAACTACAGATTTTTAATCTTATCCTTTGATATACAATGTGACCCCTTACAACATTTCGGAATATCTGGGGAAAAAATAGTAATCGGATGAAAGACTCTTGCAATAAACGTTGTTTACTTCCAATATGGACATCTGTTAACATTATAATCGACCCCCCCATCCCCTCCCCGGCCAGCATCATCCCCGTGGGTGTTATGGTGGTAACTAAAAGTATTAAATACGATCCCCTACTTTTTATAGGACATCTTTATTGACAATTGTTGGAAAACGATAATATGTCAAATACACAACAGATTAGGAAAATCAAAGAACAGTTTTTGACGAATCTATTATTTGAGTCCAAGGGCAAGAAAGGGACGCAGAGGTTGTAGCCTTTCCCCAATGTTGTTCAGTCTGTACAATGAGCAATCAATGAAGAAATGCAAGGAGAAATTTCGAGAGAGAATTAAAGTCCACACAGAAGAAATAAAAAAAAAAATGCTGTTTGCTGATGACATAGTAATTCTGTTAGAGACCACAAAGGATCTGGAAGAGCAATTGAATGGAATGGACAGTGTCTTGAAAAGAGGATATAAGATGAACATCACTAAGAGTAGTAAAAGGATAATAGAATGCATCGTTGGAAAATCAAGCGATGCTAAAGGAATTAGATTAAGTAAGGAAACAATGTAGTAGATGAGTTTTGTTATTTGGGTAGCTAAATAACTTATGACGGCCCAAGGAAAAGAAGATATAAAATGCAGAATGGCTATGGGAAGAAAAGCGTTTCTGAAGAAGCGAAATTTGTTGACATCGAATATTAGTTTAAATGTTAGGAAGTCCGTTCTGAAAGCATTTGTCTTGAATGTAGCATTGTATGGGAGTGAAACGTGTACAATAAGGAGCTCAGACAAAAATATAAGCATTTGAATTGTGGTGCTACACACGACCGATGAAAATTAGATTAGTAGATCACATAACTAATGAGGTGCTTAAGCGAATTGGGAAGAAGAGAAGGGATAGCTTGGTGGGACGTTCTGAGATATCAAGGAATCGTCAACTTAGCATTAGAGGAATGTGTGTTGGGTAAGAATCGGAGACCGAGGACCGAATGCAGTAAGCAGATTCAAAAGGATGTAGGTTGCCGAACTTATTCTGAGATGAAGAGACTTGCACAGGACAGGGTAGCGTGGACAGTTGCATCAAACCTATCTGCGGACGGAACACCACAACAACAACATATATGTTACTTTGTATTTATATGTGCACAACATCAGCATGGGACGTCATTTTTTAAAACAAGCTTCTTTTGGACCGAGATTTAAAAAACTGTAGCTGAGTACGCGGCAAAATACACAAATGTTATCATCACTTCTTCAAAATATGGTAAACTGACAACAGACTTGTCCAATAAATATTTAAAGAAACTGATGAAACCCCGTGTGTAAGGGAATAAATGTCTTCTGTTAATTGACTCGAGGGCAGGACAAACAAATCCACAAATGTACGCTAAACAGTTCCAAGATGTATATTTCTATAGTCAGGAAGAAAAATTAATAAAAAGTTTCACAATTGTACTTACATAATAGAAATAGAAGAAGAAATCACTTCCCGAGAAGCTCGCATCAAACTACATTCCATCATACATCACCAGCTGCCATCGCAAGTATTCAGCGACATGCTGTGTTACACGTGGTTCGCTTCTGGACTGTGGGATGTAAGAAACTGTTTTCAGAATGTCAGTCAAGTATGTTTTTCAATGGAGTAACGGCAAAAGAACCATGTAACTGCAAAATGGCGGCGTTCGTAACGTGCGCAAGATGCGGTCAAAATTACTGCTTCCCCTGTTTCTTCGATGAATATTACCACGGTACATATAATTGATCAGTTTCAAAAGAATGGATGTATCGATTAACATACATGACGTCCCCAAGTACGCGTTAACTACAGTCCTTTTTTAAATGTTTGTAGTCCCGAATTTCATCCAATGTCGTTTCTTTTTTCGCTTATATAAAATAATAAGATAACATATATGATGTTGCGATTCACTGTGACTGCAGCCTACATCAACATCTTCATAATACTTTGGAAACCACTGTGAAGTGCGTGGCAAAGGCTACGTCCCACTGTACCAGTTATTAGGGTTTTTTTCCCATTCCATTCACGTATTGAGAGTGGGAAAAATGATTGTTTAAATGCCTCCGTGCGTGCTGTAATTAAGCTCATCTTGTCCTCACGAGCCTTACGGGAACAATATGTAAGTGTACGCATTGCCAAGGAGCACAAAAAATATTGCCGCCGAGTGGAGTTGAACCCATGAACTTTTCAATACGAATCCGATCTTTTACGGCTTTAATATATATGTACAGGTGAGGATTTTACTTGATTTTATTTTATTTATTTATACGCACTCGACTTTCTATATATAGCAATGAAAAAATAATAAATTAATAACAATATCTCCTTCTCTTAAGAGGATTTCCACTGGAATTAAATTATCTCAATATGAAGTGCAGCATTAACAGCGTTTGATAGTTAACATAAATAAGACCGACCTCCTGGCGGAACGAACACCGACTATATGCGGATACATGTTAGATAAATTCTTGTTTCCTCACGCTAGTTCCGGGCAAGTCTTCTCGAATATATTGTTTTCATCCGTTACATTGGTTCATGGTTCAGAGGGAGCATTCATATTAAAATTATCGTTTCATACCCGGTACTCCCAAGCTGTGGGGAGAATTCAGGATAACACCACCCAGAGAATTGGCATAGTATTGTCGGTGTGTAAAATTGTGTAGTAAGATAGTGAAGCGATCTTGAAGGAACGTCCAAAAATCAGGCACACCCTTTTCTCATCTGTGAAACAAATAATATATACATAGGCCTTTGATCCAGTTCACTGCATTTGTCTTTTTGCGTGGGAAAAAGCTCTCATGCGGAAATAGAAGTGACTGCGGTTCAATAGTGTGTGGAACTGTCCGACAAAGAAAACCAAGTATTTTCTTTATGAACAGCACACCTCAGCAGCAGATCAACACATCAGTTGACCCAAACATCGCTCCTTAACCCTTTGCGTCAGAGTGGTTTCACTGCGAAACCACCTCTTGTTTTGCCGTATCCTCTTGTGGCATAGGCGATTCACTGTGAAACCACCCTAAAGCCCTGAAAAGACGTTTATAATGATAGTATCTATGGACAAAATACAATTGAATGAACCGTATTTGCCTATTCAGAGCAAATCGAATCGATGTCAAAAATAGTAGTTCTAAAGAGAAGCCACATAGGACGAGATTGTGTCGGATTGTGCCTAATTGATAAAAATACCTCCTCTGGGTGTTGGACCGCATCGTCAATTTATCAAATATTTCACCGACGTTTCGGCCACTATTGCAAGCGGCCATCTTCTTGGTAACACCCAGAAGAAGGCCGCTTGCAATAGTGGCCGAAACGTTGGTGATATTTTTCATATATTGACGATGCGGTCCAATACCCAGAAGAGTTTTATCAACAACTAGCTGTAAACCCGGCGTTGTTCTGGTGTTTATTTATCCTACACTCTCGATTATTCTTATATTTCCTCATTCGTATGCTTAACAATACAGAGAAAGAGCTGAAGACATTGTACCACGCATAGACCAAAGATGTAGTCTGAGGCATCACGTTTCGCTGTTTGTAACCTCCTTGCTATAGAGTCGCAAACGTTATCGCTGGCCTTCAGTCCGAAACTTTTTATAATTTGACGACTTTCAACCACCATATCTTCCACACCCTTTTAGCTATTGGCATGAAACTACAATGGTGGACAAAGGGAACTTCGGCCATAATTACACAGACCATTCGTTTGCGTTCTGTAGTTTTAGCTACAGAGCGAAATATTAACACACACGTAGAATTTTATATACACCGATAACTTTCCATCCCAATATACTCCACCCTTTTATCGTTATCAACTCTCAAGCAACAATGCCACCAATAAAAACAATTTCAAAGAGAAAATATAATTTTCGAAGAGTAATTATTGTTCCGCATTTTGCGTTATATTCTTCAAAGTACTAATTATCTATCACATCGCTATAACACAGTATCTAAAGCCTTCCTCAGGTATAAATTAGTAACTACAAATATTTAAGTCTCTGCGTCTTGTCGTTCGGACGTGATAAGCGTACACCGAAAACACATTCACATTAATATGTATATAGATAAATATCTATCTGATCGCAATAAAACCGTGCCTAAAGACATCCCCGGGTAGTCATTAGTAACTGTACAAATTTTTAGCTCTTTATATCTTGTGGTTCAGACGTGATAAACGTACACCGAACAGACATTCACGTTTATAGATATAGATGACAACGGCTGCGGAAGCTTTCGTTTATATGATTAAAAAAATGATTTTTGGAACAAAAGAAGTGCTGTATGTAATGTAGTTAAAAATTTTGCAAAAACGAAATAATAGTTTTCAATGCAGAATATGTGTGTGTGTGTGTGTGTGTGTGTGTGGATGAAGATGTAACATTAGTGTAATAATAAATGTTAAAAATTTCTGGACTCTATGAAAGACATTGAAATATACCTTGCGTTATCGTGTTCTCACAGTGAAAATACCTCTATATTTTTTACAAAAATTGAAAATTATTTTTTTTTAATTCTAATGTGGTCCAGTAAGGCAATAAAGAAGGATAAAACCAAATTATAATGCCTATTATATCTAGAAGTATTTTTTTGACTCAAAGGGTTAAACACGCTCTCACTGGGACAGTTGATAAGATTCTTATGGTGATAGATCGGTATCAAATTTCCTTTAATTTCCTAAGCGTTTGGCCTTCTGGAGTTCCCACTTGGGGCACTTTGTGTCTCACCACGCCCTACATGTGCCATAAATTTGGACGAATTCGGCGATGACGAGCAGGCGCGCTCTACTTGTGCGAGGCGGTCGCGCGGCCGCCAGAGCCCGCTTCGACCATCCGTCTTGGGGCCGGCGACTGGCTCGAGCTACTCGTTAGCCCCGTAATTGGATCGATAAGGCGCCAGCAATCAGAGCCTCTGGCCAACCCTCCGACCCTCCCCCTCCCCTCCCCAGACTTCCGCACAGAAGTTTCGCGCGCTTCCTTCCGGCGGAGGGCTGTTCCCAAATGAGCCACTGTATCGTTATCAAGCAAATAATGTCACCCCTCAGATTTCAGAGAATTGCTGTGACTACGTTTTTAATTTTAGAGCTGCAACTGTTATCTAACAAGGCAAGGTTATTACAAGTAAGGTTATTACTCCCAGGTTGAAATCAGGAAAGAGTTACCTTGGAACAACAGAAGCGATTGACTCACCACCTTCTGCTCGTCGAGTTTATTTATCGCGAAACAAGACATATGAAAGACAGTTGGGGATCTTTAAAGAAGAACCTGCTTCAGCATACCCCTACAATACCAGAAATGGAAAACCTTAAATGGACTGGAACTGCAGTGACACTCAACAAACAAAACGAGGTACGGTGGAGGTCCATAAGTGGAGATGCAACCAGTGAAGAATATTGAGCCCCAAAGTCCACTTAAAAATGTATATATGTATGTAATAACTGTGTATATAGTTTTTATATAACTGTATTTGCTCTGGGCACGAAAATAGTAATAAATGATAATACTATATTCAAAATTCTAAATTGACATTAATAACGACCCCAAGAAATGGACAGGCATTTCTGTGGATTTTCTTTTTCCCAATCCATAAGCATTGCTTTATCTTCCCGACAGCTTCGTCGTGTCTGGGGGCAAACCACAACTGCTGTAATGTCCCCAAAACGTGTAGCTTTAAAGAAATGCCGGCAGGAACAAAAAAAATGCACAAACGACACATTCGCTTTTAACTAAATTGATTTTAATTCCATCTAATATCCATCAGTGAATATTTGTTAGACCTGACTTCAGAGCAATGGCGAGTTCCTTAAAGCTGCCACACCTGTAAATAGAAACTTAACTGAATAGTTTCTAAGTCATACAGTCACTAAGTAAAAATTAATGTCTAGGAACAATCCTGAGAAACTCTAAGTTCCACTGTCACAAAATAGCGTCCACGAAGCACCACTGAAAACTTTTTCTCAGTCCTGTAGACGCAGAATAAACTCAATGTTCTCGAAGCACCACAGAACAAATATTTCTTAGTTCCACTCTAGAACATTCCGCTGAAATTTTACCTCAAGCGACTCCACAGTCGCCCATCGTAACTGTGGTGTCGAACAAATCACGTACTTTCACCGCGCGCCGCCATGCAAGCACGGCGCGGCGTTCTTACGCAGTCAGCCACGAGCGCCCTCTGCTGCAACTCCGCTCGTGGCCACCACTGAACTGCATCGGTCACTTGGGTGTCGGACAGGCACTAAGACTCATCAGTAGGTAGGCCTCTATCTACTTCAACTATGTATCTGCTATCCACTAGACTTCAGTTAACAAAGCTAAGTATTTGTACTCTCTCTCTTCGAAATATGTCTTGTTCTAATCTAGCTCAGTGTTTCTAGTTTCTGCTGTCCCACCGGCTGGTCACCTCAGACTCTGTACCCGCAAACGCGTGCATTCTATTTTCCTGTGTCCGTCTCTCTCTACTCGGCCACCGACACCTAGGACAACCGGCGGAAACGGGATACAAAAGTAACGACACGTCTTAATTGTCAAAGCGACACGTTCAAGGCCTCACAACTGTCCGCGCCTACGTCACACCAGGAGGCAGCGGCTGTCAGTTGCCTGGCTGCCCGCTGGGTCACGCCCACCGCCTCGTAGTAGCAAGCCAGTCAGCTTGCGTTTGCGGCCTCACGGTGTGACGTAGACTCAGCCATTTGTAAGGCCTTGTCTTCTAGGTGGTGTAGAACTAAGATACTGCCTCTGACAAGCTAAAATGGCCGCCCTAAGTACCCTGGTTTACTTACTCTGAAGTTAAATCATTATCTTATTTTCACGGAATTACCTCTTTTACATAAAATATAAATGAAGTAAATTCTTGTGACAATAGTTTTCAACGGAAATGTTCCGCTGAAATAGAATGTACCATCAAAAACCTTGTACATATCGTAGTTTTGGCATTATCAAAAAATTCAGTATTTAACCATAGATTACTCACTGCATTATTGATCATGTTGTTTCGTTAACCCCAGGCACGAGGAAATTTCTATACGCTGATGACTTAGCCCTTGCTACGCAGAATATTTGCTTTGAAACTGTGGAAAGTGCACTTAGAAAACTGTCAAGTTACTATAGTCAGAACCAACTCAGACCAAACCCTTCGAAGACACAAGTGTGTGCCTTTTACTTAAGGATCAGGAAAGCTAATCGAGAGCTACATATAGAATGGTTAGGTATCTAATTGCAGCACTATCACACCGCTAAATACTTGGGTGTCACTCTCAATTGGTTTCTGACATTCAAAACTCACTGCATGAATACCAAAATGAAAATCTCCACGCGAAATAACCTAATTCGCAAAGAAGCGGGGACACAGTGGGGCTCACATCCGCAGACTATCCGCTCTTCTGCAATGGCACTGTGCTTTTCTACTGCCGAATATGCTTCCCCTGTCTAGTACAGGTCATCTCATGCCAGACAAATAGACACTGCTCTTAATGAAACCTGCAGGTTTATCACTGGTTGTTGAAAACCTACTCCAACCGAGAAGCTTTACTATCTGCCTGGAATAGCACCACCAAGTGTACGCAGAGAAGTGGCTGCCAACAAGGAGAGACTGAAAGTGGAAGTGAACGGTGCCCACCCACTGCATGGATATAATCCACCACAGCAGCGGCTGAGCTCGCGATAGAACTTCCTAAGGACATCTGAGAAACTCACCGTTTCACCAGAGAAGGCAAGGCTGGAGTTATGGAAGCAGATGATGCCTCACCTTCATGGATGGATGCCTGAAGCCGAAGAACTACCACCTGGACACAATGAAAACTGGCTCGTGTGGAAAGCTTTGAACATATTACGATCAGGAGTTGGACGATCCCGAGACAACTTGAAGAGATGGGGTTTCAAGACAGAAGGCACTTCCTGTAACTGTGGAGAACAACAAACCACAATCCATATGCTCCAGTGCCCTTGGTCCCTACATCCTGCACAGACTGATCTCCTGCAAGTCACTCCAAACGCCTTGGAGATTGCGAATTATTGGGCACATGTAATATAATTACAATTGTATCTATTTATCAATTTATATGTATGGCTACTGTAAATTTGTATGTTTATGACTCGAGAATTAACCATTTACTTAATTCTAATTTACAGTACTACCGTAATACTACAGTTATTGTTTATTTATTAAAAATCCAGCTTTTATATCTGGAAACCAGGTTACTGGCCTTTAATTCAAATTTACTGAATCTGCGCACAAAACTAAATATACCTCTTAATAGTACTTACTTAGATCTATCATTTGACACCTTGTACGTAATATTCCAAGATATATCGTTTACAAAAATGTTATTTCATAAACATTTTTGATTTACTATAACACAAAAACTATTAAAGAGACAGGAGGCGCGTTTATATCAACATATCTGTCTAGTTTCTATCTTTGAAATGAGCCTACGCACTCCTTTGTATTATATATGACTCGACAGTTATTAATTTTAAAGTAGTTTTTTGCATATTTCACCAAGGCCAAACGAGCGCACTCTTGCTTGCTGCCATTCGGTCTGTAACCGCTCGGTTTCCCTGGTAGTTGATCATAGACTCGCAACCAGCCCCATGCACGTCTCAGATGACTGGTGCCGTCATCTCCTGAGTATCACCAGAACTAAGACGAATCAGTAGCTATCAAAATATGTCAGGCTACTTGTCAACATACGATTATCGCGCGTGTGCGCCTTTTGTCACACAGTTGGAGACTTCAAGTGTCTCCAACAAAGCTGACCACTTACACAATCGAATCCTTCTTTTAATCAGAATATACCAATACCTTTCTACCCAGTTCTGTTCACTTAGTTGAACAGAATACGCACCTAATCTTCAGCTATCTTCTGTAACACCATGTATCAGAGGCTTATATCTTCTTCCTCTCTGAACTATTTATCGTTCATATTTCACCACCGAACAAAGAAATACTCCACACAAATGCCTACATGTTCCACGTGAATACGTCTCTCAGTTATTGCTCAGTGACCCAAGGTGGAAAAAGGAAAACGTAAATATTTACACACACACACACACTCAAGCCCGAGGGAGAACTCAAACCTTAGACGGGAAGCAGCCGCGCACTTTGCAGCAAGACGCCTTAGAACGCATATCAATTCCCGCTCGTCATACATTACTGCCACAGTATGTTATCTGTTCTGTGGCCCTTAGTTTTAATTTCTGTTTTCACATTTATACACGTTTTGCCCAGGGATAATGCTACATACAATTGTCCGTGACTAAAAACTCCATCAGGCAACTAGATCAGCTCTTCTGGAATCAGCATGGGTTTCGAAAATGGCGATCGTGTGAAAACCTGCTCACGGTATTCGGCAACAAGACTCAGGGGCCATAGACACGGGACACGGGTTCTTTTTTTTTTTTTTTTTTTTTTTTTTTTACTTCCGCAAGGCGTTTGATTTAGTTCCCACAGTCGTTTAATAAAAAAGTAAGAGCATATTGTCGATCAGACCAATCATGTGATTGGATTGAGGAGTTCCTAGATAACAGAACGTAGCATGTCATTCTCAATGGTGAGAAGTCTTCCGAAGTAACAGGTGTGCCACAGGGGAGTGTCGTGGGACCGTTGCTATTCACAATATATATAAATTACCTTTTATATAACTCTGATGTTCGCTGAGGCTTTTTGTGCCTAATGCTGTAGTATATAGATAGGTTGTAACATTGGAAAACTGTATTGCAATGCAGGGTGATCTACGACGAATTTATGCTTGGTGCAGGGAATGGCACTTGAATCTTTATGTAGACAAGACTTATACTTTATCATTTATGTACACTACAGCAGGTCGGCAACTGGAAGCAGTTAATTCCAAAAATTATCTGGGACGAAGCATTTGAAGTGATTTAAAATGGAACGACCATGTAAAATTAATCGTTGGTAAAGCAGATGCCAGACTGATATTCATTGGAAGGATCCTAAGGAAATACAGTCCGGAAACGGATGTAGGTTACAGTACACTTGTTCGCCCACTACTTGAATACTGCTCACCGGTGTGGTATCCGTACCAGGTGGGGCATATAGCGGAGGTAGAGAAGATCCAACTGAGAGCAGCGCCCTTCGTTACAGGATCATTTAGTAATCGTGAAGGCGTTACTCCAGTGGAAGACTCTACAAGAGAGACGCTGTGTAGCCTGGTACGGGGTTTTGTCGAAGTTTTGAGAACATACCTTTACCGAGGAGTCTAGCAGTATATTGCTCATCCCTACGTATATCTCGCGAAGTGATCGTGAGGATAAAATCAGAGATATTAGAGGCATACCGACAATCTTTCATACCGCGAAAAATACGAAACTGGAATAGGAGGAAGAACAGATAGTTGTACTCAAGGTCCCCTCCGCCATACACCGTCAGGTGGCTTGCGGAGTATGGATGTAGCTGTAGATGCAGGTTCCACATCGCAGAAGACAGTGACCCTGCGCTTTGCTGATTTTAATATTAGACAATATCTAACATGAAATTGCCATCGCTTGAATGCGGTGGGAGTGGTAATGTCAGATGGTGTGAAATCTGTGCGAGGTAACAGTATTCTCTCTGCAGTGTTCTTCAGAATAAATCGATGCAAGTGTTTAAAAGCGTAAATGAAAGAGCTAGATCCGCTGGGCGTCCTTATGGAAGATTAGAACCGATGATACCGTAAAACAAACTGATTGTCGCTGCGCAGACAGAGGGAAGTAGCGTCGGACTATAAAAAAAGAAGGCGAGATTGAGTTTTCATGCTGGATGATAAATCTGCGGATTCATACCTTTCGTCTCAAACAGAAATGAAAAGAAATTATCGGATAGAAAAACGAAACGATAAATGATAGTTTAAAACACGTTTTATTTTATTTGTTTATTTTTCTTCACGAGGAGTTTTTTCCGTGGCTTCATTGAACCAGTGAACACCTATGACGTTGTGCCACTGCCTTCAATGCTAAACCATTTACATCAAATCGAGTTTCGATATGTTATGTAACCGTTCACGAAAAACAAGATTTGTTACGTCTTAGGTGACGTGACATCTATTAAGTTCTGTTTGCTTCCCGTCTCATTGTTCTTTTTGTTGCAGTCTCGCCGCCGCACCCGCCAAATCAACTGCGTACTTCCGGATCTCCGCTCTCCGCTGCCCTCGACGGCGCAATGTAGTAATGGCACAATAAAGCCCAACTGTTCGTTCTGTTAAAAGGACTGCCAGACGGCAGGGGGCGCTCTTTCTTTCTTTCTTTCTCTTTTTTTTCCGTCCGAGCGGCGATACGAGTTTTTACAATGGCTGCGGCTCAAACTTTCCCCGGACCTATGTTAGAATATTGCGTCACTTTCAGCTTTTCTTTCTCTTTTGTCCGGTTTTTTTTTAGAGCGAGTTTGTAGTTTAGGTACACCCCACCAGTTACACAAACAAAGACAAAAGTGAAGCAAATACACATCTGCGCGATTGGCGCTTCCGTTCCACCGCTGAAGGACCATTAGTCAAAATGAAAAGGGCACGGGACAGATGGCGCGTGCTGCACATCGTGATATCTGAGATTCGTGCAGTTGTTTCATTGTTGACACTAATTTTGTTTCAAGTGAGTCGCCATCTCTGTCACGAGGACATTACTTTGCATAATCAACGTTATCCTTCGTTGCACATCTCGTTTACCAGAGGAACAGTAACCGTTAAGCTCGACGTTATAGAATTTCAGTACTCAAAGTACCCCTCATTATAAATATAAACGTAATTTCCTCACTTTTCTCACATCGTTTCCAACAAACTCGGATATCTGTTCCATTATCCTATAGTATAAAATCCGATTTTTCGAGTCCTGTTTTCTCGTGGTCTGAGGATGCCCAGTTAAATGGTCGAAACAACCTTTAAAGAAATTCTTTGACTGAGTTTTAAGTGAAAACAATATTTTTGTTTATGCAGGTCACAATTAAGGTCGTGATCAACCCAAAGATGAAATTAAAATTCTTAAACTTAACAGCTTAGTGCCGTATTTCTCAGACGTCATTAGACTCATAACCAGACAATATGCAGTGCTTTGTAACTGGTGGAAGTCATCGTTTTGCTTCGCCAGGTAGCTGTCACTTATTTCATTGTAAAAGACGGACAGGTTGCTGCTGACATTCAGCTGAGACTTCACATTGCGTATGGAGATGACTCCCTGGGCGCAAGCAGTGTTAGGAAACGGCAAAAGAGATATCAACACGAGCCTGGGCGAGCTCAAAGTATGTTGCCGCACTGTGCGAATCGTTCAAGGGCCTCCTGTCAAGGGTACCGCATTTTTCAACAAACTTCTCTCACAATGTAATTCATACGTACGACGACTTATTTTCACATATCACAAAAATGCGTCTGTTTTGAGTATTTGTTATTTATTTATTTCTCATTTATAATCCTGCTACCTTTTAATATAAAGCAGGACGTACATTTGTAGTTTTACATTTTATACATTAGTTCATTGATGTTACATAATTCAAGTATTTGAGATAGAGATAAGAAGAAAAAATAAAATAAAAGCAAATAGAAATTACATATATACAAATGCTTACAGTTGTTGCTACAATAATAATAAAACAAATTACAATTCGCGCATTTTAGAATAAATTAGATGTAGTGGAAAACATAAAAACATGTTTGGTTACATGGTTGTTATACACATGTCGAAATTGAATGTATTCTGAAATTTGTTAATTATAATTATGGGCTAAACAACGTAATAGGAAAGAAATAAATTATATCTAAAAAATAAGGGGGTTTTCTCTCCTTATGGATAACGTTGTACTGTGCTGGGCGTTGAGTATCTTGGAATGTTTCCTTCGAGCCACCGATCACCCAGCACAGTTTCCGTGGTTTTGGTGATATAGTGTCTTTATATTGTTTTTTTCTTTCTTGTGTCCCAGGTGTTAGTATCCAGATTAATTTAAAGAAGGTCTGGTTTGGGTTGGTGACAGTGGGAGATTGCTCCTCTGTCAATCTTGAGTCTCATCGGTGTCACTTCCTTCATTTGTGAAAGTTTGATCGCCTTCTTCCTCGTCTGTTTGTTCCCAACTATACCTATACACTCTGCGGGGCATACGGACACGCCTCCTGTAGGACCTTGTCATTTTGTATTCTTCATAGGTCGCATTGGATATCTTGTTTGCTATTGTGTTGAGTTGTGTCCATTTTTGTTGTCTCTTGTTATGACATATATCGTATTGTCTGTTGTAAAGTCAAGCTGCTGTGTTTCTCTGACATGTGTGTATCGTCTGCAGAGTAAGACGTTCTGTTGTTTTGAGTATGTAAGATCAACGCAGCACGAGTGTTAAGTTTGCAGTACAATATATTTTAACTCTGAAATTAATAAAACAAAGAAACGGTAGAGGGCCGCGGTCGAAAGCGAGAATCCGTCTGGCACTGCCACCGCTTTTCGCGAGGCTTCCCGAGAGTGACGTCACCAAAAAGCGTCTGATCGCTCCCTAACACACTGCCTCTAGATTCTGTGCAGTAACCTTACATTGTGTTTAACTTGATTGTAGGACGACGCATATCTGATTTCCCTTATTAATGTCTTCTACAATAATTTCTTTTTTTAAAGTCTCACAAATAATTATACATCGCAAATCGCGAAATTTTCCGACTTCTGCTGCTCTTCTAAAGATGGACAAACGATCTGCAACACGAAAACTTGTGCTGGACCGGGACTCGAACCCGGGTCTCCCGCTTTTCGCGAATGGTCGCGTTAACCACTCGGCCACCTGTGCACGCTCCCCGGCCAGATCGGAACTTCCATATGTTAAATCAATTCTGCCAGAAGCAGAGTTTCGGTGCTATAGATAATCTTCAGTACCGGTGAGACTCTTGATTGTTTGAAATATTTGTGTTTAAAGCTTACTCACAATTCTTCATTTATGCAAGATACTTCCACTTTTCAATATCTTGTTCAATTTTTTTCGAACTGCATAGTCAAAAATGAGCCGCTCCAATAATCTGCCGTCCTGTAAGCGATAGCACAGATTGCCCCTTCCCTCGCCCCCCCCCCCACCCACCATCCCTCCCTTAAGTCCTGAACAAACGGAGACTGTTCTTGCGCCATGACTGGCATAGCGAGTAAATTGCTTCGTGTGAACAGTTACCTTGTATGCCTTCTATTGACATTCCATAGCATTGCTTGTAAATGGCGCGCAATCAAATGAAGCCATATTCCACTCAACATGGCTGCCATTTGGTTGTGTACGTCTGTTTGTTTACGTCGTCTGCAGTGACAGCGTATCCATGCCGTGGTCTAAGGAAGCGACAGGCATCTTTTTTTATGCATACAGACATGAAACATGCCTTTATCATATAAAAACCACCTACTTATCACAACAAACACGCCAGGAAATCCGCATTCATCAAAATAGTCGATGCACTGAAGGAGGTTAGGTTTTCATCCCATCTACCACGGCTTATGAGCCAGAAAGTTTTAAACGAAGTTGAAGCCAGCCGTGAAAGCTTACATTGTATGAGCACTATATTATTTTTTACATTCTGTGTCTTGATATCTCAGTTTGTTCGTCTAGTTTTCATCTGTAGGAATGTGAGATGTAGGTTCGAATCCAGCTGGCGACTATATACCTTTTTTTAATAATAAAATGTTACGTGAACTTGGAGAGGTCGTGCACTATGTGTGTTGCCATAAGTATTCATTCACAACAGTATTTTTTTCTGTTTTATCCTTGGTCTTACTAGACGAGGCAATCTCATGAATTCTGTCTGGCACATGACGTAATAGACTGTAATTCTCCACCGCCGTCGTCACGTCTTAAAATCCATAGTCTACTGCACCACATTCTATTTTGCTAAGGCAAACTTCTTCGTCGACGTAACCGAGATATAACCGCAGCAATGACTCCATAAACAGAAGCTGTCTTTTTTAGTTAGTCAGCCATTTTCTAAAATAATTTTGCGCTATCTGCAGTCATTGTGTGTTCAAACACACCTGCCAGATGTCATGCTATCTCTTGGAGCAAGACGTTGTACCATCTTGGAGAGGTCGTGCACTATGTGTGTTGCCATAAGTATTCATTCACAACAGTATTTTTTCTGTTTTATCCTTGGTCTTACTAGACGAGGCAATCTCATGAATTCTGTCTGACACATGACGTAATACACTGTAATTCTCCACCGCCGTCGTCACGTCTTAAAATCCATAGTCTACTGCACCACATTCTATTTTGCTAAGGCAAACTTCTTCGTCGACGTAACCGAGATATAACCGCAGCAATGACTGCATAAACAGAAGCTGTCTTTTTTAGTTAGTCAGCCATTTTCTAAAATAATTTTGCGCTATCTGCAGTCATTGTGTGTTCAAACACAGCTGCCAGATGCCATGCCATCTCTTGGAGCAAGACGTTGTACCATCTTATTGCACCATTTGTGACGCAGGAAGTGTGTCAGTCGGTACAGCTCTATAGAGGCGGCGTTGTCACGGCATCGTCCTGGTCACCCATGCACTGCTTCTATGAAACGCAACAAGCCACGATTTGAAGAGCTGATTAGAGACGACAGGGTTTTCTCCGTACAGGAATTCGCTACGAAATTTGCAATTGGACATATAGTAGTGCAAAGAAATATTCACAATTTAGGGCACCTCAAAATGTGTAACCATTGGGCCACACGTTTGTTGACAAAGTTCAGAGAAGAACCATCTCCGATAACCTTTTTTTCAGAAATTTTTAAATGAAGCTAAAATTTTTAACAAGTATTGTAACACGCGAGAAATGCTGAGACAAAACGCCATAGTGTGGAGTGGCGAGTCTGTGACACTTTCACGGAGTAACGCTTGCCCAGAGGGGGAATGCCCGCAGCACCGGACACTGCAGGTAGTGGACAGGAAGTTCAACAAGTAGAGCGCACCGGCCTTTCCGCCGCAAGTACATTTAGGCTCGCTCGTTGTCTGAGTTGTGAGGTCTCGCTGTAAAATGGAACTCTCTGACGTTGTGTAACACAGCAAGGCGGACTGGAAGTGAAGGGAAAGTGCAAATAATGCGCTTTGTTCAAAGGAACGTTCATAATTGTATTAAAATGCCGAGATCGAAATGAATTAATTTATTTTTCTGACCACCTGTTTCGATGTTCTTAGGGTACCATCATCTGGTCACTTCTGTCCTTTGTTTTCCAATTCGTCAAGCTACACGACATTAAAATGGTACGTCAGTCATAAACCTTTTAAAATTTACAAATGGTATGTCAAACATAAAAACAATTAAAATATTTAAAACAGATAATGGAGAATGTGGTGTCGCACAAGTCTAAAGTGCGCGCCACCTACTTTCGACGCGCGCCGCCATGCACGCATGGCGCGGCGTTCTTACGACGTCAGCCACGAGCGCCCTCTGCTACAACTCCGCTCGTGGCCACCACTGAACGACATCGTTCACTTGGAACTGAGATAGGAACCAGTTAACACTTCGGAATCAGATAGGCACCAGTTAAGACTTGGCTATCGGATAGGCACTAGGCAGGCCTCTAGCTCAACTATGTATCAGCATTCTGCAGTACTGAGCTATGTAAAAGTTAAGTATTACTAAGTCTCTGTGAAATATATATCTCGTTCTAATTTACTCTAGTGTTTCTAGTTTCTGCTGTCCCACTGGCTGCTCACCTTCGTACCTGCATCCTTTATTCCTGTGTCGGTCTCATTCTACTCGGCCACCGACACCTACGACGGAAACGAGACACAAAAGCGGCGACGAGGCAGGGACACAAAAGAGAATGTCAAAGGATAAAAATGCACCCCTCGGTCCCAAAATTAAAATTATTTAACCTGGTTTCAGCAGTTACTATGATTGCCTTCATCAGAAATTATAAATTTAAACAAGTCACATAATAAAAGTTACAACTCAGCTGTAAAGCTTACGTTACAAAATTTATAAAAAAAAAAAAAAAAAAATGGAAAGAGCTAGCCACTATGGGCTGCACGCCTGCACGGAGGCATCAGACTGGCGTGTGCTAAGGAGATGTGAACAGGTAGACGTTACTTCAGGTAACCGGTCGTCAGAAAAATAAATTAATTCATTGCGATCATGATATTTTAATACTTCAAAGTAAGGAGATCGCAGTACTACCATGGAAAAAGAAAAAGATCATAATGAGGTTCGGCAGTATATACGGCGAAGTGATTAAGACTAAATATGATCTGCTTGCTGTATTCAGCTTCTGCTTGATTTCATAGCAGGTATAATTTTCGCTGGTGAAAAATCCAGTACACGGAGATAAATTACTGTACTGCTCTTCAGGTAATAAAGAGTTGTGTAGTTTTACTGATTTTCGTGTTATGTTGGCAGAGTGGAAGCTGGTTTACAGCTAGAAATTATACACCTATAGCAAGAAGGTGGTAGATGAGTTTTGTTACTTGCGTAGTAAAATAACAAATGATGGTCGCAGTACAGAGGATATAAAATGCAGAATGGCAATGGGAAGAAAAGCATTTTTTAAAAATAGAAATTTGCGAACATCGAATATTAATTTAAGGGTAAGGAAGTCTTTTCTGAAGGCATTTGTGTGGAGTGTTGTCTTGTACGGGAGTGAAACATGGACGATAAGCAGTGCGGACAGGAAGAGAATAGAGGCTTTTGAAATGTGGTGCTACAGAAGAATGCTGAAGATTAGGTGGGTAGATCGCATAACTAATGAAGAGGTACTGAACAGAATTGGTGAGAAAAGGAATTTTTGGCATACCCTTACCAAAAGAAGGGATTGCTTGGTAGGACATATTCTTAGACACCGAGGAATCGTAAATTTAGCGTTGGAGGGAAGTATGTGGGGTAAAAATCGCAGAGGAAGACCAAGAGACGCGTATAGTAAGCAGATTCAAGTGGATGTGGATTGCCGTTCTTATGAGGAGATGAAAAGGCTTGCTCAGGATAGAGTAGGGTCGAGAGCTGCATCAAACCAGTCTCCGGACTGAAGACCAATAACATATAGCAAGAATTGTGCGTTATTAGTTTCATAGTAAAACCAATGTCGTTGACTTCGCTTTCCTCGGTGTAAATATGCGCAAAAACTAAAACGAAATCCGACAGTGAAGCTCACTAGCATATTTCTACTTTACAGTTTGTCTTAAGTGGTATCATTGTTCCTTTAG
Organism: Locusta migratoria; assembly: GCA_026315105.1. Classification (NCBI taxonomy): domain Eukaryota; kingdom Metazoa; phylum Arthropoda; class Insecta; order Orthoptera; family Acrididae; genus Locusta; species Locusta migratoria. The sequence goes on from CM048748.1 coordinate 44,339,910, forward strand.
TGAAAAGGATAATCAATAGTTTTTATTGACATTCTGTGATTTTAGATTTAATTTTTGAATCAAATGGTAATATAGAAATTTGTAAAATTAAGTTTCGACTATAACGGCAATAAAACTCTAACAGTCGTAAGAACTACCATGTTTCGTACGTGGTTGCCACCCGATCTTTACATATCAAAATATTAGATCATGAATTTCATCGTCCAATCTCAATATGTTGAATTTCATTGTCAGTCTTAAAAATAAGTTTGGCTACGAAGTGCGTTAATGAGCCATATTGACGCGATATTGACATGTTGTGAGCGCCAGTCAACACGCAGGAGCGGCGTGGCTGAAATTACAACTTCGTGGTGCACTTGTACCTGCGAAAAGCCCGAGAAGATCCCCGGTCTCCGTGCTAGTGTCACTCCGTTCAACTGTCAGTCCGTGCAAGTGTTCCAAACCCTGGAATGGCACTTCTTGGATTCGCCATCAAAGTAAAATGCGTATACAGCGCAATCAGATGGGAAATTTATGGGCAGTATCTTCCACCCCCATGAACCACAAACATTGCCGAGGTGGGGTGGCTTGCGTGCCTCAATGATGCAGATAGCCGTACCGTAGGTGCAACCACAGCGGAGGGGTATCTGTGGAGAGGCCAGACAAACGTGTGGTTCCTGAAGAGGGGCAGCAGCATTTTCAGTAGTTATAGGGGCAACAGTCTGGATGATTGATTGAGCTGGCCTTGTAACATCAGCTAATGTGGCTTTGCCACACGGTTACTGCGAACGGCTGAAAGCAAGGGGAAACTACAGCCGTTACTTTTCCCGAGGACATGCAGCTCTACTGTATGAAAACATGATGATGGCATCCTCTCGGGTAAAATATTCCGGAGGTAAAATAGTCCCCCATTCGGATCTCCGGGCGGGGACTACTCAGGAGGATGCTATCATCAGGAAAGACAATACTGGCATTCTACGAATCGGAGCGTGGAATGTTAGATCCCTTAATCGGGTAGGAAAATTAGAAAATTTAAAAAGGGAAATGGATAGGTTGAAGTTGGATATAGTGGGGATTAGTGAAGTTCGGTGGCAGGATGAACAGGATTTCTGGTCAGGTGAGTACAGGATTATAAATACAAAAGCAGTTGGGGGTATCACAGGACTGTAGGACTGATAATGAATAAGAAAATAGGAATGCGGGTAAACTACTATAAGCAGCACAGTGATCGCATTATCATTGTCAAGATAGATACGAAGCCAACACCGACAACAGTAGTACAGGTTTATATGCCAACTAGCTCTGCCGATGATGAGGAGATCGAAGAAATATACGAGGAGCTAAAGGAAATTATTCAGACAATTAAGGGAGATGAAAACTTAATTTGATGGGAGACTGGAATTCGGTAGTAGGAAAAGGAAGAGAAGGAAAAATAGTAGGTGAATATGGACTGGGCAGAAGGAATGAAAGAGGAAGTCGCCTGGTAGAATTTTGCACGGAACATGATTTAATCGTAACAGACACGTGGTTTAAGAATCACAAAAGAAGGTTGTATACTTGGAAGAGACCAGGAGACACCGGAAGGTATCAGATAGATTTTATAATGGTAAAACATAGATTCCGGAACCAGGTTATAAACTGCACGACATACCCAGGGGCAGATGTAGACTCTGACCATAACTTGTTAGTCATGAACTGTAGGCTGAAACTGAAAAAACTGCAGAAAGGTTGGAAAATAAGGAGATGGAACCTGGATAAATTGAAGGAACCTGAGGTTCTTAAGAATTTCAGAGGGAGCTTTAGGCAACAATTGACAGAAACAGGGGGAAATAAAACAGTAGAAGAGGAATGGGTAGCATTGAGAGATGAAATAGTGAAGGCAGCAGAGGACAAAATAGGTAGAAAGGCAAGACCAACAAAAAATCCTTGGATAACACAGGAAATACTAAATTTAATTGATGAAAGGAGAAAATATAAAAATGCAGTAAATGAAACAGGCAAAATAGAGTACAGAAGACTAAAAAATGAGATTGACAGGAAATGCAAAATGGCTAAGCAGGAGTGGTTAGAAGCCAAATGCAAATCTGTAGAAGAATGTATAAGAAGGGGGAAAATAGATACCGCCTACAGAAAAATAAAAGACACATTTGGGGACAAGAAAAGTAATTCTACGAATATCAAGAACTCAGATGGAAAACCAGTTCTCAGCAAAGAAGGGAAAGCTGAAAGGTGGAAAGAGTACACAGAGCAGCTCTACAAAGGAAATGAACTTAGAGACGATGTTGTAGGAAGGGAAGAGGAAGTAGATCAAGATGAAATAGGAGATACTGTACTGAGAGATGTATTTGACAGAGCCCTGAAAGACCTAGGTCGGAACAAGGCCCCAGGAGTAGATGACATACCCTCAGAGCTACTAAGGTCTCTGGGAGAGCCAGCCATGACAAAACTATTTGAACTGGTGTGTAGGATGTATGAGACAGGCGAAATACCCTCAGGCTTTAAGAAAAATGTAATAATCCCCATTCCAAAGAAATCAGGCGCAGACAGGTGTGAAAATTACAGAACCATCAGTTTGATAAGTCATGGTTGCAAAATTTTAACACGAATTATCTACAGGAGAATGGAAAAGCTGGTAGAAACTGACCTCGGGGAAGATCAGTTTGGATTCAGGAGGAACGTAGGAACCCGGGAGGCAATACTTACCTTACGTCGTATTATAGAAGATAGATTAAGGAAAGGCAAACCTACATTTTTAGCTTTTGTAGATTTGGAGAAAGCATTTGACAATGTTGACTGGACTACACTCTTTCAAATTCTGAAGTCAGCAGGGGTAAAATACAGGGAAAGGAGAGTTATTTACAACTTGTACAAAAGCCAGACCGCAGTTATTAGACTCGAAGGGCATGAAAGGGAAGCATCAGTTGGGAAGGGAGTAAGAAAGGGTTGTAGCCTTTCTCCGATGTTATTCAATTTCTACATTGAGCAGGCGGTGAAGGAAAGCAAGGAAAATTTTGGAATAGGCATTAAAGTTCAGGGGGAAGAAATAAAAACATTGCGTTTTGCTGATGACATTGTAATTCTGTCAGAGACAGCGAATGACCTGGAAGAGCAGTTGAATGGAATGGACAGTGTGTTGAAGAGAGCGTATAAAATGAACATTAACAAGAGCAAAACAAAAATAATGGAATGTAGTCTTAGAAAATCATGCGATGCTGAAGGAATTAGATTAGGTAATGAGACAGTGAAGGTGGTAGATGAGTTTTGTTACTTGGGTAGTAAAATAACATGCGATGGTCGCAGTACAGAGGATATAAAATGCAGAGTGGCAATGGGAAGAAAAGCATTTTTGAAAAAGAGAAATTTGCTAACATCAAATATTAATTTAAGGGTAAGGAAGTCTTTTCTGAAGGCATTTGTGTGGATTGTTGCCTTGTGCGGGAGTGAAATATGGACGATAAGCAGTGCGGACAGGAAGAGAATAGAGGCTTTTGAAATGTGGTGCTACAGAAGAATGCTGAAGATTAAGTGGGTAGATCACATAACTAATGAAGAGATACTGAACAAAATTGGCGAGAAAAGGAATTTTTGGTATACCCTGACTAAAAGAAGGGATCGCTTGGTAGGACACATTATTAGACATCGAGGAATCGTAAATTTAGAATTGGAGGGAAGTGTGTGGGGTAAAAATCGCAGAGGGAGACCAAGAGACGCGTATAGTAAGCAGATTCAAGTGGATGTGGGTTGCTGTTCTTATGAGGAGATGAAAAGGCTTGCTCAGGATAGAGTAGGGTGGAGAGCTGCATCAAACCAGTCTCCGGACTGAAGACCATAACAACAACAACATCTTCTGGGATTCGCAGCGTTGCATTGCGATTGTATTTCGTGAATCTGGGCAATACATAAATGTTGTCTGTTATATACAGATGCTCTGGAAGCTCCGCCGAGTGGGTGAGTAATTTTATATTTTAGTTTCTTTTTAATATTTTTCATAACAATTTGTGTATAAAATAGTGTGTGTAGAAATTGTAACAGTAACTGTATATAGTGTTATTCGGCCCAACATTATCTCATAGTAGTGGGTTCCTGTCTACAGTAAATGAGTAAATAAATTACTAAGACACATCTGCTTCAAAGGAACAGAAATTTTAGATGCTACCGCAGCAGTATAAATGGTATTAAATAATCAGTTGTTTCGCGAAAAGTGGGAGACATAGGTTCGAATCGCGGTGCAGCATAAGTTTTCGTTTGTCACCAAATAACGACCATGTTTAGTAATTCGGATATGGCGAACAAATAATTGATTATTTATTAAATAAGTAGCGCTAAAATGTCCTGGGAGGAAGATGATTCTGCAGCATGAGAATGCCCGTCCTCATTTCCCGTACCACTGTCGAGAAGTCCCGGACATTTGGCAGAAAACTTGTCAACGTCCCCGTTACAGTTCCGATTTGGCAATCACCGATAACCAACATTTCGGTTCTATGAAGGAACATCTCCGAGGCAAACGCTATGAGATGATGTAGGATATCCTGAGAGCAGTCCGTTAGTACCTTTGGGTAGTAGGAACGAATTTCTGCCGCCAGGGAATATTGTAGCATTTAGAACGATGGGCAACGTGGTGTGTACAAATTGGAAATTATATTGAAAAGTAAACGAAAGACTGCAGATGTTAATTTTGATTTTTCTGAAAAGAAATATCATTACAGAGACTTTCAGTGTGGGCCTCGTATGTAAGGATTTTGGTACATATACCGCAGGGGCATCAGTCAAAATATCCAATGATGCATAAACAGGGGGAAACGCATCATGTCTAAGTAAAACAGTTTTATGCAACAAATACAGCCTGTTATTAAAATAAAGAAACTAGCTCAACTCACTCTGCTTCGCACGCGTACACTGGATGGTCTGCATTGGTTGTTTCTATTTCTCAAAACAATTTTCAAAGATTTAGCTTTAAAAATATTTTCCTAATGAAGTATTCTGATACAACCTGACACCCTCAATTGCACACATTAAAAAAAATTCTAACCAGGGTTCCAAATCCAAATTTTCGTATTTCTAGCAACAAAATAGACTTAGTAGCACCCTTAAAAGATTTTCAGTTATTTCACCCGCTTAATGGTTGAATTTCCAAATATATTGAAATACGATGTTTTTTAATTACGATCAAAAATCTAAATCCGACGTTTTGTATTTCTTGCTTCAAAATTGCCTGAACGTCAACGTATTTTCAAAAGAGCGTTCATCCCATATTTCACCCCCTTAGGGATTGGAATATCGAACAATCGCTGATGCCTACGGTGTAAGATAAACAACATCTACAAATTTTTAAGTTTCTATCGCCTGTAGATTCACTTTTCAGAGCCGTATTCTGTGTTTTAGAAACGGATCTAAAACGCAAAATTTCTTTCTTACGCTTTGGCATCATTCATTGTAGTTTTACTTTTCAAACTGTAGTATGCACTTATTTCTCTTTGTTCCTATGCTAGCTGCAGAAAACTGAAGAATGTGATCACATATCGCTGAATATTACCTCTTTGTTATTATAATGTTAAAAGTCATCGCTGGTCTTCAGTACAAACGTTATATAAGCTGACGACTTTCAAACACTATATCTTCCACCTTCTTATAACTATCGACACGGAACTACAATGGTGTACAACAGGAGACTTTATACTACAGCCACATTGTGTAGTTTTTCTGATGAGCAAAATATTGACACCCACTCGAAGAAATTTATATACGTCGGTAACTTTCAACTCCCATAGCTTACATTCCCTTATTGTTATCAATCCTCTACCACCATAGTGTACAATGGGAGACATACCTTCTACCACATACAAACACTATTCAAAGTTCAAATGTTTTTATAGCTTATGGGACTTAACAACGGGGTAATCAGTCCCTAAACTTACAAACTACTTACGAACTAGCTAGTACTAAGGACGGCACAAATATCCATCCCCGAGGGGGGATTCGAACCCCCACCGTAGTGACCGTGCAGACCGTGACTGGAGCGCCTAGGTCCCCTCGACCACCGCAGCCGGCACAAACACTATTCGTTTACGTTGTGTAACTGCTGCAGAGTGAAAAATAGGCACAAACACCTCAATTTCAATCCATATAAAAGCGAAAGAAGACTCATTCACTCACTCACTGATTAAACACGAAATCTCGAAAACTGCTTCACCTATAAAGACCACATTTGGCAAGAATGTAGTTTATAGGTAGAAGACATCAGCTAAGAAAAGAGTTTGCGATATGGCCCATAGTCCAGGAGATATGACGTCATAAACAGTAAAAACTTCCCCGTCTTGCGGTACGTGATGCTCCCTTTGCACCTTTAGGAAACGTTTACTCGCTGACAACCCCAGCAAAATGATGAAATGAAAAAAGTTTGTCTCTTACTAATTATTCGACGTTCATGCAGTAAAATTGCGGCATTTGGCTTGACGTTACAATTTATTACTCGTACACTATTTATTTTATTCGCGAGAAATGTTACAGACAGTACACCCACACACACATACACACACACCACTGAAAGAACGTAGGAATTTTTATCATAGTACGACACACAGTTCATGAGATATGGAGTCATATAGATTCATTAAAAACCGCCTCATCACGCATGACGTTTTGATTTATTACTTCTTTCCTACTAACTCTATTCGCGTCGTGTTTTGCAGACATTTTACATATCCACCACTGGATGTACCTTCGAAATAATATCGTATTACAACATATAATTCATGTGCTATGACGTCGAAGACAACAAAATGCATGAATGTTCGTCCTAATCAGGATGAGGTTATTTATTACGTTTTTACTACCAACTCCATTTACAACACATTTCGGCGGCAGTTTCCTAACATTCAACTCTACTAACCTGGTAAATAATGTTTTTTGTAGGACACACAATTCAGGAGATTATATACATATATAAGCGAGAGCAGCTGAAGTTTTTCCGGTATGTAGTTTATGGGTAGAAGACGTCAGCTAAGGGAGCATTTTCCAACCGGATAGAATTAAGATGCATGACGGAGGAGACCTTCCCTACATAATGATGGAATTTACAGTTTCATTCTGATCTACACGAAATTTTGCACGGTTGACCTTCAAAAGTAGAGGAAGGTCTAACTAAAGTTTCATACGGTACATGGCGAAGTGTACCTTAAACATAAAAATGGATCTCTAAATACCTTGGCCGCGGCATAACTTGAGAACAGCTTGACCGATTTCACAATATTTTTTTGGTTGTTTTCGTTATTCTCAGAAGAAGGTTTGTATCAAATAAAACTGGAAAATTTGAGAAGAACAATGTGCGTTTTTCAATGTGACCAAGTGTTTCTATTGCATACAAATGCATAGTTTTATTCCGATATTGATGAAATTTTGCACACTTGACTTTAAAAACAGGAGGAATGGCACGATCTGTATAAAATTTCGTTTGGTGCATGGTGGAGGGTACTTAACTTATGGACTTTGAATAAGTAAATAGTTTATCTCCGATCTTGATGAGCGCTTGCACACATGACCAATAAACCAAGAGGAACGTCACTGGTTACATAACTGTTTGTATGGTACATGACAGAGAGTACCTCTCAATAAACTTTGCCGGGAGAGAAAAAGGTGCAAAGGAACTGAGAGATGGAAGAGAAAGAGACGGATGCCGAGAGAGAGAAGGGGAGATGGACTATGAGAGTGTAGAATAAATAATAAATACCCGGGCAACGCCGGGTTTACAGCTAGTTCTTATATATATTATGATTTCGACTACATACGGTTGCTGTACCACACCATAATAATGGAATGGGAAGAATTTTAGAGAACGAAGCTGTATTCATTACTCCGCTTAGTACAGATTACAACCTTTCCCCCCCCCCCCACACTATCGGCAATGTACTAAATATTTACTTAAACCCGTGTGCCTAAAATTCTCTAATTGTCCGGGTAGAGATGTCGGAAATGAAGCCGCAAGTGTAGTGGAAGTTACAACTGAGACGACGTTGTACTGTCGCATTCTTGTAACAACGTGCGTCCAGTACAAAAAGGGAAAATTTTGAAAAATATCTCAATATTAATAAAATGGGGAAAAGTATGAATGGTATAGACAATTCAGTATAGCAAGAAAGCAAATATACGGTCGCCAGCTCGCAAAACGAGCAACAGAAGGAACAATAACAAATGGAATTAATGACTATCACATTACTAACAAATCACTAAATCATAAAACTCTGTTAACGAAGGGGTATAAAACACACAACTAGCAACAACAAGGCAAGGCGGCAAAAGACAGGTATAAAACAACAAAATTACATATGAAAGGTGGAATAAGAAATTGACGGCAAGCAACAATTACCAAAGCCCGGTAGCAAATGCAACTCAGTACTTATCACACTGCAAATACCTCACCTTAAAGCTTGATTGATTGCTGATAGATTCATTAACTTTATCAATAGTAATTATTAAATCTGTTATCAAGCAGTTGCAATGGTCCAAGTATTTCACTACGTGGTTGAGCACAAATTTACGCAAGTAAAGATCATTAAGACTCGAACTACAGTTTTGATTTAATATTACTAATATTTAACCTTTTATTTTGATAGTCTGATTTATCCGATGCAATTTTAACTGAACTTCCGTTATGTATCAAAGAAAGCCGTCTGTTACTAAGTTGTTAAACTTTGCAAAACTCGTAAAATATTTACTGGTCACTTACACTTGGATTTAACTATGTTCAATAACGTCGAAATACACGAATATTTAAATGAACATACATTGCTGCTGCACTCTTTATGAGGTTATAGAAGCAATCATGCAGTCTGTAAATAAGCAGGGCTTGTCTAGGAATAATATTGAATAGGACAAGGATCCTGCCTGGTTGATGAGCTGGGAGAGTGATTTGGACGACACCAGGTATTTTGTAATAACAGTTCTCGCCATTGAAGTTTATTATAAATACGCTGGCTAGTCGTACATACTAATTAATTAGTTGCTGGTTCTATCTTTCTTCGGATGGAGATGTGGCGTGGTGCAGGCAATGTTGGCATACAATAGCAAATTCTTGTTGGCTCGGACAAGCTCTTGGGCCCACAGCTTTCCTCTTGACTATTACAAATTGCTTGGTAAATGCTGAGCCAGTATTATTTCGAAAATGCCCAGTCTCCGTAACTTTTGTGCCAAATCGCTGTATTCCTCCATAGGCCCCACGGATAAACTCTATTCTCCGATACAGCTTTGACCAATGACGTCACATATGTCGTCATACATAATCGAGAGATACTACGAACACATGTTTACCACAACTCGGTATAGGTAGTTAGATTTCACCTAAAGAGGTCAAATCCACTTAATGATACCACGTATTCAAAATACATTTAATAATTAGCTAATTTGAAATAAAGCTTGCACTCGACGTTGTACGGGCTGAAATGATATATTTATGTCGAACATACAACAGTAAATCAATTGAGTGTTTCTGAACCGGAGATTCGGGCGCTACGCGCCCTCACGTACTAACAAAGAATTCTTGTTTAACCTATACCTAACCCTCTTAGGGCTACGCTACAGATAATTTTTAAAAAAATGAAAGTTAAGGTGTGTTCAAAGATATCAGACACGTAAACAGTGAGTACCGGTATTGTAACCACGCGGGACGGAATGACGTAAAACATGACGTCATTGGTCAATGCGCTATCGGAGACTAGATTTGACCCGGCCCAGGTACCGTAGCCACACCGACCAACACAGACCGACCCCTTCGAACAACACTCTCCAACTAAAGTTTTTCAAAAATGTTCAAATGTTTGTTAAGCTTATGGGACTTAACTTGGGGGTCATCAGTCCCTAAACTTACAAACTACTTATGAACTACTTACGAACTAGGACGGCACAAATATCCATGCCCGAGGGGGGATTCGAACCCCCGACCGTAGTGGCCGTGCTGACCGTGACTGGAGCGCCTCAGTCACCTCGGCCACCGCGGCCGGCTAAAGTTTTTCGCCGCGAGTCTTTACGCTGACAGCGAGATACCTACTCCAAAGATTATACAATAGCAACTACCCTAACTAGCCCAGCGTGTCTACTACATTCATTGTACAGTATTTGATTTTGTATTCATATTAAATACATAAATCATGACATTACCTCATTCCACATCACAATTACCAATACAAATAAACACATAAGTGACAATTACTTAACATATAACAATGAATAATCAAACCAATAATATTTGCACCTGAGTGACACGTCGCTGGTTTACACATAGCGTAACTAGGTAGTGGTCACTGTGTTGTTGTGTCACAAGATCAAGATGCACAACGCACAGGCACTTGTAGGTGCTGCTCCATACCTGTTGCGCATTTGTGCAGCTACCGTTCAATATGAGCTACCTGCGATGTTCCACGTAATTGACAGATGTCGTTAATTAAATTTCCTGCGTAGCCGCGCTGAGTGGCTTACACTCTGCATAGAGAGGGGGTGTTTATACGGTCTCCAGTCCGCTTCCTCTCCCCTGCCCAGTGGTCTACCAAGTGGCAGGTGGTCGGCTCAGGAAGGGGGGAGGGGAGGAGGATCCGGCCCGCTCATAATCGTCGGGCAGTCGATAGCGGCCAACATAATTAATAACCCGGGATTAATGGCGGCGCTCAGCGGAGATTTCTGCTCGCTGACGACCGCCTAGACTTCCGACGAGGGCTGCTGCCTCGCTGGGATGTTCTGCCGGAGGAGAGGCGGAGGCCGCGGCAAAGCGAACCGTCAGCTGCCCGCTGCGCCAGGTGCGGCTTTCACACCCGCTTATCCGACAATCCGTATAGGCAGAAACTGATGACTCTCTTGCTAACCAAGATGAAATTATTCTACAGTTCGCAAAAATTTACAGTCGCTTAGTACATGTCACGAGTTAGCCAGCTTTTATTAAGTGGGGCCTCCTTATGCCAGCGAGTAGCCGCCCAAGTGATATTACCCACTACTACGAAGATTCTCTGCCAATCACATTTAAGTGCCTCGCAGAGGGTTCATTAACCACTTTCATAACCTTTCTCTGCCGTTCCATTCTCTAATAGCGCGCTGGAAGAAAGTACACCTAAATCGTTCCGTTTTCAATCTAATTTCTCTTATTTTATCGTGATGGTCACGCCTCCCAATGTAGGTGCGTGCTAGCAAAATGTTTTCATTCTGTATACAGTGTTCTAATGGAAGTCCTAGAAGTATTGGGCACCATTAATCCAAAGAAACACCAAAGAATATTACTGTTCCGTGTTCAGCCAATCGATTCACAAAAGAGATGAATGAATTGTAAGGGCGGTTGACGGCGTTTGGTGAGAAGCAGCTCCTGGCAGATAGTTGCGTTGTAACCGATTTGCCTCTTGGTTGCCCCATCCTCCAGGGTATGACACGCGTCCAGCAGTCACCTTTATATAGAGCACAGGGCCCAGGACAGAGTTCTGCAGAATTCCTACACGCCATCTTATGGATGACGCAAGTCTGTCAACAACAGTGCGATGTCGGAGATGGCTTGCAAAAGCACGATATAGCTGCCTTCTACTCCGAGGTCGAACAACTTGCATAGCAATGCCTAGTACCATTACACCGTCAAATAGTTTTTTGACATCCAAGAAGATTGCTCCGGTGTATTTTTTGTATCCCCGCCTCGTCGCCACTTTTGTGTCTCGTTTCCGCCAGTTGTAGGTGTCGCTGGCCGATTAGAAAGAGACCGACACAGGAATAAAGGATGCACGCGTGTGCAGGTACGGAGGTGAACCAGCCACTGGGACAGCAGATACTAGAAACACTAGAATAAATTAGAACGATATATATATTTCATAGAGACTTAGTAATACTTAACTTTTACATAGTTCTTGACTGCAGAATGTTGATACATAGTTTATATAGAGGCCTGCTTGCTGATGATTCCTAGTGCCTATCCGATAGCCAAGTCTTAACTGGTGCCTATCTGATTCGCAAGTGAACGATGCAGCAGTCTTGGCCACGAGCGGAGTTGCAGCAGAAAGCCCTCGTGGCTGACGTCGTAAGAACGCCGCGCCGTGCGTGCATGGCGGCGCGCGGCGAAAGTACGTGGCGCGCACTTCATACTTGTGCGACACCACAGTATTCATTGTCATTGAAACACTGTATAACGTCTTCGATTAAGTGGTGATTTGCAGGGTCTTGGATTTACCAGTGTTACATTCTGTATTTCCTGGTATGTATGCGTCTCTCTCTCTCTCTCTCTCTGTGTGTGTGTGTGTGTGTGTATGTGATTGTTGTATTTAGCATAACTTAGTTTTTGTTAGTTTAAGTAGTAGGTCTATGGGCCAGTGACCTTAGGCCCCATAGGTTTAGAGTACATTGAACTGTGAGGATATCTAACAGTGTGCGACGGAGCACTTGCAATACGCCTGGGATAGAAGTTAAAGTGATCCCAGTCTTATTTATTTTCTATTGATTTGTTTGTATAGCTTATGGGACTTAAATACGGGGTCATCAGTCCCTAAACTTACAAACTATTTCTGAACTAACTAATATTAAGGACGATACAAATATCCATGCCCGATGGGGGATTCGAACCCCCGACCGTAGTGGCCGTGCAGGCCGTGATTGGAGCGCCTCATTCCCCTCGGCCAACGCGGCCGGCATCTATTGATTTATTGGACTTACTACTCCTCTAACGAGAACCAGTTTCGGAAAGGGAATTAGTTGCATGCTCAAAAGAAAAAAGATAAGAAATGCTGCACCCGAGTATGAATCGAACCCAGACTCTCCTATTATGAACCATGTCTATTACTTGCCAAGCGTTTACGAATGTTTACCGTATCTCAGTCCATCGTTTAGCGGCAGCCATTGAAGTTACTTTTCTTGATTTCTTGGGAAATATGTACTTAAAGACAACATATACCACTATAAAAATTCATCAATTTACAATAATCTGTAGGGTTAATTTAGAGGCAATAAAATATCAGGAACTTCGAAGGTGGTTTTCTCAAAAATGCGAAAGTTCTGAGCGATAAAGTTAAAATCCTTCGAATTATGTTGAAAAAATAAATAAATAAATAAATAAATAAATAAAATTAAAAAAAAAAATTCGAGCTGTCGCAATAGTAGATAATTAATTGACCGTGTCCTATATCCTTCCATTATGAGTTCGAAGATGAACCTTACTGCCGCTGATTATATAGGGTTTCTTACAGTCATCAGGAACATTTCCTCTGGTGCTTGAGCAGATATTTGCAATTTTTTTTTTTTTTTTTTTTTTTTTTTTGCAATGTGTAGCTGGACTCGGGACAAACAAATTCTGCTCCTCACGGCATTCCTGCGATGCGCGGTGTAAATGTAAAGCGTCGGTTTCTTTCCCGTAACGAACAAAAAGATTTTTAAAGCGTTTTTTTGTGCTCAGTCGATAGAATAGTCCCCAATTAGTCTAGCGTGATATTCGGTTTATCTAAATGTGATAACAGAGACAGTAAAACACAACCATTAAACAGTACACTGGAAGCCATAAGGCAATAGCAGGCGGCGCGAGCCGTGGCGGCACACGCGAAGGGGCAACTCGGGTAAGGATGACGGTGCAAACACACGTTTACCGATGCGACAAGTGCTGTACGACAATTTGGCTGGCGGCGGACGCATCTCAGTTTTCTTTCGGGGATGCCGCACTGCACAATATAACATGTACACACCTTCAGAAGTAACAGACATGATTATGGTAATGGGTAAGTGCTGCTAACGTTAACTTGTACAATAACCCTGTTTAATTGTTGTTACCGTAATATACAGGATATTTCTGACGAGATTTCGTACTAATAATTGTAGGGATGTGTAATGAAGTCGCCAAGGAGGCAGCTTGGATGTGCGCTGCTTTGCTTTTATAGAGACTACATAATGTGTTAACTATTCAGTTGCTTAGGAATTGCATCGTAAATGTACAGTATAGTCCCGTCACTAATAAGTGCAGTAACTAAGCTAAATTAAAACAAATTTGTCTAGTTTGTTCTGTGTTTTATTGATCTCGGACCTTCGTAGAATTCGATTGTTATTGTGGTGTTACGTACACAGAAGCTGAAATGCGTGAAATCAAAATGAGACTGTGTTGTGTTGCATTACTGCTGTGGCTACTAGCATTGCTCTCAGCCGGTGTCCAACGCATTTGATAACCATGAGAGACGCCGACGTATCGGTACACATGTGCTCGCCACTTCGTCCTCTCCCGCATGCCCCATCTCCCGTGTGCCGCCTCGCCGCGCTGCGTCTGCTTCTGTCTTATGGAAGTGCTACACAGCCGCTTCCATAGTTCTGGTCAATTGTCGCGTTTTACAGTCTATGTTAATACATTTCGACAAACCGAATATCACCCTAGATTAATTGGGGACTGCTCTATCGATTGAAAAAAAAAAATAATAATAAATAAAATAAAATAAAATAAAAAACAAATAAAATAAAAATAAATTCTCTTTACAAGTCTTTTTGTTCGTGCCGGGAAACAAACTGAATCTTTACATCTACACTGGGTATTTCAGGAATGGCGTCATGATAAGAATTTGTTTGGCCATAGTCGAAATGAAAACGAAATTGCAAATATCTGCTCAAACATCAGAGAAAATGTGTCTGACGACTCGGAGGTGAGACACGCTGTAGATACCTACAACAAGAAATGTATTTTAAGAACGCCCTGAGCGTAGAAAATCACTCGTCATTGCATAAAGGCTTATATTTCACAAATAATATGTACGATCAGTGAAGTTCAAGTTTCAAATGTTTGTAAAGCTATCGGACTAAACTGCGTGGTCATCAGTCCGTAGCTTACAAACTACTTAAACCTAGGTAAACTAACCTAAGGACAACACACACACACACACCCATGCCCCAGGGAGGACTCGAACCTCCACGGCGAGCAACCGCGCGCTCCGCAGCGAGACGCTTTAGACCGCTCGGCTACTCCACCGCGGCTACGATCAGTGACCGACGTGTAGTATATGAACTGAAAGATCTATCATGACTGAACATTCAAAAATATTCAAATGTTTATAAATCTCTTTCACATTTCCTAGGGTTACAAACAACCAACAGGACGGAATACACATCCATGACGGAGGGAGGACTCGAGTCTCCGACGCGGAGCTACCGCGTGACCCGCTGCAAATCGCATTGGGGCGCTCGGCCATAGCGCCGCGGCGACTAAACATTGTCTTAACGAAAGGCATTAGTGGTGAGGCATATGCCTGAAGTGGTAATCCCCTTCCACATATCCCCAATTGATATCCCCATTTGTAACACTATCAGATAACTGGCTCAAGTGAAACGCCACCATTAAAGGGCCGGATTTCAAACAACCCGATCTACTCTCTAGCGTGTAGAATGATAAGAAAATTAGTCGTTGGTGGTTTCATCGCTCCCAGCCCACCCACTCTGTCCTGAAAGGAAGCGCAAATAAATAAAGGAAAAAGTTCCGCCGGCCGCGGTAGCCGAGGAGACTGAGGCGCTCCAGTCACGGTCTGCACGGCCACTACGGTCGGGGGTTCGAATCCCCCCTCGGGCACGGATATTTGTGCCGTCCTTAGTCTTAGCTAGTTCTTAAGTAGTTTGTAAGCTTAGCGACTGATAACCCCGTAGTTAAGTCCCATACGTTCTACAAACAGTTGAGTTGATAAAGTTCCCGCGTGAGCAACTTTCTAATCTCATGATTGCGTTCTGTTAACCAGTTTGAATATATTGTCATGAGTTCGATCTAATGTGCCTGCAAGTCTGCGAATACGAGCAACCTTGACGGTTGCGCTGGCATTTTAGTTCACAGCAGTATCCCTTTGTTCAAAAATTTGCCAGTCGACAGCAATGAGGTGTCGTTGAAAACTGATCCTTATTTAAGCAGATCTAGATTGTGACCAGTAACTGCTCATTATCAGTGCTAATACATACCAGAAGTACACAGTCAGCTGGAAGTACGTTAGTTAAGGCAACTACAAATCTGACCACAAATAGAAGTGTAATCGTGTACATACCAGTATTTCAAAAGATGGTGTTGAGTATCTTGTAGAGCGCCATCATACACTTGCCACTTTTCAGATAATGGTTTGAAAGAAAGGAGTCAGATTACAGGAGATGTCGGTTGACCATCTGGTTTCCTGTATTGTGTACATTCCTGACAAGTTTACATACCAGATAAAATTAACACAAATATACATGAAAATTGAAATTTTTAATGTTTTTCAATATTGTTGGTGTGGTAGGGACTGTGAGAAAGTGGTACGGTAATGCACTTATACTAGACATATGGGAAAATATTTTATTACACCAAATATATATGAAAATTGAAATTTTAATATTTTTCAATACTGTTGGTGTGGTAGGAACTGTGAGAAAGTGGTACGGCAATGCGCTTGTACTAGACGTATGGGAAAAATATTTTATTACACCAAAGTTGTAATTAGCATCACAATTATGTGAAAATCGACAATTTCAAAACTTGACAATAAACAATACATTCTAAAACTTCAGTTAAGATACATGAACGGGCAGCAATAAAGAATTTTAACAAATAGGATCGGATCCTATTGCTTTCTTACTAACGGGCCAACACAAATTACACAAACATAACAGACACACAACCTTAACATCTCATTAAAAAAGCACAAGATGGAGCACGCTCCGATTTTTCCGTTGAAGTCACCACACAGGATACCATCGATAAGGTGCATGATGTGGTAATGGAAAGTCGAAGATTCAAAGTTCGCAAAATAGCTAACTTTGTAGGTATCTCAACTGAACGTCGGCATTATATCCTTGCCATGAAGAAGTTCTGAATACGATGGGTGCCAAGCCTGCTCACTTTCGACCAAAAAGAGTTCTAAGTCTCTGGTTCGCCTTTCCCACGACATTATCTATGTGTTCATTCCAGTTTAAGTCTGAAGTAATAGTAATTCTTAGATATTTTGTAGAGTTTACGGCCTTCACTTTTGATTGATTTATCTTGTAAACAAGATTTAACGGATTTCTTTTCGTACTCATTTGGACGACTTCACACTTCTCATTATTTAGAGTCAATTGCCACTTGTTACACCATAGTGAAATCCTATCCGTTCTGCATTTGGTTTTGATCTTCAGATCATTTTACTAGACGGTAAATTACCGAGTCATCTGCAAACGACCTAAGAGAGCTGCTTAGATTTTCTCCCGAGTCGTTTACGTAAATAAGTAATAGCAGAGGACCACTATTACTACCCTGTGAAACGCCCGATATTAACTCTGTTTTAGTCGATGCCTTACCATCTAATACTACAAACTGTGTCCTCTCTGACAGTAATTCCCCTATCCAGTCGCAAATTTGCGGCGATATACCGTAACCACACAATTTGATTAAAAGCCGTTTGTGAGGTCCGGTGTCAAATGCCTTCTGGAAATCAAGAAATACGGAATAAATTTGAGAACTCTTGTCGATAGCACTCATCACTCGGTGTGAGTACAGGGCTACTTGTGTTTCGCAAGAACAATATTTTCTAAATCCGTGCTGACCATGGGTCAATAGATCATTCTGTTCCAGATAATTCGTAATATATGAATACAGTGCATGTTCCAAAACCCTACTGCAAATTGACGTCAATGAAATAAGTCTGTAGTTTAGTGGTTTAGTAGTTTAGCGGTTGTATAGGACTGTTAAGTAAAGAGCTATCGCTTCGGTATAATCAGATAGAAATCTAATGGGTATACAGCCCGGACCAGACGACTTTTTAAGTGATTTAAGTTGTTTCACTACTCCGACAATATCTGTTTCATCGTTACTCATTCTGGCCTATGTTTGTAATTAGAAATCTGGAATATTGGTTTCGTCTTCTTTGGTGAATGAATTTCTAAAAGGTATGTTTAGTAACTCTGCTTTAGTAACGCTATCATTGTCAGGTTTGCCATTCTCTATCACGTATTGAGGGTATTGTTTGTGTTTTGCCCCTAGTAATATTTAACATATGACCAAAATCTCTTAATGTTTTCATTCAAATCTCGAGAAAGAGTTACGTTGTGAAAAGTATTGTAGGCATCTCGCATTGAAATCGTCGCTAATTTCGAGCTTCTGTGTAGGATCGCCAAACGTGAGTATTTTGTTTTCGTATAAATTTAGCATTCCTTATCCGTTGCTTTTCAACAGTATCCTGACCTGCTTTGTGTACCAAGGGGGATCACTTCAACATTTTATTAATTTATTTGGTATAAAACTGTCAACTGCTGTCGATACCACTTCTTTGAATTTGAGCCACATCTGGTTTACACTTAGTGTTAGGAACGAGTGGAAACTGTCGTTAAAGAAGGAATGTACAGCATTTCTATCTGCTTTCCTGAACAAATATACTTTTCGTCCATTTTTGTTAACTTTGGGACTTTCGATATTCAATCTCGCTACAACAGTTCTATGTTCAGTAATACCTGTATCCGTTTTAATGCTCGTTATGAGCTCAGGATTATTTGTTGCTAAGAGATCAAGTGCGTTTTGACATCCATTTACAATTCCAGTTGCCTCATGAACTAATTGTTCGAAGTAATTCTCATTGAGTACAACTGCGCACGATGCTTTATGCGTACCTACTGGTTTGAAAATATAATTTCGCCAACAGATAGAGGGTGAATTAAAATCACCCCCTACTATTATTGTGTGAGTCGGATACGTTTGCAATTAGGTTTTCATTGAACCTTTCTGCTACTGTATCGTCGGGAGGCCGGTAAAAGGAGCCAATTATTAACTTATTATGTTTTTCAGGTAAAACATCTACCCATAATAGTTCACAGGAACTATCCAAATTCGCTACCCGAAATAGTACTTTTGACGGCTACAAACACGCCTCCACCTTTTTAGATTAATCAGTCATTTCTGAACACGTTTAGATATTTTGCAAATACTTCTACTGAAATTATTTCCGGCTTATGTCAATTTTCGCTACCTATAATGATATGTGTTTCGGTGTTTTTTATTAACGCTTGGAATTCTGGTACTTTCCCGACGCAGCTACGACAATTCACACCTGTTATACCGATAGTTCCTAGATCTATATTTCTCCTGTGATCGACCTGCGCCCTTTGAGAAAGATCATTTAGTGTTTCCGCAAAGCGCTCTACCAGCTTAAAAAAAAAAAAAAAATAAAAAAAATGGAAGTTGGCACAAGTTGATGAATATGCGGCCTCCACGTTCGCAGAATCGTCTGAGCCTCTGATTCAGACCCTCCATTCGGCTCTGTACCAGAGGTCCACAATCGTTATCAACTATGCTGCAGATGGTGAGCTCTGCTTTCATCTTACATTTCTTTACCATTTCAGATAGTCCTCAAAACCTAAGAGAATCACTTCATATCCCAAGGGACACATATCATTGGTTCCGACGTGAGCCACCACCTACAGTTGGCTGCATCCGGAAAGACCCGTTCCACATCTGGAATGCACACGAAGTGCACGTTGACTTTCCTCCCCTCCTTGGCAACCATCTCTCTAAGGGGAGCTCTTAACTATAATCAAACCCACCCTATGTGAAAGCCCGGATCTTGCAGGCTGAATGGTGGTCTCAGGCTGAGAGGTACCACCCGGCTCAGGAACATTGTCCTGAACGGATAAAGCCTAAACCTGTTCGCAAGATGAACCGCGGAGGCCTCGCGATCGGTTCCCCGGAATGATTGCGCCGCCTGCCACGCACTGGAGCCACCTCCCACGCTACAACGGGTGGGGTGTCTGCCTCATTGCTGGCAGTATCAGGGCATGTCGCTGCCGCAGGCCGATCGGTGGAGACGACGGGAGTCCGTTCGGTTCCCACTATCGGCTAACAACAACGACGCCCCTCGATCGCAGCCTCCAGCTGTGCAACCGAGGTTAACACAGCCTGAAGCTGGGAGCGAAGTGTCACCAGCTCAGACTGCATCCGCACACAGCAGTCACAGTTCCTATTCATGATTACAGTGCCGAGAAAAACAGAACTACTGTCGCGATGCACTCAAAGGAAGACTACACTGTTTGTTAAAACGCGAATTTGAATCTAATATGCACGAGAGCAAAGTAAAAAGTTTCAAACTGAAACGAAACCGCGCAAGACAGAAATCAAAATACTATAAGTCGCTTCTAATCAGAAGCCGGTTTCACTTACAGAAGGCGGCGTCTGCTGCTTATCTCCCAGCGGCCGTTTAACGATTCTGTGCCAAATCTCTCGGTAATCCATCTGTTCGTCGAGGATACTTGTTCCGAATTTAATATGGCTCACCACCAGCAGAATCATATCTTATGCGCTCGGCAGAGCGGAGAGAGGCACAGCCAGTAAGCGCATCAAACACAGCCGTGCTCGGCTGGGTCGCCACTTACAAAATCTCTGAATATTTACAACGGCGCAGAACGCCTACCAGCGTCATGAATTACTTCACACCTATTGCAGATTCTGCACAAACGAACCAATAATTCAGTTCCCAGAGGACTGGTGGACGCGCGCTTTTTCCAGTCCTCACTGAATAAATGATGTAACGGCGGTTACGTTTATCTGCCTCCTTAATACACACCGCAAATTTTTCCTACCTTATGCAATATATTCAGTTGCTACAGACGTTTTACTGTATTAACTGGCTCCAAGAGACTTTTTTTAATAGTCAGTATCACGAATGCAGAATACATCCCAGATAATGCTGATAATGCTGTGATGTATGGGAGGGTGTCGTCTTTGACTGTAATAGCATACAGGATGACTTAGACAAAATTTCTAGTTGTTGCGAAGAATGGCAGCTAGCTCTCAATGTAGAAAAATGTAAGGTGATGCCCATGAGTAGGAAAAACAATTCCTTAATGTTCGAATACAGTATTAGTAGTGAGCTTCTTGATGCTGTCGCGTCATTCACATATCTAGGCGTAACATTGCAGAGCGATATGAAATGGAACGAACATGTAAGGAAAGTTGTGAGTTAGGCGGACAGCCGACATTGGTTTATTGGGAGAATTTTGGGAAGATATACTTCATCTGTAAAAGAGATCCCGTATAAAACGCTTGTATGACCACGTCTTGAGTATTGCTCAAGTGTTTGGGACCCGCAGCAGATCAATTTAAAGGGAAACAGAGAAGCAGTTCAGAGGCGAGCAGCTATGTTTGTTACAGGTAGGTTCGACCAATGCGCGAGTGTCACGGAAATGCTCTGGCAACTCAATTGGAGATCGCTGGAGGAAAGACGACGTTCTTTTCGTGAATGTCTGTTGAGGAAATTTAGATGGCTGGAATTTGAAGCTGAGTGTAGTGCGATCTTGCTGCCGCCTACTTACATTTCGCTTAGTGATCACAAAGACGAGATAAGAGAAATTATGGCTCGTACGGAGGCATATAGGCATTTTTTTCCTCGTTCGATTTCGGAGTGGAATAGAAAAGGAAATGCCTAGTAGTGGTACAGTGTACCCTCCGCCACGCACCTTACGGTGGATTGCGGTGTGTGTTTGTAGGCCATCATGTATATTATTTTTATTGTGATCACATTCTCAGTTCCTCTTACTATATTCATTCTATTCCAGAAGTGCTTATTAATATATCTTACAGGAGTAAAATTTGTTTGAAACCTCAACCTTGTAGACATGTTGATATCAGTCGTTATGACAGACCGCCTGTGTCGAATGTCCTGTCGTATCATTAAAATGTTTTACTTACATAATGTAGTTCCTGAGTTTTCAATTAAAAAAAAAAGTCAGAGTTAGAAGAACAACCGTAACAAGGAAATCCCGCAGCAATATGTGGGACTACATGTAATGCCAATGCGCAAAGTATGCCACGTTGAAGCTGAGAAAATGCCTTTTTCGGAATCGAAAAGCGAATTCATAAGTTTTGTTTATTTTATTTTCTTAATCGTTTATTTTAACCGCTGAACTTATCAGTTGGTTGATGTACGGTAAAGTAAAAATTAAACTATTAGGTAAAATTACGAAAGCTTTAAATAATAGCAGTTCAAAGGACAAAAGGCGCCGGTAGGTTTTCGCTACCTAATTGCAGAAATACGTAAGGATCTCTAACATTGCAAAAGTTGAATAATGGTAAGACCACCGCTATATATAATTTAGCATTGTAAATGGTTAGCCTATCTGGTTCAAACTGTATGAGGAGAAATAACATGAACCTTCCGAATTACTAAACTATTTCGCCTGATTAGAAAGATCTTCTAAACCATTACATGCTACAGTGTAAGCACCGTTCTGCAACAGGACATCACGGTATGCACTTCACTGATTTATTTCAAAACATTTGAAAAGAGGAAGGTAGGTTAATTTTTAATATTTATAAAACATTTCGCTTGAGCGTGCCGTAGGAAAAAAGAGAAAACGCTGGGGGGGGGGGGGGGGGGGGTTTGCAGTAAATGGATTGCTGAGTTTGGAGACAGAGTTCAGTTCCCACTGTTTTCGAATTTATTTGTTGTTGCATATTATTTTTTTCACTGTTAAACTTTGAGTTATCAAGTCTACATTATTTCAGAGGGTCAGTGTATATACGTAAAACAAAAATATTCGTTTTAAATAACATTATTTTAATTGAATTATACTGTTAATTTAGTACAAATAAACAATCTCTGAGACGGATTCAATGCTTCAGATTTATCAATAATGCTAATTTAGTGTTTGAAAATGTTGTTGTTTTGGTCTTCTGTCCGGAGACTGGATTGATGCAGCTCTCCACTATATCCTGAGCAACCTCTTCATCTCGTCATAAGAACAGCAACATACATCCGTTTGAATCTGCTTACTGCATCCATATCTTGGTCTCCCTCTGCGGTTTTCAGCCCAAACACTTCCCTCCAATGCTAAATTCACGATTCCTTGATGTCTAAGAATTTGTCCTACCAATCGATCCCTTCTATTAGTCAAGGTATGCCAGAAATTCCTTTTCTCCCCAATTCTGATCAGAACACCCTCATTAGTTACGCGATCCACCCACCTAATCTTCAGCATTGTTCTGTAGCACCACATTTCAAAAGCCTCTATTTTCTTCCTTTCCGCACTGTTCATCGTCCATGTTGCACTCCCGTACAAGGCAACACTCCACATAAATACCTTCAGAAAAGACTTCCTTACACTTAAATTACCCATTGCCATTCTGTATTTTCTTTCCTCTGTACGGCGACCGTCATGCGTTATTTTACTAGCCAAGTAACAATACCCATCTACCACCTTCAATGTTTCGTTACCTAATCCAATTCCTTCAGCATCACCTGAATTTCTAAGATTGCATACCATTATCTTCGTTTTGCTCTTGTTAATGTTCGTTTTGTATGCACCTTCGTACCAAGTTACAAAAAAAATCTTGTATTTAGTTTCTCCACCATGGAAGGCAAATATGTAAATAACAATTCAATTAAAGTGGCTCTAATTTTGAATTATTCATTCTAAGTTCTTGATGCCACTCCAAACCTTGCCTTACAACTGTCATATGTAACACCATTAATAATTACCACACACAATTATCAACAAGGCACTTATATATATTTATTTATCAGCATTATCAGTTTGTTTGTAATAGTAGGTAGTTTCAGTTCCCAGGTTATATTCAAATTTATTCCTTATTTTATCCTTCACACATTCTATATTCACTTATTACTGTTTAGTTTTTAATTTGATAACTGTAATAAACTGTAATAACTGTAATAAACAAAAATAAACTTGTATAACACACACAAAATTGTTTTTTTTTTTTTTTTTTTTTTTTTTTTTTTTTTTTTTTTTTTTTTTTTTTTTTTTTAATTTATCTGTTTATGTTCTACCAAGAAGCGATGGAAGAATCAGTCAAAAAAATATTTATTTTGTAGACATATGTCCAGTATCCATATTTTCTCAATTTCCAAAATATTCATCCTAAATAATCGTACACTCCCAAAACTATGAAGTTTGTGTACCAAAGGTACAATTTGCACCTAGAGACAGTGTTCACGACATTATAAAATTTACCATCACATTTCAAGAAATGTGTAGTCGAAAACTTCAATTTTTGCACACCTTACAGTTCGGTATCTTCGCTCGATAAAGAGCTCATTTTCTTTTCGTTTTCTGTTACCGTTAATACAAACTAAAGAATTAGCTACTGTGAAACGTTACCGGGTTTGCTAATTTGAGATGAAACTAATGGGCCATACACATTGGCAGATCGACTGTTAAGGAAGCAAAGGCAGTGGTGAGGAAGATAGAGATAAATGAATGAAGAGAGTTGCAGAGGCTGTAAGAGAATATGGCAATGGGAGAAATAGGAGACAGAGAGGGAGACATATGTAAACACTGGCAGTGATAGGATAATATTGTGTGTACATAAATGTCATTATAGTGAGGTACCGAATGAAATGATTTAGCCTGTTTCCTGATAAGGAAAAAGGTGATTAAGTTCACATACCAAAATTTTGGCTAGGAAGGCCGACGGAGGACTGAGACAGCTGGTTGCTAATTTTTCTCTCAAAGTCATTTTAACAGGAAAATATTTGCCCTTTCTTACTCCAACAAGAAAAATTTTCACCTGTTACCTGCTACTTCACGAATGTTAGTTGTTCTGCACTATATCGGAAAGCTATGGCTGATAAACTACTTGAAAGAAAACACGGTATTAACTCAAGAATTTATGTATCGGGAGTACTTTATAAAATCATGAAATCATATGGTGCAGTGAATTCAGAATGAAAATTTGATACAATTTAATTATTGCGTTAAATAAAAAGAAGCAGTTATTGAGTCACATGCTTATTAGTTACTGCTATAAGCTGCC
Organism: Locusta migratoria; assembly: GCA_026315105.1. NCBI lineage: Eukaryota > Metazoa > Arthropoda > Insecta > Orthoptera > Acrididae > Locusta > Locusta migratoria. The sequence goes on from CM048748.1 coordinate 44,364,610, forward strand.
TGATTATTATTTTATATTACTAGGATTTACGCAGATACCACACACGTTTTCGTGTGTAATTGTTTTAAAGACTACCAGTTGTATTGTAAGGACATGCAAGAGCATAGCGTGAAATGAAAAAGAGCGGCACGGAACGCTACTTCCTTTCGTAAAAGTCTTAATTTAGTCGGTAAGATTATCTCCGTTCACTAACAACGCTAATCCATAGAAGTAAGTACCAATCGTTTGCCGTTGATCGGTTTAAACATGACAAACGTAACAATGGCTGCATACAGATCAAAGGAGCAATCTTCTGCTGTCCCATCAGTGTTCACTGCTAACACCAGTGGAGTTTGTGGTAAATGCATTAAAGCGAGCCACGCTTCCATTAATGTGAGCGGTGAAGCAACAGCGACTGTTGATTGGCAGTGAGCTAACAGCATCGTGACAATGCTGCTGTCGTCAAGTTGTAACACTCCCCTCACTAACCGGTTGATTAATCCTGTGACAGATTAATGTTAAAATTGACCCGTGTGTTGCCTGCAAAATAAAGTTGGACAAGGCTATATTTACCGAAAAATTATTGTGCGAACGAAAACCAACTAGTGAGGGAATGCTGCCACAACGAACTACCACACCAGATAGCCCGTTCCTCCTAATCTACTAATTACTAATTGAACTGGTATAATTATGGAACAATCTCACTCACATACGTATGTATTGCAAATTGTAGGAAGTAAAAACAATGAAACAGTAAAAAAACATTAATAAAATAACACGGTCGCCAGCCCTCTTGGGCACTCAGAGTGTGTTGTAATTAACCACAACAATTATGAATGGGTAATCACACACGTTAGTGTTGCACAACAGAAAGTTGGAAAACACTTTTGCAATCGAATAACTTTTACGAAAAATGATGCTTTGGTTTTATCAGTTTATAACAAGAAAAAATAAAATTATTATTTCATTAACCTGGATTAGTTCGGAAACAGTGTTTGATCGGAGACCAATGTTGCTGTCAATTATCAACGTCCCTTCACTAACACTCACCTGCATGAGAATTACACAGTAGGTGGCAAAACACTGCGTTGGCAGAATAATTAATGTTAAGATTACCAGGAAGAAATTACTCAAAGTAACTTGCAATTAGATCACAGATGAACAACGCCGAAATACGAACCAACATAGGAAATCAACATGACACATAAATTTTACAACAATGAAATATTAAATAGTAATGAACCAAGTGATTTAGAATTACTATATAATATTGTTTAGTTACTTAATTGTGCCAACTTTAAAGAAAGCAATTCTTTATGTCCAAAATTGTAAAATGTTGAAATTAGCTTTAAAATTCAAACTTTAACTATTTATATTTTACAGTGTGGCACTGACTTTAATATTCTTTTCACTTTCAACGACACTCGGGAAAATTCTGGAAAGGATAGTACCCTACTTGGTAACAATGTCTTATGACAATGACGTGGTAGAAGTTCATTAAATTGTAGGTTATTATTAGAAAAATAGTTTCTCAACCACAAAACTGGGTAACGCCTTACAAAATGTCTAAACTCTGTGTGGTCGGAAATTATCGGAGCAGTCTTACATTGCGTCCTCGTTGTTGAAGAGCAATACAGACACAAGCCCAATCCAATGCGCAATTTGAGAGCAGAATCTTGTCATACACAGATGAACTGCCGTATGCCCCCGCTCATGTTGGAAACATGTGCGCTAATTATGGAACTCCGCCAACACGACCTGGTAACTGCAAAGAGCGATGCACTGCACGCTCCCGCGCACTTCTAAGCGTCCGAACTGTTCAAACGACAGAGCTCGACTTCCTTCTCCGACTCCACAGCTACTACTACTCATCTCTGTCGCTCCAAAGACCACATACCACACACACCAAAGATGTTTCCTACTTCCCTATTGGCGATTACCCAGATACACAGATAATAAATTACATGAATTCACATACACAATCTAAACTAAACTACAATATACATCAGTTATGGTAAAAGCTGTAACAGAGCTATATACATTTAAAATTTAATACATATTTGAAATACACATATGGATGCTAACGTCACAAAGTAATTCTAAAGAGTGACCGGCGATGGCAGAAATGTTTTAAATTATATTGCTATAACAAATTTTGCTCATGTATACATACTCATATAATACCGACTAGATTTGTTTGATCAATATTAATTACATATGTACATAGAATTATCGGGTATGTATACAAAGAAGAAATATACATTCCCACTGATTTACGATATTTACTGAGTTTGTTGTTAGACTCCAGTGATGTATCTTTTGGCGCTGGTTATTGATTTCAGACAATATTAATCATTTTAATTCGAACAGTGTAAGATATTCACGTATTTTATAGAATATTTCAACATTTTAGCGCTGTTAATTGCTTTAAGGCCAATATTAATCGCTTGAATTTTTTACAGTGCAAGGGATTCACGTATTTCATACTGTGTTTCTAGGACTAGTCACAGGCTCAACAAAACATGTACACTAACAAATTAATTACATTCTAATTCCAATTTAACAATTTATATTTTTCAGATGTTGTACATTAGGAGTAGGTCTATTTCGCAGATGTAACGTCTACCTGGATTTGTAAACTTTTTTAGAACTCCCAAAGTACTAAATTGGAAAAATATTAGTGAAAAGCTTAAGATTATCAAGAACCTGCTGATTCATAGTCATAAAATGTGTGAATAATATCGTGGTTGTGTTTCAACGATGCGATTTCTTATTTGGAAAATTCAATATTGCAATTTCGACTGTTTGGTCTTTATGAACTGGTAATAAGTTTACCTTATCACGTGTCTAAAAGTCTGAACTATCTCACGTGACGTGACACAGAAGCTTATTTCACCGTACTGTCGAATTACATTCTGAATCCATTGCTCATGCGCAGCCCTTTTAGCCTTTTTTCTTTTGCATAAATACGAATTATTGTCTGGAGTAAGTTAACATATACTGTTACCTAGGTCCATTTGTTGCTGCTGTGTGTGTGTGTGTGTGTGAACTGTTCAATTCAGTTACGTTGTAAATATATTTTGCATTTTGTTGTTTATATTACTTGTCACATTTTCTCGCATTCAGTAGGGAACCATATTTTTCTAATAAACGAAACTTCATTTCTGATTCAGCGATCTTCTTTTCTTGTCAGCACGAATAATCCCTTCTGGATCCCTAAAGTTATCTTTAGCTATTACGACGTCCCTGTCTCGGAAATTCAGTTCAGAGTAGGACTCCGCAGTATAATAGTACACCTGTATGTTGTCCAATTATAAAAGTACTAAAGCGCAGAAAACAGTGATAGGAATCATAATCCTCTCAAAACCGAAAGTCTGGATGGTGACATTTCCAATTCCAGAAACTTTCACCCCCACCTGCCCCTTGTAATTAGGTATTTTAAATATTTTATTTACAAAATAATATTTAAGTCTTTTAAAAAGTATAAACATTGTTTGTTTATTTGGATATAAGTTAGGAAATTACAATATGTGCAAGACAGAACGTTAAATATCACTAGATTAACCGATTGCAGCATAAACTCACCGTTACATAATTTACAAATAACCGAACACTTTCACATGGAAACTATTTACAAAGTTACAGTCTATGTGAGACACGAAATGATGCAACATTAAAGTAAAATAATCTAATTATTATGTTTGATTGTACAATATCAAGCTCCAAAGAAAGCTACAAAATACAGCTCAAAAATGTAACCTTACTTACAAGGTACGCTCCCATCAAAACCTCAGAACTTGTTAGCTAAAATCAGTGTCAGGGGCAAAAGCCGTACTAATCAGAGGCGTCAACTAAAGCCTTGTTTAAAAATTATACAGATATTTGTAGAAACATTACCTAGCAGGTGGCAATAGTGTTACCTACCAATATTTACATCCATAACGGTATATTTCTACCAAATGTATTTACACAAGAAAAAGGATATTTTAATTTAAACAGTGTAATATGTTTTAAAATTAATAATTAGCATTTGGGGATTTATACGACTTACGACTGATTTCTGAAGGTGGTCTTCTATTTTGAGAGAAAGTAAAATTTTTACCATAACAGAACTGGAACCCGTATCCCCCGCTCATAGCTTTTATGTTCCTTAGGAACAAATGTTACATAGTTTCCTTTAATTTATTAATATTACTGGCTACTCTCATTAAATTTTCATGTGGTATATAAAGCTCCTTTGAGTTAAAGAAAATTAACTTTAGGTAGATATATTCACTGCGATTATTAATAACTTTAAGGGAAAAGCCACGTAGATTTATATATATATATATATATATATATATATATATATATATATATATATATATTAATAAACAATGTTAATACTATGGTCAAATTTTATTTATTAATTGTTTATCACATACAAGTTATAACTACTGAGTCATACAATACTCAGATTCGTGTTTTGTGCCAAAATTATTTGCACTAAAATAAGTGAATAAAGAAAGATAACAAAAATATCAATACAACAATGAAACTATAAATTTCATTGCATACATTGACTTGTTGGACATTACAAGGTTATAACAAACAAAATATGATTTACGTGCAGACAGTTTCACACAGCTTAATGAGCTCAGTTTAGATTCAGCAGCACCTAACGAAGTGCTGTTTGTGACTAAAGTTAGAAAAACACTACAGCGCTACTCTGCAGACATACCGCGGCAGATACCTGGAACTACGAAGTGGTGTGACGTGCCAGCTAGTCGTTAACTAGAGGAATATATCGTGTGTGGTATAGCACACCTCTACACACCACTGCCGGGTTAAAAGAACTCCGTATTCGCTTCAGACATCAACAACTGACTAATTAATTATGTAGGGCTGAGATGTCAATGTTTTAGCAAATCTAGTAGTCACTCATTGAATCGCTTCAAAGTCTCACATTAATCCTATCTGATTACGTACCAAATACTCCAGTAATACTCAGGGGTAGATCGCGCTGGTGACTAATCTGTTTCCTTCACAGATGAATCACAATATAATAAAATTTTCTGAGAAGATTAAAGTCGATCCGTCGCCATTTCTACGCGGATCTTTTCGTTCTCGTCCCAATTCATTTCGATTCTCATTGTTACGCCTATATATTTAACTGATGTGACGTACATCAAGCAAAAAACTAATAATGCTCTATTTCTGTATTATTTGATTGATTTTCTTGCTCATCAGGTTTGTATTTTTTTCTGTATCAGAAGCACGCTGCTGTTAATGACAACGATTAGAATAACTAAAAGTGATTTCACGTGCTTCTACAGTTTCTCAGTGACAAAACCCAGCTTTTCATCACATCATTGTCAACAGAAACCCTCGGATTTGTTCCTCAAAATGCCTGTACATAACGGGAGTAGGTTATAGGGAGTACCCACATGGAAAGAAAGTCCAGAAAGATTTTGGCCCGCTTTAGGTTACGGTAGTAACACTAAAAGTGGGCCTTTGCGATCGTCTTTCGACAGCTGGAAATTTAAATGAAAATAACGGCTAAACCGTTCATGTGAGACAAAAATTGAATAAACGAATTTGTAAAGGAGAAAATTCTCTATAACTTTCTTTTTTCATATATTTTATACATTCAGAGATATTTGAAAAATAGCGGCAATTTCCTGATAAGTGTCTGTCTGTGACGTGTTCCCACTTTTTACGTCGAACCGTTCAACAGATCAGCTGAGGGCGATGTTGCGCTGGTAGCAGAGGCAGACTGATATGTCGTCTGCTGCCATAGCCCAACAATACGAAATTTGCTGGTACAGCCCGAGAGGATTCGTTCATTGTAAGCCCGATATTCATTTCTGTGCGCGTTACACAAAGAGATGCAGTTCTGATCTCATTGACAAGAATAACACAAAAGCCATAATCACATCTAGAAATTTCACATCACCAAAATACAAATATCAACTCTGCCAAAATACAACGCATTTGTGTTATGTGTTATGCGCGGAAACTCTTCTCGATGATATACTTCATAAAGCGACTGACGTAATAAAATTCATTTTTCTATCGGGATTTACACAGAGTATTTGACGAATATAATGGACAGGGGCACTTTTAACTGACACACCGAATGGTCTTGGAAACAATAAAAACAGATACTACGTTGACAGTGCCCGGAAAACGATTTGAAAAGAGTTCCTATATCAATCCAACACTGAAATGAATTTTACATTTTTTCCCCTTTAAGACAAAAGAGTTTATGAAATGGACGTGGGATTTGGAAAAATATCACATCGTAAGCCCGAAATAAAATGAAATATCAGGCTTAAACGAATATTTCCGGGTAGTGTCGAGCAGGGCCGAGACAGACCGAGCCACACGTGGCCCACAGCTCATTTTGCCCGTTGTGTTCCTCCCTCCCCCCTCCCCCTTAACCCATTGAGGCTCACAATACTCGATGCGTTTCTGTGGTTTACGAATGGTGGCTATATGTTTCTACACTTCCACTATGGTTGGATATCTCTGAAAGTAACCATCTTATATATACTCAAACGTCATTTCTGTCTATATATAATTTATGCGGATGTCCATGCTGTAGACTAAAGTCAGTATGTCAGGCCGTTCTATCCGACCGATTACTTTCATTTTTGCTTTAAATAAAAGGTATTCATTCGCAGACTTGTCATCAAGTATCAGAATTAACGTATGCCTCTGCACCCTTTATTCTTATTCAAACGCGTCAATCTTTTCTTTGCATTGAATATTTTAATCAGTTGTTTTATGATATCTTCGGTTCTAATTATGGTACACAGTTTGTTTCACCTAATAACACTCAGCATATCAAGCTCTTTTATTTGCGCTTTTAAACACATACATTGATTGATTCTGAAGGAAGGTACGAGTGAACATTCAATTACCATTTTTTCCCATATATTTTGTCATTCCACTGACGGTGCGATATATTCGCAGGGGACCTCTATACTTATATATTAAAAGAATATACGAAAATTTAAGTTAGTCGGCCAACCAAACTACCCAAACGATTTGCTTCATTTTTATTTTAAAGGAAAGGCATTCATCCACAGATTTATGATGAAGTATCAGAATATACATAACTCCCTCCTTCCTTTATATTCAAACGCGATTTCCTTTTGTATATTTCTTATGGGGATGTCCTTGCTGTAAACTAAAGTCAGCCATTCAGGCCGTTCTATCCGACCGATTTCCTTCATTTTTACATTAAACGAAAGTTTCTGAATTGAATTAAGTCTGTGCATCCTCTATTTTTATTCGAACGCGTAATCTTTCTGTCCTTGAATTGAATATTTTAATCGGTTTGTTTTACAATATCTTCGGTTCTTATTAAGGTACACAGTTCTTTTGATCTAACAACACTCAGCATATCAAGCCCGTTTATTTGCGGTTTTAAACACTTGCAATCATGAAAGCTATGCCTGAACATTCAACTTTTCTTCTATTTTTTACAACTTTTTTGTAATTCCATTAACGGTGTGAAGTATTCGCACGGGTTATCTGGTTAGATTTGAACTATATCTTCTACAACATATTGATTGATTGATTGATTGATTGATTGATTGATTAGCAATCGCCGATCTATCTGACGCTTCACCACACAATTGTCACAAAACGCAACTTCGGAGGCACACTGCACCGTCCCTACTGGCGAACCGACAGGTCAAAGTGCAATGTGGCAAGGCACGCGCAGAGGCCTCTAACGGACGATTGCAGAGTTTTGCAGATGCGGGAGTGTCACTAGTGCAATAAGGTGTCTTTACATTATCTCTCGTACGATTTTGATGTATATGTGTTTGTTTGAGCCCAAGTACTTTCCTTGTGAGTGACGAATACTTTGGCTGAAACGAAGTACTGAATCGTTTCTCATAAATACATTTCGTTACGCATATCTACCGTATCGATACGATCTCACTCATGAGTACATTACGTTATTCTCTTCTACGGTACTGATACGAATTCTTTAACTAAGCAATACAGAGAATGCATATATTCTGTGATACTATTTATTACAAGATGAGTGATTTATACACACAACTGTGACGAACTTAAAGTGCATATTGCGTACCCCTACGATTTCAGGTGCTTATTTTTGTTTTTAAACATTTTGATTACACTTCTTGGCCCGTGTTTGCTGGTTAATATGACGTCTGTTTTTAACGCAAACGGGCGTTTTATTGTATTTTTTACCTGTAAATGTTTCAGTGTAACGGTTAATCATCGGTTATCGATCTTGTTTGGTAGAAAAATTTTTGTAGAATGTACTTAGTTAGTTACCATCTAGACATTTTCATTCATGACGGTATTGTTATAATCTTAATTGTTAATGTCACAGAATACCGTGCAGCAGTCTTGCTCGCAAATGTAGTGCTACTACTATAATCGGTCACACTGGCATTCGTCCCGAAACATTCCCATTGCTTCTGACATTCGAAGTCTGTAAGTGCAGTGCGGGAACAGTACTTAAAATAGTGGTTGCGAATGGGTCTCGCTAATTTTGATCAATTTGCATGCATATTGTATTTTAATCAAGAGTGAAATGGACTGTACTGATCCTTTACCCAGCAATATAGTTGCCTTAAAAAGCAGGCATACGGTAGCTACGTGGAATATTTAAATGTTAAAGTAGTATTAACAGTTAAAATATTTTTCACGGTCTGAAAGACAGTGTAGCTGCCGTAATTCTGGGTGGCACTGGTAAAGAGAATTTAAGTTCCTGTAGGCTGCTTACAGGTAAACTCCTTGGGAGTTATTGTAATTGGCTTCAGCAAGGGAGAAGACGAAACTTTGTAGTTTCAACTTCAAATTAGAAGGTATTCATAAGATTGGCAGAGCTAGAAGATCATTGGCGTAGTTTACAAACGCTGGAAATCATTTGTCAGAGGTAGTTGCAGAAGACGACATTACACCAGCACAACGAAAACCGTCAAAAGGTAAAGGCTCGTCATGTGGTATTGTACTTACATTGTATTTACCATTTGATAGTTTTCTTTGTTATATTTCATGTGTAGTCATAAATTCAGTATGGCAGTAAGAAACTTTATTTTGAAAATGTTCGTTTGTAAAGCTTAAGGAACTTTTCGGTGTCATCAGTCCCTAAAGTTACAAACTACTTATGAACATACTAAAGACGGCGCAAACATCCATGCCCGAGGGGGTATTCGAACCCCCGACGGGGAACTACATAGCGCATCGTAGGATAGCGCCTCAATGCGCTCGGCCGCACAGCCGTGGAAGACTTTGTTTTGAAATACTAACTGCTTGGTTTAAGCATAGTTCTTAAAGTTCATAAGGAGGTGTCCATACATACCACGTGTCGCTATAAGGGAACAATGGCTAAATATTAAGCCACCTAATTATGAGAGAAGTAACAATGATATTCACATGAAAATTACTGCATATAGTACCCTGAGTAAATTAGATTCACATATCCCACAAAGAATGACGCTCAAATAAGAATAACAATAATAATATTAATAATACAAAAATCGATGACCTGTGCAAATACTTCGCACCGTTAGTGGAATGACAATGTAGTTTGGAGAAAAAGGAAATAAAGAAGAATGTTCACGCATAGCTTTATTCAGAATCAATCAATGCAAGTGTTTAAAAGCGCAAATAAAATAACTTGATCCGGTGAGTGTTGTTAGGTCAAAAAGAACTGCGTACCTTAAATAATACCGACGATATCGTGAAACAAACAGATTAAAATATTCATTGAAAGGACAGAAGGATACCGCGTTTCAATAACGATAAAGCGTGGACAGTCTTCAGTTAATTCTGATAGCTGATGACAAATCCGTGAATAAATTTCGTTTCAAGCAAAAATTAAGGAAATCGCTCAGATAGAACGGCCTAACCGACTGAAATTAGTTTACAGCAAGTACATCGCCATAAGAAATATACAGAAGAAAATCGTGTTTGAGTATAGATAAACGAAGGCGAGAGTTATGTAAATTCTGATACTTGATGATCTGTGGATGGATACCTTTAGTTAAAAAAAAAATGATGGAAATGGACTGTGTAGTTTTGTCTGGCCGACTGACTTTAGTTTTCGTAGATTCATTTAATACATAAGATAATAATTTACCTATTCAGAAATGGAAGCTAAAAAATTAGGCTCTGATCGCTAAAGGCGTGCCGAATCGGTCGAGCCGCGAAGGAGTACCCGAGTGGTCCGGAGCGCCACGTTACATATCACGTGACCTCCCGCATCGGGGGTTCGAATCCTCCCTCGGGCATGGATATGTGTGTTTTCTACAGGTTATTTTAACTTAGTTTAAGTAGTTTGTAAGTTAGAGAGTAATAACCACGCAGTTGAGTCCCATAGAATTACAGACATTTACACATTTTGAGTCAGTCGATATGAATAATTTTCCTCTGTGTTCATCGTTCAAACTTCATTTAGACAGTATAACAAAGGTATAGTAGGACAGATGTTTTAATGGCTGCAGAAACGGGTGGTAAAGGCAGTGACGGACTATGTGGCGGGTTGGGGGGCCCCGGTCCTCTCGTCTTGGGGGGGCCTCCAAATACATCGAAATATCCTTTTTTTTTTTTTTTTTTTTTTTTTTTTTTTTTTTTTTTTTTTTTTTTTTTTTGAGCGAGCACCCTTGGCCTCTTGTTCTGGGGAGTCCAAATCTCGAAGGCTATTTTTCTTAGACTGACCCGTTCCTCTCGTCCTGGGGGGGGGGGCTCCAAGTCGCAAAATTTACTTTTATTATAGTAATAAATTTATTTCCAAATGGACAGGGGGCCCTCATTTTGCTCTGCCGCTGCCTCGAGCCTCAGGCAGTCATAGTCCGCCACTGGATACAGGTAAATTGCGGGTATGCAGCCAGGTAAGAATGTCGGCGTTGAACGACATTACAGCAGTACACAGTGCCATTGGCAGTATTGCCTTGAGAATGGCTGGGTGTACTCCTGCCAAAATATCGGCCGACGCCAACAGTCAAACCTAGCTGCCTGCAAATCCGTAACGTTTTTGTATACGCCATATACCGGGAGAAATTAAGAAATCACGAGGTAATTTACCGTGTGATACTAGCTCAAACAGGAACCCAGCACTTAGCTCTCCATTCCGCAATCATTGTCTCCGCCTTTCCCAACATATCTTTATATATAAAAATTAATGTTTGTCTTTGTGTCCTCTATGCGTTCATGAACAATTCATTCGAATGCAATGAAACTTTGGTGAACTGTTCATCGTACGGCCACGAAGGTTCCTGACCCAAAAACACAGTTCAGGACATATATCCTCATAAATAATGAGAGGCCACCGCGTGCGAATATCCAGATTTATGCGTCAATTATTGGAAAATGGATGTAGTTAGGGACGTGAAACAAAGTTTTCATATAATTTTGGACGTTTATGGAACGTTTTGTAATTGCCTCCCTCTGGCCCCACAAAATGATGAAACGATAATAAATCTACCGTTCACAACAGTTTCGCTGTAGATGCCGTAAAACTGTCGCATCAGAAACGACCTTGTATCAAAAAAAGTTAGCGTTACAGAGTAGCATGTTACTATTTATTTTTCCCTCAATTCTCTTGCATCCAAAATTAAGCAAACTGTTAATAAATATCTGTCTATATGAAAGCGAAAGGACACTCAATGACTAAACACGAAATCTCGAAAACTACTTCACCTATGAAGCTGAAATTTGGCAGGAATGTAGTTTTTAGGTACATAACGTCAGCTAAGAAAGTATTTTGTGATAGGTGCATGGCGGAGCATACTTCACCTAAAGATTCACGAAATCTACAGTTTCATTCCGATTTTCACGAAATTTCGCAGGCTTCACCTTCAAAACAAGAGGAAGGTCACTATGTTTCATACGGTGATCGAGGGAGGGTACTTTGCAACATAAAAATGGATTTCTAAATACCTTGGTCGCGCCAGAACTTGAGAACGGCTCGACCGATTTCACAGATACTGTTTTGGCTGTTTTCGTTATTCTCATAACAAGGGTTGTATGAAATAAAACTGGAATATTTGAGAACAACAAAGTGCGTTTTTTAATGTGGCCCTGTTCTTCTATTGCATAGAAATCTATAGTTTTATTCCGATATTGATGAAATTTTGCACACTCTACCTTAAAAACAAGAGGAATGGCACTGTCTGTATATAATTTCATTCGGTGCATGATGGAGGGTGCATGGTGGGAATTTAACAAAATGCCTAGGTCTACTCCTTATCAATTTTTGCACCCATGACCTTTAAACCAAGAGGAAGATCACTGGGTACATACAGGGTGTCCAGAAAAGGACTCCCTGATTTCAAAATTAAATATTTCGAAAACAAAGATCGATAGAGGAATGCAGTAAACGGTACGTTTATTGTGAAAGCTGTAAGAAGTTTATACAGCAGTTTGAAATAATACTTACAAACGCTGCTAATAGATGGCGCTGTAATCGCCATACGTAATCACTAGTATAAATAGTGATCCGAAGCCCAGAGCGATCAGTTCCACTATTGAAACGTGAAAGTAGGTTAGCGTACCGAAGGAAGAGATTAAAACCATGTACTCCATTGAACAACGCGTTTCTTCTGGGGCTAGAGTACCACAGGTTAGAAGAGAGTCCTACGGCAACAAGGCGAAGTTTTCATGTACGATTTAATGTTCCAAAAGGACCCGATGCGAAAACCATTCGTACGCTCTTCGGAAAATTTTAACGAACAGGCAGCGTAACTAATGATCTAGTGGGGCATGTTGGCCGCAAGCAAACCGTAGTTACGCCTGAAAATATCGCCACAGTTTCTGGAATTATTCAGTGAAATCCAATGTCATCCGTCCTTAGAATTGCATCTGAGACTGGTTTGAAGCGCTCCAGCAAGCAGAAAATACTGCGAAACTGCCTACACACGTTTCCATTCAAAATTCAAACGCCCCAGGCAATTCCTGTACGAGCTGTGCAACAAAGGGTTGCCTTTGCTAATCAGATGCTCACAATGATTGATAGTGAAGGATTTGATGTTGGCTGCATCTGGTTTACAGATGAAGCACACTTCCGCCTGAATGGATATGTGAATAAGCAGAACTGGCAATTTTGGGGATCCGAGAAACTATATTGGTGTGAAGCGAAACCCCTGTATTCTCCTAAATTTACTGTGTGGGCTGCAGTATGCAGCAGAGGCATTATTGGACCTTTTCTCATTCGAGAAACGGTCACTGGTGCACGTTACGTTGCAATTTTGGAACAATTTGTCGCAAGCGTTAGAGGATCGACCAGGTACTGATTGGTATATGTAAGATGGAGCCCGACCACATCGGACCGAACAAGTATTTCGCTTTCTTGAGGAATACTTCTGGAATCGAGTCATTGCTTTGGAATATCCAAAATTTACTGGTGCAGGCATAGATTGGCCTCCATATTCGCCGGATTTGACTCCCTGTGACTTTTTTTTTTTTTTTTTTTTTTTTTGTGGGGCACAATGAAAGACATGGTCTACCCGAAGCATCCCGCCACGCTGGACGAGCTTGCAATGGCGATCTGTAGCATGTGAATCCATTTCGGTTGAGACACTACGAAATGTGTTGGCGAATTTCATTCTTCGTTTGCGCCACCTCTGTGGTGCCAATGGTGAACATTTTGAAAAGATTGAGATGTGATTGTTTGCAAAGAGTGTTTTTTCATACGATTATTTCACTTTTGTATGCTGATATGGGCTGTATAGCGTACAGCGCCATCTGTTAGCAGCTTTTGTAACTATTATTTCAATCTGCTGTATAAATTTCTTACTGCTTTCACAATAAACATACCGTTTACTGCATTCATCTGTCGATCTTTGTTTTCGAGATATTTAATTTTGAAATCAGGGAGCCCTTTTCTGGACACCCTGTAAATGTTTGTATGGTACATGATGGAGGCTAGCTTGCAGATAACTTTGCCGAGAGAGGTAAACGAAGAGAGAGATGGGAAAGAAAGAGGTAGATGCAGTAATAGATAGGGGGGGAGTAGAAAGGGATGTAGACTACGAGAGTGTAGGATAAATAAAACCCGGGCAACGCCGGGCTTACAGGTAGTTTATTATAAAAACCACGATGTGGTAGTCCACGTCATATTTTTGTATTTCATTGTCCAACCCGTCCAGGTACAGATCACGGAACGAGATACCGTGGAGCGACCTTCATCCGGCGACGACGCCGCGCGACGTGACGCTGCGGCTGGCCGTGTGCATCGGCGCAAGCGGCGACCCACTGCCCAGCCATAAATTATTAATCCGCTTTCGGCCCGCATATGGCCGCCTGGTAGTCGCAATTGTAAATAACGTTTCGGCAGCCTCGACAAATAGTGCGCCTTTGTCCCTTCGCGGTGCGCCCGTTCCCCGCGCCTCACTAACCTTGATTTATCGCGCTCACTCATCGCCATTTTGTTGCCGCCGCTGGAATTCGGGGCGTTCCCATTCCTACTGGCTGCGGCCCCTCCGCGGCACACTACTCGTTTGCCCTGCGGATAATCGGAAATTTATTGCCACTGAAATTAAATCGAAATTTCGGCGCCCACGTGACCGATAACTTGCTGTCCCGATGGCTGTCCGCGGTGCGATTAAAAGTGAGGGCAGTAAAACATCTACCGCAGTCTGTCAACATCTGCTTTTTTACTGCGTTCACGTGACTGCCAACATCACTCATTTGAAACACTATTTGTGAGTTCTCGGAAACGATACAAGATCATCACTCCCGCTGACATTTATTTGCCTGATTTAAACATTTCGTATTTATACGAGTAGTATATATTAACATTCTTTTGGCTTACTACATGTTTTAATAGATTAAAAAGTTTTCTTTTAGTATAATAATATAACCCTTTCGTGACCAGAGGAGAATCGATAAAATGTTCAAATGTTTGTAGAGTCTATGGGACTTAACTACGGGGTTATCAGTCCCTAAACTTACAAACTACTTATGAACTAGCTTATCCTAAGGACGGCACAAATATCCATGCCCGAGGGGGTATTCGAACCCCCGACCGTAGTGGCCGTGCAGACCGTGACTGGCGCGCCTCAGTCTCCTCGGCCACCGCGGCCGGCAGGAGAATCGAGGTTCCTTATTTAATTAACGACGCAAGATGAGTGGTGTTTAATCTTCCAGTTCGTAACTCCTTGCCACGGTGGAATGGCCGAGTGCTATAAAGCGCCTCGCTGCGGAGCGCGGATGCTCCTCGTTGGAGGTCCTTTTGTTTTGGGAGGGGGGTTGGAGGGGGAACTGCGGGATCATCAGTCCCTAAACTTACAAATTGCTTATGAACTAACTTACACTAAAGACAGCAATTACACCAATGCCCAAGAGGGGATTCGAACCCTCGACGGGGAACGGCCTCGCGCCTCAGTGCACTCTGCCGCTTCGCCGCGACTCGAATCCTTCCTCAGGCATGTGTGTATCTGTATGTGTTTGTGTGTGTGTGGTGTGTGTGTGTGTGTACGTTTACTTCGGTTAGTTGAAATTAGTTTATCTTTTAAGCCTAGGGACATAACCAGAGGTGTTAAGTCCTGTAGATTTACAAACATTTGAACATTTATCTCTTCCTTTGTTCTAAATTTAATTCAGCATTTCGGTCCCAATACAACTGTAGAGAAGTGATGAAGTAATAGGTTGAGTGGGAGTTAGACGCAGGTCCTATAGTACCAATCCTTTGGGAAATTCTGCCAAAACTGTATAATTTGACTGGCTGACAATCAATGGCCTATTGCGCCAAACCTTCTGATCTCGTTCATCAATATTTAAGAATCTACAAATTAGACTTATTTTCGGCTTCATTAACCTCTCAATATAAAGCTATCTTATTTTCAGTACTTGTGTGATTGTAAAATGGATATGACAGAGGAACGCTTTAGATACTTCATTAGTCACCAAAATGGTCAGACAACGCGACATGATTCGTCTGGCATCGTCGGTCGAGTACGGGCAGCTACACAATACAGTATCTTTGATCGAGTGCGTGCAATTAAACTTGTGAATGTATAAATTGCCTTTTACGAACAGGAAAGAAATGAATAAAATTGTTTATAAGCCTTTTTATTCCTTCTCAAAGAATGTTAATTACGTCTCATAATTAGTCCTTTCTTCCTTCAATACATGCTTGGTATATTGAATGAATTACATTTCGAACAAGCTTCTTAATCACTGCGTCTCTTTCATGCTCTCCGACTCTTGCACCAGCAGGCTGGTTTCTGTGCAGTTTGCATACGGATTTCAGTTCCCTGTATTTTACCACTTCTGTTATCAGAACTGGAAAGAGTGTATATCAGTCGACACGGTCAAAAGCTTTCTCCAAATCTACAAAAATATTTAAATGTAGGTTTCAGTTCTCTTACCATACCATCTGTAATAAATAAGAAATATCTGTCGTGATCCTACAAACTCATCCTACCCGAGAGGAATCCGTTCGTTTTTCCATTGACATGTAGATATTATGTGTTTATATGTTACACAACGATTACTAAACTGATTATTCTGTAATTTTCATACCTGCATTCTAATTGGAATTGTATTAGCGTATTTCACCTTTCTCGTACAGCTTCTTTATTCTTGTGGTATTCAGGCCGGAGACTGGTTAGTTGCAGCTCTCCACCCTACTCTATACTGTGCAAGCCCCTTAATCTCCTCATAAGAACGGCAATCTACATCCATTTGAATTCAAGATTCCCTGATGTCTAAAAATGTCTCCTATCAATCGATCCCTTCTTTTAATCAAGGTATTACCCTTGTTTTGCTCTTGTTTATCATATATGCCCAATTCAACACACTGTCCATGCCATTCAATTGCTCCTTCAGGTCCTTTGCTGTCTCAAATGTTCAAATGTTTGTAAAGTCTATGGGACTTAACTACGGGGTCATCAGTCCCTAAACTTACAAACTACTTATGAACTACTTACGAACTAGGACAGCACAAATATCCATGCCCGAGGGGGGGGATTCGAACCCCCGACCGTAGTGGCCGTGCAGACCGTGACTGGCGCGTCTTAGTCTCCTCGGCCACCGCGCCCGGCTGCTGTCTCAAACAGAATTACAATGTCATAAGCAAAACGCAAAGTTTTTATTCCTTCATCCTGAGTTTTAATTCCTTCTCCAAATTTCTCCTTGCTTTCCTTTATAGCTTGCTCAAAGTACAAACTGAATAACCCTGTCTTACACCCTTCCAAACCTCTGCATCCCTTTCGTGCCCTTCAACTCTAAAAATCAAATGTTTGTTAAGCTTATGGGATTTAACTACGGGGTCATCAGTCCCCAAACTTACAAACTACTTATGAACTAGCTAAGACTAAGGACGGCACAAATATCCATGCCCGAGGGGGGATTCGAACCCCCGACCGTAGTGGCCGTGCAGACCGTGACTGGAGCGCCTCAGTCCCCTCGGCCACCGCGGCCGGTCCTTCAACTCTGATAACTGTTGTCTGGTTTTTGTACAAGTTTAAAATAACCTTCTATTCCATTTTACTCCTGTTGATTTCAGAATGTGATGTAGTGTATTGCAATCGACATTGTCAAATGCTTTCTCCAAATCTACAAATGGTAGAAATGTAGGTTTGCCTTTGCTTCATCTGTCTTCTACAATAAGCCATAAAGTATTGCCTCCCGTGTTCCTACATTTCTCGTGAATCCAAACTGATCTTCTCCGAGGTCGGCTTCTACCAGCTTTTTCATCCTTCTGTAAGATATTCGTGTTAAAATTTTGCAACTGTGACTTATTAAACTGATGGTTCTGTAATTTTCACACCTGTCTACACATGCTTTCTTTGGAATGGTTCTAACTACATTTTTCTTAAAGTCTATTTCCCCTGTCTCAAACATCTTACGCAACAACTGAAATAGTTTTGTCATGGCTCGCTCTCCAAGACGCAACGCTCCGCAGACGTCGCCCACAGCTGTCTTCTATGTCCCACGGGTCACCAGAGTTGTGTCGGTGCCGGATTCTGATGACGCCATTTTGTGCACTCAGCCTCCTTTAACCGCGGAAGCAACCGAATTGTTTACAAACGTATCCGTTTAGGAAAAGTAAATTCACTTCCAAAATACTGCTTCAGTCTAACATTATCTTTCAACAAACAGCAGTGCCACTGAAGAAACAGTAAACAGTTTAATTCGCCCACCACCAAGAAAACAAAACATGCCACAAAACAAATGGAAAGCCATCAGCTGTATCCAAAAGCCAAATAACAAGGGTGTGTAAAAGGATACCACACAAAAAATACCTACAATAATTCAGTCCAAAAGTAAAGACTGCAAAATACGGCAAACTAGGGACCAAGAGAAATTAAGGAAATCGTAATTAATGAAGTAAATAGCGCGTTTTCCGATTCAAAAACAACATAGCATAAAATGCAAACTGTTTGTCTTGCAGATGATAAGCCGTACTAAATTATATCAGATAAACTCAATTCATTTAACGAATATTAATGTCCGCAAAATTTGTAATGTTTGTCTAATTTGAGACAAAACAAAAGAAAGAAAAACAGATTATACTTCATACTAATTTACGTGAGGTGTACAGGGACACAAAAATGTAAACCAGTTAATATTCAATATTTTCCAATTCTCTTCAGATTCATCATATCAACGAAATTTATGTACTTCAAATGACATTTCTACAGTAGCCAGACTAAAATAATTTTTGGAGCAGTAGAAAAGTATTCCCACCGATGTTAGCACAAAGAGTACTGAAACACGTATGGGAAAATAAAATAAAATGAGGTAACTTGCACATGGTGGAATATTCTAGTTATTTTGAACAAGCAAGGATATAATTAGACCATTAACATCAAGAGATGTTCCGTACGACCTGTCTGTAGTTAGTAGTCAGATATTCGTTATGTAAAAGGTGTTGGTGGATTGGAGAGTTTAATAGCAGAGATCTTATTGCTTTCCGTACATATCAAGTAGCTTAGGTGTACAATCCTGACGTTGGGACCACTTATTATATGTGTGACATGCATATTTCATTGAGGAAGAGGAATCATCGCAAAATTAATGAACATGAGGGCTGTTGTGTATGGATTAAAGGATCCGTCAAATGGTCTGCATTAAAAGTTGTTGGTGATGTTATATATTATTATAAAAGTTTATATATATATATATATATATATATATATATATATATATATATATATATATATATATATATATACAAATGTGTTTTCCTAATTTCTTTTGTAGATAAGGAGGAAAGAAGAAGGAAGAAGGAAGACACATACATTATTTAACTTTTAACTTTCATAATAATATACAACGTCACCAACAACTTTTAATGCAGACCATTTGGCGGATCCCTTAATCCATACACAACAGCCCTCTTGTTCATTAATTTTGCGATGATTCCTCGTCCTCAATGAAAAAGGCATGTTACACTTATAATAAGTGGTCCCAACGTTACGATTGTACACCTCAGCTACTTGATATGTATGGAAAGAAATAACATCTCTGCTATTAAAGCTCTCCAATCCACCAACTCCTTTTACATAACGAATATCTGACTACTATGTAGTCCCTCGGTCTCCCTCTACGACTTTTACTCCACACTGTCTCATAAAGAGTCCTACCAACCTATCCCTTCTCTTCGTCAGGATATACCAGAAGCTACTTTTCTCTTCAAATCTGTTCGGCGCTTCCTCATTAGGTACTTGAACTACGCTTCTAATTTTCATCATTCATCTGTATCACCACATTTCGAAAGCTTCTATCATCTTTTTGTCTGAACTCTTTCTTGTCCACGTTTCACTCCCATACAATGCTACGCTTCAGACAAATACTTTCACAAACGATTCCTAACATTTAAACTAATATTGGATGTCAACAAATTTCGCTTCTTCAGAAACGCTTTTCTTCCGATAGCCATTCTGCATTTTATATCTTCTTTACTTCGGCCATCATATGTTATCTTGCTACAAAAAACTCAACTACTACTTTTATTGTCTCATTACCTAATCTAATTCCTTGAGCATCGCTTGATTTTCTGACACTACATTTCATTACTCTTGTTAGTGTTCATCTTATACCTTCCTTTCAAAACATAGTCCATTCCATTTAATTTAATTGCGCTTCGAAACCCTTCGCTGTCTCTGACAGAACTACAATGTCATCAGCGAACCGCAAGATGTTTATTCCCTCTCCATGGACTTGAATTACCTCTCCAAATATCTTTTTGCATTCCTTCACAGCTTGTTCAATTTACAGATTGAACAATATTCGGAAAAGGCTACAATCCTGTCTTACTTCCTTCCCAACCACTGCAACCATTTCATGCCCTTCGACTCTGATAATTAATATCTGGTTTTTGTACAAGTTGAATATAGCTCGTCGCTCCCTATATTTTACCCCTGTTACTTTCAGAATCTGAGAAAAGTGCATTTCAGTCAACTTTCTCAAAAACGTTATACGTATCCACAAATGCTAAGTACGTAGGTTTCAATTTTCTTAATCCATCTTCTGAGATAAGTCTTAATGTGAGTATAGCCTCGCGTGTTCCTACACTTCTGCAAAATCGAAATAGATTTTCCTCAAGGTCGGGTTCCAACATTTTTTCCATTCGTCTGTAAATAACTCGTGTTAGTATTTTGCAACCATGACTTATTAAACTGATACGTCTGTAATTTTCACATTTATCTGCTCTTGCTTTCTTCTTGAAGTCTGAGGTATTTCCCCTATCTCCTACATCTTGCATACCATGTGAAACAATTTCTTCATAACTGGCTCTCCTAACAATGGTAGCAGTTCAGACGGAACATCATCTACTCCAGGGCCCTGCTTTTACTCAAATCTTTGAGTGCTCTATCAAATTCTTCTCACAGTATAGTATATCCTTTTTTCTATTCCACTTTACTATTTTCCTACTTTCTATTTATATGAAAATCCTGATGAACTGTGTTTATTTGGATTGCTCCAACTACAAAGTTGCGGATTGGAGTTAACACTGTGAACTGCACTTTTAAAAAATGTTACTTCATCTTTATGGGAGCGATATGACGTCTAACCGCCCATAAATTGGGGTTATCTAGAAACACCTAACTCGAAATTTTTACTCTTACTCTCATAAAATGACGATAATATAAGATCCCCTCCTGCTAAAACTCTAACTTAAATACATACGTCTTGTTATAGCCACTTTCAAATTCACTTATTTCTTCCTCCGACCAATGCTATACTAGGGGTGTCCCGTGCATTCAATACAATGTCTAACATCCGACCTGCTAATACGCAAACCATTACTAAACTATTCTCTTGTGGATAATACGTGCTGTTAGATTTAACTACACCCTCATGAACCACAGACATTGCCTAAGATGAGTGGCATGCTTGCCTCAACGATACAGGTTAGAAAAAAAGGGCAATGGATATGGTAAGTTAGAAGGGATTAGTAGAGTTCGTGGAAAGAGAAAAGGATATCTGGTCAGACGAATACAGGATTATAAAAGAAATCAGTTGGGGATATAACAAGAGTAGGTCGAATAATTAATAAGAAAAAGCGAAACTACTATGAGCAGTGCTGTGACCACCTTATCGTAGTCTATATGGATACGAAGCCAACACTGGCCACAGTAGTACACGTTTATATGCCCATTAGGTCTGCCTTTGATGAGGAGATCGAAGATTTGTATGAGGAGGTAATGAAATTAGACAATTGAGAGGAAAAGTTAATTGTGATGGGGGACTGGAATTCGGTAGTAGGAAAGATAAAATAGTAGGTGAATATGGAATGGGCGAAAGGAGTGAAAGAGGAAGCCGCCTGGTAAAATTTTGCACGGAACATTTAATCACAACAAACACCAGCTTTAAGAATCACGAAAGAAGATTGTAAACGTGGAAAAAACTAGGAGACATCAGAAGGTGCCAGATAGATTTTATAACGGTACGGTATAGATTTCGAAATCATGTTTTAAACTGTAAGACATATTCAGGGGCAGATATAGACTCTGACTGTATCTTATTCGTTAAGAACTGTAGACTAAAACTGAAGAAACTAAAGAAAGGTCTGAAAGTAAGGAGATAGGACCTGGATACATTGAAGGAACCTAAAGTTCTTGAGTATTTTAAAGGGAGCTTTAAACAACAATTGTCAGATAAAAGGGAATATAAAGCACTAGAAGTGGAATGGGTAGATTTAAGGGATGAAATAGTCAAGGCAGCAGAGGACCAATAGGTAGAAAGGCAAGACCTACAAAAATCCTTGGATATCACGGGAAATATAAAATTTAGTTGATGAAACGAGATAATATAAAAATGCAGTAAGTAAAACAGGCAATATGGCGTACAGACGACTAACAAAATGAGATTGACAGGAAGTGCGAACAAGGTAAGCAGGAGTGGCCAGAAGGCAAATGGTGGGCTTTAGAAGAATGTATGAATGGGGGAAAAATAGATACACCTTTCAGAAAAATAAAATAAACATTCGGAGACAAGAAAAGTAGCTGTAATAATATAAAGAAGTAAGATGGAAAACCAGTTCTCATCAAAGAAGGGAAAGCTGAAAGGTGGAAAGAGCATATAGAGGGGCTCTACAACGGTAATGAACTGAGAGACGATATTGTAGGAAGGGAAGAGGATGAAGATGAAATACGCGATACTATACTTAGAGAAGAATTTGACAGATCACTGAAGGACCTAAGTCGAAACAGGACCCCTGGAGAGGACGACATTCTCTAAGAACTACTGAAGGTCAACAAAGTATGCTATTAGCGACGATAGTAGGTACCATTGCATAGTGTCTCCACAGTAGTGTTGCCACTATTTAAGTTACAACCCTCGTAGAACACTTATCGCAGTTAGATGCATTGCTGCAAATCACCAATTTGATGCTTAACTTAAATCTAAGATCAACACACACACACACACACACACACACACACACATACACGCGCGCGCGCGCGCGCGCGCCCATGTCCGAAAGAGGACTCAAACGTGCGGTTGGGGTGACTCGAACATTCCTTCATGGATAGGCTGCATCCATGGTGTTCGTGGAACACGAAGGCTAAAATATGAACCACAGTACAGCAATTGGACGTCCACTGAGTGACGACCGGCGCTCCTTTAAGATAAAACATCTTTTATCCCCCATCAGGAAGGGGCAAGTTATCGTCTGGGGAACGTTTTTGTGGTATGCTTTTGTTGACGCGTCATTCTGAAACTTTGTATCGACCAAGGTATGCAACTATACTTAGGAAGTATGTCCACTTCCACACGTTCTTTTTCCTCGGCAACATGTCATTTACCAGCAGGATATCATGTCACTCAGCCCTCGGTGTACTGCATGGTTCAAAGATAACTAAGATAATTGTACCGAACTCCTACGGCCGCAAAATTCTCCGGCCTGTCTGCCTTCGTTGTTCAGTGGGTAGCGTCGCAAGTATAAAGAGGTTCATTTCCCGGCTTTTGCCTGACTGTTATGTGTTGCCTTCAGCATAATTTCATCATCGTCGACACGCAAGTGCCCCTGCGGAGTCAATAAATGGTTAAAACGTCTCACATTATGAGACACGGGTTTGAAAGAAACAGATGGAATTTAACCATAATTATTTCTTTAGTTATTTTGATGAAGCATTATAGCCCTCAATAGTTTGGCTTTAACACCCGAACGCACTTCTTCTGTTGCTTAGACATAATTGCTGTCGTCGTCTGCCACCTTGATGCGTTTAACAGAACTTTGGAATCCTTTTCAGCATTACTGCGACTGGTCTGGAGCGCCACGTTGCGGATCGCAGGACCTCCCGCGTCGGAAGTTCCAATCCTACCTCTGACGTGGGTGTGTGAGTTGTCCTTAGGTTAGTTTAACTTAGTTAAAGTAGTTTGTAAGTCTAGGGACTGATAACCAAAGTAGTTTGGTCCCATAGAATTACAAACAAAAAATATTTGCATGAGAGGGTGCTACATTTCCAACCATCATCAGCCGCCAGCCTTAAATTCATTTATCTAATGCTGATCTATAAGATTTCACACTTTTTATTACGATCAGTATATATATTTTGCTTTTTACCTTGTCAAAATTTCTTTCAAAGTCACTATTGTTACTGTTTTCTTTATTCAGACTAAAACTTTGGTTATGATCTTTTATATTTTTGTATTGAATTGTTTTATCTTTGCTAAACTTGCACTCCAACTTTAATGTACAAGCATATTGTTCAATATTTCAATTAGTAACGCTTTTATCACACAAATATATATGACCTTTGTAAATGCTAGGGTTTGCGCGCAACCTGACGGTGTCATGTTTTTTACGATGGGTCCGCTCAAAGCCTTCCTTAGTAATGTTGGTCCGTGTGTGCAGCAGTTTTCTGGCATTCACAGTACCATTTTTGCCGATGTACCTGGTGAAGCTGTTAACAGGTGTATCGGGTCAAACACCTATTAGTCGCGGTGGAGTAGCCGATCGGTCTAAGGCACCTCGCTGCGGAGCGCGCTGCTGCTCACCGTCGGACGTTCGAGTTCTCCCTGGGTCATGGGTGTGTGTGTGTGTGTGTGTGTGTGTGTGTGTGTGTGTGTGTGTGTGTGTGTGTGTGTGTTGTCCTTAGGTTAGTTTACCTAGGTTTAAGTAGTTTGTTAGCTACGGACTGATGCCCACGCAGTTTGGTTCGATAGATTTACAGACATCTGAACATTTGAAACACCTATGAACCTAATTGATACAATATCATCATTGCAGCATACGTCACCAACTGAAGTCATTGTCATATGTGGCCAAGACTGCATAAGAACTTAAAATCTTACAAATTTGTGACGACTGTCGACTTTACTATCATTATCAAACCTGTAACAAGCAAAATAATCACCCTAAGAACCAGAGAAAAATAATTTCCACAATAATTACAATGAACTAATGTAACTTATGTAAACTCGAAAGTGCAACACTGTCTATAAAATAAAATAGTGACTCATTACCCTAACATGATAAATACAATAAAATCACAGGAGAGGGCGAAATACTATTACAATTAGGCACAAAAAATTACAACAAACTACAGACAATGGATGGATAAAAAATTAGATTACCAGTTGCATCACTGGAGCCTTTAGACCAGTCATAAATATTTTTGTTGGCACGAATGTAGATTTTATCATCTTGTGGAAGATGTTACGCAGTATAAAATAACAGAAGTAAACAGGGAGTAAATTTTAAGTTGACAAACCAGAATAACTCGAAAAATAAGCTTCACAGAAAAAATGTGTAGAAACCAAAGTTGATTATTTTAGAGAGGGACATATGCTGGTGCTAAAATTGGCCCCTGGGGGTGGCCTGGTGGTCAACTTTAAAATTTCTAATAGAACCCCAATTTTTATTGCGGAATCAGATTGTAGACAAAAACTATTTACATTATGTCTTAAATTGTTTTTCGATTATAGTTGGCGCTGTAATTCAAGAAAATCTCGGTTCTCATTTTTGCGTGGAAAATGGTGACGGTTAAAAAAAAAATTCTCATTTACTTCGTAAATTTTGACTCGCTGAAACTAAAACTCTCCTTCTCTCCCCCCCCCCCCCCCCCCAAATAGGGTTGGGTTTGAGGGAGAGAAATTAAAGTTTTACAAATGATGACCCAAGTATTAATTTTTTGCGCATATTCGTATAAGAATTGTTTGTTTCGTGATCATGAGGCCACACAACTTTTAATTATCAAAAAAATTATCTGACTAGCTAATTAACTAGACAAATATCATACTTACTAACGAGTGAACTCTTTAACTAAAAAATTCAAATGTTTGTATAGTCTATGGGACTTAACTATGGGGTCATCAGTCCCTAAACTTACAAACTACTTATGAACTACTTACGAACTAGGACGGCACAAATATCCATGCCCGAGGGGGGATTCGAACCCCCGACCGTAGTGGCCGTGCAGACCGTGACTGGAGCGCCTCAGTCTCCTCGGCCACCGCGGCCGGCACTCTTTAACTAACTGAGGGAAAGACTAACCCACTCTCTAACTAAAGATGACTGTATTACCGTTTAAGATTTGGTGGCCCTGAAAAAGAACGATTGGTTTCGTTTTCTTGTTGATTATTTGAAAATAGCTGCAAGTGAATAAATTTCGGGGTGCTTGTGTCCAGTGAGTCCCGTCGCCTCTCACTTTCGGTCTGCTTGTTGTCTGTAAATCACTTGCATCCCTTTTATTTATCCGAAACCATTTTCGACGCAAAAATAACATGGATTTTCTTGAATTACAGCGCTAACTACCAAGAAAAAATCCTTCGATTCACAGCCTATATTATTACTTGTTGAGAGTCGGAAAGGTATCGTTATATAGTTTAGTAGACCCTAGTTGGTACAGAAATTAGTGTTGTATAATTTCGGATACGGTTTAGATTATTTAACTGCAGATCCAGATAGCTGGAGCGTGGGTTCCAACCAGTCCGATCTTAAATGTTCAGTTATCGCCATTGGGTGATTTTAGTGACGTAGTGTATCCAAACTCAATCCTTTCCTTCCCGTAAATTTTTCTTACCTCTCATTAAATTAGAGACGTAACGTAGAATAACATAATAGAGAATATAAGTGCATCACTGAATTGTGCCTAATATCCACCGCTTTAGTGAGTGTCTACAAACACGTCTGAATTGAGTACATTTTAAAATTGAAACTGCCGATTTGACGTGCGTTGATATAATAAGGTGTGACGCACTTACTTCTCTACATACGATTAATCATCTTGAAGCAAGAGAACATTTTATCGTCGAAAGTGAGTTCGGCCGATTAAGGATACACACTTATGTAAACGGAGAGCTAGCAACACTGTCACATAGTGTCAGAGTTCTGAATGTACATCGATACTCTGCAAATCACATTACGTGCCACGCGGAGGGTTCATTAACCACTTTCATAACCTTTCTCTACCATTCCATTCTCTAACAGTGCGTGGGAAGAAACGACACCTAAATCGTTCCGTTTTCGATCTGATTTCTATTATTTTTTTGGGATGGTCATGTCTCCCTACGTAGGTGGATGCCAGCAAAATATTTTCACATTCATAAGTAAAAGTCGGCGATTGAAATTTCTCAAATAGATCTCTCCGCAACGAATAATGTCGTTCTTTTACTGTGCAACATTTCCGTGACTCTTTCGCCTCTGTAACGTGATAAAATAAAACGAGCTGCCCTTCTCTGAATCTTCTCAATGTCTTCTATCAGTCCCATCTGGTGAGAGTCTCACACTGGGTAACAGTACTGCAGGAGAGGATGCATAACTGTGATGTAGGCAGTCTGTTTGGTGGAGCTGTTGTATCGTCGAAGCGTTCTGCCATTGAAACGTAACCTTTGGTTCGCCTTCCCCACAATATTTTCTACGATTTCTCTCCAATCTAAATTGTTCGTAATTGTAACTCCTAGGTATTTGGTAGAATGTACGACCTTAAGGTTCGACTGATGTATCGTGTAATTGTAGTTCAGTGAAAGGAACTGGTTTCATCCAGCTCTATTATATCAACCTTCGTTACTTCACGGAGAACATTGATGGGATATCAAACCACCAGCAAAATTGAGCTATTGTTGGAGTCCTTTACTCTTTAGACGTTCTTTGTTTAGAATAGTGACGAGTAATGACGATTCGGTACACAGCAATTTGGCTGTTGAATTTGCGTGAAAAACTAAAGTTGATCGTTTGAGTACGCCCCCGCCCTAAACACACACACAAACACACACCACACACACACACACACACACACACACACACACACACACACACACACACATGCACAACCTCTACCCTATCGTATGGGAGACAGAGGACTGCTTTCGCTCACTTTGTGTGGTAATCCGTTCGACTCCATATTTAGGGTCGAAAGGAGTGGAGGACGGGCTGAGAGCGGAGGCGTCGCGAATTTCCCTTCCAAATGCGCCTCCGCACTGCCGCGTCGAGCTGCGAGGAGCCAAGCGAAGCGTTGGCTCTCCGCTGCCTGCTAAGTTCTCGGAGCCGTCGACCACTCACGTCATTCATGCCGATACTGGATTCAACGGCACGGTCGCTTCTCTGGCGACACGATGCGGGAATAGGTCAACACTTCTTTTTTACACGCTTTATATAATTACATCTTCTTTGATTTTTCATAAGCGCTTATGCGAAAACATACATCAGGTATTTATGTCGGAGCCCTGGTAGACAACACAATTGTGTCTACGCCAGACGCTCTTAACTACATACGTTCTGTGTATGATCTCTTGGTTGCGGAAGCGCAGACTGTGGCGAAGATTCAGCAACATTTAAAGGCATAGGTGAAGCAGATAGCAGTTGTCTTGAACGGTTGGTAATTGAAAAGGCTGGTAACTTCACGGAGGTTCCACACAATGCGTGGGTACCATTATACGCGGAGATCGCGACAATATGCCCCTACTGTTTGTAAACTTTGGATAGGAATGTGAAATAAATGTCATTCATACATACAATAGCATACATTTCTTTCAGAATAGTCATTTCATTGTAACTGATGGAGTCGTTTCAGACTAATGGATCATCTACCAAAATGGTTGCAGGTGACGAAACATGCTTTCACTACGATCCACATCTGCGTCTACATAAGTACTCTGCAAGTCCCATTGAAGTATATGGCAGAGGATATTTCTCTAAGTTACTTTGCCGGCCGCAGTGGCCGAGAGGACTGAGGCGCTCCAGTCACGGTCTGCAAGGCCACTACGGTCGGGGGTTCGAATCCCCCCTCGGGCATGGATATTTGTGTCGTCCTTAGTCTTAGCTAGTTCATAAGTAGTTTGTAAGCTTAGGGACTGATGACCCCGTAGTTAACTCCCATAAGTTCTACAAAAAAATTGAAATTCTAAGTCACTTTCTCTAAGACCTTGCAGTGAAAAAGGAACTACTAAATCTATCCGTTTTCGATCGGATTTCTCTTATTTTATTATTAAGATAACGTCTCCCTATGTAGGTGGATGCTAACGAAATATGTTCACATTCGGAAGAGAAAGTCGGTGAAAGCAGTTTCGCAGATAGACCCCATCGTAAAGAATAATGCCGTTCTCTTAATAATTTCATCCCAGCTCGTGTACCATTTCCGTGACACTCTGTCCCCTAATATAAAACGAGCTGCCCTTCTCTGAACTTTGTCCAACCTGTAAGTTCTACCTGGTACGTATTCTACAATGCCCAGTGATACTCCATAATAGTAAGCGTAAGTATAGTGTAGTGTTTCTTTAGTAGATGTGTAGGATCTTCTATGTTTTCTGGCACTGAAACGTAGCCTTGGGTACGCCTTTCCCCACGATATTTTCTATGTGTTCTTTCCAAATTAAGTTGTTCGTAGTGTTCCCTTAAGGATTTTAGTTGAATTTACAGCCTGTATGTTTGACTGAATTATCGTGTAAATGAAGTTCAACGGATTTTGTGAGACCATAAAGACGATAGTGTATTAATGTTGCTATTTTTCATCGTACAAATTTGTTGCATATCGAATTTGCCTCATAATAATATTATTGTATGTGAAGTTATGTTCTATGGATTAATGTATAGATATGTCTTTGTAAACACAAACTCTTTGTACACAAGAGAGTTTGTGTGAAATGATTCTTGAGATATTAAGAGATGGCAGTCCATCTATCATCTTTATTGATAATTTCAATATAAGTATAATCATTTAATTAGTTCATTACGCGTAATTTGCTGTTTAGTTGATGTATTATTAGAGCAGTGCGGTTTTATGTGAAAATAGGAAGATGTCTGGCTGTTTCCGTGAAGGAGGAAAGCCCGCCGGGTGGATTTCCAGAGTGGGGCCGACTTCGGCGTTCGTTACCTGCTGGCTCGCCGCCCCAAGGGGTCCGAGGGTTGCGTACGCGCCAAGATAGAGCAGAGGCCTGGCGCCGAAGGCTTGTAAAAATGTCCGCCGAGCTTTCCAAATAGTGGGAGGAGGAAGGCGAGTATTATGTAAGCTCCTAAAAAGCCGATCTTGCTGATTTCGAGAAAATATAACACCACAACACGACGTCTCCTCTGCTCTCGCGAGGGGTGAGCGTCCAAATCGTGTTTCCTAAAAAGCGACAACTCGAGGAAGCGGGACGCGGAGCGAGGTCAAGGAGGCTTTTGCTAACGGAAAAATTTCTACGCAGCCTGGGGTGGGAGGGGGTCTAATGGACGGTTACGGAAAGCATGAGAATCGCGCCAAGAAGAGTTAAGGGAAGGGGTAGCCGTCTCTGACTGGTTGCTAGGTAGTGCTTGAGATTTTCTAAATCGGCCAGGCGTATGTGAAATTTTACTGGCCGCTGCTAGGAAGTTTAAATCTGATTGGCTTTCTGGAGAAACGCCGTTTTTCGGGAGGTCTTGCGCTGCAGACGATGGTTTAGTCGACCACTTCGCTTCGTGTTCTCCTCAGGTACTGACGTGGGAATTTTGCTTAGTGCTCTCCTTGGGTACGGATGTGGAAATTTGTTTGTTCAGCCCATTCTTGGACTTAGGAACTTGTACAAATTTCTGAGTGCGCTCTGATGTTTGAACTAGTAGTGATCTTGTTCGATAATAATCAGGTCAGCCAGCCATAATTAGTTACACAGAGGCACTAATTACGACATAATCAGTTTTGTGGAGTCTTTTTGGTCTTCAGTACTTGTGCATACTTGTCTATGCTGAGGTGGCCCAGACATGGCAGAAGTGCTTGAGGCCGTAGGTACTGTGTACTGCCGAGAGCACAGTGGCTGATATTACACAGTACAGCTTCCGAATATAGGAACGTGATTTTATTTCGTGGTCGTGTGCTTTTCAGCACCGCCAGGTGCCCCCACTACAGTGGCGCAGCGAGATCACACTACGGTTCGTTGACCGGGGAACGTATCGCTTGCACTTGCCAGCACCAAGTGGCAGTTGTATCAGGTTCGCCAGCGGGAAATTGTTGTTTATAAATCTACCCTGCTCAGAATATTTCGTTACGACAACATTCTGTTACGAAGATTGTGGTTTTCAAATAGGGGATATTCTGACTTTCCATTAGTATTTAATTCATGTTGACGGTGATCAGTTTAATATAAAGATACGTCGTAGGTTTAAAGTTCAAATGTTTGTAAATCTATCGGACCAAACTGCGTGGTCATCAGTCCATAGCTTACAAACTACTTAAACTAACCTAAGGACAACACACCCACCCATGCTCCAGGAAGGACTCGAACCTCCGACGGCGAGCAACCGCGCGCTCTGCAGTGTAGTGCTTTAAGCCGCGCGACTACATCTACATCCACACTGCGCAAGCCACCCGATAGGTGTTTGGCGGAAGGTACCTTGAGTACCAGTATCGGTTCTCCCTCCCAGTCGTCATTAAGAAACCTCTTGATGGTTGGACCAAAGTCATCTCAATTGGCGGAAGAACTGTCAACCTACTCCGTTCTGCTGATGACACTGTACTTTTAGCCAACAGCGATGATGAACTTGCTGAGCTACCAACTTGAATAAAGGACATTAGTCTAGCATATGGACTAGACATCAACCTCAGTAAATCTAAACGTGTTAATTGATCGAGAAATCGTGCAGTCCTTCACCTATCTTGGGTCAACCATCTGCAGCACAGGTAGTTGTGAAGAGGATATAAGAAGACGGATCACACTAGGACGAGTGGCTATGCAGATGCTCACGAAGTTCTGGCAGAGCAGAGCAATAACAAATAGCACAAACATCCAGCTAGTTGAAACACTCGTGTTTTCTGTCTTCTTTTATGGCAGTGAATCATGGACATTCAAAGCCAGAGACAAACAACGCATTGATGCGTTTGAGCTTTGGTGCTGGCGTAGGATGCTACGCATAAAATGGACCGAAAGAAGCACAAATGTGTTCATAATTGAACAAATGAATATCTCCAGACGCCATTCTTCTCGGGTCTACGAAAACATTCTCCAGTTCCTTGGCCATATTGTGAGAAGAGACGGAGAAAACATAGAAAAAATGATCTTACAGGGAAAGATCGATGGCAAAAGACCAAGAGGAAGAGCAGCGAGCAGATGGATAGACCAAATCAAGAAAATCTCCGGTCTACCTCTTCAGCAGGCACTGAGAGAAGCTGACAACCGTCCGGGAAGGAGACGCTTGGTTCATGGGGTCACGACGCTTAGCTATGAGGACAACGATTTCTGATGATGATGATTGTTCGCGGAAAGAAAGATTGTCGGTATGCCTCTGTGTGGCCTCTAATATCTCAGATTTTATCTTCATGATCTCTTAGCGAGATATATGTAGGAGGGAGCAATATACTGCTACGCTCCGGTATAGGTATGTTCTCGAAACTTCGACAAAAGCCTATACCGAGCGACAGAGTTTCTCTTCTGCAGAGTCTTCCACTGGAGTTTACCGATCATCTCAGAAACGCTTACACGATTACCAAATGATCCTAAAACGAAGCGCGCTGCTCTCCGTTCGATCTTCTCTACTTCCTCTATCAATCCCACCTGGTACGGATCCCACACCGTTGAGCAGTATTCAAGCAGTGGGCGAACAACTATACTGGAACCTACTTCCTTTGTTTTCGGACTGCATTTCCTTAGGATACTTCCAATGAATCTAAGTCTGGCATCTACTTTACCGACGATTGATTTTATATGGTCGTTCCATTTTAAATCACTCCTAATATCTACTCCCAGATAATTTATGGAAGTAACTGCTTCCAGTTGCTGACCTGCTATAGTGTACCTAAATGATACAGGATCTCTCTCTGTATTCGCAGCTCATTACACTTGTCTACATTGAGATTCAAATGTCCTTCCCTTCACCATGCATCAATTCTATGCAGATTCTCCTGCATTTCAATAAAATTTTCCATTGTTACAACCTCTCTATGTACTACATCATCATCCGTAAGTAGCCTCAGTGAACTTCCGATGCTATCCGGAAGGTTAGCAACGGACCTTCGACACTCCCCTGTGGCACGCCTGACATCACTCTTACTTCGGAAGACTTCTCTCCATTGAGAATAACATGCTGAATTCCGTTATCTAGTAACTCCTCAATCCAATCACACAATTGGGTTGATAGACCGTATGCTCTTACTTTGTTCATTAAACGTTTGTGGGAATCTGTATCAAACGCCTTGCGGAAGTCAAGAAACACAGCATCTACCTGAGAACCCGTGTCTATGGCCCTCTGAATCTCGTGGACGAAAAGCGCGAACAGGCTTTCACATGATCGCCTTTTTTGAAACCCATGCTGATTCCTTCAGAGCAGACTTCTAGTCTCCAGAAATACTTGTTCCGAAATTCTACAACTGACCGACGTTAGAGATATAGGCCTATAGTTCTGCACATCTGTTCGACGTCACTCCTTAGAAACGGGGATGAACTGCACCATTTTCCAATCTTTCGGAACGCTACGCTCTTCTAGAGACCCACGGTAATCACTACAAGAAGGGGGCGGAGTATGTTCCTTCGCGTACTATGTGTAAAAACGAACTGGTATCTCGTCTGGTTCTGGGGTCTTTCCTCTTTTGAGCGATTTTAATTGTTTTTCTATCCCTCTGTCAATTATTTCGATATCTGCCATTTTGTAATCTGTGCGGCAATCTAGAGAAGAAACTATTCCACCGCGGCAGTCGTAGGTTTATTTTTTTCTATAGTGTATGTGTGTAAATATTCATGTCAATTTTAACTGAGATTTTTGAGGTATCGCTTGTGAAATAATATGAATATCGGTCTATTTATGATAAACCTATAGCTGAGAAAGTTTGTTTTTCTTAACATATCTATTTATTGTAGTTTTCCCGGAAATGAATATTAACTGTTATTGTTGTTGATATGCCTATGGGACTAGTGATGACAGAAGGTTGCTATACAGGGCCAAACAAGTAATTGATTACAGAAAAATATTCAGTCAGCGTAGTTCAATAACAACTTTATTACTTAAACAACATTAATTATTCTGATAATTATTGAGGGTCAGCCACACCTGTCTATAATTCCTTGTTCTATATACCCACCAAAATTTTCATTTAACGACCCCTGCTTCTATTCCAAGCATTTCCAAATTTCATACCCACCACCATCCTTACAGTATGTTTTTAAAGTGTGTTTCAATCTTATGAGGGTTGTAATGTAAATAATGCCGTAATTACTTCATTGTAATAGCTTTATAGAAGATCTAGCTTAGCGATTTTGTAAATATTAGTGTAATATAAAAGCCTGTCGGAAGAACTGAAAAACGGAAAGAGACTGCGTGAATGGAAAAGCGCGCCAAAGTGGCGCTGTTGCGCACTACAAAGGTTCCAGTTGAAGAGAAGAGCCTTTGACGGGATATCAGCGTGCAATGGAGTCAGGGGTTGTATTCAGGCCAATATTGCAAGAGTTTATGGACATGGCTTCGGGTGACGAACCCTGCATACTGTGTGCAATGCTGCAAATATTGGTGGCTAAATTGTCAGAATTTTCGACAGTAAGAAGATTGTAACAGCTGCAGCACATAAGGGTCCACATTTGTACTACTGCACAATGACGAGCCACACACCTGCTCTTCTCCGCGGAAAAGGAATTGCAAACTTTATTACTTTTGTAACGAAAGCCAGAGACTCACATTTGTGTGTGTTATGAATAACAACATAATTTCACTGTAACCTGTGTTCCACCCGTCATTTTCCTAATCCACAGACCTATGTAGTGTCTCAACCTTATAAGTGCAAAAGACTACCCGAATGTCCTAAATTTTCAGTGGAATTTAAAGAAACGGATGTTTGGTCTTCATTATGGTATTAAAAAAGAAAAGTCTGAGGCTTTTTAGTCAGTGTAGATAGAAGATTCAGATTTTGATTCAGATTATAAAACTAGGCGATAGCTAGAATGAAAGACAGTGTTCAGTGTGATTTTTACTGTTTACTCATTCAGAAGTTAGTTTAGTTGGTTCAGAGCATTTGAAACAGGAAAGGAACAAAATATTTTTATTTATTTATTTATTTTTACTTCATGTACTGTTCAGATTTTCTATATTAGCATACACTTCCCTGCTTGTCAAATTCATTTTTCTGCAGTCATTTGAGTTCACTGAAGGGTACCAGTAAGAACAGATAAAGATAAATACTGTTTTATGCTGCAATTAACTATCTAGTTTTGAAATCATTTAATTCGAATGAAACGAAGACTTTCTTCCATAGAAGTATATTATTAATGTAAGGAAAGTGTTTTGTTCTTAAGTACATAGCCTGTATCCAAATATACAGTTATAACATGGTTGATACTAGCAAGTTTGCTACTGTTTATCTAAGCAGCGAATTTAGGCCTAGGATGTACAAAATTTAATACTCCTTACAAACTAGTTACACTTACAGTCCAATAATTGGCACAACACCTTAGGAGCAGTGCATATTACTGTAGTATCTATTTTTCACTTTTGATTGCAAATTAATGACTTTCAAATTCACTTTCATAATCTAGTGCATATTTGGATACTGGCAGATTTTGCTCTTTTGTATACCTATTCCAAAGTTACAAAATTGTTGACAGAGTTAAAGCTACCCCTTATTAAATTATTTGAAACATTAATCTGACTGTATAGTCTATCGACCGCAATTATTATTATATTTCTCAGTAAACAATTATTTTCAAATCAGTATTACATTATAAAGTTTCTACAAGTACAAGTTCATCAAGAGACGAAACATAAAGTCTGATGACATTATCCATTAGTAAGCACACGGTAATCCTCTCGAAGGGATGCGTTACTGTTCAGGAACTTTGTGTAATTTTGGGAAGCAGTTGGGGAAAAGTGCGGTAGTTTGAATTTGAACAGCGCATACGTATTGCACGTAATGTGCCGTTCTCCATACATTATGTTAAAGTATCCTGTGTAGCAGGAGCGCTGCAATTTATTTTAATGGCCATATGGATGCCTTTACATGTTTCATTATTTAAGGTCAATAGCCAATTTTTGTACCATACTGATATCGTATCTAAATCATTTTGCAGATAAATTTTACCTTTTGGTGTGACTTTATTAACAGGTAAATAACAGCATCATCCGCGAACAATCTCAGAGAGCTGCTCAGATACTCCTACATCGTTAACAAAAATAAGAAACGGTAGGGGCACTGTAACACTCTCCTGGGGAAGACCGGATATCACTTCTGTTCTACTCGATGACTTTTTCGTCAGTTACAAATACTATGCCCTTTCTGACAGGAAATCATGAATCCAATCGTACAACTGTGGCGATATTCAATAAGCACACAATTTGATTACGAGGCGCTTGTGAGGTACAATCTCAATATCCATCCGAAAATCTAAAAACACGGAATCTATTTGTCATCCCTTGTCGATAGCACTCATCACATCGTGTGAGTAAAGACCTAGCTGTGTTTCACAGAAACGATACTTTCCAAGTCATGTTGACTATGGGTTAATAGGTCGATATCTTTGAGAAAAGTATTTGTTCTAAAACTCTGCTTCAAACCGATGTCAGTGGTACAGATTTGTAATTTCGCGGATCACTCCAATTGCCATTCTTGAATATTGGAGTGCTCTGTGCAGCTTTCCATTCTTCGGATACAGATATTTCACCGAGAGAATTGTTGTGTATGATAGCTACGTATAATACTATTGAATCAGCATACTCTGAAAAGAACCTAACGGGTATCCAGTCGGGACCGGGAGACTTAGATTTGTTAAGAGAATTAAGTTGCTTTAATACTCCCGGGGTATCTACTTGTAAATTACGCATGCTGGCAGTTATTTTGATATGAATTCTGAAGTATTTGCTTCGCTTTTAGGAATTTCCGATAAAAAAGCCCCAGTCAACAAAATGGAAGTTCAGGACAGATACTGCACCTCAGCTGGCCAAATTATGGAACCCATCTTCTGCAACACTGCAGACCTCTCTAGATGTGTCCGGAAGGGTCAACAATTAATACAGAGGTAAATTAATCGATTATTAAATCTCTGCTGGATCCATCTGACAGATATTTTAAGAGAAATTCTGTTCTATTACGACAATGGATAGGCAAACGAAATTCTTAGAACTTGGCAACACATCAGCAAATAGTGTACTATATAATTTCCTTGGCCATCTTATAGACCACTTTGACTGTCTGCGAGATTGTCTTCATTCATAAAGTACTTCCTGTTGCGCGTTATTAGCAGTTTAATGTTGTAAATGAAAGTGGTGTGAAGGTCTGTGTTTACAGATGTTTGTGTGTGTTGTTTCTGTTTATTGAAATAAATTTATTTTGGCATGTTGTTTTTATGAATGAAATTATAATTGCTTTACTATACCATTTACAATATTCCCATTACGTTCTAGCCAAATGTTGTACTTGAAAGACTTTTCCAAAGATTGCTTAGGTTTCCTTTCAAAAATCTTAAGTAAACCGATTTTGGTTTACTCTACTTAAGACTAAGGGCTGTTATAACTGCTTTTGTTTCCAAACGTTTCACTGAGCGTACGCTACATTTCACTGGTAGAAGTTTTTCTACTTATTCCTTCAGGTCTATCAATAATTTAATGTTTTTATTGTGGCCTTGTTTCATTTATTAAAGTCTTCTGTAATTTTCTGTGCTGTCCTACTACTTAATTCAATAAACTGTCTAGAAAATTTCAAATTTTGAATGGCGGTATGGTTGTTTCTTTTGAACCAATCGTTCCACAGTCTAGTATTCTGCGTTTCAATAACAGTCTTATTGCTAAAGACACTAAAGCGGCAACCTTAGTGTGCGTACTTGTTTTTTATGTAGTGCATTCTCAAGCTTAAAGCTTTTCTTTTTGTCCTTGCAAAAATGTTCAAATGTTTGTAAAGCTTATGAGACTTAACTGGGGGGTCATCAGTCCCTAACTTACGAACTACTTATGAACTAGCATATACCAAAGACGACACAAACATCCATTCCCGAGGGGGGGATTCGAACCCCCGACGGTTTTTTTTTTTTTTTTTTTTTTTTTCCGACAGAAATTTCGCTTTTCGCTCTGGTTCGCAAGGCTTGTACAGACTGATGATGCAGCCTGCGCTCTTTAGTTGGTCAGTTATTCTGCCCGTTGTGAAAAATGTTTGAAGGTTTTTATCGTAAACTACATTTTAGGAAGAACTGATATAACAGCTAATAAAAATTGACCTTATGTAGATTGTTCTTTCAAAATCGCTGAGGAAATTTATTTATTTTCCATGATTGGTTTCAATGATTTAAAGCACCAGCTTCAGTATGGTTTACAAGGTTTTCACTTAGAAAAACATGTAAAATGTAAAGTTATTCGTTCATATATAGAATGAATAAAAATCATGGTCAACATGTTAAAAATACGTCACCAAAATGGATCGACAGATTATCCATTTTAGTCCCGCAATATGAATTCAGCTTCGGAAGAACTGAAATTCAATGTTTTTTATATTGATACAGTGCAGTAAACTTAAAAATTTGTGTTTTAATAATTTTAATCGATTTTTTATGTCATGTACTTCATGAGCAACACGTTTGTATTATTTGGGACGTATGTATTTCGTTACATGAGATGTTTTATTGATAGATTTCCAGTTCAGTATGCTAGCATAGTCTTCTCCATAGCACCAAAGACAACGCAATTCACGGCAGAAATAAAATATGATGATTCACACTCGCGCTCACACTCACAGCCACATACAGATGGCAATGTAACATAACCTCGAAGATGGATAAATTAATGCCTCAGAAGTGACTACACGCCGTACCAAGCGGCATAATATCGTAGTAGAAGCATTTTGTTTATCAACAAATACGCGAATTCAAAGACTGATACACAAAACACGATATAAATCAGCTCTTAATAAGTTGTTGTTCAAGAACAATACTGGGTATCAAAGGGTTAAAAGGTAAAATGTGACTATTGATGACGTAAGTATAAGTTTGACAGGCTTTTTTAACGTCCAAATATACGGCAGCAAAGCAGTAACACGATTACGAAACAAGTTTAAACACACGTATTGAATATGGTAGCAAGAAGTATCTTGGGGGTGTCCGAGGGGACTGAGGCGCTCCAGTCACGGTCTGCACGGCCACTACGGTCGGGGGTTCGAATCCCCCCACGGGCATGGATATTTGTGCCGTCCTTAGCCTTAGCTAGTTCATAAGAAGTTTGTAAGCTTAGGGACTGATGACCCCGCAGTTAAGTCCCATACGTTCTACAAAAATTTGCACATTTAGTACCTAGGGGGAGTCCTCTTATGAAGAAAATAAACACTGAGGTTATATAAGGAACTCATAGTTCGATGAGGCGATCTATAATTGTTTAATAATGATTTTGCAGCCAAGATCGCATTTTTCATTTATTATGTTACGGGTTTCGGCATGCTCGACGCCATCTTCAGACCTTCACATAACTTCGACATTTTTTATATACTCAAAGAGTACATCCAGGTTGAGGCATCACCAAACATAACATTACTAGTCACAAATAAAATATATACATCCATCTTCTAATGGTTGTGAAGCGAGGTACTTCAAAGTCACTTCAAAGACTTTGAAGTTCCTCGCCTCAGAACCATTAGTAGATAGACGTATATATTGTATTTGTGGCTAGTAATTTTATGTTTGGAGATGCCTCAACCTGGATGTACTCTTTCATGTTGAAGTTATGTGAAGGTCTGAAGACGGCGTCGAGCACGCCGAAACCGGTAACATAATAAATGAAAAATGCGATCTTGGCTTCAAAATCATTAATAAACACTGAGGGAGTGAAAGGCAGGAACCGATACGTCGTCGTCGTAGTAGCAGCAATACGTGACACGACTGTCCTCACAATACTGGAAATCTGGCGACACGGCCGCGGGAGCAACCAAGCGTTGTGCCGCAACACGGATGCGACCGGTAGCGGTAGTGGGAGGGGGTGGGAGAGAGGGAGGGGAAGAGGGAGGGGGAGAGGGTGGGCGTGCTGCGCTCCGTTCCGCCCTTTAATTACCTCGAATTAGCGGCCGCTCTTATCGGCTCTGGCCGCGCAGAGCGCTGCAATATCGACGCCACCGCCGCCGCCGCCCCCGCCGCCGACGCCACCGCCGCCGCCGCCGCTGCCGCCGCTCGCATCGCCGTCACTAAGCTCCTGATGAACCGGGGCGCCAGTTAAGCCGCAAAATAATTATTGGGCCAGCGCTTCATTAACTTGCGCTATCTTTATAACGGAGGTAAAAAGGCGCGCCCGTACCGCGCGGCGGGCCTCCCCAGGGCCGCCTTCTCGCAGGCGGTCGGTCGTCGGTGGCTCGACGCTCGGTGGTTCGCGTGCTCGGCGACGGTGGGAGGGGAGGGGGCCGTGTTTGCCGCTCGAAAGCGCGCCCGAAACAATAAAGTGAAGAGGGGGAGTAAACGCTTAATATGAGTCCGCCCCTGTCCTTCCGCCTCTCAAAATCCGCTATACCGAAGTCGCGCCGGATTAATTCTGCAAGGACCAACAGCCGGCGAAGAGGAAAGGGACCAAAAAAAGAAAGGGGAAGGCTCACGGGAAACAGGAGCGCTGGAGACAGTGGGGGAAGTCGCCTGTGACGGCCGAGTATTGAGTGAAAGGACGGGCGCGGCGGCCGTCAGAGTTTTCATTACGGACTCGTCTATATTGTCCGCAACTTCGCTGAGAACGCACCGCGCCGCGCGCCATTACTAAGATGCACGAGATGCACAGTACATTTTGGCATTGCTATACAGTTTGAGAAAAGCTGCACATAGTTTCACCGCCTTAAATACCATCTTGAGTTTTCTCCCCGTTAAACTTTTTCTATATCATTCAACACAACTTCTCTCAGAAAAAGCACAATAAAGACTATAAGAATAACATTACTAGAATTCCAGTTTTCCATTATTGTACTTCTAATTCTGATCATGTACTTAACTGCAATTATCTTATTTGACATGCTGTCACGGAGTCGGTCTAAATATATATATAATATGCATTTTGATAGCGTGATTTTATTCGTCCAGTATTTGACAATGAGAGCACTTAGAAACTTGCATTTGATTTAGAACACAATTTAAAATCTTTACGAAACTTTTTGTTGCTGACAACCCCAACACTATGATAATAGGGAAAAAGATTATCGCTTACTACTTTTCGATCTTCATGGTGTATGTCTATTGCATTTGGAATGACGTTACAATTTATTACTTCTACACTGTAAATTGCATTCGTGAGACAATTCAGATACAGGACACATTCCTACCACTGAATGTTCCTTCGATATATAGTTCATGAGATATGAAATCATAAACAATTTTCTCCATGAAAATCCGCATCCGCACGCTTGAGGTTTCGATTTATTACGTCTTTACTGCTAACTCCAATCACGACATATTTTTCAGACATTAGGCACGTATAACACTGAATGTACCTCCGATTTTACATCGTAGCACGACACATATTTCAGCAGATATGACGTCATAAACAATGTAATTTCCGAAAAACTACAACATCGTGCGCAATTTTTCCACTACTTCTCCTAAAATATTGGACCGATTTCAATTACACTTGGTTCACATATTGCTTACTATCACACAACTATCGTTGTGAGGTTAAAAATTACCTACGACACATAGTTCAGGACATATGACGTCATAAACAACAATTAAGAAAACTTTCCGATCACTCGACCCCTGATTTACGAGACTACATTCATCCAGAATTTAATAATCGCAGACAGTTTCCTAATATTACTCTCTAAAAATCTGGAAAATTATATTATTTTAGGACAAATAGTCAAGGACATATGTCATAAATATTGACCTGCATGGAAACGAAACTTAAACGGACAGATAGTAAGGTAGAAGCCGACGGATAGAAACGGAAGTACCAGACATTGCATTTATAATTTTGTACATTATACCTATTTCTTTGTTTTAATGTTTCATAAATTTTAAGCTGTTTCCATGATTACATGAAATTGAAATATTTTCCGAATTTTTATTTTCGTTTCTTGAAAAATGCCTATATGCCCGGGCAATACTGGGTTTAGTAGCAAGTAGGATATACAATGAGCACTGAAATAATAAATAACAGATTGAAAAGTATGGCAGATTGTCTGCTAGGAGAAGATCAAAGTGGATTTAGAAACATAAGTCGTCCATTGATAATGTTTTCACCATTAAAAAAATAACAGGACAAAGAAGCGAAAATAATCTGATAACACCTTGCTTTGGAAAGGCCTCAGCCTGGGTAGATTGAATAAAACTATTTCAGGTACTGGAAGATGAGGGCTATCCAACGAACCTAATTTTAGTAATACGTTGTCTGCTCAGAAACTCTGTTTTTATCGGCGACACTGGTCATAAAAGAAGTGAGAAGCGCGCATTTAATGGAATTCGAAAGGGGTGTAACTATTCACCCATTTTTTTTTAAATATTTACATTAATAACGTTTTAAATGTAATGGAAACTGAAAGGGGATCAATGTATTAAGTTGACAGACATTGTCTATTCAAATACTCTTTTATTTGAAGACTATCAAATGTTGATTTAAGGAAATGAGACACAGTTACAGAAATCTATTTACCTTTTAAATAACCTGTGCAAATCTTCTACTCTCGAAATATCAGATCACAAAACGAAAATAATGGCTTCAAGGGAAAACGATCCAGTTACATCTATGGTAGCGTTAGAAAACAGTAGTCTAGAACAAATACCGAATTTTAAATATATCGATAGTGACATGAGTTTTATTCATGACACAGTGAGTAGAAACGTAGTAAATTTGAAACAATATGCCGGCCAACGGAGAGAAAAAAAATGTTCAAATGTTTGTACAACTTATGGGACTTAACTACGGGGTCATCAGTCCCTAAGCTTACAAACTACTTATGAACTATCTAAGACTAAAGACGACACAAATATCCATGCCCGAAGGGGGATTCGAACTCCCGACCGTAGTGGCCGTGCTGACCGTGACTGAAGCGTCTCAGTTCACCTCGGCCACCGCGGCCGGCCAACGGAGAGATACCAACATTAAGTTTTACAAAGTAATGGCCTTGCCTTCATTACTTTATGGGGCTGAAAAGCTGATGCCGACTCAAACACAATTAAAAAATTAGTGTTGAAGTTGTACGAGGATGGATATGATACGAAATGAGTATGTCAGTAAATAATCGAATAATAAGGAACAGACAGACCTGAACCGATCATATACAAAGCCCTAGATTCCCAAGGGATATATTCTGAGTACACAAAGAGATCGAGAGCAATCAAGAAGACTCTGCAGATAACTGTGAAGCCGGGATGGGTAAGAAATGGCCAATCCACGAAGTTAAGAAGAAGAAGACAGGTAACAACACATCTGGCATCACTACATGAAAAAGGAATACATATACCACGCTATAAGAAATGCCTTGAATATACTGAAGCTATGCTGAAACGTAGTGCATTACATTTCTTTAAGAAATAAATAGTTTATATGTGTGTACTCGATTCAGTGTTACTAACAAACTAAACTTACTTTCCTGACAACCCTCGTATTTCAATTAGGTTTTAAGAATAATAATGTTCAGTAGTTTCCAAACTCTTTTCGTAGCCATAGATTTTGTTTCACATATTGTCACAGAGATCGCAATATGGATATTCACTGATCGCAATTTTTAGTTTAGAATGTGAAATTTTCCTTACAATTACTCACTGAGTGTGAAATAATAGCAATGATGTACAAAAACACTTTTTATGTCTCACAATACGAAGAGTTTCACTTGAAAAAAAGAATCTTAACTTGTAACGTTACTCTCCTTCGATGTCATACAGATTTGTGGAAAACCGAGGCAGCTGACTATATCTTAATCCAAAAAAATGTTCAAATGTTTGTAGAGCTTCTTGGACTTATTTACGGGGTCATCCGTCCCTAAACTTACAAACTACTTATGAACTAACTAATAAAAGGGACGGCACAAATATCCATGCCCGAAAGGGGATTCGAACCCCCCGACCGTAGTGGGCGTGCAGACCGTGACTGGCGCGCCGCAGACCGCTCGGCCACAGCGGCCGGGTGTACCGTAATCGATTGAAAAACCAAGTCAATTTAAATCCTCGAAATGTTCTTTATTTCATAATGTCGTTTCAAATTTAATCACTCCACTCCATACTTGCGTGGGTCTGGCACAGCAAACGTAATTATTATTTTGGTAAAAACCATTCTTGGTTGTACGAATACGATGTTTTTCCTTATACATATGTGACGCTTTTCGCCCCTTCTAGGCATCGTCATATTTTCTGTGGAAATTACAAACTTGTTTAAAGAAAAAAGGTATTTAATTACAATATGTACAAATAGCCCATATGTAAGATATACTTGTTAGACAGAAGGTGGAAACTAGTTTAACTACAGGTCACATGACAACATTCACGTTGGGGAAAATTTGATGTAATAAAGTACGACCGAAAATCGTGGCTTTGTCGAATAAAGTACTTGTTACTCAGGTAGCAACGTCAATTAAATCATGGGTGAGTATCAAATTAAAATGTAATAGTTCAATCAGTTCCTTCCTAAGTTGATATTCAACCGTGATTTAATGGACGTTGCTACCTGAGTAACAAGTATTTTATTCATATAAAGAGGTGGCTCTGGATAGTTGACATTCATCTTTGAGTTAATGGACCAAGGCTATATTTTAAGACAAGTTATTTTATAATTGGGGCATCCGCAGCTGAGTAAATACATTTTCTTTTATGAATTTATCAATTGTTTTAAAAAATTGATTGTATGACTTTATATAATAAAAGAAACTATTTTGGAAATTGAAATAGAAATGTCCTCTTATGAAACAATCAATAAATTCTGGAGCCGCTTCAGCTGTTTTTATTGAGATCCTTTTATGTACAGGTCCACAACCGGTTTCGCGTCAGTAGAGACGCATCTTCAGGTGTTACTGTGTTAAATAACAAAACAATAATTAAAATTACGGGACCAATAACTTAAT
Source organism: Locusta migratoria (assembly GCA_026315105.1). Taxonomy (NCBI): domain Eukaryota; kingdom Metazoa; phylum Arthropoda; class Insecta; order Orthoptera; family Acrididae; genus Locusta; species Locusta migratoria. Next base: position 44,409,375 of record CM048748.1, read on the forward strand.
AAACGCGATACATGAATTGAACAAGGTATTACTTGCAACTTTTTATTCTCTCGTCATAATTCGCTACTGAGTCCCAACATTCTAGTTGGTTTCATCCGTCAATTGGTTAAAATGCAATAGGGCCAAATACATGGGTCCAAGTCCAAAATCAAATGGTTGTCTTTCAGGATAAAAAACATGGATGTTAAAATGTGGGACATGTAGTCGCGTGAAGTCATTTTAACAAGTTTTAATGCTCCCCATTCCTAACGATTACTTAATTTTGTCAACTGACATAGGTGCAACCCTCCCCCCCCCCCCCCCCATCAACTACTCTTCCCCTATGATTTATTTTATGACTATAGACACAAATTTGTCACGTGTCTTTCTTTTTACCTTCAGGTTTTATCGAAAATACGGTGGTCAAAATCACGCGACTACATGTCCCACATTTTAACATCCATGTTTTTTATCCTGAAAGACAACCATTTGATTTTGGACTTGGACCCATGTATTTGGCCCTATTGAATTTTAACCAATTGACGGATGAAACCAACTAGAATGTTGGGACTCAGTAGCGAATTATGACGAGAGAATAAAAAGTTGTAAGTAATACCTTGTTCAATTCATGTATCGCGTTTATTAAGTTATTGGTCCTGTAATTTTAATTATTGTTTTGTTATTTAACACAGTAACACCTGAAGATGCGTCTCTACTGACGCGAAACCGGTTGTGGACCTGTACATAAAAGGATCTCAATAAAAACAGCTGAAGCGGCTCCAGAATTTATTGATTGTTTCATAAGAGGACATTTCTATTTCAATTTCCAAAATAGTTTCTTTTATTATATAAAGTCATACAATCAATTTTTTAAAACAATTGATAAATTCATAAAAGAAAATATATTTTAAGATATCTTGACCTTTCCCTGCAAGTGAATGATATCAGAGTTTGAGTTATTTATTTATTTATTTATTTGTTATTATTTGTTTCTTCAGAAAACCGTATGCTTGTGTTTCAACCGTGCATTACTGATCTAATCATCCAATAAGTTATAAACTATTTTCGGGCTGCTACAATATGAATGTGTGAGCTCCCTCTTTGAGCTTTGAGGAAAGAATTCTGTAGCTCCTGCAATTAATCCGCTAGTTACACCCATCGAAGATGCACATAGTCGGATTGCGATTACCATTACTTGATCCGTTTTCATATAACCTTGCAAAACTATTTAGGTACACTAATGATCAACTAGTTTTTCTCAAAAGGCTCTCCCACACAATATTCACTCCCTTATAACGAGCAACCCAGAAGGAAGTGTTAGAGAGAGAGAGAGAGAGAGAGAGAGAGAGAGAATTAGGTTTACTCAAAGTTCAGACGAATATATCGGTCAAACAGGGAGATCGTTTGTTGTTAGGTTTAGCGAACACCTACTGACAAAAATGGTCATTCATAGAAAATCTCCCCGTTTTCCCAGCATCTTAAATTGACAGGCCCCAAGCCTGGGAAACAACAAAATCCTTTACGTTACTAGAAAGGCCACCCTTTATCGACATACTGATGAGCATTTTCCAATAACGGCTGCAACCCACAGCAAATAGTTTACGTCTCTCATGTAAACTCCAGCTGTTAATCGCACACAAGCGCGGCATCTGAGCTTCTCGCGCGCCTTCGCAGTCGCTGGGTCATTCGGTTCCTGAAAAAATATCAAGTGTTTAAGCACACCACATTTGCCTGCAGAGAGCGGCTCCTGCGTAAGTAAGTAAACAAAGCATGGTTAAGTAAGTTACGGTTTGCGGTGACTTCGCTGCCGTCCCCACTATCAACCAATAGCTGCCAAAAATGCATTTTATTTTAATTTTATTAAATCTAAAGTCTTGCTACCTGAGTAACAAGTGTTTTATCCGTAAAGTCTCAGTATTCAGTGGCATTTTATTAATTCAATTTTTTACCACACATCTCCACATAACTATGTATGTGGTCATACGACCTGTAGCTTAACTGGCTTCCATCTTCCATTTTACAAGTATATCTTACATACGGACGATTTTACACATTTCAAGTCAATTGCTGTTTAGTAAATAACTTTGTACTTTCAGGGGCGAAACGCGTCACGTGTCTATAATGCTTATTCAAACGGAGAAGGAGATTTCAAACAGACTATGTTAGCTGTTATTCAACTGGTTACACTTGAATGGGGTTTTATTTTGTTAACTGCATTCCAAGTATGTGTCTGTTTCGTACTAAGTCTCTTTATAAGAAAGTGGACTAAGAATTTCACTGAATAGTACTAAGCCTATTGTAAGAGAACTGTCATTTACACAAGACTGATTTTAATAAAGGTCCTACAGAATAGCAGATCACACCAATATTCTAAAAATGAAATGATTTTAATCTGTTGAATTACAGAGTCGTATAACGGACGTCATTCTGCAATACGAATTTTGAGCATATATTGAATACGAATATTATGCAATATCCTGATGGAAACGTTTTTTTTAAGACAACACACACGGATACAAAAATTATTCTTGTGCAATGTAACTACTTCAAACATTTCATAAAATGAGGCCGCGGCGGAGCGGCTGAGCGCTTTGAGGCACTATGCTACTATGCGGGAGGCCGTTCCCTGTTGGAGGTTCGAATCCCCCTACGAGCATGGATGTTTGTGCCGTCTTTAGTATAAGCTAGTTCATAAGTGTAAGTTTAGGAACTGATGACCACGTAGTTAAGGCCCATAAGCTTTGTAAACGTTAAAAAATTCTCATAAAAGTAGGAATTTAAGAGCAGGGTCTCAGATTTATATTTCTAGATTCGCAGAAGACTTTCAAAACCGTTTGTCATAAGCGCCTTCTAATTCAATACCGTGAGTATGGACTACCGCTTTATCATGCGATTGGGTCAGTTGTTTCAAGTCAGAATCGTCACAAATTGTTGTAACAGGTGCAAAATCAATGGATACAATAGATATGATATACGGCACACGTAACGATGTATCACGAGCCCTTTGCTATCCCTCTTACAGCAAGGAGATTGGGAGCGCGGATACCAAACTCCATCTAGTGGATAAAAAGAAAATAATAACGTTTTGTCATTAGTCTCATGTACAGATTGGCGCCCAGAACAGGATATACTCAAAGTTTTGACCAGTTGCATCAAAAGACGCTAAATTGGCATTCTCTCTCACAGATACCTGTTGCCGCAACAATCCTGCCCCTAGGTCCTCCGGCTATGTAACAGATGTTTCATACACAAGGCGCTTGGAATGGAGACAGATCGGGTGACCGTGGCCATGCGATTGGCCTACCGCGTAGAACGGTAAGGTAAAGGTTGTCTGCCGAAATGCGTGGGAGCTCCGTAGTGCTGAAGTCGAATGAGGCGACGAAAGGCTTCGGAAATTCATTCAGATATTCTAGCACGAATATGAAAAACGTGTTACGGCAGGAGGAAAGGTAAAATACTTTTGTTTGGAAGCCCAATCTATTGTTTATTTTTTCCTTACTTTCATTTCCTCTTTTAAGTTGCCATAGGTAACGAGTAACTGAATTCTGCTTAATGGAAGTGAAGTACTCGCGAGGTACCTAGTTGCTTTCATCGCCCAGAAAATTACATAGTCTCCAAATAAAATACTCAACATCCTCATGCCTACTTGAATCTCCATCGTAAAAGAAGGCACACAGAACATTGGTTAGGTGGGGTTCGTTAATTACGTGAGGTGAATTTGGCGTTCTCTCGATCTCCTCACAGCAGGAGAGAGCTTCTGAGATTTTGGTCGACCCCATCCCCCCAATCTCAGCTGAGATTTTTGAAAATGCGTATTTTAGTGTATATAAACGGCGTCAGTCGTCAGCAGATTTAGATGTTCACTCTTGCCTGTATATAAGACAGTGGATAAGCTTGATTTTGCCGGCCGCGGTGGCCGAGGAGACTGAGGCGCTCCAGTCACGGTCTTCACGGCCACTACGGTCGGGGGTTCGAATCCCCCCTCGGGCATGGATATTTGTGCCGTCCTAGTTCGTAAGTAGTTGATAAGTAGTTTGTAAGTTTAGGGACTGATGACCCCGTAGTTAAGTCCCATAGACTATACAAACATTTGAACATTTGAAGCTTGATTTTATACCTGGAGAGGATGCTGATATCCTTACTGCATTCGTTGTAGTATTTTTAATTTCATTATAGAAACTACGTAAGGTTTCGGTGGTTTTTGTTGGCTAACTGTGGCTTTTGCGAGGACCGATGATACTGAAGAGGGTGACCTTGAATCTTTCTCAGAGAGGGACATTATTACATATCATACTTGGAGTATTGGTGAGGTACCTAATTGTGATTATGGTACTTCTTATATTTGCCTGAGGACAAGAAACAGAAGATAGGGCCGGCCGCGGTGGCCGAGGGGAATGAGGCGCTTAAGTCACGGTCTGAAGGCCACTACGGTCGGGGGTTCGAATCCCCCCTCGGGCATGGATATTTGTGCCGTCCTTAGTTGTAGGTAGTTCATAAGTAGTTTGTAAGTTTAGGGACTGATGACTCCGTAGTTAAGTCCCTTAAGCTTAACAAACATTTGAACAGAAGATAGGTGTCTGCTGATTAATCTGTTAATGTTTGGTTGACAGTGGTAGGACATTTTGGATTTATTTAAAGAAGCGGAATTTGCTTTTTTTTTATTTTAAACTACTTAAGACTTGTGTTTAACACAGAACATACAAAACGTCATAAAAAAGGAACAATAAAATAAGTGAAAGGAACTAGTGGCGCCGCAGCGGAGAGGCCGAGCGCATTAAGGCGCTATGTTCCGATGCGCGAGGTCGTACCTGGAGTTCGAATCCTCCCTTGGGAATGGATGTTTGTGTTGTCTTTAGTATAAGTCAGTTCGTAAGTAGTTTGAAAGATTAGGGACTGATTACCCCGCAGTTAAGTCCCACAAGTTGAACGTTAGAACTAGTGGCTTTCGTACAACAATATTCATTCCAAGTCAGTGCACTGGGACCGTGTGTGGTTTCCAGATTCACTACTGGTACCAACATATACATGTGATGTTCAGTAAAATCATCTGCTCCCTCTACCATTCTCTAGCTCAGACAGTCTAACCCGTTCTCGCTCGCACACAGAATCTCCATTCCTTGAAATCTGACAATCCGTGATGGACGCACTTAACGTGCTGGTGCAGCAGGTGCGCTGTGAACCACAGGGATAAACGTACAGACGGTGTGGAAGATCATGAAATATTTGATATACGTTTTAAACGTAATGATGGCCTAATAAGTGGAAAACTAACTGGAAGTAAATTAAATTTATAGAACAAATTTTTTTCTTTATTTATTATTTCCTTTGTTGTGATTTCTTTCACTTGGAGGGGCGGGCTGGCAGCCCCTGAGGCGTTCTTCAGCCTAGAGAATTTGTACAAGGGATGAAGAATATAATCAAACACAAATGGAGTACAAAAAGAGACAATACACGTAAAATGACGACATAATGGAAGATTAGCAACATTTAAAATGAAGTGTTGGTGTGCAGTATTACATAAAATGACATGGCGGTGAAAACGGGGGAACATTTCAATGAAGCACTTAATCACAAAGTTAAAAGACATAGGCGTCGGAGACGCAGACGATGCACATGCAGATGATGATGAATATCACGGGTGTAGATGGGGGAGGAGGAAAATTGGGGAGGAAGAGGAGGGAGAGGGAGCGGAGGAGGGGAAAAAGGTGGGGACAGGGTGAGGAGGGGCCACAGGGCCAGGAGAAGGGGATTGGATGTCCGCAGAAGGTGTAATCAGCGGGAGGTGGGATTCCTGAGGGACTAGCAAGAGGAGGAGCGGCGAGGAAAAAGAGGAGCGGGATCAGATCTGGGATCAGAGCTGGTACGAGAACAGATGCCTGAGCGGATGGGATCGTCAGGGAGAGGGAGGGTGCGGAAATTGCCATGGTAAAGGGTAAGCAGGGTGGACAAGTGGAGAGCAAGGGGGATACATTGGTAATGGCGCAGAAATGGACCAGGTTGGACAGTAGGGTGAGAGGGAAACAGACGAAGATATTCAGTGAAGCAGACAAGGCAGGGGAAGGGGTCATGAATGCGCCACATAGGTGTTTGGGGAAGGCGAGGTGGAGGGTGTGACGTTCGAGGATCTCTTGGGACATGTAGAAGGATGGAGGGGCAGAGATCCAGGCAGGATGGGAGACGCAGAGGATGGGGGCGGATTAGAAATTTGTAAGTATCATTAGTAACAGCCGACATTTGTCGGTAGGAGAGTGATCTTAAATGGTTAGAATGAAACACTTCTTAAAGAGGAGTATCCTAGGTCAAATTTAAAGCAAAATTACTTTATTTCACTATTAGTTTCGGCAATACTTGTTGCCATTATGAAGTGACTGGCCTACATTGAAAACTACAGTGCACATGTGCACGAAACGATTTCTCGAATTCGTGGTTTATCTAATGGCTGACCAATAGCAAAAGGGGGGGGGGGTGAGACAATTGTTCGACATATCGTACAATTGTTGCTGGAAACTTCAAATCAGCTGTTGTTATATGTTCAGTGGTGGTTCTCTTGATGTAATGTGTGTTGTCAAAATTAAATGGTGACACACCATTGCTTTAGTGCCACGCAAGCCCTCATTGACAGATATCGAACAACTGTACACAGTAAATGCAACAACAGCCCAGAAGCCTGTAAGTATAGAGGATGTTGGAAGGGTTCAGGCCCCAGGTTGGGCCAACAAGGATTGTTAGGAGAAAAGAGCGGGAGCGGCCTTTTTTCTTGGATGATACATAGGTGGGTGGTCCAGGAGAGGGTGCGATCAATGATGAGGCCCAGGTACTACGCGAGTGAGGAGTATGGGACGGTTATGGAGAGTAAGGTAGAAGTCACGGTGACGGAAGGAAGGGGTGGTCGCCTGGGTCTTGGCAGGATTTATAGATAGAAGACATTAGTTGCACCAACTGGTGAAAACATCAAGGTGTTCGTGGAGAAGGCGGTTGTATATAACAAAAACATTTATTTTCAACCCTAAATATGGAATACATATACCGAGAAGTGACGGAAGAGACCACACAAAACAAAGGAAGGAGTAGTGCGTGTTCGTTATTCAGGAGACCATACGTGTTTCTTTTTCAGGAGTCAGCCCTTAGTGTTACGGTAAAGGAAAGCCCTTATGGACGCGCGTGAAATGAAAGCTCGTATGGCCGTCGCCGAGAGGACTGGCCTGGACAACATCATCTAGATACAAGACCTCACAACAAGTCCGTGTCACTGGATGGCGCTAACGATAGCAGCCTAACGGTGTGACGTGACAGGGACTTGTTGTAAGACCTTGCATCTAGACGGTGATTGCCTGTTCTACAAACAAAAATGTGCCTGTGCTTCTATGAGGTAAGAGGTACCCGTATGGCCACCATTGTTATTGCTGTGTAATTCTGTAGTTTCACACAATTTCTGGAGGGAAAAAAAAAAAAAAAAAAAAAAAAAAAAAAAAAAAAAAAAAAAAAAACAGCGTCAGATTTGCCGAACTCCCACCCCAAAAGATTTGGGGTGATTCAGGCGGACAGCCCCCTTATTGATCTTGAGGCTGTTAGGTTAATTAGGAAATTTGGTAAAATGTTGTACTAAAGATATTTTAGGAATGATTATACATTGTTTATTCAAGGACAAACAATGAAAGTGCTCGGTTAACAAACCGTATTATTATTTCAACTGTATCTAATTAATACTGAGACTTTATGATACCTTTAGAATTTTAAAATAAACTCTTATCTTAGCAATTTCTAGTCCATGATCGCCCACCCGCAGAGCACAGCGGGTCTGCCGTCGTTACCAGAGAAATTATGCAGGGCGATACACTATGTAGGCGCGCTAACTCGTGCCAAAACGGCAGAAGCCTTGATCTGCCAATTCATTACCTTTGTTTAGTAATTTTCATGACCTAAAACTCAAATAAATGTTATAAGAAATATATTTCAGTTTCACTAAAGGAGAAATTACTTTTGGTGCGCAGCTCCAAATGAACTGGCAAATCATAGCAGAGTACTGTAATTTTGGGCAACCTTTTCCTTTGGAATAGTACGGACTGTTCCAACTTGCTCTGAGAAAAATAAATGGAAGACAGGTATCTCACATGTGAGCAACAAGTGGATCGGCGAAGACGCATCTAGATGCTAATGCGCGTAGCACCCCATCATGCCGTTTGTGAAACCCGCTTGTTATGTGGTTACTGATCATTGTTGCTGGCCAGATGTGCCACTGTACCAGATGTACCACTATTTCTTTAAATGAACTGGCAGACAACCTGAGTATCGTCAGTTCACTTTTAAAGAGCGCATAAGCATTTTCATATGTATTTTAAAAATTTTGTAGTTACGTAACGGGAATAAATGTTAACGGGTAATATTTCTAAGTTATAATCCAGAAAAAAGGATTTCGTGATGTTGTTTCATGAGGACATTTACACTTTGATATGTCGTTTTCTATTATACATCTGAGTTTACGAACGTTACTTTAGTAGTGACTTGCAGCAGTGTGAAATGCGATACACTGAAGCATTTTCTGTAGGCCCCTTATAGTAACCACTTCACATGGTTAAATCACTACTTAAACACAAGAGACTATCTCAGCAAAGAATCGTTGAATTCATTGACCTACTTCAGTTTATTCTAAAATATAACTATTTTGCTTTTAACGGGAAATTTTATATACAAAGAGACGGACTGACTTCGGGTTGAAGTATTTCAGGAACAATAGCAGACATTTTTATTAATAACCTGGAAACCAGGTTTTTCACAAATATGCAGAACCGAGTTGATAAAATTTTCTATTATAAACTCTACGTTGACGATACGTTGCTATTGATAGATGGTGGACAAACTGAAATTACTGAAATAGTTAATAAATTTAACAACCTACATGAGAAAATCTACCGTTGAACAAGGGAAGGATTGCACACTTCAGTTCCTTGCCCTTAACATAACGAAGCAGGATGGTAGACACCTATTTGAAGTATATAGGAAACCTACAACAACCGACATTCTAATACATAACAGCTCTTGTTACCCTAATGGCAAAAGCTTTCTGCCCTACGCTGTTTAGTGGATAGAGCCTTCAAAGTGCCAATGAACGAAAACGACAGAACCACTGATATTAACATTATAAGACAGCTTTCTAATGTGAATGGTTACCAGGAAAACGTAGTGAATAACTTAATACGGAAGAAACAGCGTGCGAAATCAAATAAAAATGGCACGGAAAATATCAAGAGAGTAATGGTTCCGTATTTTGGTAACCTATCTGAGAAAGTGGCCAACATACTAAAACCTTTTAACGTAGAAACTGCTTTTAAAACTACGTTACGTCATAAATTACGGAATAACTTAAACCAAGAGACTGATAAATATGACAAAGCAGGGGTTTATAAGATACAGTGTAGTAGTTGCAATGCCAACCACATTGGTCAGACCAGTAGATCGTTAGAGTTAGGTACAATGAGCATATGGACGCCTTTCAACTTAATAATTTTGACAAGTCCGCTGTAGCTACGCATACCCGCGAAACTGGTCACCCATTACACCCATTTTGAACAGGACCTTATAATTTTGCATAGGATAAGGGAAGAAAGATCTGCTAGAACAGCTGGAGATTCTAACACATAACAGTAAAAGCGATGTGTCATTAAATTAACAAGTTCGAGGTAATACATAAAGCTATTTTAAAAACTTTGTGGACCTATTATAACAAAAGTCGTTTATTTTAAATTTCAATCTCTGTCTTACTGTGCAAAAGATTTCGTGACACCTGAATGTCCCCACTAGCTTGTGGGTGATCTTTGGTATTTAGAGGTCTTTGTTTTCATGTGCATACGTGCGCCCCATTCGAGTTGTTGACTATGTGCATTTCGGTTTTGTTATGTGCCGCCAGTGCTGGGGTCTGGTTTGAATTCTGACGAAGCTCAGTATGATGAGGAACTTTCTTCGTAGACACGGTTACAGGGAGGTAACCACGTTTTCATTTATTACGTTTTATATTTTACTGTCTCACGTTTTAAGATTATTATACAGATTATCTGATGAAGAGGGCTTGACCCTTGAAACGCGTCATATTTTAGTGTTTTTACACGATTTCTGTGGTTGAGCCTACTTGACAAAATAATTTATGCTAATTGTTTCGGAGTTTAGTAACAGTTGCACACACCAAGGTAAAATGGCATGAAACTATCATTTGCTTCGCCCTTGCTGGCAAAAGGACGACTTCTCGTAACAAATGTGTGTAAGGATTTCTGAAATATGAGCAGTGGCTGAGATAAAACCTAATATGAAGGAAGTGCTTTTATTTAATACACTATCACAGGACTACGTTAGCTGGAAAGCTATGAGCGACTCGAAGTTCGGCTCAGCCGTATTCAGGAAATACATAGTTTAAAAAGAAGTCCGCAGTCATCTGTCATTTGTACCAATTTATCGAAGAAGTGGCAGGACAGAGCATATAAAAATTAGAGCAAAGTTAGCTCCAATCCCAAGGGAATTACACCCCATCGTCACACGCGAAACCAAATAATCCGTAGGATGAATCGTCAAAAACGTTCATGTGCATATGCTCCAAGTCATGACATCGGCAATGCCACAATGAAATTAGTACAAGCTACTTGTATAAAAAAATAAAAAGTTCTTTGCAAAAATGTTACTGTCTGCCAAATCCAACTTGGACATATCAGTTCAACCCAAAATGCTTTCATTATCCTTCATCCGTTAATTCAACATTGTCACTGACTTTTCTGTATATGCATAATTCACTGCATGTTTTCCATTCCCTCTACTCTTTACTCTTTCTGAAGTAAAATTAATTCCTACTTATTCCCTCTCGGTGAATTTGCCAATACAATACAATAGCCGCTGTAAGAACAAACAATACTGCCACGCAACACAAGATTTAAAATGGAATTCATGCGGTATGTGGAAAGAAAGCTCTGCTCTGTGGCGAGCCGTAATGCTCCTGAGTGGACTTTAAAAGGCCCTCCGCCTCGGTCTTAGCGGCGCTTAACCTTCCGGGGACGGAGCGTTGAGCGCATCCGCCCCCTACCCCCTACCCCCTGTCCTGGCCAATCTTGTTACGCCAGGCCCCGTGGGATGGGTCGGTGTCCAGGGGCCGTGATGCACGGTTATTGCTGCTCTATTCGATGTTATCCGGCGACTTTCTATTAAGGCCCGACCGCTCCTTGAGGTCCATTTCCATGTAAAATACTCGGCAGGCCCGCCGTCTAATCCTAGCGCCGTCCTGCGACGTCGTGCCGCCGACCACAGCGCCTCTTCTGGCGCGGAAGCCGGGTCAACCCCCCACCTCCCCCACCCCCCCTACCCAAACACCAGCCAAGTGCATCCGGCCAGTCGGGATGCAGCGCCACCCGACTGACGCTAGTAGTTTCGGGGGACCGTCTTACATCTGTAATTAGGTGTTGCGGCACCAACGTCCTTCGCAAGTCCTAACATTCGGCTCAGAGCCGTCTCGTCGACAGTACAAGTTACTTGTTTGCATGTTACTTGTTAAACTAATGCTAAGAGTGGTTCACCGTTTGAAAATTAATTCATATTCTGACTTGCAATAATGTTACATGTACTGTTCATTTATTATTGTGGTTTTACAATGTCAGTACATTTTTATAGCACCTGTATTAGATTACATAAAGTCACTAATTATTGTTCTCCACTCTTCTCTAAGTTCTCAGTAATGTTGTTCTGTCTCATTTTTGATTGGAAATCCAGAATCCATGTGGTAGATGGTGGTCCCTTTCTTCTTCTTCCGTTTCGTGTCCACTCGATTATGCATTTTGGAAGCGTTTCTTGACCCATTCTTCAGGCGTGTCCATACCATTTTACACGTTTGTGCTCGATGAGTGCAGTAACTGAATTTTTACATTTAATTTTTTCTATGATTATTTCATTTCTTATTCTTTCTCTTCTTGATATTCTTGCTCAACGTCTCCAGAAATGCATTTCTGTGTCTAATTATTTTGATTTCAGTTGCCGTTTTGTTGTTCACACTTCTGAACCATATGTAATAATGATTTACATATCCTTATTTTGTAATCAGTTGTTATGTGTTTGTCCCAGAGAATTCTGTTCAACAAAGAAATAGTCATCTTTCCTGCATTTATTCTTGATTTAATTTCTTTTTCATGTTCCCCACCTTTTGTAATTTTCACTCCTAAATATTTATATTCCTCTGTACTTGTTATTGTTCCCATCTCTTCTTATAATATCAAGTCTTCATTTATTCCACCACTTACCATGTATTTCGTTTTATTCACGTTGACATTTAGACCTGTTTTTTTATGTTCTTCAATCAATTTCCTGGTCATATACTCTACGTCCCAATAGTCTTGGGCTACAATCGTAGATTTTATAGCAGTTTTAACTGTCTATATTTCCAAATGAATGTAATTCTCTGGTTCTTCATTTATAATTTCATTATATTCAGGGTTTCCCAAGTATTCTGCTGTTTTATGTGAACAAATTTTGAAAGTATCTTTCCCAAGAGTTATGAGCAATATATTTAATATGCATTGTTTCTTTAGAATTCGTTCTTAAATTTTTATTGCTTTCCATGCCTCTATGTTTCATTTACCACCAGTATAGGATTTCATTTTTTGACATGATTGTTCCAAGGCTTTGGTTTTTGCTTCTGCAACTTTTTTTCTAGATTTTGGTTTCTTGTGCATTAAGTTCTTTTTTGTGTAAAATATTTTTGGTACTTAACCATTTTAAATACATTTTTCTTTAATTTCATTCTTTTTTATTTCTTCATCCAAGTAGTATAATGAACAGTTCCTATGTTTTTCATCTGTTTCTCCTAATGCTTCTTTGGCAGATTCATGTAGTTTATTTATGATACTGATCAAAGTCTGCTTCTATCAGTTTTTCATCTAGTCTCTTCATTCTCAAAACTATTAAAATTATAGTTAATAATTTTTATTTCTGTTTGTAAATCTTCTGTAGTACAAATTTGATTTTCTTCACTATTTGTCCTCTGAAGGGGAATAACAATTTGGAATTTACTAAATAATTATCACTAATAGTTACCCCTCTATATTTTCTTATATCATGTATTTTTATCCTTGTTTGCTGTTAAATTATAATATAATCTATTAGTGACTTTTGATTCAGTGTATCTTTTTGCCATGTATATTTATTAATGTCTTTATGTTGATAAAAGTCATTTAGTATTTTTAATGAATTTTGTTCACAAATATCAATAAGTCTATTACCATTACCATTTGCCATATTTTCTCCACTTGGTCCTATAATTTCATTTCCACTTTTACCTCCCGTTCTACTGTTGAAGTCCCCTGCAATGATAATCTCCCTTGTTATTCAATATCATCTGTGACTCCATTTAATTTATTATAAAATTCGTCTTTTTTACGAATTGTTTAATCTTGGCTTATTCCATATACCCCTCTAATAGTAATTTTCTGTCCCTGAATATTAATGTTAATTTTTTTCAGATTTTCATCTATAGGTTCCCAGTTTGTGACCATTCTGTTGAATTTGTTTTTCATCAATATCGATATGCCACGTTTTGCTCTTTGAATTTTTGGCGCACCTGTTCAGTTTGTAAAAATTAACCAAAACTTTATAAATTATTTTTCAACCTTCTTTCAACAAATAAAATTTCCTTATTGCTGAGTTTGTGTGCAGCTAACGATGTGCTGCCAGCTCCTCAATAAAAATGGTACAAGTGACAGGTGTTTGCGGACTCCTTGTTATATGGTGTTCTCCCACAGATACGGAGCGCTGACCTTCGAGTTGTTAGTAGATTTCCAGAGAACCTGGACCTACGGTAGCGTAATTAGTAATAACAACTTTCTTCATACTTAGAATGAACCTTTAGTAGCACTTTGGTATCAACCAATGCTCACATTTCAAAAATCATTATTAAAGACGGAAGAAAGTATCTGTGGTGAGAGGTCGTCCTGCTTTTTCCAACAAGGACAGTTTCATTCCCAACATTTTATCTTGGGATGTTCAACTGGTACTAAACGCAGGAACAATTAGCAGCGATTAACTGCATTAGGATTCACAAGGCATTGCAAACCACTGCATTAAGATGTATTATGTGAATCCATAGCACATGTTACCTGAAACAGACCCACAATCATGATAAAATTTCTTATGGTCTAATATATTAATTAGTCTTAGAGGAGGATATCGTCAAGGGTATCCGAGAGAAAACGGGTGGATAACCGACTAAATGATAGTCTTTTATGAGTCAAAGCGTATAAGCTCAAATTTCTTTTAGAGATCTGAAAATGGAAATTCAGAATTCTACTTTAGCTCGGAAGAAGTTCAGTGAAATAAATGGACCATAAGCATAGACGCATCTTCAGGAGGACACTATGATACCGTTATTTCCAAAGGATATAGAAAATTACAGACGCCCAGGTGTTGAGGCTGTAAGCCCATTTATAAGCCCCCCTATCATAGGTAAATTTGATTGTTCACTGCCACAAATAAATAATAATAATAATAATAATAATAAACTAAAACACATCGTGCTGGTATCTTTCACTTATAATGGTACCATCAACGACCGACGATTACCAATGTATTGACGACTCTATCGTAATATTTATTTACTTACCATTACCTACTCATACTGCAGTCGTGTAATTTTCGTCTCAATAGTCTGTTTACTTCTGTTGCTACCACAACCGACGATAACACAGTTGTATACCTCTGCTTGAAAGTTACTTACTGTGACGAATAAGTATCATGATAAAATGGGGTTGTCTTTTAAATACCACCTTCCTATATTATAAAACTTGTCCAAAATTCGTTGAAAGCCTCTTGTAATTATTACTGAGCCTCCAGTTATCAGGTATTAGCCTGCATTTAAGTCACGCTCAAAGGGGCAAACTTATTCCGTATCCATACATGATCTGTTACTTTTTTAATATTAACATATGTAAAATTTGAATTTGTTTTTTCACACAATGGAAATAAATGAGATGTTCCATAACGATGTTGAACTACACAGAGTCTCAGGTAAGTCAGATTGAGTCCTGCGTTCACCAAATAATGTTTCAAGCAAAACTAATTTCACGCAGAATATGTCAGAGAGAATTATTTCCTGATATTCAAAAGTGTCCAATCAGCACATTTAGAAATCGAGATTCTTCCCACTCACCTTAGCTTACATTTAGAAATCC
Organism: Locusta migratoria; assembly: GCA_026315105.1. NCBI lineage: Eukaryota > Metazoa > Arthropoda > Insecta > Orthoptera > Acrididae > Locusta > Locusta migratoria. The sequence goes on from CM048748.1 coordinate 44,424,542, forward strand.
ACAAATCACCGAAAATTACCATAAACTGTCTCAGAAATTATCTTCTAACTACAAATCAGAACTCTTCACATTTACAAGAAAAACGATAAACATACACTTTATTTCCTCTTGATGTACAATTAAAACTGTATTAGTGAACATTTGTCACGTAAATCAAGACAAATACATTCATGTATCTTCTGCCAAATCAATCTTCGGAATGCCGATTTTATAATCAAGAAAAATTCACAAAAGCTATATATTTTTTATTTATTCATTCATTATTTATTTATTATCGCAGACGGGAATCTACGCGCGAGGCATCTTCTTCTCTTTGGCGCAGCTGTCGACCAGATGTTGTTATCGACCAGGTTGTCACCAGATCTTCCACCTGCTGCGGGTGGTTGAAGACTACTGTCGTCGTCGATACCCTAGTGTGTTGGTGTTACATGAAACAGACAAAAATATTTTTTGTTGTTGCAATGAACACATCTTCAACACACAAAATAATAATTAACAAATATAAATAACATTTTTATTCCCTCATCAGTTACGGTCTGTGGATCTTTTCACGGCCAGATGACATTGTGCAAAGGGCTACCCTTTTGCCTCTTTACATACTACGCATTTTTCAGACAGAATATATTAAAAATACATATAAAGAGAAACAGATATAATATATGATATTTAATAAATTGATATAAAAATTAAGTACTCGACGGCGAGACTGGGGTATCGTCAGAAGTACCCAGGAAAGGTGATAAGACCGTTACTTTTTATTACATCTACATCTACATAAATACTCTGCAAATAAGATTTAAGTGCCTGGCAGAGGGTTCATTAAACACTTTCATTACCTTTCTCTACCGTTCAATTCTCTAATAGCGCACGGGAAGTAAGAACATCTAATCGTTCCATTTTAGACCTGATACCTCTTATTTTATTGGGATTGTCATGTCTCCCTACTTACGTTGGTGCTAGAAAAATATTTTCACATTCGGAAGTAAACGTCGATGATTGAAATTTCACAAATAGATCTCGCCGCAACGAATAACGTCGTTCTTTTAATGATTTCTTTCTCAAATCGTGCATCAGTTCCGTGACGCTCACCCCCTCCCCCCACCCCGCCCCGCCCCGCCCAACGCTGCAACGTAATAAAACGAGCTGCTCTTCTCTGGTTCCACACTGGGCACCAGTACTCCAGGAGAGGACGCACAAGTATCACGCAGGCAGTCTCTCTGGTGGAGCTGTTGCATCTTCGTAGTGTTCTGCCATTGAAACGTAACCTTTGGTTCGCCTTCCCCACAATATTTTCTATGTGTTCTCTCCAGTCCAAGTTGTTCGTAATTGTAACTCCTAGGTATTTGGTAGAATTTACGACCTTAAGGTTTGACTGATTTATCGTGTAATTGAAGTTAGTGTTAATGTGTATTAATTCACAGTTTTCATTATTTAGTGTTAATTGCCAATTTTCACACCATGTACAAAATTTTGCATAAATCGCTTTGTAGTTGCTTTTGATCCTCTGTTGACTTCACTAACCGATAAACGACAGCATAATTCGCGTACAGTATAAGGGAGCTATTCAGATTGTCTCCTGAACCGATCATAAACACATGGAATGGTAGGGGACCTATAACGCTTCCCTGGGGAACGCCAGATATCACTTCTGTTTTACTGGATGACTTTCCGTCAGTTACTACGAACTGTGTCCTTTGTGATAGGAAATGGCGAAACCAGACGCACAATTGGGGCGATATTCCATAAGCGCGCAATTTGATTAGAAGCCGCTTGTGAAGTACAGTGTCAAAAGCCTTCCGGAAATCCAGAAATATGGAAGCGATTTGAGATCCCTTGTCGATGACACTTATCACTTCATGTGAATAAAGGACAAGCTGAACCCGTTTTGACTATTGGTTAATAGGTCGTTCTCTTCGAGGTAGTTCTAATGTTCGAACAAAGTATATGTTCCAAGATCCTACTGCAAATCGGCGTCAATGAGATGGGCCTGTAATTTTGGGGATCACACTTATTGCTTTTCTTTAATATTGGAGTGACTTGGGCATCTTTCCAGACTTTTGGTACGGATCTTTCGCTGAGTGGTCGGTTGTATACGGTAGCTAAGTATGAAGCTTTGCATCAGCATACTTTGAGAGGAATCTAGTTGGTATACAACCTGGCCCGGAAGATTTGCTTTTGTTTAGTGGCTTAAGTTGTTTTAGTACTCCTGGAACATCAGGTTGTAAATTTCAAATGCTGGCAGCTGTTCTTGGTTCGAATTCTAGATTGTACACTTCGTCTTGTTACGTGATTGAATTTCGGAAAGCTGTGTTTAGCAATTCTGCCTTAGCAGTACTGTCGTCGGTAGTATTACAATTGCTGTCGCGTAGTGAAGGTATTTTCTTCATGTATAAACGATATGACGGGAAGAGTCTGTTGTAATCTGCGACCGTTTGCTGATGATGCTGTTGGTGTTAAGAGAGGTAGCGGCATTTAATAACTGTTACATGATGGAGGATGATTTTTAGCAAATTTCTAGGTAGTGAGAGGAATGACAGCTAACTCTAAATGTAGAAAAATGTAAGGTGATGAGTGGGTAAAACCCATTACATTCAAATACAGGGTTACTAGTTTACTGCTTCACAGAGTCACGGTATTTAAATATACAGGCGTAATGCTCCACAGAGATATGTTATGGAACGAGCATTTAAAGACAGTCGTGGGGAAGGCGAATGGCCGATTTCGGTTTATTGATAGAATTTTTGGGAGATGTGATTCGTTTACAAAGGAGAGCGCATATGAAATGTGTGTCCGATCCCGTCTTGAGTATTGCTGAAATGTTTGAGAGCCTCGTCAGACCGCTTTGAAAGAAGGTATAGAAGCAATTGAGAGTCGGGCGGCAAGGTTTGTTACTGGTACAGTCCATCAATGAGCGAGAGGTACTATATGCTTCAGGAGTCGCTGGAGGGAAGGCGACGCTCTTCCTGAGAAACACTGTTGAAGAATAGAGCGCGTGAAATTTAAAGCGGACTGTAGGAAGATTTTACTACCGCCAACTTAGATTTCGCGTAAAGACCAGAAAGATCAGAGAGATTAAGGCTCGTACAGAGAGATTCAGGTGTTCTTTCTTCCCGCGCGCTATTCGAGAATGGAATGGGAGATAAATAGTATAATTGTGGTTCGATGAACCCTCTGACAGGCACTTAAATGTGATTTGCAGAGTATCCCATGTAGATGTAGATGCATACGACTTTTCGTTTTTCCCTCGTTCTATATGGAAGTGGAACAGGAATGAAAGTAATGATTAGTGGTACTAGGTACCCTCCGCCAAGCACATTTTGGTGTATTACGGAGTATATATGTATATAGATCTAGAAGTACGAAGGGTGTTCACATGAAATGGTACGAAACGGTACTATGGCTATAATTAGAGACTTCATTAGGAAGCAGTTACTCGAGTTCTGAAAGAATGTATAAAGAATACGACATGTGCTCTTAATAATTACTACTCAAATACTTTCCGGCTTTAAAACAATTAACAGGAACGTATATTTTGCCAAGAGATTAACAATCACATGAATATTTATACTCACTGTTTCCCATCAGCAATCGGTAAGCTATAAAAATACAACAACTTCAAGGCACAACTTGTTCGATCACATAACGGTACTTGCTACTGGGTTTATTATGGCGGTGTTCACCTTTTTGCAAACAATATCTGAAAGAAGAGACCAAGGTGACAGGCGACTAAAACCGGGAAGTTGAATAAAGTCATAAAAAGCAGTTTACAATTTATCGGCCTGTTACAAAAATTCACAATGCGGAGGCCTGCCACACCTCTGAGAGCACCCCGGACCCCAGTCCTCAGAGACTAAAAAATTCAATTTAAAATTGCATAAAACTCATTAATAGTTCAGAAACAAATGTGATTATGGAAGTGCAGCGGTAAAGTGGCCGAGCGCCCAAATTCTCCTTGTTGCGGAGGGCGCGGTTACTCACCCTCGGGTATGGGTGTGTGTGGGTTTCCCTTAGCATTAGTTAGTTTAAGTCGTTTGTTAGCCTTGGAGCACATAACTACTGCAGTTAAGTCCCGTAGATTTGTAAACAACTAATTATTTATTATGGAAGGGAGGGAAGTGTCTCGGCGGAAAGCTTCTCAGCGTGCAGCACTAGCAGTTCGTGACTTAATGCAGAAACGCCGCTAAGAACAAAAAGCTAACAGCCGGAATAACACGGGAGTTATGACCCGCCCAGTGGAAGAACTCACCACAATGTGACAATAACAAATTTAATCAAACCAAGAACATACTGTCCCTCGCAGAGCTCTCCAGGCAAACCTTATGTTGGGGTAAGGAAACGAGGAGACATGAAAATTGCTTACCTTGTAATTTGCCGACGAACCGGGTACCTACGGCAGGGTAGACGGCCACAAGCCAGAAGGAACCGCTAGTTTGTTTAAAAGCCCAAAGTGCTAGCAACAGTATGCAATTAGAGCTAAACTCTCCAATAGCTCTCCAAGTAAGATCTAAGGTGCAGAATGTGTGACAAATCCACTAAGTGAAGGACTTGCAACTTCGGTAGATTACGATGCCTGAAGGAAGGCACCTGAAACTTTGCACCTGTTACGTGACCACAAGGCGAAATACTTAACACCAGTATTGGTGCCGGTCTAGACAACACTCCGGGCACGTACTCCCCAAAGCAATGACACGTTCAAACCGCTAATATGCACTAAACCAGGACATGCTGCGACCGTCACCCCAGTGGTCCGGTTAGCTACTCATCTGCACAACACAGTGCCATCGACAGCGAAAGCAGCAACTAAATATTGAATTCGCAAAACAATTCCTGGGCGCCAAATAAATTACTAACGAGGAGAAAGACACCAGGGAGCCCACACGGCTCAAGCATAGCGATGATTATTTTAAGGGGACGTGACGACGCATGCTTCCCAAAGCAGCGTCTTCAAATATCAATCGGTTAGCTTGTTAAGACGTTGTATACCTCTTCATTTGAACATGCCTTGTATAAAGATAGCAACAATATTATTAAAGATACTTACAAATTAAATTTTACGTTATTTTTCTCCACTTTTTAACACTTTTCTGCCCTGCTGTCATTGTGCTAAAATATTGTTATCGTTTAGAGCAGCAAATTCCTCTTTTATTATATCTTTTTCATCATTTGATTACTGAGACCCGGTATTCATTAACCAAGCTTTATCTTATACCACCAACCAGATTTAATAAGGATCTCAGACAACACAAACGTGATCCTGATACATGTTGTTACTAGTAAGAAAAAATTTAATCAATTATATTAAACCAATAAAAAGAGAAAATTTCTTCTAAAAGAACAACAGTTAATTTCAAGAAATAAAATTTCACACAAATTCTCGAAGTTTACTAAATTCTTTGAAAACAATTTGCTTATGAAAAGGGGGTTGGCTTTTAAACAATTTTCAGAAAAAATTAGTGCCATAGGGCTACCAACAAGGTTAGAATTTAAACAATTTAATAACAAATTACAAGAAAACCCACTCGGTTAGCCGTGTGGTCTAACGCGCCGTTTTCCGACACGGGGAGGCATATCGGTCCCGATTCGAATCCGCCCGGTTGATTGACGAAAGGGGTCGGAATTCCGGCCAGCCTGGATGTGGTTTTTAGCTGGTTTTCCACGTCCCCCTAGGTGAATAGCGGAGTTGGTCCCCATGTCCCGCCTCAGTTACATGATACGCAAACACTTTACACTTTCACACATATAACGCTACTTCCAGACATTTGGGATACCCATTTCCTCCCGGGGAACATAGGGTGGAAACAGGAAGGGAATCCGTCCACCCTGTAAATATTAACACGCGAAATCCGGATTTATCAAAGCGGACCCTGCATGTGCGGGAACATGGTCAAAGAGATACAATAAAGTAAAAATTTACAAGAAATCCCAGATGATACAATTCCCTTATTCTTTAACTAAACTTCTTAAGAAGGGTAGGTAAATTTGACGACAAATATGAGGAAAAACATTAAAATGTCTCCAAATTTCACAATGTTTCACCACTACTCATTCATAATGATTACTACGTTGATGTACGTTAATGCCCCACTATCTCGGCAAACACACAATCCACTTCATTTGGTACAAGGAAATTCACAGGGTCTGAGAAAATCCACCTTTCAAGAAAAAATTAACAAGATATAGCATTAATTAAACAGGCCTTGCCGGCCGCAGTGGCCGAGCGGTCTGCGGCGCGCCAGTCACAGTCTGGACGGCCGCCACGGTCGGGGGTTCGAATCCCCTCTCGGGCATGGATGTTTGTGTCGTCTTTAGTATAAGGTAGTTCATAAGTAGTTTGTAAGTTTAGGGACTGATGACCCTGCAGTTAAGTCCCTTAAGCTTAACAAAGATTTGAACATTTGAAAACAGGCCTTGGAGGCTGAAACAGTGTACTCATCGCCAGGGCTTGTCCGTGCTGAGTACATTTTCACAACACGCTATAAATACATTGTGGGAAAGCCACTGCCACTGCTGACAGGCAAAGGCTGGGAGGCCGAAAAGAAAATGGTTTAAGATTAATCCCTTACCATATACTTTCCTTAACAAAGTGAGGTATGAAGTATCATAAGACGGAAACACATATCTACCACGTGGTATTGGCAATGACCATCCCACAAAGAAAGATCAACTGAAACAGAACAACTGCTAAATTACAACTCGTCGTCGGCTGAGACAACGAAGAGAGGGAAAAGGGCCAAGCCCGGATTTCCGATTACGCCCCAGGATCAGCAACCAGGTCTAGATGGGTAAAACGCCACATATATAATGCTCGTTATACTTCATGGTGAAGAAAGACGGTCGCGTCACAGACGAGAAATTTCAAGATAACGAAGGGAACTTCGACACATAGGAAGCAGTCAATACCCGCTTAAACAGTAGGGACCGGCCTCCACGCCCGAGCGGACAGAGTACTTTGAGCACCGACCCAAACGTCACGGTCGGCTGTCGCAGACCCACTACCCCAATCAGAGTCGGAGATAAGAGTCGCGAAACTCCCAGTGATTTTCTACAACTTAGCGACTGCAGCGCTGCCAAGCGGCTGGGTCGTAAAAACACACCGCGAAACGGTTGAGTAATGAATGTGTTTTTGGACTGAAGCAGCACTATCAAAATAACTTGGTATTTACCAGCTTCTGTAGCGCTATAAATTGTAGAAACTATCAAGAATATAATTCGGAAATAGCTAATTTGCAAAGGATTCACAGAGGTAACAGAATAATGTTATGACTAAGTATTCGTTTACAGTGGCTTGCTATACTTTTAGGCATAGAAGTAAATCTTTAACAATTAATTCACGTCCAAACTTCTGCTCTTAATCAGAAACGCAAATACTTGACCACTATTTCATAATATTACTGCTGAATAAAAGTAATGTCTGAATGCCTGTACTTTTAGGCATAGAAGTAAATCTTTAACAATTTATTCACGTCCAAACTTCTGCTCTTAATCAGAAACGCAAATACTTGACCACTATATCATAATATTACTGCTGAATAAAAGTAATGTCTGAATGCCTGTACTTTTAGGCATAGAAGTAAATCTTTGACAATTCATTCACGTCCAAACTTCTGCTTTTAATCAGAAACGCAAATACTTGCCCACTATTTCATAATACTACTGTTGAATAAAAGTAATGTCGGAATGCCTGTACTTTTAGACGTAGAAGTAAATCTTTAACGATTCATTCAAGTCCAAACTTCTGCTCTTAATCAGAAACTCAAATACTTGACCACTATTTCATAATATTACTGCTGAGTAAAAGTAATGTCTGAATGCCATCTTAGGTTCGTACCTCAGCTTCACGAAAATGATAACCCTGTATACTAACATATTTTGGCGATTACCTACTAGTTTAATAAAGTGAATATGTAGATATGCATAAATAATATGTCCATATATAAACTGTTAATGTTAGCATGTCACATTCTTGAAGATATTCAGTTTGATACCTGCCAAGTAGCTAAAATATTATGATAGATACACAAAAGGCAAAGATGCAAGGACAAGGTGAAAAGATGGTTTAAACGACGATGTAAAACCTAGTCCCATACAAAGTAAAAATCGTCTGTACTTTTGAAAATATTACAATGTCCTAAATGCGCTAAAACAAAACTTGTGCAACACGTCAGTACGCACCGAGCACACAAACATAATCATAATCAGTCACTTTTATATACTTCAGCACACCAGGTTGCAATTCATTTCCGCTTTCAAAAGGTTTTGGACGGTATTAATATGACTCGGGTATTGTGAACAGTAATGAATTGCACTGCTCAGACAGTTTGTTGAATTATAGACTGCCATTAACAGAAGCAGTGATATTACTTTAATTACGTTCTCATATTTGTATTAGAAAGTTCACAGTAACGTTCAGTGACCAGAAAATATGAAAGTAACAGCATTAAAAAACGACAACTTCTCAATTTGCATCATGCCATTCCACTGTTATTCCCTCCTGGCCGCTTGTAGTGCTAGTATCGCTTCGGCTGCAGTTTTTTTCCTAGAGAGTTTCGGGACTGTCTGTGATATACTGTGACCCCAATGCCGTCCGCCGCTGGCCGCGGGAAGGCGGAAAACCAGACGTGAACTAGCGCCGCCACAAGACAGAAGGAACAGACAAAGGAAAAGCGGCGCGGTAATTTCAAACCAGATGAGCCATCGGGTCACATGCTGAAAATTTAGATGAACACCCACAGGCTTAGAGTAAGTACAAAACTGGGCAATTCCTGGAACTAAGGCTGGCTGTCCAATAAATACTAAGCGTGGAAGGTCCTCTTTACAAACTGGGGTTTGGACAGGATGACTAATAAATCGGGTACTGCACGCCAATTCTTGATTTTTTTTTTACGTCTGAAATACATAAAAAACTAGGCTCCCAATCAGTTGTTCCTCTCATCAAAATGCAACAAAATGTGGGGAAATCCATCACCAGGAATGGTAACTGCCGCACGCCAGTGGATTTATTCCGTCTCTTTTTCCGCTCATCCGAAAATTACTACCCAAATTAAAACAGGGCAAATTGCGACACCGTCGGTCGGGAGGCTGGATTTATCAGTATCGGCTGTCTAATTTAAGCGTGAGCCGCACGACGTCCGCCTGGATACAAGAGACTGAAACGATAAATCTCCTGGGACGCAGTATAAAAACAACGAAAAGCAAGGATTATGTCTTCACTGCCTTTCATTAATTGGTTTGTCAAACCGTACCATCCACAAACTCTGTTCATAACGGCAAAGCTAAATTTGTTGACTAACTAACTAAATCAAGTGGTTTGTATATTCTTCTGCTTCGCAATGAATCGCTTCTTGTGACAAAATTTCTGCTGGACGACTGTTAACTATCCAATTATTCACTTATAATGAATTGTAGACATTTTCACACTGTCGTAGAACAACGGAAATTGCGTAATTTGCGGGAGTACGCACCTTCAATTAAACCTAGTACCTGAAAATTTCTGATCATGGGATAAATTTAAAATTTTATTCCAATAACGGACGCATTCAAATCATCAGAAATTTACTCTTGTAGACACGACAGCACTCCAAGTGACATTTGTAACATGTATGACATTTCATAAAAGTAAATAACGAAATAAATAAAAATAAAGATATAAATAAATATATTAAATAAATTAAAAAATAGTACATTCTCAGCTTCGACACAGCAATATACAGATAGGGAACAACGGAAGTGAAACAATACCGATGTTGTTACTAAAAGAGGTACAAACGAGCTCATTCGTGTAAAGGATAAAGACCACAGTAAGCATATTCCGATGCAGTCAAAGGAATAGTATCGACTAAAGACTTGTGTTTGAGGAAACGCACACGTCTGTGCGACCTTTGATTTGTGAATTTAGTGGTTGTGATTAGATTGTTCGTACCATAGATCCATGTTTATGAGATCCTACTGGATGTGGAATATGTCGTTGCTTTTTATTATTTTTTAATTTTATTTATTGCTTTTACTAACTGATAAAATAATAACACTAATGATATGACTACAGATTCATACTTCATTTGATTCTATTCGTCAGTGGAGTAGGAGTTGGCCATTTGGAAGGATTATACTTGTAGGTGGAATGACATGAAACGATGAAAAAGATTTATGGTCAGCCAAGTAAATTGTAAAATCAACAGCAGTACAAAGTGTAACGGGAGTAGGTTTAGTTACAAAATAGAAGGTGGGACAGGGGGAGAGTTATTATTATGGGGCTGTTCTATGGAAAATGGTACCAAAGAAATGGCAACAACTATAGGTATACATGCCAATGCAATAATCAAAAGATGATGATATGAATAAATCATTTGCGACATTTAGAATATGAAGAGAGCTTCCAGCCTTAGGGAAATGGAATACCATTAGTTGGTGAGATTACAGGAAAGGATTATGGAGGAATAGGGGCTTGGCATTAGTAATGACAGCCGGGAGAAAGATTAATTGAGTTTTGAATGAAATTTCAACTAGTAAAAGCGAATAAGTTGATCAAGAATAACAAGAGGAGGATATGTGGAGGGAAGGAAATCAAGATACCGGAAGATTCAAATTACATTACACCATGGTTAGATATAAATTATGAAATTAGATATTGTATTGAAATATATAGCCACTAGGAATTATAGACACTGACGAGAATGTAGTGGTACTGAACATGAGTGTGTATTTTAAAACGTATCTAGATCCAATGCGTAAAGAAGTTCTATGCGTAAGTACTTAGGATGAATAAACATAAACTAATTTAATCATATAGAGCAAACAGATAAAACACTTCAGATGACTGTTATTCAACAATGTACTTATTAACTCTATATTATGGCCAAGGAATATGAGAAACACTTTGACCAGAATCATTAGTTGTTTTCCATCTCTCTGTTTGGATTCTAATTTGAAGCTTAATATGACTTTAACTAGCGGAAATTGCAGAATGATATTGAGAGTTTCAAAACTGCTTGGCGATGTTCGCTATTGTACCCAGCTGTACGTCATTCTAATAAAGACATTTATGTTTATTTTCTTAAACCCTTGTTACGATATTGGCAAGATTTACCCCTTAAAGAATGAACTGGAGTTATTATATTCTTCTTGAAGTCGGAGGATACTTCCACTGTCTCTTACATCATGCATTACGATTTGCTCTCCTAAAGATATCAACAGATTAGATAAAACATCATCTACTCCAGGAACCTTGTTTCGACTCAAATCTTTCAGTGCTCTGTCAAATTCTTCTCGGAGTGTCCAATCTCCTAACTCATCTTCCTCTACTTTCTTTTCCAGTCTTAGAATAATGTCTAAAAGTTAATTTCCATTGTATGTGCCCTCTGTATATTCCTTCCAAATGTCAGCTTTCCCTTTTTTGCTAAGTACTGGTTTTCCATCTAAGCTCTTGATCTTCATGCAGCTGCAGTTCTTGTCTCCAAATGTCTCTTGCGAAGTATCTAATGTTCCCCTAGTTATGCATTCGTCTACGGCCTGCCATTTGTGCTCTAACCAATTTCCTGTACCCGCTTCATTGGCTGCATTTTTATAATTTCTCCTTTCATCAATTCAGTATCTCCTGTGTTGTTCAGGGATTTCTAATAGGCCTTGTGCTTCTGCCTATATGATCCTCTGCGCCTTCACTACTGTGTCGCTCAGAGCCACGCATTCTTTTTGTCCTGTTTCTGCCAATCCTTGTCTAATGCTCCTCTGAAACTCTCTACCGCCTCTGGTTCCTTCAGTTTGTTCAGGTTCCATATCCTTAATTGTCAACCTCTTTGCTGTCTCTTAAGTTATAACCTAAATTTCACAACCCATAAGATATGGACAGATTCTATATCTCCTACTTGATATATTCTACAATTTAAAACCTGGTATCTAAACATTTGCGTTACCATTCTCAAGTACATCTGGTCTCTTTTAATAATAGTAAACCAATTTTATTTGACTATTGAATTGCACACATACTCCCAATATATATAACTTCCGAGTTCCAGTCACGCATCCCATCAAGTTTTCATCTTCCTTAACTGTCTGAATAATTTGTGACATCTCCCCACACATTTTTTGATCTCCTCATCATCAGCAGAGCTAGTTGGCATATAATCGTGTACTAATGTGGCCGGTGTTCGGGGTTGGCTTCGTGTCTATCTTTGCTGCGATCATGCTGTTGATAGTAACTTCCCCCATTTCTTATTCATTTCCAGAACTACTCCTGCGTTACCAACTGATTTTGTATTTATTACCCTGTACTCCATTGACTAGAAATCTTGATCATTCTGCCACCGTACTTGGGCCATACTAAAGTCACGGACGTTGCCTTCATGTTTCTGACGTTTTGATTTCTTCATTTCTTTTAACTTCCATGTTTTACCTCGACGTGCAGGTGTTTATACGACAGCAGTAGAGATAATACCTTTAAAACCAGTAACCTCAGCTGTAAACTGGAGCGATTACTCAAAGGCATCTTTACATGTAAATCTGTGCCAGTGTTTGGTTAATGTGCTGTATTGACGAAGAGCATGGGGGTTATTAATACAGACAACATTCGTTATTTTTGAGGTTTGGGTAAACTGTGTTATTTTTCAGTTTATAAAACAAATCACATCGCCTCCAAACACTGACATATTATCAGTTCTATATAACGACGCATCTTCAAGGATAATTTAGTGAACAGAAAATGAGTGAAGAATATAATTTTCTCAGTGAACAAAGAAAAGATTTCATTGCAAAATTGTCGGTGTCTCTACTGGCGCCAACCTTGTGTGAATGCTCTGAAAAGCTAATCATTTGCATATCACAGCATCTTCTTCCTGTCGGTTACATTTCGCGTGTGTAGCACGTCATCTCTGTGGCGTAGCAATTTTAATGCCCAGGAGTGTATGTTATTCGTCGGACTAAGATGTGAACTGTCTGAGGTGTCGATTATACGATTATATCGTGTTGTGTGACTGAGAAATGGACTTAAGTGTCTGTGCATCGACAATGATTACTTAGTTGGGGATTTTTGTGCCTTTCCAAGAACGCAGTTAATGCACTGTGCTCATAATGTTATTGGGTTGGTTTCCAAAGTATTACTTTGCACAAGATAACTTCATAAATATCAATACATGTGTCTGAATAAATACAATTCAACTTAGTTATCTATCGTTTAAGTCATATTTTGAAATCCATAGAATGAAATCTGTTTTATTAAGTTCTGCGTTATCTTTATTTTATTTTTCGTTATTGCATCGCAAATATTAGCAAATGCAAAGAGTGTTTGCCACAGGATCACGATATTATTTGAGGCTGATTTAACTGCTGAGCATGAAAGCAGAAGTGTAAAGTTCGACCCTCTGTCTACATCCATCTTTATTTATTTAAATGAGGCGTACATACATGTATGTTGTGTTTGGTCAATAGCGTTTAGTCAATACATGAAGATCAAGTCAAGTCGCAATACCGTTGAAACTAGTTGTGTAAGTAACGTTATTTATTGGATTAATTGTTTCTTTGGCCTTTCTGTAAGAAGGGAGAAAAGTAAATACCAATTTGATTGTGCATTATGTTTTTACTTATTTTTAACTTTTTTTTTTCGAGCAAAGTAACGTTTTGATTTTCGCCATTACCAACAAAGTTGCTAATTACATGCTCCGTAATTAGAAGAAAAAAACGAAAAATGGGGTCTTGTCATTACCGTAGGTAAAACAGAATATCTGAAAGTGCTGATATTGTTAAAGGGTGTCGTAACTTCATGTACTGGGGAGTGACATTGTCGTCCAACAGTATAAGTGTGGATGACATAAAAAACAATATAGTTGGCCAAGGCAAGCGAGCCATAAAACAACTAAATGGTATTCTCTAAAATAACAACATAACGCGAATTAAAGAAAGCATCAAAGATGTTCAAATGGTTGTAAATCTATCGGACCAAACTGCGTGCTCATCAGTCCGTAGCTTACAAACTACTTAAACCTAGGTAAACTAACCTAAGGACAAACACAACACCCATGCCCCAGGGAGGACTCGAACCTCCACGGCGAGCAACCGCGCACTTCGCAGCGAGACGCTTTAGATCGCTCGGCTACTCCACCGCGTCAAAGAAAGCATCCCGACATACCGCGCAGAGTTGTGAGGACTAATTGAAAGGCAAAACGAACGGCTACTGGCAGTTTAAATGGATTTCTGGAGACGGAGTTGTGGATGTTCCAGGCTTGATCAACTTAGAAATAACAGGATCAGAGATATGATGGGAGTGGAAAGCACGATCCTAGACTGCATATAGAGAAGGTATCTGCAATGGTGTGGTCATTTGCAACTTATGCGAAACACAAGAAGGCAAAAATAATGTGGCAATGGATTCCTCATCAAAGAAGAAGGCGTGGGAGACCTGCGAGATGCTGGAAACATGTCGACAGCGAAGAAATGGCGGCAAGAATTAAAGAAGGAGACTGGAACGACCGAAATTGATTGAATTTGGGATGTGAGAAGCGGTGGCAGCCTTACAAACCTCGATAATCACTAAAGTCGAAGTTAATTCCTGATTTTAGGCATCATAAGACAACTTTGTTATCTGGAGTGATAGTGGGCAGCTTTGAAAGATTTCGTGTATTTTAGCAGTAGTCTACAGAGACCAGTACATTAGTACTGAACTAAATAGAAATCATCACACATACATATTTACGCTGCTCAGGGAGCCTGAGGATGATACAATGAAGTGTCGAAACTTGTAACAATAAAATTCCATAACTTAACGGCATACAGCGATTCCTTTTCCTAACACTTCTCTGAATTTCCTTTCGTTCAATAAAGTCACAGCGACCCGAAGCTGAGTACATATTTTAGCGGTGAATCTTTTTATCAATATGTCTAAAGAGATTATTCCCCAATCATTTATTGTCAGAGCCACAGCGAAATTTTCCCTGATTTGACTATTTATGGCTATGATGTACAATCGCAATGGGGCAAAATTAAGTGTGGGGTGCCCCAGGGGTCTGTTTAGGGACCTTGCTGTTTCGTATTTATTTAAGTGATATGCCTTCGAGTATAACAGGTGACTGTAAAATATTTTTGTTTGCTGATGATACCAGCTTGGTAGTGGAGGATGTTGCTCGTAATATTGACACAGTATCAAATAATGCAGTTCAAGAGATAAGTTCATGGCTTGTAGAAAACAAGTTGATGTTAAATCACAGTAAAACTCATTTTTTACCATTTCTAACACACAATTTGACGAAAGCTGACATACTGATTACCCATAATGGGCATAGGATAAGTGAGACTAAACAGTTCAAATTTCTAGGTGTTCAGATAGACAGTAAGCTGTCGTGGAAAGCCCATGTTCAGGATCTTTTTCCAAAACTAAATTCTGCTATATTTGCCATTAGAACAATATTTGAAATAAGTGAGTTTTCAACATGAAAAGTAGTCTATTACGCTTACTATCATTCACACACACACACACACACACACATATATATATATATATATATATATATATATATATATATATATATATATATATATTTTTTTTTTTTTTTTTTTTTTTTTTTTTTTTTTTTTTTTTTTTTTTGGATCTCGACTTAGGCAAAAAGGATATTTCCGGCTCAGAAACGGGCGGTACGAGCAACATGTGGTGTAAGTTCACGAACGTCATGTCGACCCATTTTCAGTAGTCTGGGAATTTTGACACTGGCGTCACAATACCTTTTCTCTTCTTTAATGTCGTTTGTTAACACTATCATTCCCACGAGTTAGTAGCTTTCACTCGTTAAATACTAGACAGAAGTCGAATCTACATTTGCATCACACCTCCTTGACACTTGTTGAGAAAGGTGTACAGTATTCTGCAATATCCATTTTCAATAAGATATCACAAGAACCAACGAATCTCAGCACTATCCCACACGCTTTCAAATCTTAACTGAAGAGTTACCTCATGGCTCACTTCTTTTATTCTGTCGAGTTGAACAATTAAGCTAATTCATTTTTTTTCTTTATTGATTCTTTTCACTTTTTCTGAAGATTGTCGTGTGCATAGGACTACTTAAAAATTTTCTATTGCATTCTTGTGTAAAAATTCATGTATTGACTTATTCCATGACCATGGAGTCTCACTCCTAATTTGGGTCCTATGGAAAAGAAAACATTATTATTATTATTATTATTATTATTATTATTATTATTATTATTATTATTATTATTATAAATTAATCAGTGAATACCAGAAAAAGCTCCTGTGTGAAATTCACTACCTCATGATCATATCCTATGCTCGGTGTCTGCGAAAGCAATCCGCCCACCAAACCAAACCGTGATATTCCGTTGTTTTCCTGATATATCCCTTGCAGATTTGAAATTCCCTGATTTCCCTGTGGCACCCCTGCGCTACCACGCTGTCGCCCTGCCCGCAGTGAGCCCCTCCCAGGCCTGTCCAGTGTGAACTCCGCGCAGCCCCCAGGGCCCAGCCCAGGCCACGCCCCGGCCATCTAATGCCCCAAGTTGCCGGCCTCCCCGCGCCGGCGGGGGGAATACTAATGCCGAGCCTTCTCGCATTCCGCCGAACGTTGCCGCCTGAATTAAGTTCGTGCCCATACTTTTTCAAGTCTTCCACTCTGGATTCAATAAGGCGGCGTAAGACGTTAGCCGAGCGTGTGCCCTGTTTGAAATGAGATCCCCCGTCCGTATTATTGGTTCCTCCGGATCATCGGGCACGCCTTTCGAGCTAGTGAACCGGCGTGTTTGAGAAGCAAGAGCAGACTCCAGAGGATTGCAGGTGTGGTTTGAGTTAAGTCGATTCGATTTCGTTTTGCCAATATGAGCGATAGTTGCACTGCAAGGTCTGAACTATTTCTGAGATAGCGAAGTTCAAGTAGGGTAAGGTTGGGATAAACGGACATGCGGGCAAACGGACAGAACGTAAGCAAATGTGGTGCATTTTCCTCGCTGAAGTTGGCAACACCGTTCTTGTGACTCAGATTGTTGCAGTGTAGTGTATACGAGAGACTGTGATAAGTATTGTTTGAAATAACCTATTAAGAACGTCCTTCTGGCTTGTAAACTAAGGCAGGTAAGCAACATACGCTGTGCATGCAATGACTTTGTTGAGAATATTGTTCAATTCATGGAGGTTCTATCCTGGTTCGGTGGCGGTCTCCTGCTTCCCTCCACGTGCCGGTATGACTATATGCCTTGTTGGTGCCATTCGTTGTATTTTTACGACACTAACTCAAATATTGCTCAGGTGGGGCAGACGGACACTTGTTCGTGGGGGCAAACGGACACATTAGTTTTTTCTTAATAAAAGAGTTATGGAGGTGTAGCAAATATCTTTAACTGATTAATAATTAAATTTTTAGTAAATCTCAGTAGTTGTGACTGAATACTATTCTTATTTACAGAATGGCCCGTAATCGTAAAAGGAACACAGATAGAAGGCCGCAGACAACAGTGTTTGCCCCCACACAGTATTCACAAGCTACAGCCCCTAGATGTCTCTTTCTTTGCTCCACTAAAGACATTTTACAATGAAGCAAGTTGAATGTCAGAAGAAATCCAGGGAAAGGAATTAATAAAGTGGCATTTCGAGATATTTTTTCTGAAGCATGGAACCCTGCAGTTACAGTTGGGAGCGCTGTAAATAGCTTCAGTGCTTGTGGGATTCATCCCTTCAAGCCCAAGCCAATCTACTAGGACATCCTGATAATAAAACAGCAGACGTGCAGATGACAACTGTACGTGGAAATAGGCCTAATCGAGTGGCCGAACTGCAACCACAGCCAACAACGTCACCAAACATGCTGCGAATGAGAGAAGTTTCCAGGACCTCAGTGGTATGTCATCGGGATCTGTTAACAACAAACGCAAGATGGGAACATCATCTATTCTGACAGATCCCAGTTTTATTTCTGATCTAAAAGAGAAAAAGTCCAGGGCTTCAAACAAGAAGGCAGCAAACAATACCAAATGTGATAACCGTAAGAATGTGCAATGTGTGTAAGAAAACTATACAAATATGATGAAAATTGGGTGCAATGTCTAGTCTGTTCCTTCTGGTTTCATGTTGTGTGTGTTCCAAATTGAAATTATTCTTACTTTGTTTGCCATAATTGTAACAACGATGCCAGTGATTAAAAAGTTAAGTGTCCGTTTGCCCCATATGGAGTGTTCGTTTGTCCCTATAGTTGGGGGCAAACGGACATTGGCGCACCATCCATTTGTATCAATTATCCTGGGCTGAAAATAAAATTTAAAAATTAGTAAAATATATATTACTTTGACATAAGGTATAAGTTTCTTAGTGATATAAAATAATCATCTGGAATTAAATTTTTTAATAGTTATTTTAAAAAATCCGCTTAGCGTGTCCGTTTGCCCCAACATTACCCCACCTTTGGATAGTCAGATTAACGTGATACTACCTTTACCATATATGAATGTTCCCTCTAAAGACGATATAGTTATGTGCATGAAATAAACTAGGTTACTACTAATTATTTTTCTCCTATTATCTGTATTACACTGTTGAAATTTACTCATACGTTTAGTTGAGCAGCCATATCACATTGTACCTGAGAAAATTTCGACGTCATAGATCGATGAATCGCTCATGCAAAAACTTTTAGGTCAGTTCAAACATAACATTGTCACATTTTATTTAGTTTTTATACTTATATTATAAAGTAAATTTCAGTATCTCGTAAATTTCGTGGAATGGTACAGAAAAACAAAATTTGCTCTAGGAAAGGGTCTGTCAAGAATGAAATATCTAAATGATAGAAGAGTGTCAAGAATTCAATAGAATTGGTGAAATAGTAGAGAGAAATGTTCGATAACATAATCGGGAGAGACAGTGGTCTCTTGGTATCTATCATTTACTTAAATGGTGACAGTTTTCGACCAATTTCCTGGCCATCGTTATAATTCTCCGCTGAACAGACTTCAGTTGTCACTCTTTTGGTAACTTATTAAGTAGAGACGTAAATAATCCCATGTCGTTTCCGTGTGCAGCAAATCTTCACTCAACGCTTCGTCAAGGAAATAGTGTAGAAAAAACATGCACAATTTGCGGTATTAACTGGTCCAATCGTATGGGACTCAGCAAATAGGTGAGACGTTGAAGTGATGGGGGGTACACAGGGATATAACAGATAGCTCTTGCAAAACTGTGGTGAGTCGCAAAATATGTGGAATACAAACTATTGTGGCAGAAAACCTTAGACTGGTTACTTTAGTCTACTGTACTAAAACAAATTCGTTCCTTCGAAGTTACATTTCTGTTTAACCCGAATTTTGTTAAACAGATATAAATTATCATGTAACACAGCGCCTTAAAATGGTTCAATCATGGCTAGAGCTTTTGTATTTTAAAACATATCTGGTAAAATCAACAGCTGCGTATTTCAGACTAGTGAATTTGGCAGATATACCCATAAACTGATCCCACCTATCTGTTATAACTGGATCGTCTCCAATAGCATTGATTTAATGCTATTGCTCTAAACGTTCCAGTGAAATCGTAATTTTAATCTGGTTGTCTTAGTATTGAAAGCTTGAACTCGGGAATGACTTTCACTTCAGTGCTGATGCAAGTGCTCTGCATCCTGTGTGGCACTACGTTTCCTGTTGCCTCGTGAGTCGGTTCTTGCTCCTGTCAAGGCGAAATGTCACAGGTCAGTGAGTTTAAAAAAGGTCGTAACCTTGCGCTTTACGAAGACGTGTACTGTATCAGTGCCATATCCGGCGCTCTGGGATACAGCAAATCCACTATTCATCTCTGGGTGAAGAGGATGGAAGATGAAGGGCACGTAAACCGTCTTCGTCGCTCTGGGCACCCACGGACTACCACAGAGGATGAAGAGTATACTCCGCTGCAGTGTTGAGGACCCTTTCAGGCGCAGCAGAGAAATTGCAAACATCCTGCAGCTATCAGTAAGCAGATCGACCAAACGTCGTCGGCTCACAAGGAAGGAAGGTACAGACGGAAATCAGTGGTTAAGTAAATGCTGAGAGAGCAACATAGGGCTGCCAGATTACATTTTGCACTGGTCTAGAGAAGGAAGCCGCTTTCGTCCTGGGAGCGACTTGTATTAACCTACGAGAAGGCATTTTAAACTGCACAAATTAGCTCTGTTCAAGTCTACCAAGGAAGACGAACGAGAAACGACCGTAAATACGTCCAGCAGAGGCAAAGACGTGGCCGGAGGCCTGGCTGGATATCAGCAAATGGTTGCGGCGTGCTGTGGGAACTTAAGCGTCCTCCTTGTAGAGATTATTATGGAAGACATCATGCTTCTATGTGTTCGTCATTGATTTTCTGGAGGTAGAATCATCTTCCAACTTTACTATTCCCCAATCTATACAGTCAGTCGTTTAAGACACTGGTTTAAGATGAAAGGAAACATGGAGCTGTAGGACTGGCCTCCAAAAGCTGCAGACCTCAATCGCATAGAGCACGTGTGAGCAGAAATGGAAAAAAAATATTAGGACCAAAATACCTGCACCAAGATTCAAGGTAGCATTATGGGAGCAGTTCATGCTGCTTGGGAAGAGATATTACAAAGCGACAGATTCTTCAGAAAGCTTGTTGCCTTTGTTCCCCGGACATTAAATTCATTTGTAGAAGAGGAAATCTGGAAGCGGTACTGAGTCTACTGTGTTAATAGGAAGGTTTTGTTGAAGGCACATATTGTTTAATTTCAGCATAACTTCTCTTCAGCTATTAAGTTACTATGAGCAAAAGGAAAACTTATCCTATTTTAATTGTGTTAGTAAAATTTTAAAGTAAAATCATCGCCATTATATGCATAAAAAGAAGAAGCCGCTTATTTAAATGAATAGTACGTTTTCTCTCATAAGACACATAATGGCAATGAAGATTGAGGCATCAAAGAGAGACCATTTATGTTGTTAAATTTTTCTGCTTTTCTGTTTATGCCAACTTGAAGGCACTACATTCAATTCAGTCCTATTTACTTTGGTGCAGCGGCACACAAGTTCACAAACGAGTTATCCTTAATTTTAATACCCTACCACAGTAGGGCTACGTGGTGACAAAGTGGTATAGATCAAGACTACGAATACAAAGGTCTCGGGTTCAATCCCCGGTCAGTTCCATGAATTTTATCTGCCATTTCACACTTATTTCCCATCTGGCAATGTTTTTAGATGTGAAAAATGCCGACTTGCATTGTGGTCCGAAAGTCATGTTAAACTTTAGGTTGCCAACAGTCGCAATAGGTGTCGTTATTTCTTCTCAAACACGCACACATTTTACTGTTGGTGAGTAAGCAATTGATCCACCTAGAGATCACAGCCATGTGTGCTCCCCACATCTGCCCTGGCACTGTGCTTCTCTGCAGCGGAAAATGCAGCACCAGTCTGGCGAAGCTCAACTCTTGCCAGAGAGGTGGATGCGGCACTAAATGAGACTGGTCGCATAGTGACGCCACCTTCGACCAACTTCTGTCAGAAAAACTACGAAATTATTGACTTAGTGCCTCTAGAAAATTAAGTCAAGGAGGAGCTTTATGAGCACAACAACATCAACTGCATTGAGGCCTGAACCTCGGAGAACAGAGTTATGACAGAATTCTTGAAACGAAGGGCCGGGGAGAACATCAGAGAGGAACCTGCCGAAGTATTCCATCTGTCGTATGCAACATGGAAGGCAGTAAACAGACTGAGGACAGGAGTGTCACGGTACAAGACGAATCTCAGAAAGTAGGGCTTCACAAACGAAGATGAGTTCTGTGAGTGTGGCGAAGTGCAGGACCCACAAAAACGCCTGGTCTGCAGAAACCTGCCCAACCCCTGCACCATAGGGGACCTACAAGCAGCAAATGACGTGGCTTACAAGACAGTAGAATTTTGGAGCTTGTGGACCATCTAGCAGTGTCCAACAGAATTAGACATCTCTTTCCGTATTTTATGCTCCTAATTGTATATTAACTGAATTTTGCATTTCTTGATTGTAATTTGTCCACTATAATTGTGACTGTAATCGTATATTTATTGAATTTGGTATCCCTAGATTGTAAGTTGTTTATTATAAATGTATTGTAATTGTAAATTTATTGATAAAAAGATGTGTCTTAGTACTGGACCGTAAAATAAATAAATAAACGGATACTTAAGCTATATTCGTAGATGATAAAAAATGACGGCAGGTGTGCGGTTCGATTGTCGCTCACGCACAAAAATTTGGTTCTTATTTTAGATTTAAACACCTAGCAGCTGGTAATAAAAACCGATAAGTAACATTTGATTTTACTTAGTTAACAATCCAATTACGTGCTGGGTTCGTATCTTCGTCACAGAACTTCACATCATGCACTTCATCTTTAAATGCGTGCACACTGTTCCTTCTGAATGGAGGTATATCAGACATATTTCTTGCTTAGTTAACAGGGACGTAAGAATCTCAATATGAGTCCCAAATTATTACAAAAACTGTCGACTTTTATTTTCATGTTTAGATTTGGTTCCTGATAATGGCAAAAATTTCGGTAGTTCATGACTCTTCATGGCTAGTCAGCAATATGAGATGATTAGATAAGATTAGATTTGATTAGATTAATATTTGTTCATTAGATCATGTATACGACAATTCGTAATAATGTGAAGGCTGTTATTTTAATGAATGTTTTTTACATACCATGATTAAATTTCTTTACAACATTTTTTACTCTTTCTCTTTCTTTTTTATTTTTGTCTCTCTTTCTTTCTCCCTCTCTCTCTCTCTCTTCACACACACACACACACACACACATTCTTCTTTTGTTTTTATTTGTTTGTTGTGCTCGTCAGGCATGAAAACGTCAATAAATGTGTTTCTTAGTTTTGAGTACACTTACTAAAGAGACATTAATAATAAAATTGAAGCATTGAATGAAAATTTGTGAACTACAAAAACAACTATGATGCCTAGTTTTCAGTCGGTTCTGAGTATTATTAGTAACAACGCTCCAGTCCCTAAAACTAGTTATAGAAATGCGAATCAGACGAATTACGTGTTCCAGGCCGAGCAGCCGTGTCTTTGAGATGCCAGCTGTGATCACTTCCCAACCCTATGTAGGAACACATCGGTTCGTCTCCTTCCTGTTGGTACTGTAAATGCGATTTGACAACAAGGCTAGATATGTTTGGTAACTCTGTAAACAACGAGTTACTTCCTGGTGTGCACGGAACTAAGCCTCCAAGTACACTAAATCCAGTTATTTCCATTTAATAATTTGAGTTATTATCGCGTTGAGGTGTAACAAAAGATTGTAAATTTACGATTTTCAGTCCAGGAAAGTTGTTTCTCGTGGAAATCGCAACTAATTTCGTCCATTAATAATCGATTTACGAGATCTTCCAAAAGAGGAAGCTAAATCACATACCTCTTCGCTAGCTCTGTGATGACGTGCTGTCCTGTGAAAAGCGTCTGTTATGGTTCGCGGTTCCAGTCTCGCTGACTGTAACATCTTTATACCTTCTTTGAAAGAGCTACAAGCCGTCAAACAAATCATCGATAAGGAAATCGCAAGAACATAATTGCGGCTCATATAGCAATGGTGAAAAAGATAACGCTGAACCACAGATAACGCTTCTTTCCGCTGCTGAAAAGCAAGATTTGGGTTTCTAGGAATACATACTTCATTTATGAAATGCCACATTTGCATACCTCAAGAGTATGACACGGCATATCAATTAAACACTGACCCAATCGAAATCTAAGTGAATAGTATTTTACTATTTCGTGCCCATTAGAGGCACGCTTGAATACAGATAGTTTTATTAAAACAGACTTTCGTCGTAATATTATCGTGGTTGGTTTTATCTCATTTCTTGCAATAAAGTGCACAAAATTTTACTTGAGAAAGTAATTGATCATCAACGATAAATGCGAATTCTCTGATGTTATTTACAACAGTCTAGTAATGCACATGCATGTGGAAACTTCTTAAAGCTGTCAAACAAGGTTTGAAGAGGAATAAATGTCACTATCATAATGTAGAAAATACTTTTCTGACGTATTTTCTCACTATGTATTCTCTCAATACATAATACATAAGTTTCGAGTTCCATCTGCTGCCTCCGCCCATCTATTAAACGTGAAAAGTCAAGATGTCGCAGTAGTTAGCTCTTTTTCAACATGCGACTATATTGAGTTGAGAAGTGGAGGCCATTATGTTCAAAGTACCATTAAATTGATAACTTCAGCAGACAGAAGAACTGCGTTTTAAAAATGTAGCAGTGAATGTACTCAAACTAGCGACTTTTTACTTACGGTGCCCGACGCTTACCGTTACGCTGCTAGCTGACATGTGGCTACAGCAGCTACAGAAGTCGACAACAATTCCTCCATGAGTTCCGCATTCTACAGTGCTGTTGAATAATGCATATGGATCTAGACTTCTGAGAGAGAGAGATAGTTACAGCTTTTATTTTGTACTGCGTGATGTTTTCAACAAACAGAAAACGCAGTAGAGTAACTCAAGCGGAAAGGAACACTTCCTATTTACATTTCTGCATCCTATTCTGTTAGCAGTTTGGTTAGGTTGCAGTTACGTGATTTTATTTCGATGATTACAAAATAGAATCGAATGTATGCACTGGGTAGCCGAGGCAGCTAGTTCATGGCGATTCAATCAACTAAGTAAATGTATGTTCTGAACATACTGAAAAACACTACAGGGTCCAGTCCCTGGAATCTCTTTTTACACTCTTGCAACTCTGTTCCTCCGTATATTCAAACATATGAGAGAAAACATCTACATATAATACGAGTACATACAGATTTATAGACATTCTGCATACCACTGCTTTGTATTTCTTCGACAGACCCTGTAGCACATCCCTGTAACTGTCCATTCTGAGATTGCCTAGGAAACCACAACTGAAGCTCTTCCAGTCGTTTCGTTGAACTGGTTGAAGTTTGCTAGTCCATTTGTCATTACAAAGTACTCTTTCACTTTGGGCTTTCTTAGCTTGTGACAGTTTGGGGAAAACATCCTGGAGACACTTCGATGCATCTGTTGCTTTTACACATTTCCTGATGCCAAAATAAATATTTAGCGGACGCAACTCCATATTTTACATCTCGAAATTGATTTCGCACTTCATGCTTTTCAGGCCAACTACAAACTCAGATCTCAATGGCAACTCATCAGTCCGAACATATGTCTGTATCCTTGCTATCCAAATGACAGAGAAAGCATGAACATGCAGACGTAGGCATCTGCGGATGTTGTCACTATCAATAAAATTCTTCCGGGTTTTATAAACGCTACCGACGTTTCGGTCACTATGGCTGTGTCTGACACAGACCCTGATGAAGGCCGCCTGCAACAGTGGCCGAAACGTCGGTAGAGTTTATAAAATGACGACGCGGTCTCATACACGGAAGAATTTTATTGATAAAGCAGGGAAACTTTGATTTTCCTCATTGTAATCCCATCGGGTCTACAGCAATTTTCAAATTCCACTGATTTTCAGCGTATTTTAACACTTGAATAGGGATGTGTGTCGTTTCGGATCTGAAGAGATTCTCTCAGCTTTTGAGCGGCTAAGTGGTAAAGATTGCCTGTCTTGCTTGGAAGATGAAATCAGAGCTCACCATCTGCAGCATAGTTGACAGGACCGACTGTGGGTCTCTGGTTCAGAGCCGAGTGGACGGTCTGAATCAGAAGCTCAGACGGTTCTACGACCGTGTAGGCTGCAGGTTCCTTCACTTGCGCCATCGGGAAGTGGCTACACGGGTAGCGAGGGCTGTGTGGCGTGGACTGGGTGCTTTTTAGGATAAAGGGCGCCGGGGAAAACAAAATGGGCAATCTAAAAGGGTACAGCTGGATCGCAGGAGACAGTAGATCTGGGAACTATCGGTATAACAGTTATAAATTGTCGTAGCTGTATCGGGAAAGTACCAGAACTCCAAGCGTTAATAGAAATCACCGAAACACACATCATTGTAAGCAGTGAAAGTTGGCTCAAGCCGGAAATACATTCAGCAGATGTATTTGCAAAAGATCTAAATGTGTTCAGAAAGGATAGATTAAACAAAATACGACGTCAAAAATAGTATTTCGTGTAGCGAAGTTGAAGTTCATAGTTCCTGTGGGTTATTATGGGTCGAGTTTGTACCTGAAAATCGTAAGAAGATAATAATTGGTTCCTTTTACCGGCCTCCCGACTCTGACGATACAATAGCAGAAAGGTTCAAAGAAAACATGAGTCTAATTACAAAAACGTACCCGACTCTCACGACTACAGTAGGGGGTCATTTTAATTTACCTTTGATCTGCTGGCGAAATTATATTTTCAAAGCAGGAGGTACGCATGAAAAAAACATCGTTCGAAATTGTACTCGACGCATTCTCTGAGAACTACATCGACCAATTAGTTCATGAGCCAACTAGAATTGTAAATGGATGTGAAAACACACTTGATCTCTTAGCAACAAATAATCCTGAGCTCATAACGCGTATCAAAACGGATACAGGTATTAGTGAACACAGAGCTGTAGTAGCAAGATTGAATATCGAACGTCCCAAAGTTACCAAAAATAAACGAAAAGTATATTTGTTCAGGAAATCAGATAGAAGTAAAATACATTGCTTCTTGAAAGACAGCTTCCACTCGTTTCTAACACCAAACGTAGGTGTGGACCAGATGTGGCTCAAATTCAAAGAAGTGGTATCGACAGCAATTGACAGTCTTAAACCAAATAAATTAATAAAAGAAGGAGGCGATCCCCCTTGTTACACAAAACAGGTCAGGATACTGATGCAAAAGCAAAGGAATAGGCATCCTAAATTTAAACGAACACAAAATCCCCAGGATTGGCTATCCTACACAGAATCTCGAAATTATCACAACGAAACTCTTTCTCGAAATTTGACAGAAAACCCAAGGAGATTTTGGTCATATGTTAAATATACTAGGGACAAAACACAAACAATACCCTCACTACGTGATAGTAATGGCGATCCAGCCGATAATAGCGCGACTATAGCAGAGTTACTAAACATAGCTTTTAGAAACTAACTCAACAAGTCTTCTAGTCCGGATTGTATACCCATTAGATTTCTATCTCATTATGCTGAAGCCATAGCTCCTTACTTAGCAGCCACAAAGAATAGCTCTCTCATAGAAGGATCTTTACCAAAAGATTGGAAAGTTTCACAGATCACACCTATATCCAAGAAAGGCAGTAGGAGTAACCCACTAAACCACAGGCCTATTTCATTGACGTCAATTTGCAGAAGGGTTTTGGAACATATCCTGTATTCAAATATTATGAATTATCTCAAACAGAACGATGTATCAACCCAAGGTCAACACGGATTTAGAAAATATCGTTCATGCGAAACACAACTAACTCTTTATCCACACGAAGTGATGGGTGCTATCGACAAGGGCTCGCAAATTGATTCCGTATTTCTTGATTTCCAGAAGTCTTTTAATCAGATTGCGTGGTTATGGTATATCGCCCCAAATTTGCGATTGTATAGGGGATTTTCTGTCAGAGAGGACACAGTTCGTAGTAATCGATGGTAAGGCATTGACTAACTCAGAAGTGATATCGGACGTTCCACAGGGTAGTGTTATTGGTTCTCTGCTGTTCCTTATTTACAAAAACGATTTAGGGTAAAATCTAAGTAGCTCTCTTAGGTTGTTTGCAGATGACGCCGTCATTTACCGTCTAGTAAAATCATCTGAAGATCAAAACCATATGCAGAACGATCTAAATAAGATATCACTATGGTGTAAAAATTGCCAGTTGACAATAAATAATGAGAAGTGTGAAGTCGATCACACGAGTACGAAAAGAAAACCTTTAAATGTTTACAAGATAAATCAATCAAAAGTGAAGGCCGTAAACTCCACAAAATACCTAGGAATTACTATTACTTCAGAGTTAAATTGGAAAGAACACGTAGATAATGTCGTGGGAAAGGCGAACCAGAGACGGTGTTTTATTGGCAGAACCGGTAAGTCGGTGGCCGTTGGCCGGTGGCCGAGGCGCTCCAGTCACGGTCTGCACGGCCACTACGGTCGAGGGTTCGAATCCCCCCCTCGGGCATGGATATTTGTGCCGTCCTTAGTGTTAGCTAGTTCGTACGTAGTTTGTAAGTTTAGGGACTGATGACCCCGTAGTTAAGTCCCATAAGCTATACAAAAATTTGAACATTTGAGAACCCTTAAAAGAAGCAACAGAACTACTAGAGAAACTGCATACACTACGCTTGTCCGTCCATTTTTGGAGTATTGCTGCCCAGTGTAGGATCCTTATCAGGTGGGTTTGACAGAGGACATCGAAAGAGTCCCAAGAAGGGCAGCCCGTTTCGTATTGTTACGATACAGGTGAGACAGCGTTACGGAAATGATACAGGATCAGGGATGGGAATTATTACAATAAAGGCGCTTATCGCTTCGGCGTGGGCTACTTACGAAACTCCAACGCCAACATTCTCCTCCGAATGCGAAAATGTATTGTTGACTCCCACTTAGATAGGTAGAAATGATCATCAGAATAAAATACAAGAAATCAGAGCTCGAACGGAGAGATTCAGGTGTTCTTTCTTCCTGAGCGCTATTCGAGAATGGAATATGAGCTAAATAGTATAATGGTGGTTCGATGAACCCTAACTTAAATGTGATTTGCAGAGTATCCCATGTAGATGTAGATGTTCATCACTGAAGTATTTTTCGTTTACGTGAGTTGAATGACCAATTGAGAATGACGGATACCAGTTTTCATTACGGAGAAAATGTTTTTTCCAATATCTTGCTGGAGCTATGAATGAAGAATCGCCAGTTCCCGGTTTCTTAGGTAAATTCTGTTTCTTTGAAAAAGCTGTACCTAATGTCGCAGTAGCACAACTTGTCTGTCAGAGTGAAGTATTGTGACAAATGTTAGTGACATTTCCTTTGGCTGTACATCTTGCAACTCTTAACGAATTAAATTCCTATTTTTTTTTTTCTTTTATTTTGGAAATAAAGCAAATAAATAGTTATATACAAGCAGGGATGTTCAGTATAGTATAGTTTTGACCTGATTCATCAAAGGATACGTGCATAAAAACAAGTTTTCGTTTGTTTGTTTGTTTGTTGGTTACTATATATTTTTCTAAACCAGTAAGCAAGTTGATTTTATTTTTTATTTTTTTGATAGCCTTCATTTTTGTTAACGATCAAATTATGCGCTGCTAATGAAGTTCCGAGGCTAAAGCAACATAGACTATATTTCTTTCTTTTCCCTCTATCAAGCTGAAAGACTGTGAGCGCATGAAGAGTCAGATTGCCAATGACCAGAAACCCATCCTCTCGCGACAAGATTAGGTGTCACTGTCCCCCCAAATATCACATAGTGTTTATAGTTATCTGGTAAACAACTTTCTCTGGAAAGTTATTAACATCTCTAAATATTACAGATACTCTGAAAAGGAAGGGCAAAGGATTATACAAGGATTACATTACACATAAAGGATATAATTACACAACTAAACAATGGAGCTAGACAAATTCCTTGCACTAATGAGAAAAGGGATAACACAGTTCATGTAGCTCACAATTCGTTTACAAATACTGTGCATGAAACCAACGAATATTATAGCAAACGTTTGTTCACACTTTCTGATCAATTTATCGGATAACATATCCGGAGGAGTAAATAATTTTCTCGCTCTACGGTTGTGTGGAAGGGAATAACAATGCTGTTTCTCACAGCATTTGTACCTTTTGGAGCTGATGTAAAACTGGTAAATTAACGTATAAAACTGCCTGAATTAATTATAAGCCGCTTCGGCGAATTATGCTGCTGGTCGTTCTTAAAATTAACTGTCACAATTTACGACGTCGTTTAGTGGAAACGTGACACTGTGTAAGCATTCCGTGGATCGCAGCCAAGTGGGATATGGATGGTGCTGTGGACTCTACAACACTAAACTTTTATTTTGTGCTTTGTGAAACATTAATGGTGCACAAGTGCTACATAGCGATTAATAAATTGCATTTATGTGAGTACAGTTTTTACGAATTCATTAAGATGATGCAATTGTTTAATCGCCTACTACAGGTTACAGTACTTACGTGTTCCCTAAATTATCACTAAGTGCGCTGAAACTTTTTGACGATGTAACTATGTGATCATAATATTCAGACAACCTACATAACATAGGTTTTTCATATTAGGTCCATTGTGTTACCACCTACTGCCGAGTACTAGACATCAGTAAGAGACATCGTAAGAGAACAGAATGGGGCGCACCGCTGAAGTGAAGAACTACAAACGTGCTTAGGTGACTCTGTGTCAGAAGTCTGTACGAGAGATCCACACTCCTAAAAATTCCTAGGCCCACTGTTTCTGATGTGATAGTGAAGTGGTAAGGTTTCTGGTTCTGCTCGCTTTATTTCTTTGTTATTCGGGCCTGCATCAAACAATGGTAGATGGACTGTGGTTTCTATACTGCCTGGCACCGGCAGTCGGCAAACTTCAATTACACTTACAATGGCGGCAAGAATGTCTTGCTGACAGGGAATAGAAATCCTTGTTTTGACATGTGAAACTATCATACCTGACAGCCAGTTGATTCTACATGATCCTGTGATGTTATTATGTCATTTCTTTCAAATCCATGTTGAAAGTTACTAATAAAATGAATATTATTTATATTTCTTTGTGTGTTTGTGTGTGTATGTGTGTGTGTGTGTGTGTGTGTGTGTGTGTGTGTGAGAGAGAGAGAGAGAGAGAGAGAGAGAGAGAGATGTTAGTGTGTGTGATGTAATGATTTAAAACTGAGTTATTGTGTATCTGAACTTATATGGAACAAATTGCTTGGTGTGAGATTGTTCCTTATTATCAATACGGAATGACAAATAAAAATTACCATTAAAAAACTTATGATTCTAAAGATCATACTGAGGACAGTTTCTGAATTTAAATCCACCTAACTGAACACTGAATATTAAACCATCTAACTGAACACTTAATTTAAAGTCGACTTACTGAACACTGAATTTAAAGCCACCTAACTGAAGACTAAACACAGTGAACAGATTGTGAAAGAAGTTACAGACTCTTACCTCGAGAAGACAATAGCATGTAGGCTGACAACAGCATGTAGACACTCCTCGGAGTGTTTCACACGTGTCTCTCTTTCATAAATAATGCTGCAATCGTGATTAAATATAGCTACTGTTAATGTACTGTGTCGTTTGCTTCACCTTATTATCGCGGCATGTGCCAATCACACCGACGTGTTGTGTAAGTAAACCACAAGCCGAATTATAAGAGGCACCGATGACATGTCCTATATTCCCCTCACTTTTTGCAAAAGAAATCCCTTTCTTAGTTTCTGAAAAATAATTGTCAAAATGCCCCACGATATCGGACAAATCCCACATGCTGGCGACACTCAGTTTGTCGCCGATAGATCTGCACATTCGGATACCTGTTACAGTTCCATGAGCAGCTAGGCGCATGGACAGATAATCAGTTTACATGTGAGTCATTTAGTAGCTTATTCTTTTCATTCTCCATTCTAAATGACTCACATGTAAACTGATTATCTGTGCATGCGCCTAGCTGCTCATGGAACTGTAACAGGTATCCGAATGTGCAGATCTATCGGCGACAAACTGACAGTGTCGCCAGCCTATGGATTTGTCCGATATCGTGGGGCATTTTGACAAATATTTTTCAGAAACGAACAAAGGGATTTCTTTTGAAAAAAGTGAGAGGAATATAGGAGATGTCTTCGGTGCCTCTTTTCTTTTAACTCGTCTTGTGGTTTACTTACACAACACGTATGTGTGACTGGCACATACCGCGATCATAAGGTGAAACAAAAGACACATCAGTCCGCAATCCCATTGTTCATTAACAGTAGCTATATTTATTCACGAATGCACCATTATTTATGAATGAGAGACACGTGTGAAACATTGTCGAATCCCCGGATAAACAATGCATCACTGAATGTAAGTTATACCCAGTCTAAAATTACTTTATGGGAGACGTTCAGTGTGCCGAGTGGTCGGGGAATTTTTCAGATGAATTAGATCCGCAATCTACAACTTCCGTCCCTCATTGGCTGGCTACCTGCAGTCGCTGAGCAACGAAACGACGCTACTGAGCTGCCAATACCAATGACTCAAAGTAACAGTGTGCCTCCCCCCCCCCCCTCCCCAACACCACCACCACAGAATAAGGAGTATACAGAAAGGAAACTCCCGCTGCAGTCTGTCGTCCAAAATTTAGTGCGCATGCGCGGAATCAGCCATCTTGAAAAGCAGTAAAACTGTGATCACTCCCTACTCTGTGGCGTGGTATTGCGCAGTCTTTATTTGTTAATTCTGTATTTTAACCGCCTGAATCGCATAAAAGTAAACAAGTATTTGGTACAGTGAAAAGAAAGTACTGTGTGTCAGTAGTAGGGGCTGTTCCGTTTTTATTATGAGCATCACTAAAGGAAAGGCGGCCGATGGTGTTCAGCACCTAAGATGCTGAGCTGTAAGTGAACGTCGCTGTATGTGTAGTGAAAGTTATGTTATCAGTTTCCAATGAGAGCAATGTGTGCATAATTATTAAAAGTAGCCTTGCTTCTTCTCTTGACGATAACTCTCGCTGTTGCTGTTGCTGCAGCAGTTCAACAGCATCGAAATTTTGAAGTACACTTATATTTTACAAGTTTAACGTTGCAGGGAATAATATAAAATGAATGACAACGAATAGTGCGTAACTACGCAGGTAAAATTTTACTTACGGCATTGGAGGCGTAGTGTGCTAATGTTGGCAACGAATGCTCTTCGGATACTCAAGGGGATTAAGGAATAATTATTTTATGCTGTTCCTGCTCTGTGGTTGACAGATTCTTTTATAGCCCCTTCTCCGATCAGTAAATTAATGATACTCCTAAAGCAAGTACAACTTTTATATATGCCCAGACGTCATTAGTTCTGTGTAATCACGTTGTATTGGTATGTGTGACTCAATATTATGTGCGAATTTATTGGTGTCAAATAAAACCTGACAGTTGTAAAGTCACTTTCTTGCTTATAACTAATTTCCCAAACATAACTCCGCGTTATTTGGGATTTTTCTAGAGATAAGCACCAAATAAAACGATCATCGATTCCACTGTACATTTTCGTAGTTGTATTAAAATTTAGGCCCTTTTTTTTTTTTTTTTTTTTTTTTGGGATTACAATTAGGTGCAAGAAAATGGCGCAAAATAGATGAAAGCCGTTTCCTTTCGTAAAAGTCGGTGAGATTAGCTGCAGTTCGTAAAAAGTCCATTTCCAGCCAAAGTACTAAGTGGCTATAGTTCGGCGTTTACTGCTTTTCAATATGGCGTGGAGCGCAACGCTCGGTAACATACAGATCAAAGGCGCCGCCCCCAGCTTTCCCTTCTGTATGCTCCCTATTCTGTGCCACCACTTCGCTTCCCACAGCGAAGCGCCAGCAAAGAGCAACAATAGACGTTAAGCAAACGACAACTTTTTTTTGTAAGCACGCAACTGTCAGTGGTGTGGGCAGTTGGCGATGAAGTTGTAACGTATCTCATTGTTGTTCTATTCTAGTATAAAGTTGTGTCAAAATTTCTAAACATTCGGAGAAGAACTTTTGGAGGTTTGCCGCTTCTGTCAATACCTCGAAAATGACGCACGGAAGTCGTACGAGGGTCGCGCCGCCTCTTTCGTAGATATAAGACTTTGAACACAACGCTGAAATGGCTGTATGTTAGTCGGAATAAGAGGCGATAGGGGAGTGAGAGGAAAAGAGGTTTTGTTTTTCGCTATTAGATTGATGAAGAAGAGGAACGAGGTATCTGACAGACTTCTGGGATATGTGGAGGAACAGCAGAAGAGCCGCCAGCACGCGGACCTCGGGTTGAACACTCGGTCAGCTGGAAAAGAGAGGGGCAGGGATGCCGGGCGCGGACCGCCGATAGAGCGGATGGCGATAAAAACGCGGCGAGGACTCCCATCAGTCAGTTCATCAGCGCAACTGATGGTGGCAACGTGGTCGTTTGACGAAATATCGTGCCAGTTGGACACTGAAACCCGGCAGATTACCCGCGAATTATTTAAATATGAAGTACGCCGGGAGAATTTGAAAAATCACAAAATATAGGGTAATATTTAATGAGGATTTTCACTGTGTGAGAGTCCGTGTTGTTAATTTTAGTAAGAGAGTGTACCACAATTATTACGGTAATATGCACTTACGTACGCTCGACTCAGGGTGAGTCATGTTCAAATGATTTTTTGACTTCAGTGACATATTGCACTGATAATTTTTTATTTTTTTTTATTTTTTTTTAGTTAACGGAAAATTATTTTGAAACGATTCCATTCGCTTAAAAGCGTATTGATCATTAAAGTGTGATAGCAGTGTGATGGAGAATGGTTTACTGAGGCTATTCCATCCACTATTATTTTGCTAAATGAATTCATCAAATTATCATCATTATCACTTAAGAGTGATTATACCTCTTGGCGTTCAGTCTAGAGTGTAGAACCTCTTACAAAATTCTTCCACTATCCTCTACTAAGCTGATATTCGTGCAAAATTCATGTTACTGTCAACTCGTACTGAAAGCCGCGTTAATATTAGTTTTACCGAAATTTCTCTCTATTTTGTCTGAGACGAGACCGTTATATTTCGTACTGGTTTTATGCTGGGTGCGATCTGCCTTTACGTAAAATTTATGTTACTGCCAAAATCGCGTATTCAGACCTTTACTTGCTTTTACCGCTTTCGGCGGATCTTGCAGAACTAAAACCATCGCAAAGGATAGGATCAATAAAAGCACCTGCGTCGCTAACGTACAGCATCCGCTAAAAATCGTAATGTGTAAACAATGTAAGTACTGCTTACATACCTGTCCAAGTGATGGTCCAACTATTCTGCATAAGTCTCTAGATCGTGTTGCGGGTTTGTTAGTTAGGTAAAAAATTGTCAGACGGTAAAAGTACACAGAATACGCATGTCTATAGTGAGAGATTTTGTGGGGGCAATACTGTGTACATTTTATCATCTGACAAACAGTTTTTACCTAACTGTCAAACCCCCACACGACCTACAGACAGAAGTATGCAGAATAGTTGGGTAATTACTTTTCGACAGGTATAAAGCAGCACTTCAGAATGTTTACAGATTGAGATTTTTAACGGTTGCTGTACGTTAGCGACGCAGGTGCATTTATTGAGCCTCTTCTTTCTGATTGGTTTAGTTCTAATCATGGCGGCAAAATCCGCGGAAATCGGTAAAACCAAGTAAAGATATGAATATGCGATCTTGAAAGTAACATTAAATTAACATAGGAAACATCGCACCCTACAATATGTGTAATTTGTTAATATTCATGCCTCGTGTAATGTTAGGTTTCAAGAATCCAAGTACTTTCTCCTTGGTCTACCTCGAAACCTCCTACTCTTTACTGCCTAACTTATTAGTCTCATAGGTAACCTTGCTTCTCCTGTGCGTGTAGCATGACCCCACCATCTACCACTGTTCGTTCTGCTTCATCCTCGGTGTTCTTTCCGAGATTTTCTTCCACATCCTCATATAAACACCCTTCTGCCATTGTTACCATCTTCTATTACCTGCAATCAAAATTGCTAATTTAATATCTGAAACCTCAATCTTATTCATAAGGTAGCCTGTATCAACCCAGATGTCAATCCCAAACAACAAAACCGGTCAAAATATTGAGCGTTGTACTGAAAATTTAGTTTTTTTCTTTTCTTTTTTTTTGGAATGATTAATGCTGCATCAGTCACTATTTATAAATATTTTTATTGGCACGACGCGTTTCGGCAGCATGCTGCCATCATCGGGTGCATTTTTACAGTTACTGGTTACATTCATGATGTATTGTGTTTTGTGTTGTGGATGCCAGCGAGGTTATGTTTGTACAGTTTTAACCTGTTAGGAAGATATAGCTATTTTTACAATTATTTTTCATCATTATAGTTTTTGGATTATTGTGGTGTTGTATTTACTTACAGTTTTGCTAATCTTGATAAACTTGTTGTCTGGCACACACAACACAAGCACATAGTTACATATACACTTATAACACATGTGGACATTTTGTATTTGAAGGTTACTGTACAAAGATCCTTAAAAGCTAAGATAAACTACTTACATCAGTATATAGTGAATATGCATGAGTTTAAACATTTGTAAGTTGCTACATTTTGAAGAATTGCTCAGTGTTACATTATTAATTTTATATTTTACTTTTATTAATTTTATATTTTAATGAAAAATGCATTCAATACTGGAGAAATTTTTGAAGAAATTAGTATTGTTGCTTTCCAGTTTATCATTAAGTAGAAGTTCACCATGTATTTTCTCATGGATGAAGATTTCTAGTTCTTCATAGAGGTCCATTATGTGTCCCTTGTCCATTTTTTGCAGTATATGAAGATCACTCTTGATATTCTGGAATGGATGTCCTGTGTTCTTTATATGGGTAGCTACTGCTGATTATACACAAAACACAATACATCAAGAATGTAACCAGTAACTGTAAAAATGCACCCGATGATGGCAGCATGCTGCCGAAACGCGTCGTGCCAATAAAAATATTTATAAATAGTGACTGATGCAGCATTAATCATTCCAAAAAAAGCTTATAATACAGTCGCAGGCCTCAAAAAGAAATCCAAATAACATGGATAAATTTATGAAAATTTAGTGTTGTACTGAAGTCCATCTTGTACCAGATAGCAGATTGTAGCTGAGCGTTCGCTGCATTAGCTTTGGTATACCTTACAAAAGAAAATAAAGGCCAGGCCTATTAGATAAGATCCCTTACACAAGATTGGACAATACGAGTAGCACAATGCCTCCTCTAGGGGCCACAACGCACTTCTCCTTCCTTTCTTCGGCAAACAATACTCGGCAGACGATTCTCGCACGCGCCTCCACAAGCTACCGTGTCCTCGCCCTGTTTTACGCGTGTGAAGAACATTCTCCTCAGCGCTCCGGGGCTTAACGACCGACCAAACAAGTGCTCCGCAACATCGTAATTTATGAGCCATTCCTAAGGCCGCGTAGCTGCAGACACTGCGAACGGCTGCCTAATTTACATTACGGCAACAATTTAAGTACGGAAGTTGTATCCGGGAAGATTCATGGCGGAAGCCCCTGCCGGCTTAGAGCAGCATTAAGTGTTTAGGTCTTGGAGGCGAGATGCAGTTAACTGCCTGCCTATGTCGGTACAGAGTAGGCCCAAACTTTGCCCCGCGGATAAGTAGTCGCAACTGCTCCCGATTCACAGAGATTAGTAATCCATTCGCTAAGATTTTCAAGTTTCAGCTCTGCTTTAGACGCATGTCTAAGTAGTCTCTTTACGTTCATCGACATACTGCTATGACGTATCTCCATCTCCAGAGTATACTGGCATTACAAATAAACGTGGTCACACGAAAGAGTTTTGCTGAGTAACGTTTCGAAGTTAAGATAGCTATAATAGTCAATTTCTAGATACTGAAAAGTACATTTCGTATCTGACATTATCACTGTTATTATTCGCTTGCTACAGTGGCAGTAGCAGAAGTTTTTTGACTGTTATTGCTAGAATATGTATTTATATCCTCATTACCTGAATTCAATACGTGTAAATTACATTTTAGTACTTTATTAATAGTCTTTATATTAAGTGTTACATAACAGGCAACTGAGGTGTAAAAGGAAGTACCGTCTGTGTAATACCCTGGTCCGAGAAAATGAGAGCTTGATGGTCCTAATCTGATCACGTTAAATAAATAATTTCTAACTCATATATAATTTAATAGCCAATAGCTCTTGTGGTGCTTCCGTTGCACTCTGTAAATAAGATTATGCTTGTCTTTGGGCTGAAATATATGCTCACTAGCATCAACTGCAATCATAATTTCTTTGTTACAAGAATACAATTATGTACAAAGAAGATTACATTGCAAAACTAGAAGAATTTATTGAAACTCACAACATTAAACTAGCAAATAATAAAATTCTTCTTTCTTATAAAAAAGAAATTGAGGATGCAATTAATCCTAGTATGCATATACTTCAGCCAAAAGACAAAGATAAT
Source organism: Locusta migratoria (assembly GCA_026315105.1). Taxonomy (NCBI): domain Eukaryota; kingdom Metazoa; phylum Arthropoda; class Insecta; order Orthoptera; family Acrididae; genus Locusta; species Locusta migratoria. Next base: position 44,462,611 of record CM048748.1, read on the forward strand.
CTTATTTCCGGAGTGCTGAGGAAGCAGTGCTGCTATGGCAGAATATTTAAACCCAGCTTTCCGAAATTCCTTTACCCGAGAACACGAAACAAATACTCCATACTTCGAATCAGGCACAGTTACCATCATGCGTAATTTAGAGGAAGATATCCATGACCATTAAAGCAACTTAAATTAGTTAACAAAATAAACTCTTCCGGGTGAGACTGTATGTCATTTATATTCCTCTCAGAATATGCTGATGCAATAGATCCTTACCCATTTGTCAAATACAACTAGAGAATTGTACAGGTCAGTTCAATAATGAATGAAAGCAACAGCAGTAATCAGCAGGCCTGTATCATAACAGGATTGTATAATGTACCCTTTTATCAAACATCATGAATTTCCTTGTAGAGAACGATCTACTGACACATTCTCAACACGGATGTAGAAAGTACCGTTTTTATTCGCATGAACTGATGGGTGCTCCTAAAGTGATTCCCTATATATAGATTTCAGGAAGGCAGTTAAAAGCGATTCCCTATATATAGATTTCCGGATGGCAGTTAACAGTTTACCTCAAAGGGCGTCTTCTAAACAAATGGCGCCTTTACGGAAAATCGCCAAAGTTGTGTGATTGGATTAATGGTGTCCTATGAGAAAGGAAACAGTACGTAGTAATTGACGGATAGTCATATCTGGCGTTACCGAGGGAAGGCTCTGAGATGCCCTACCGTTCCTTTATAAACGTTTTATGATACAATCTGAGCAGCAGTCTTAGAGTGTTCGAAGATTATGCTGTCAATTGATCGGTTACATCAAATGCAATGTAAAATTTTCAAATGTTTGTTACGCTTACAAACTTACAAACTACCTATGAACTATCCTATACTAAATACGACACAAACATCCATGCCCGAGGGGGGATTCGAACCCCCGACCGTAGCGGCCGTGCAGACCGTGACTGGCGCGCAGCAGACAGCTCGACCACTGCGGCCGGGATGCAATTTCAAATTCATTTATTTGCATGATGCAAAAATTGGAAATTGCTATAAATAATGATGAATTTGAAGTCATCCGTAAGAGCACTAAATGAAATTCATTAAACTTAGTTTACATGTTCAAACAGTGCACTCTACAGGCTGTAAATTCAATTAAATAGTCATGTCAATCGGAACGAACCAAGAAATTATCGTATGGAACCAAAGGTTATGTTTCATTTGCGTAACACGTAGAATACGCAACGTGCTATTAAAACACTGCTTACTCTACAAATTAGCTATGTAGTAATACGGCTGCATATTTTTAGATATCCCACATGTGGCACTGACTGAAGATATATAAAAGGGCAGCTCGTATTATGTCGTTATAGGGGAGAGAGTGTCACGGAGATGATGCCCAAGTTCGGGTGGAAATCATTAAAAGAAGGGCACTTTTCGTTGCGGCAAGATCTATTTGAGAAATTTATCCAACAACTTTATACACCGAAAGTTAACGAATTTTTTAGTGACCACATACATAGGTAGACATGCTCATCATTATAAAATAATAGAAATCATATCGGCAGCGAAAATATTTAGGTGTTTCTTTTTCCCGCGCCTTATTAGAGAAAGGAACGGTAGAGCAATACCCTCTTCCATGCACTTAAACGTGATTGTCAGAGTTTGTATGTAAAGTTATATGTAGATTGGTGGTGGTTGAAGGGAAGCCGTTTTAATCAGTGACGCATATCTCGGGAAACGGGGATTTAGGGACCGAGTCGGTCTAGAAGAGTCTTGTTCTTACTAAGCAGATCAAATCAGTATGAAGGGCGTTTTTAAAATGTGGTCCAGGCTTTCTTTCAACATTCCTACAATCGAATCTTCTGAGTCAGGGGGTCAGTAAAAGAAGCAATTATAGATTTAGTCACTTATCAGGTATACCATCTACCCTTACTAGCCACATCAACAATATACTTCAATTTCGCTAAAGGATAAACCTTTTGGGAGAGTAATAAATACTTCACTGCCTATTTTATTCAATCAATCCTTTCTTAACAATATTTCCCTTTCTAAAACTTTTTGCTGGACTTATTACTGACTTTAGCCAGCTTGTGTTAAATATAATTATTTGTGCTTCAGTACTTTCTATTAGCGCTTGGATCTCTAGTACTTTCCCCACGCAGTTACGGAAATTTACGTTAGACCAGTGTATGTTCTATCAATGGTAGTATCATATGTGACCTGTTCTCTTTGAAACTGAAAATCTTCTTGTATGTTTTCGAGTCCCTGTAACCTATTTACAAATTATCTAAGTAAAAGGGGTATACAGCAGAATTTTTTCCTCAGTATAAAATTTTCTACTAAAATGATATGTACATATACCACTTATAAACTTACATAGGAAATACTTTAGCTAATTTTTTTGAATATACTCTACACCGGATGAAAACGTTAAAACTCTTACGTGCATTACTTCAAGCTAAAATAAATTCGGTATTGTTTATATAGATGGATTTGGTTTGCTGTGTTATCAAGGTTAAATCACGTGATTGTATTGCTAACACTGTCAAAAACAATATCGTATCGTTTCATAGTATAAACACACGTTGTAAGTCGAAGTGATATCTTTTTCAATGGAAAGTGACTAATCTGTTAAAATGTAAGTACGATGCAAAAACAAAATGTTTTTATGGAACGTGGGTTCATGGTAATAGATTTTCGAATAAGGGAAAACAGAACACAACCTTTGCCGCCCTGGAACTAATTCATTTTTCAGTTGCCGCAATACCCAGTACTCGAACAGTTCATGCAGCCATAAATATTCCATCCCTGGCAAATCATGAATTACTGAAGAAGTGTCTGCACGGTCAGACCCAAAACATAGTTAAAACTAGTAGCGCCGAGATGGGGCCCCTCCGCCATAGCTACTTCTCCCACCACACCTACCTGCTACACATTGCGTGCTGCAAACTTAACAACGTGAAAGTCACTGAGATTCCCAGAGGTGCCTTACACAGAAAGCTTCCTAGAATGTCCGAGAGAGCTACAACACCAAGAAGAATCGTTTCTCGGCTTTTGGCAAGATCAATGTATAATATTTTTCCCCTTTTTTGTAATATAAGACGTCCCAGTGTCACGGTTATACACCTGAGTTGAAATGTTTTAAATGCAATCACGTCTCTGTTATTAAAACTCTCCAATACAGCAACTTTTTTAACAGTTTGACCATTAAAAAAATTCTTTTTTGGTATCAAATATTAAATGTAACAATTGTTCTACTCGTTCCAGAAATGAAGATATTACCATTTTCTCCCACGCCTGCAGAGGAAATGGGCGGAGCCGCTGAATGCATCTAACAGTCTCTCTTGGCTTCTTGGCGAGCTACTTTGCATTTACTCGTCCTGTAGTTGAATATTTTTCTATGTAGTACATACAGTCAGTGTCCAAGGGTTCACTACATTGCTTTCTGTGACTAATAAAGCGCTAAGAGCGCCGAACATTGTCTCATTCTTCTTGTTTATTTCGAATTACTTCACTCAAAAAAAAATGTTCAAATGTTTGTTAAGCTTATGGGACTTAACTACGGGGTCATCAGTCCCTAAACTTACAAACTACTTATGAACTACTTACGAACTAGGACGGCACAAATATCCATGCCCGAGGGGGGATTCGAACCCCCGACCGTAGTGGCCGTGCTGACCGTGACTGAAGCGCCTCAGTCACCTCGGCCACCGCGGCCGGCAATTACTTCACTGTTGCTCCTGTTGTTAGTAATATTATACTTTGCGTGTAAGCTCAGTGATATACGATCAATAGGAAGGAGGGGCAGGCTCAATGATGAGGTGACTGAATATAAACAGAGATACTATGGGCATGAAATAAGGCAAAAACTACTAATGCTAGTGACATGCAATAAGCGATGTTGGCATTGTTCATTCATACTACCTCTTTCAATGAATGTCCTCACCCGAACTTGTGCCCAAAAGACTCCTGGTTTAAATATAATGCCAAGAAAGACTATGATCAGAAGCATGGTTTGCCAGCAGCTGTGATAAACGCCATAAAATAATTTTCTCATGACAGTATGCACTTTGTCATTTATGATGCAACAGTAACCTACAACCAAGGGAATGGTCTGAAGTATTCTAGGTATTAGGATTTCCAAGTGGGGTGAACACTGTTTAAGCACTAAGAAATATTGACAGACAAAGGATAGGAGGAGCAGAAGGATGAGAAAGGGGTATTATATGTGATGGAAAAACAGGTCAGGAGAGAAGACGAAGCTTTTAGATGATGAAGGCCCTAATAATCCATCCTATAGTGCAGGAATGTACTGAGAAACTTTGACAGCCATTTCCCGTAAATTAGATTTTTGGGAATATAAGGAACATTATCTCAAAAGCGCTCAAACCAGGGAAATATTATCTTTTTTCACTCGCGCTAAAATTAAAAATTGACGATTTGTGTAATGAATATGAGAGTTAGACTGTAAACTACGCCAACAAAAAAAAAGTACCAGGGTGTTTCTAAGATGTAACCGACGCTTAGTTCAGCTTTGGACTCTTACTTGTCGGGACACATCGTCTCGAGTGTATTATCGGTGGCCTTCGTGAGGCCTAGGCAAGCGTCGCGCTCAATTTTCACGACTGTAAATCTTGCCAGGAAAAAAAAGAAAAAAAAATAATCGTTCGGGTAACCTCCACGTAACCTTCAGTAACAATGAGCAAGTGGTTTTGAATTCCAGCCAGAAGCACGGCCCACAAACTGTTTAAAGTGCCGCGCGAGTCTTGCCTAGCGTGTAACGAAGGCCACCGTGTCATATGTTTCCTGCTGTTACCAACTTCAGTGATCCACTAACTTTACTACTACAGTAGGGCAGCAAATACAAATTAACGTAATCTTTATATATTTAGCTTCGATTTCGTGTCTCTAACCTAATTGTTTCGCAAAACCTTAGGCTTTAAATTGACGTTATTATTCATATTTTGCAACTGGGGCAATGACGCAACGGTGGGGGATTCAGGCAAAATAAAGTGTAATACAGATACATATATTTTGTGAAATGGGCACTTCTAGAATGTGAAGAATGTAGAAGTTTTGAAGTGCCAAAAACTGTATTTCTGACTTTTGCGGTCTCTTAATAAAATATACTTTTATTCTAATTTTACATCGACAAATACTTGAAGCCTTCTAAATAATACAGTAGAGTGATTAGTATAAATTAGAACAGTTGTAATACTTAATTATTACTACTCATTCTCCATGTAGGTTTATCCTTGATTTTCAAATGTATGGCGTCATTACCTGGAAACCTAGGGTACTGGCGTCACTGCTTATACTTTCACAATATATTTTTAACAGTAAAACTTTACAAAATACGTGGCTGAAAAAAATACAATAAAGTGGTATTAGCAGGTGAAGCTGTAGTATTATTCTGTACGAAAAAGACACACTTTTATAAGGTAAAAGAACTGGTTTCCGTTAAGGTGGCACCATTTGCCTTGTCTCCCCTTTATGTTATTTCTCTGAAGGCTTTCGATTTTTTACGATTGCTGACAACTTATGACTTGAGCCAAATATGATACCGCGGAAGGTATTTCTAATTTACTAATCCCTATAGCGATTACTTTTGTTCTGAAAATTGGGCTTATTCTGTTCAAATAATTTCGGGAATATCGTTGGGCAATGTCTTCCACAGCCAGTATTTCGGATGGTGAACGCCCGACATTTTCAAGGTATGACATAGGAGACTGCTCTACATGCCTACAATCTTTTTCAATAACGCTTCATTCTTTTATTAACTACTCCACCAAACTGAAATTTAATATGCAATCAAATTTGATCATTGAGATCATTGTTTCTTGTGATAGTGTTGCATAAGACAAGCGTTATTAATTTTATAAGTGTTAATGGAACAGATCAGTGTTGACATTTTTGACATTAATTTATCTATTTAACGAAAGTAGAAAGTAGTTTTTTCGTAAGATCAGTGAAGTTCAAAGATATTTTCTCAGTGTACACAAAAGTTCACACTATTAGGTCACTTAATGCTATTAACTGTTGAATTGTTTTGTCTGATGAGGTAGACAAGTAGTTAGATCACGTAATGAGAAAAGAAATATTTGCAGTGTGTGATATTCTGGAAACGTTACCAGATTCTAAGTAAGTTTTTATATCATTGAATCATATGGTAATTGTTGTATTGATAGGCATATTATCAAATGCAGTGATTTTGGTATCCCATTAATCCTTAATGTGTTCATTTGAAATTATAATTATTTGACAAAAGTATTTCAGTAGTAACTTACTGGTTTGTTGGCCCTCGCAGTCGAATTTTGCATGTAAAGTCTGGCAAATAGTGTGATAATGATAATGTTTGTACAGTGTATGGGACTTAACTACGGGGTCATCAGTCCCTAAACTTACTTATGTACTAGCTAATACTAAGGTCGGCACAAATATCCATGCCCGAGGGGAGATTCGAAGCCCAGACCATGGTGGCCGTGCAGACCGTGACTGGCGCACCGCAGACCGCTTGGCCACCGCGGCCGACGGAAAATAGTGTATGGTACACGCTAGCAACTCTGAACATTTCATTTGCTCAGATTGTTTCTCAGATACGCGAGTAATATGTAGACAAATTAAGAGTTAATTACAGTTGATTTATTAACTACTGTACAATTTCAAGTGTTATCCGTTGCGCATAAAACAAAACCATATACATGTAAAATTACTGCATTCCATATCAGTTGTAATTTATTCTAACAGGGCAGAGGAAGGTACTGCGTCTCATTGCTTAGTCAAGTTATTTTGTAGCCAAAGCCACAACAGAAAATTTATTTGTGAATTTTATCGGGCACTGTTACTTAACACAGTGACACGATTGTTCTGACACACACATTAGTTTGCAATTACCATCGAAACACACGCCTCTTTTATTATGACAATTTTTACACGTTAATTATATCAACTAATATTGTATTGCAAAACTGATGCCTCAGCCAACTCTCATGTTAAACGTAGCTTCTTGTAAAATTTTTTCCCAATACTGTAATCTGTACAACAGCCTAGTTGTAATTGCGGCTACTGGATGGAACAGATGGAACCACAGAGGTAACGTCTGCTTAATATATATAGAAATAAATCCAGTAAACTGCTTATCTTAGGTCATATTTTATTGTGCAATAGATCTATTTCAGCATTGCGCCATTTTCAAGTTCATTATGTTCTGATGTAATGTACATAATCATCTGGTGAGGTCGCTGTCGTAAGAAAAGCGTCGAAAAATCTCATTTATTTAGACGTTACCACCATGATGTGAACGTTTTTAAATTCGTTCACTATTTAACTGAAGATTAAGACTTCGTATTTTTCTACGATATTTAACGTCACAGCAATTTGACAGCGCACCTAAGATGATATGTTATCATTGTTAGATGCGCTGTAAAATTGCTGTCACATTAAATACCGTAAAAAATACGAAATGTTAATCTTCAGTTGAACAGTGAACGAATTTAAAAACGTTCACATCACGGTGGAAACGTCTAAATAAATGAGATTTTTCGACGTTTTTCTTACGACAGCGACCGCATATATATATATATATATATATATATATATATATATATATATATATATATATATATATATATATAATGTGTCTTGTAAGTACTGCTTCAATGCTCTACATCAAATTAGAACTCACATTCTCCTTTTATAAAAGCTGACTGTTTTATAAATTTTGCAATCTCATGTTATAGGTATAATTTATATTTTCTGGTGAAGGCAATCATAGTTATTGCGAAAACCAGGTTAAATAATTTTATCTTCGCGACTAAGGGCTGCATTTTTATCCTTTGCTTTTTCTGTGGGTTAAAAAGCCTCTATATGTTAAAATATCCATCATCTGCAAATGGAGTAAGACGGGAAATGATCTCGAGGCAGGCGCTATGCTCCGATGCGCGAGGCCGTTCCCCGTAGGAGGCTCGAATCCTCCCTCAGGCATGAGTGTTTGTGTTGTCTTCAGTATAAGGTAGTTTATAAGTACCGTAAACCATCGCAACTTTGTGACAGGTGGTGAAACATTCTGACACCTACTTGGCGCACGATATATTTAAACCGTGGGCATTTCATGGTATTTAGAGCTTCCATTCGGTCTGGCCTACGTGCCTGATCAGTGCTACAATCTCCTGGAGCAACTAGAAACAACCTGAGTATACTCTACAATGGTATGGAAAACTCATTGATTGCCGCCGCTTAAGACTTAAAGACTGTTCTGCGGAAACTTTGAATAGCTGACAGTGGGATAAGCAGACCAGTGTAGTGGACGTGAGTTTGAAGTATTGTATGTTGAGGCACCCTGTGTTAAAAATCATAGTTGTGCATATTTTAATACGTTTCTCATTGATATATTTTTAATGTGAGGAAACAGGGTACAACATTGTGACACAATGGCGCTGTCACAAAGTTGTCCTGTAATACTACAAATCACACTTATTTTCACATTTAGCTATATTTCTGGTTTTCGTCCAAGATTTAGATCATAAAATGGCTCCAAATTAAAAAATAAATAAATAAATAAATAAAAAATAAAAAAAATAAAAAAAAGGGTCGGCTGACGTCCGTCAAGAATATAATGAACTGTTGTAAAAGAACGTAAGAGACAGCTTCATAGAGCACCTAACTAAAAAAATAAACTGAAATGACAGAAAGAAAGCAGATATTAAGAAGAAAACCAGTCAATTTCATCACTGAAAAGACCGTTTCCGGCCTTGATCTGCAAAGCTCATCAGCAGAGTGTGCTACTACACACTTTTCAAACGGTTTGAACCAACCCTCAGCTGACACAAGTATGAATTCAGAAAAGAAGGCAGCTCACCGCTTCAATTGCAGCTCCAGCGAAAGTAATGAAGACAGTGTAATTTATGCTCCATCAGATTAAAGTTTGTCTGAATGTCTGGACTCTGACGCTGATGTCGCAGAGGAAATTGAGGATTTCAAGAAAGAAGACAGTGGGGATCCATGTGGTGGTGATTATAATAACCAAAATCAGGAGTGATGGCACACTTGTTAAAGAGTGACTAGGAAAAACTAGAGATGGCCGACAGTAAAAGATGAAATTTGGTACAAAAATGAGGAAATTGTTTGTAATATAAATGCTCCAAAGCAAAGAGGAAAAACGAAATATTTGCGATAATCCTGAAATGGCTAAGTTTTGAGTTTTGTAGCTGTTTTATTTAGAATGTTGCTACTCAGGTGTTGCGTCATAATGTTAATATTAATTTCTTAATAAAGATTCTTCATCACTCAACATACTGTCTAATTTCCTTTGTATGCTATTATCTGTCCTAAAGAAGGCCCCTTCAATCACAGCTTGTAACATTTCTGGCTTAAAGCCATCATATTAAGTTCGAAGTATTGCTTCAGTACAAACGGTTAGGACCAGTAGGCTATAGATGATAATCTGGGGAGAACCACAATAGGTCGGGTCCTCATGGGAAAGAGCACTGGCAAATCTCCCCGAATTCTAGGGAAGTCCCCGAGCGACAGGTACTGGACACCGATTGGCTGTAGCACTGGCGCCAAAACGCAATTATATTTTTTATTAATATTTAATAAACTAATAATATATTGAATGTCAAACTCAGTTCATAAAAACCCCTAAAAGCTAAGCTATGCCCTGCGTAGGTAAAACATGTTAATAATTGCTAATTCTATAAACAAAACAATTTCAGACGGACGATGCACGGCAGCCATATTTGCGCGCCAAATTGCGAAATGAAGGTAGTCTTGCATCGAGCCGCCACAGTTCAGTTCAGAACAGGCACTCGGAAAAGTCACAAGTGACTTCAGTACGCGCACTGGGTGAAGTAATATCCATACGTAGTCGTTGATAATACATTGTTTAATCATCTTAAAGCAAGGGAAATGACTTTATACTTAATTTCATATAAAACAATCTCTGTCAAGTGGATGTTATTATGCAGTTTACTGGTTTTCTGCTGATTGTAAATAAATCAGTTGGCATGCCGAATCCCGAGGATTTCAGTTTTATTCAGTAACTAGATGAGTTCCTACCAACAGTTTAGCAATTTCAGCCTCGTTCAAGAACTCCGACCTGCGTGCTATGATCTGCGTGGGGACATCTATAGAAGACGTCAGGTTGGTGAACTTTTAAAGTTTCTACTCTTCACACAGTGCAGTGGGGAGTAACTACAACCCTCGCGTACACTGTCATTGCGATGCAAACGCAGACTGGTGTGCGTCATCCATGGCAACATGGAGGAGCAAAGGAAATGATAAAGGACCGGTTAACATACCCCCTGTATACATTATTTCCGTTGTCAGCTTTGTAACAGGTCCTAATTATATGGGCTGAATAAGTAGAAATACAACTGCCTCAAAGCTGTACTACAAATGTGAGCGCTTGAAATGATTTTTATTTAAAAAAGCAAGAAAAGAGTCACAAAGTTGCTATGGATTATAGTAGATGATCTCGAGGCTCCGGTTTCGTAACGGCCTCGGTAGCTACCGCCTTCTGACGAAAGTGATTAACCCTTAAGCGGTCGCGCGGGGTGTTCAGAACACCGCAGTCATATTTGTCAATGGATTATTACATAGTAGATAGGAGTATATCGTTATGTTCTTTGTACCTTTCTAGGAGGTAATGTGAAAGTTTTGAGTAGCAATAGAATCTACAATGGAAGCGCAAGTTCCAAGAAAACACGCAACAATGTGCCTTGGGGTGTTGTCGGCGACTCTTTTAAGTTGCAGTGCTGAGAGAAAGCGCACAGTTGTGTTCCGTAGCATCTGCTTGTATTTTGTCGCTCTGTGCAGCTGAAACATCTATGGATCGTTATGAAAAGAACAATAAGGAGTGCAGAAGCTTCTGGGAGAGGTCTTAGACGAAAGGTTTGAAGGACGAGAAGGGGATGAGAAGAAAGCAAACAGCTGTGAGGTTCTCTCTCATCACAGTGACACGAAACGGAGGATGAAGACAACCTGGAAGTCGAACCGTAAGCAAGTGCTGCGGATAATGGAAGCAAGCGTCATTTTTTTAGTGGAAAGAATGTTACAAAATGGATGAAAAATTGTCCTTGTCGCAACGTAAGGACTAAAAATGTTGACCTTGTTATTCATCTTCCTGGTGTGAAAGCTATCGCAAAATCTGCGGAAACTGCTGTGAATTTTTTTTTCAATATTTGTAAATGACATAATGATTAAAATGACTAAATCGTGCATAAATATTGACATACAACACATTGCATCAAATTTCACAAGATAATGTGATGCCAAAGCAACAAGTGCGGATGAAATCAAGTGCCTTCTTGGTCTGTTCGTACTGGCTGGGCATTACCGGGCAGGACACCAAAATCTGGAAGACTTATGGGACACAAATGCTTTTGGAATTGCAATATTTAATGCAACAATGATTTTTCGGCGCTTTCGTTTCTGTTTCGTTGTTTGAGATTCGAGACAGATTACAGCGTAGAGAACTTGATCGCCTAGCTGCGTTCAGAGAAGTGTGTGAATTATTCTTGTCAAGCTGTGTCAGTAATTATTGTATGAGTTGACTGAAAAATGTTTAATTATATATATGTGTTATAACTCTATTAGAACATGCTGAATAAGAGAAAAAAAATTAAACAATATATTGTAAGAAAATGGGGATTATTGCATAAGTTTCAAGTAACCCAATTTAATAGTAAAGTAATCTATATCTATAAATGTGAATGTCTGTTCGGTGTACGTTAATCACGTCTGAACCACAAGACGTAAAGAGCTAAAAGTTTTTACAGTTACTAATGTCTATCCGGGGAAGGCTTTAGGCACGGTTTTATGGCTATCGGATAGCTATTTATCTATATATATATATATTAATGTGAATGTCTGTTCGGTGTACGCTTAACAGGTCCTAACGACAAGACGCAGAGACTTAAATATTTGTACAGTTACTAATTTATACCCGAGGAAGGTTTTAAGCACGTTTTTATAGCGATCTGATAGATATTTAGTAATTTCAAGAATATAATGTGAAATGCGTAACAATAATTACTCTTGGAAAATTATGTTTACTCTTTGAAAATGGTTTTAGTGGTTGCACTGTTGCCTGAGTGTTGATAATGATAAAAGGATGGAGTATATTGGGATGGAGATATCCGTCTATATAAAATTCTACGTGTGTATGTGTTAATATTTCGCTCTGCAGCGGAAACTACAGAACGCAAATGAATGGTCTGTGTGTAATTGTTGTCCGAAGTCTTCCGTTGTACACCATAGCAGCTACATGCAGATAGCTATAAGAGGGTAGAAGATATGGTAGTTGAATGTCGTCAAATTATTAAAAAAATCGGTTTGAAGACCAGCGATGACGTTTGCGACTCTATAGCAAGGAGGTTACATACAGTGAAACGTGATGCTACAGACCATATCTTTGGTCTATGCGTGCTACAATAACTTCAGCTCTTTCTATGTAACGATAAGCATACGAATAAGGAAATATAGGAATAAATGAATAAAGCAGTAAAAAAGAAATTGCTTTTAATACATCTATCTTTTCTTTTTTATCCTAAAAAAAAAAAAAAAAAAAAAAAAAAAAAAAAAAAAGTGGTGTATTCCATTCCATCGTTCAAAACCAGTCTCATAGCAGACTACTGAAAGATAGATTATCTATCATAATAAACCAACACGCGAGCGGAGGCGCGGGTTTAAGCTAGTATTACATAAAACGATAATGTACCAGAAGATAACATTGTAAATAGACATTTGTGAAGTAAACATATTCATATCAGTGATGCGCTGAACGACAATGTCATTATAGATAATTTTATTTGGGGTGTTAGCAACACCCCGCAGGACTATTAACATTACGCAAAGCCGCGCGATCGCATAAGGGTTAAAAGCTCCAGTGGCGAGGCGAAACATCTACATCTACATGGGATACTCTGCGAATCACATTTAAGTGCCAGGCAGAGGGTTCATCGAACCACAATTATACTATTTATCTCCCATTCCATTCTCGAATAGCGCGTGGGAAGAATGAACACCTGAATCTCTATGTTCGAGCTCTGATTTCTCGTATTTTATTCTGATGATCATTTCTACCTATGTAAGTGGGAGTCAACAATATATTTTCACATTCGGAAGAGAATGTTGGCGAATGGAGTTTCGCAAGTAGCCCACGCCACAGCGATAAGCGCCATTATTGTAATGATTCCCATCCCAGATCCAGTATCATTTCCGTAATGCTGTCTCCCCTGTATCGTGACAATATGAAACGAGCTGCACTTCTCTGGACTCTTTCGATGACCTCCGTCAAACCCAACTGATAAGGATCCCACACTGGGCTGCAATACTCCAAAAATGGACGGACAAGCGTAGTGTATGCAGTTTCTTTTGTAGTTCTGTCGCATGTTTAAGGGTTCTGCCAATAAAACGCAGTCTCTGGTTCGCCTTTCCCACGATATTATCTACGTGTTCTTTCCAATTTAAGTCTGAAGTAATAGTAATTCCTAGGTATTTTGTGTAGTTTACGGCCTTCAATTTTGATTCATTTATCTTGTAAACAAAGTTTAACGGATTTCTTTTCGTACTCATGTGGACGACTTAACAGTTCTCATTATTTAGAGTCAATTGCCAATTTTTACACCATACTGATATCTTATTCATATCGTTCTGCAGTTGGTTTTGATCTTCAGATGATTTTACTAGACGGTAAATGACGGCGTCATCTGCAAACAACGTAAGAGAGCTACTTAGATTTTCCCCTAAATCGTTTATGTAAATAAGGAACAGCAGAGGACCAATAACACTACCCTGTTGAACGCCCGATATCACCTCTGTTTTAGTCGATGTCTTACCATCGATTGCTACGAACTGTGTCCTCTCTGACAAGAAATCCCCTATCCAATCGCAAATTTGGGGCGATATACCATTACAACGCAATTTCATTAAAAGCCGTTTTGAAGTACGGTGTCAAAACCTTTCTGGAAATCAAGAAATAGGGAATCGATTTGCGAACCTTTGTCGATAGTACCCATAACTTCGTGTGAATAAAGAGCTAGTTGTGTTTCGCATGAACGATATTTTCTAAATCCGTGTTGACCTTGGGTCAATAGATCGTTCTGTTCGAGATAATTCATAATATTTGCATACAGGATATGTTTAAAAAATCTGCTGCAAATTGACGTCAATGAAATAGGCCTGTAGTTTAGTGGGTTACTCCTACTGCCTTTTTTTAATATAAGTGTGACCTGGGCAACTTTCCAATCTTTTGGTACAGATCCTTCAATGAGAGGGCGGTTGTATATGACTGTTAAGTAAGGAGCTATCGCTTCAACATAATCAGATAGAAATCTAATGGGTATAGAATCCGGACCAGAAGACTTGTTTTTGTTAAGTGATTTTAGTTGCTGCACTACTCCGATGATATCTACTTCTACGTTACTCATTACGGCATCTTTTCGTAATTCGAAATCTGGAATACTGGTTTCGTCTTCTTTGGTGAATGAGTTTTTAAAAGCTATGTTTAGTAACTCTGCTTTAGTAGAGCTGTCATCGGCAGGATCGCCATTACTATCACGTAGTGAAGGTATTGTTTGTGATTTGCCCCGTGTATATTGAACGGTTTGAAGGAAGACATAGAGGCGGTTCAGAGGCGAGCAGCTAGATTTGTTACCGGTAGGTTCGACCAATGCGCGAGTGTCACGGAAATGCTCCAGCAACTCAATTGGGGATCGCTGGAAGAAAGACGACGTTCTTTTCGTGAATTTCTGTTAAGTAAATTTAGAGGGCCGGAATTTGAAGCTGAGTGTAGTACGATCTTGCTGCCGCCTACTTACATTTCGCGTAAAGATCACAAAGACAAGATAAGAGAAATTAGGGCTGGTACGGAGGCATATAGGCATTCTTTTTTTTTCTCGTTCTATTTGGGAGTGGAATAGGAAAGGAAATGCCTAGTAGTGGTACAGTGTACCCTCCGCCACGCGGAGAATGTAAGTAGATGTAGATGTAGAACATATGACCAAAATCTCTTTGGGTTTTCAGTCAAATTTCGAGAAAGAGTTTCGTTGTGATAAATATTGTAGGCATCTCGCATTGAAATCCTCGCTAAATTTTGAGCTTCTGAGTACGATTGCCGATCCACAGTACAGTGTGGGCTTCTGTCGGAGATGCACGGTGCCGTGACTGTGCCCTATGGGGGCACACGAGTCGCGCACTAATATACGCGGCCGGATTTCTGCCCCGGTGGCACCCCCCCTCCCCCCTGATGCGTGGTGATTAATGCTGGGCCGTCGACGTCGCCGTCCGCGTCGTCGCTGGCCGGACAGCGCGAGACAGGTAATTGCATAGCGGCGTGGCGCGGCGCTCCGTGGCGTCGCGACGGGTCGCGCCAGCTGTCTTCGTGCGCGCGCCGGCGCACCACCGCCCCACACCTCCCCTGCGCCACGGCTGAGTTAGAGGCGGTCCACTTAATTGGAAACGTAATAAAGGTGATGAACGCGCGCTTCCGCCATCCATTAGCGGCGAGATGCTAATGTAACCGGCGGCCGTCCCTGCCCAGTGTCTGTCCGGCCGGCAGGAAAGGCAGAGGTGGCGCTCGCTGCCGCACGCCTCACCAGAGATAATGAGAATTTACGCACCGCCTGACGCGCCGCACACACTGACAGCCAGCTACACACACGCCTGTCGCTCGGTGCGCAGATACGCCGTCAGGGGCAGACCGTGCCCCGCTAGCAATTTGCGCCGGTACAGCCGATTGTTTTTTCAGGAGCCGAAAGTACCGCGAGGTTTTCCGGCCTACGGTTAATTAGGGTAAATCAGGGAGAGATGGTTCACATTTTCAAAATTAGTCATAAAAAGTCCCATATTGCACCTAAGTGAAAATAATTTCTTTTCCAAGTAAACAAACCAGTTTTCCTTAAAATACATTTTTTTTGAGAATTTTACATGTTACTGAAACTTTGAAGGGTTGTAGCTCCCATACTAACAGTGATAGGAATGTAGTTTAAATTGATTTGGACGCAGCTGGTTTCAACGATTCCAATGCAAGATAGAAAAAACTATTGTTCCATTAAAAAAAATTATATCTTTGTGCTGTAACTCTGTAGAAAATGATACAATAAACTCTGTTCATAGCTCTGCAGAAAGTGTAACATTTCTTGTGTTGACGTACCGCATTAAGATTTCCCGTCACCTATTATAAGTTACAGAGGCAAACATCCTGTATATAGACAGTGACAGTGAGACAAAATTGCTGACTATGTCGCCTTAACTAGGCAAAAGTATTTACAAAGTTATGTGCTAAAAGTGCGCATGCCAAAATTTTTGGTGAAGTAGTCGGAATGAGTATTGAGGCAGCTGGTTGCAAACTTCTGTGTCAGAGAACATATTCGCTTTTTCTGTGCTCGGCAGGAGCATTTTTCAGCTTTTATTAAATTATTCCAGATAGCTGCAATTATTTTTTATTTTGCTTGTGTGTTACAAAGATGATTGATTAAATTTAATATAAACTGTTAATATGAAAAACTACAGACGAAAAATCAAAACGCTTTTTTTATTTAAGTAATTTAATAATGCCAGTGGAAAGACCTGTTATAGCCCAATTAATAGGAAGATTGAGAGAAATAATGATCTGTGATGTAAACATGGATGTGTCTTAGTCGTCGATTGTCTGAGCGGCAGCCAGGAGCGCGGAAAGAAAGATAACTCTCGTTTAGGTCGTTGGTGTGGTAGGACGTTTATGCTATCTTGTCCTATATTAGCCTTTAGGTAAGGAACATACTGGAAGTTGTATGTTTATGTGTCTGTAGGCTTGTATGGGTTAAATATATCGTTAGTAGTAGAGTAATACCACTGTGTGTGCAGTGAAATTCCACCCATGATGCACTGCGCGAGCTACCGTTACCCCCGATCCCTCCAACACCGGCCGGTCCTGACATGCCGGACCCCACCCCCGATGGCCGCGCACTTGAGCTTCCTCCGCTCCCACCTCCAACCCCAGCGGCGCCACACGCCACCACAACTGCTCACTGATGCGAATGCCGCTCCGGCCACCTAATGACCACCACCCCAGATCAATTTTATTAAATTTGCATATCAATTTTTAACAACTTAATCGCAACGATCTCCACCACCACCACCTCAGCTCCCGCTCTCCCTCCGGCAGTCACTAAGACGCACATCACGGGACGCGGTCAGGGACTCGATACTGCAATCGCAGTTTCATTTTCTGTTTTATAAAAGTTATTACTTATCGACACACAGGATGTATTACTCTGTCCTAAGTTAGCACCGAGAAAATTAGCAAATTATTTCATTTAATTTTAAGTTGCATAACAAGTAACTGTACTTGGAGTAATAAATGATAACATCAAACATGTGCCTGCACTTAACACGAGAGTTTCGTAAACAAATTGACCTTCTGGTCACTTGCGCTACTACCGCCTCCGCCTACCGCCATGCCGTCCACCACCGCTCCCGATTATTTTTTTATTCGAATTTGCGTATCAAATTAATTGTGATATCCTATGGTTTTACATTAACAATTAGAACATTCCGTTTTCTCGGAATCGGTACATACAGTTAAAGGAATGTCATACATCTAACCTTAATTACAACTCATATGGCACATAATTTACATGTAAAAAAGAAACACCACATCAAGAAATTCGATCTAATTCTGCGAGTGGGTATACTCTAAGTGTTGTATAACCTACATACATTTATCGACAATTATTTCAAAACAATTCTAACCAAACATTTAAGACTATTCAATATATATCCCATATATATATATATATATATATATATATATATATATATATATATATATATATATATATATATATATATATATATCCATCTTTCGAAAGCCCTTCGCTAGCCAAGGTGTCTAGGCAAAATTACGGTATTTCTTCGTATAGGCGATGTTTACAACACCTGACGGATGTATGATAAAAAATAAATAAAAATAGGAACAGGATATCTGGTCGGGGGAGTACAGGATTATAAATACAAAATCAGTTGGGGTTTCACGGGAGTAGGTCTGATAATGAATAAGAAAATAGAAGTGCCTATAAACTACTATGAGCAGTGCAGCAATAGCATGTTTATGGTCAAGATAGATACAAAACCAACACCGACCACAGCAGTACAAGTTTATATGCCCACTAGCTCTGCCGATGATGAGGAGATCGAAGAAATGTATGAGGAGGTAAGCAAATTATTCGGCATTTAAGGGCGAAGAAAACTTAATTGTGATGGGAGACTGGAATTCGGTAGTAGGGAAAGGAAAAGAACGAAAAATCGTAAGTGAATGTGGACTAGACAAATGGAATGAAAGAGGCGATCGTCTGGTAGAATTTTGCACGGAACATAATTTAATCATAACAGATACTTGGTTTAATAATCATGAAAGTAGGTTCTATACGTGGAAGAGACCAGGTGACACCAGAAGGTACAAGGTAGATTTTATAATGGCAAGACATAGGTTTCGGAACCAGGTTTTAAACTGTAAGACATACCCAGGGGTAAATGTAAACTCTGATCATAACTTGTTGGTCATGAACTGTAGACTGAAACTGAAAAAACTGCAGAAATGTATGAAAGTAAGGAGATGGGACTTGGATAAATTGAAGGAAGCTGAAGTTCTTAGGAATTTCAGAGGGATCGTCAGGCAACAATTGGCAGAAACGAGGGAAATAAAACAGTAGAAGAAGAATGGGTAGCATTGAGAGATGAAATACTGAAGGCAGCAGAGGAAAAAATAGGTATAAAAGCAAGACCTACAATAATTCCTTGGATATAACAGGAAATACTAAATTTAATTGATCAAACAAGAAAATATAACAATGCAGCAAATGAAACAGGCAAAATGGGGTACAGACGACTAATAAATGAGATGATTGACAAGAAATGCAAACATCCAAGCAGAAGAGGATAGAAAACAAATGCAAGTCAGGAGAAGAATGTTTAAATAGGGGAAAAATAGATACCGCCTACAGAAAAATAAGAGAGACATTTGGCGACAATAAAAGCAGCTGAATGAATATAAAGAACTCGGATGGAAACCCAGTTCACAGCAAACAAAGCAAAGTTGAAAGGTGGATAGAATGTATAGAGGAGCTCTACAAAGGAAAAGAACTTGAGACAATATTGTCGGAAGGGAAGAGAAAGTACATAAATATGAATTAGGAGATACAATACTAAGAGAGGGATTTGATAGAGCACTTAAAGATCTAAGTCGAAACAAGGCCACTGTAGTGGACGCCATTCCCTCAGAACTACTGAAGTCTCTTGGAGAGCCAACCATAACAGAACTATTCCACCTGGTGCGTGAAATGTATGAAACAGGGGAAATACCCTCAGCCTTTAAGAAAAATGTAATAATTACCATTCCAAAGAGAACAGGCGCAAACAGATGTGAAAATTACAAACCCGTCAGTTTAATAGGTCATGGATCCAAAATTTTAATAAAAAGTAATTACAGAAGGATGGAAAAGAAGCCAATTAGGTAGAAGCCAACTTCGGGGGAAGATCAGTTTGGATTCAGAAAATAGAAACATGGAAGGCAATCTCACTTTACGGCTTATTTTAGATTAAGGAAAGGGAAACCTACATTTCCAGGTTTTGTAGATTTGTAAAATGCTTACGACAATATTGATTTGAATAGACTCTTTCAAATTTTGAAGTCATCAGAAGTAAAATATAGGATACAGGGGGTTATTTACAACTTGTGCAATAAACAGAGAGAATTTTCCATAGTTGAAGGGCATGAAAGGATGTAGAGGTACGGAAGGTATAAGATAGGCCTTCAGTGTTACTCAGTTTGTACATTGAGCAAGCTATAAAGAAAAGCAAGGAGAAATTTGGTGAAGAAATAAAAACATTGCGTTTTGCCGATGACATTGTAATGCTGTCGGAGACAGCAAAGAACCTGGAAGAGCAGTTGAACGGAACGGACAGTGTGTTGAAAGGTGCATAAAAGCATTAGCAAGAGTAAAAGACGGGTAAAGGAAAATGCCGAAGCAATTGGATTGTAGGTTAGTTTCGTTACTTGGGCGGTATAATAAAACATGATGATTGCAGTACAGAGGATGTCAAATGCAGATTGGCAATGGGACGAAAAGCGTTTTTGAAAAAGAGAATATTAATTTAAGCGTAAAGTAGTCCTTTCTGAAGGCCTTTGTGTGAAGTTTTGACCTGTATGGGAGAGAAACGTGGACGATAAACATTCCGGACAGAAAGAGGATAGAGGCTTTTGAAATGTGGTGATGCAGAAGAATGTTGAAGATAGGTTGATGGGACGAATAACTAAGGAGGAGGTACTGAGCAGAACTGGGGAGCAAAGGAATTTCTTGCATACGTTGACTAAATGAAGGAATAGATTGTTAGGTTACATTCTTATACGTCAAGAAGTCTCGAATTTAGCACTGGAAGGAAGTGTTTGAGATACAAATTGCAGAGGGAGACCAAGAGACGAATAAAGTAAGTAGATTCAAATGGACGTATGGTGCCGTTCTTCTAAGGAGAGAAAGAAGCTTGCTTAGGGTACATTAAGGTGCCGAGCTGCATCCAACCAGTCTTCGGACTGAAGACCAGAACAACAACCACATCATCATTGCAGAAGGAGATGTTGACCATAGCTGTTTATTTTTTCTCAATGCTACCGGTTTCGATCAATTTACCATTATCAAGCGTTAGCAGAGATTAGCTAATAGCTTAACATGTTAATCTATTAGCTAATCTCTTCTACAGCTTGATAATGGTAAATTGGCCGAAACCGGTAGCATTGCAATAAATAAATAAACAGCTATTGTAAATATTCGTTCTGCAATTATGTCAAAGCTGTTATGCCCCACCTGTTCACCTTCCTAAACAACAACATCGGTAACGATCGACACAAATCAAAAACAATTTTGTGTATCCGTTTTAACAAACACTCTTTAGATGTCCAGATGTCTAACACAACAACAGCAGAAGACATCCGTTACTTAATCAATTTCTCTCGATAGACGCCACAGAAACGGTAATCACAAGCACGAACGATCTAGAGGAAAACTTCGTTCTAAAAATTAACGCCTAACAGTAACGTGAATACAAATAGATAGCCAGTGCAGTCGCAAATATACACATACACAGCTTTCTCTCGGCAAACTAAATAAAACAATTTTTACAGTCTTATCGATAAACATATGCTAAATGTTTAAACAAAATATCATAACGTTGCATTATTTTAAGCATTCTCACTCCACGCTCTTCGTTTAGTACGTAAAAGGTGGTGGACCTGCTGAAAAAAGTAAATAAATAAAAATAAAATAGAAAAGCGCACATTAGATAAAAAGAAACGGGATGTAACGGTAACGAACGCCGGAAATCGAAAAGCGAATTTGTATGTCCATCATAACAAAGACTCTTTCGCCGTCCAGATTATTTAAAATCAAACTCTAACCGGAATAAAACATTTGTGACTACAGAAAAAAAAACTCGTTCCCTACCTTAGGTCTGTAGGCAAAATAATTGTTCACCTCTTGATACACTCTGTTAGGTATTGTAATACAATTACAGCTCGTATGGTTTGCAACATTTACATGTAAGACATAATAAATAATTTCATCTTTCACAGGTATGTGACAATACCACCAAATACGCTTTTCGTTTAGACTACGTATGCAACAGCAAACGAACATGTATTTAAAATAAAAATTGCGTGCATTAGATAATAAAAAGGATGTAATGGTAACGCACGCTGCAGCTCATAAACGTATTTTTGTGTCCATCTTAACAAACACTCATTCGATGTCCGGATGTCCAACAACAACAGCAGAAGACATACTGATTACAATAAATTCTTATTTACTGACTGAAATGGCGAAAATCGGTAAATACATATCAGGAGTCAAGGAAAACGTCTGCATGGAAACTGTAGATTTCAAATACTGCAGGTAACACTCAGTATTTTACCGATCATCCGCAACAGGCGAGGAGAGATCACTCTAACCGTGAAACGCTGTTATACCTGCAGCACACCGTTGTGACAACTATGTCTGCAGTGCGTCTTAATATAGCTTTGCAAGTGCCATTACAGATTTCAGACAGAAACGCAGAAAACAAATAAACACATAACTCTTCTAGGCAGAACAGCCAAGAAATTTCTGCATGGAATTTAAAGTCTTACATTTATTTTTGAAAATAAGCGGTCAGTTCTTTCTCTAGGTTTAAACTAAACGAAGCCCTATTGCACAACGATATTTTCTTAGATCGATGTGTAGGTGTCTTCAATTTCCTCCTTTCAACCAGTATTTCAATAGAAACAGGAAAGGTAAGTTTTCGAACTCTAGAACGTATTGCCATGTTTTCGTGCAATCCACCTCTTTTATGGTTTTAATTTCCACTTCTGTGCCTTCCGACAATTCTTCTAGACGAGGTAATACTTTACTTGCCCTACAGCTTGGATGCAACACACTTACTACAGATTTTCAGTTCTGTAGAGGAAGTTCTACCAGGCCTTTACCCAAAATATAGACAGAGAGAAAAAAACATCCTATTCCAAGCACAAATAAAATCCTCTCTTGTGTTAACCAAGAATTCCTTTTTCAATCCATTAAAAGGAACTTATTTTTTTTCTTTTTGTTTTAAATTGATAATTACAAGTTGCTGTCTACCGCAAATGAAAATGTCTACTTTATAAACTAGGATGCTAACCTACACACCGCAACATCTGTTAGTTAAAAGAAAAATTCATCGCCATCACAGCAAAATAGTCAACGTACAGGTAATGATAAATCATACATCATGTTAATAATAGCAGAGAGTGCTTAAACACAATGACATTTAGTAGACGCTCTAGAGGCCAAAACATTCATCAACGAGGCCGTCTGTGCTATCATCCTCTCTAGGAACAGAATTACAGAAACAAGAAGAAAAAAAAAGTTTAAACCAACAGCTTAACGACGAAAGTCGTACACCTTAGGGCTCACAAACGACAGCACACAGCGCGAGAAGAGCGTCAGCTCATCGCCAAATAAACAGGAATCGAACATGTTGTTTCTACACTTATTTAGTTACAGTTCGACTGCGTACGTGCAACATAAGGATCGAAATGGCTTTATCGGACAGCAATGACAGATTCTTTCGACTAATCGTCACACTGCAGGAAAATGCGATAGGCCTCTGACACCCAAACATCAACTATCACATTTCTACACGTTTTTATTTGATTACCATGCAAGCTCAATGTACCAATCAACTAACCCTTAAGTACGTTATGTAGACCGCAAACGCCCTATAGGACAGATGAGTTTGCAAGATTTACGGACACACCAATTTTTGGTGTTCTTATAAACCCAGAAAACAAATTGCAAAACTCGTTTAAACACAACACAGGAACAGTTCTCCAAGGAATTTGTTAGCTTAGACGACATGTATCGGATTGCACACTGTATAGGGATGCACTTTGTAAATATTGGCTATCCTCATTTAAAACAGTTAAACAGTAGACAGTCTAAACCAGGATCCATTGCAGAACTGTATATTGTAGCCTCCAGTTTGGTAACGCCTTGTTCTCGACCAAACGAAAAAGTAAAAGTATCACACAAACGTGTGTCAGGCCACTTTATAAAATCGGTATGATGAATGCAGGTAATTTTATTGACACCCAAACTCATAAATCGAAAGATAAATTTATTATATATATTTTTTTACTCAGCAATTCGACGTCAACCACATTAAATAATAAATTACAGCTGCCCTATCACTGTCCACAATTAAGTTGCTGTTCCCCATACAACCTCCTTCCATGCGAAAGTCATGGGTGCATATTAGATACTAACACATTTCCATTTTGTTAAAAATCCCTTGAAATCTAGTAGGATGCCCATCTCCAGTAGATAGAAGTCGACTAGACGAAGTTGTTTTAGTATAGATGGGAGCTCCTCCAAAAAAATGTTCAAATGTTTGTTAAGCTTATGGGACTTAACTACGGGGTCATCAGTCCCTAAACTTACAAACTACTTTTGAACTACTTACGAACTAGGACGGCACAAATATCCATGCCCGAGGGGGGATTCGAACCCCCGACCGTAGTGGCCGTGCTGACCGTGACTGGAGCGCCTCAGTCACCTCGGCCACCGCGGCCGGCGAGCTCCTCCATTACAACATCTAGTCTAACATCAGATAGCTCTACTTTATAGGGTATACCCACAGTATTTGCATATTTCCCGGAGATGATCTCCAGTGTCTCTTTGTCAGTTCTCCAGCATTCCATGTACTGTCACAAAGCAACTGCCAGGTATGGAAATGGTGAGTCCGCCTTAAATCCCCGACCTAGAGTGACGGAATTGTCGAATTTACTGCACGGGTATAAGTTAAAATATCGGCAATAATTTACCACCGCAAGCATCTATGAAATATAAATGACACCAGTCTTATGGTAAGCACCACTAAACGATACATGACAGGCAATACTGCAACAAAATATTAGATACCGTACACAGTGCAAACTTTTTACAACCACGTGAATATAATGCAAAATCGACTTCTTTACAGCTCTATCGCAACACAACATCACCCACAACCGGATAGACACTGCATCGCTTATTTAGAGTGCTTCAAACACTTTTAACATAAGTTCTATCCCAACTAGTCTCCGATACTCTCTTTATGTGCTTGTAACATCAACCATTTCCAACCCAGCGGTCTAACTACAACTGCAATCAACACAAACCTCCAAAAAATGGATCTAGCAAAAAATGTTCAAATGTTTGTAAATCTTTCGGATCAAACTTCGTGGTCATCAGTCCATAGCTTACAAACTACTTAAACTAAGGTAAATTAACCTAAGGACAAGACACTCACCCATGCTCCAGGGAGGACTCGAACCTCTGATGGTGAGCAACCGCGCACTCCGCAGCGAGCCGCCTTAAACGGCTCGGCTACTCCACCGCTACGGATCTAGCAATACCAGCTCTCTTTTACTAAAATTCTAAACGTACTAGCATGCTCAACTTTAGTATCTCTGCGTTGGCGGTGGATCCCTCCAGAACATCTAAACGATTCATCCTGCATTTTATATTTTGTTTTTCTTCTTTTGCATACTCCACCAGACAGTATTTCTGGAACTTTTCTATCAGTCACTAGACCACATACATCATACGTTTAAAAATCACTGGAGCATAAACAGCCATTGTATTCAACCTTCTAGCAAATCAATACTTTCAACAGACATCTGTAACACACCCATTTACATGGTAAAAATAATTGACATACACAGAACTGCTAACAAGGAATGATCCAGATAACACCAAGTTCTTTTTTTGATACAGGGTGAACCGAAATTCGCGCACTCGGGCTTCGCGGCGTGATTTCTCACATGCCATCAGTAAAAAAATGTTTCTCACAAAATTTCGTTCTGTTTCCGGTAGTAAATTGAAGTCAAAGACTGAGATGGGTTGGTGTTCCATCCGTTAGGGTGTTTCAGAATCAAACAATTACACCAAGAATCTTCTAGGGGATGTAGAAGGCGTCTTGAGGAACAAAACGCACAGAAACTCATGTCCTGAAACGCCATTCAACAACGCTAAGGAGAGTCCAAGATACGGGCACCAAACAGTCCACTCACCCCTCCAGCAACTTCGACGCTTCGTAGTAAGTTTTTGGGCATGGGTTTCGAAGCTCATTTTGTTCTTAAAACGCATTTTACATCACATTGAAGTTTGTTGGTATAAATGTCTAATTCTGAAACGCACTGAAGTATGGAACATAGACCGATTTCAGTCTTCGACGTGGAATTACTGCTGCAAACAAGGACGAAATTTTGTGACAGACATTTTTTAATTGCTAGCATTTGAGAAATCACGCTGCGAACCCCGAGTGCGCGAATTTCGGTTCACCCTGTATATAATCATTACAACCAACAACGCAAAATAGTCTACACAGCTTGAAAATAATACAACACCCGAAAAATTTTATCGAATGCCAAGATCAATCCCTTAGAGACTAAAGAAACGATTAAACGCCTCACCCAACAAAGGTAACTACCCAACTTTAAATCACATAACTATAGGGTTTATTGAAATCAGTGCTTCTCGACCGCCGGCCGCAGTGGCCGAGCTGTCTGCGGCGCGCCTTTCACGGTCTGCACGATCGCTGCGGTCGGGAGTTCGAATCCCCTCTCGGGCATGGATGTTTGTGCGGTTTTAGTATAAGCTAGTTCATAAGTAGTTTGTAAGTTTATGGACTTATGACCCCATAGTTAAGTCCCATAAGCTCTACAAACATTTGAACATTTGCTTCTCGGCCAAAGAACAATAATTTACCACCATAAACATCTCTGCTACGCTACCGAGAAAATTTAGAACAGCTTTGTTCTTGCAACGAGTCATATAACTAACGAGATCGAAATCGATATTTTTCACCAGCCAGGTTACATCATCGACACCAGATTAGGAAAATACAAGAGATAATTTCACGAAGACAGAAATACATTGCCTCTGTCAACAGACATAAGCATAAAATAAAAAAGTAAAATAAAAAAAAAAATAAAAAAACAACATAGATTGTCACAGCTGTACCATCGCTCTTAATGCGCGCAAACGGTCAAATGAGCGTTAATTTGCGATATAAAGACAAACTCCAGTCCCAACACCAATGGATTGCACATCATCGATTTAAACGAATACTTGCTTAGCTGTAGAGTAGAACAGCACAGAAGTACATTCCGATAGCTGACCTGTCGTCTGGTAATTTTTTCTAGATTCATAGATAAAACCGAAACATTCTCCATGAAAAGCTGTAAGTCTATACAACAAATAGCTGTCGTATAAGCAAATATTACGTACTTTAGGTAATCACATCGAAGATTGAGTGCTCCTCAGCACACTTGATCCCCCTACAGATTTCATGGGATACAGCAAACACCTTGTAATGGTGATCCGTATATACTGCAGGAGAGTCAAAGGCTCATTCCACAGAGGGAAGAAACCTAGGATGCTTATAACTCGCTCCCCACATCTCCAAAAAGTGCTATGCTCCAAATGTTTACAACACATTAGATCCAACCCTTTTTAGGACAAAGCGACCCACAGGTTAATGATTTCAACATGAAAACAATAGGGTTACAACACAGCAGACCCACATCCAACCCTTTCTAGAAGAAAACGAACCACATATAGTATGATACACGATTGCTACTTGAAACATGCTTTTTGTGTGATCGTTTTATACAAACAAACATTTAAAATCAGTCCCAGAACGTTATTGTACAACTCTTATGACCCCACCCACTTCGTATCGTACACGTTCACAACCCTATAGCCCTGAAAATCCCAATACATGCTACACGACAAGTTCAAAATCTTTTTAGCAATTAAATGTCAAGCCTGTACTCTCAACCACAGCTGAATCTGTTGCGGTTATAGGAGTCATCACACTAAATGCTTAACCATTTACAACTGATTGCAATACGAGGATTTGAGATGTAGAAAAGGATTCGGCAGATGTCAAAATACAGCTGAACTTTAATAAAATATTGGCAGATGTGTATGTTTTCCACCGTTCCTCTCACACAACAGAACCAGTACCATTCGTCTTACGTTCTCCAACAAATAACAAGTAACGATTGTATGCATAACTTACATGTGTGAAAGGTAAATCTTAGTACAGCTTATCCTCTAGGTTGTTTACATGTCACCTACTGCACCGCGGAAAATGTTGAGAACCAACATAATTTAAGAATGAGCAGAGCAATTTCTATCTCTTTTTAAAGTAATTAGACACACAGATCAAGGAAATACACAACATTCGAATGCTTTTCTATTCAGACAGCGGAATGTTCTTTGAATTATGCTTTTGTCTAATATTGTAGGTGAAGAACCATTTAATTACAGACAAATCACGACTCTTGCGACTAACCACATCTTTCTGTTTAAGATGAAATCACATTGATAGATGAGACATTTAAACTCCACACAGGTAAGTACAAGACACAATAGCTTTGGTGTTTCTTACCCATTGATTCCCTGAAAGCTAGATCAGGGTATAGAGGAACAACCAGAGCTGATAAAGTAGAATATAGAATCCTCTAGATAAGGTCAGGAAATATACTAACCATAGAATCGAAATAGTCATCAACTATGTTTTCCTGATAGTAGGTTAAAAATGTTCAAATATTTGTAGAGTTTATTGGACTTAACTACAGGGTCATCAGTCCCTAAACTTACAAACTACTTATGAACTAGCTTTACTAAGGATGGCACAAATATCCATGCCCGAGGGGGTATTCGAACCTCCACCGTAGTGGCCATGCAGACCGTGACTGGCGTGCCGCAGACAGCTTGGCTACAGCGTCCGGCCCTGATAGTAGGTCATGCAGACGTTAACGATCACACAACATACCTCTGTGGACCCGATAACAACATACAATGGAGAGACAGAACATTCATTATTATTCAACTCTTATTACAAATATTGTATACTATGACTGTTAATTATTTAGACTGAATAGTAAGGTGCTACATTTTGCCATGTGATCAATTTTCCTCTACCCCACAAGTCCCCAATCTCTATACCAAGTGAGGACTATCGATGGGGCGGAAGTGAGAGTGGTGGCAGCAGTTGCAGTTACATTGTTCAAAAGTAATTGGATATGCAAATTTAATCAATCAATTGGGGGAGGAGGGCATGAGGCGGTGGGGGACGGCATGTCGGGACTGGCCTAGGTGGAGGGGTGGGCGGTAACGGTACCTCGCACAATGCATCATGGGTAGAATCTCACTGCGCTCATAACGGCATTAACATACTACTATCGACTATTCGTCTGAAACTTCAACTCATTTACGTGATTTAAATAATCACTTTGTTTTCTTCTCTTATTTCAGAATTTGTTTCAATATGGCGTCATCCATCTTGGCGCAGAATGAAGACATTGTTGGAGATGTTAATTGTGCTAACACAGATTCCATTTATGGAATAGTAGAACAGAAATTTCTTCCATATTTTTTTTTTCACGCGACCCTGAAATATAACGATATATTAATTTTTTTTCATGATTTGCTTTTTCAAGCAATGCCTAGTTAATTATCAGTAATTTATTTCACTTCTTCCTCACCGGCCACGGTGGCTGAGGGGACTGAGGAGCTTCAGTCACGGTCTGCACGGCCACTACGGTCGGGGGTTCGAATCCCCCCTCGGGCATGGATATTTGTGCCGTCCTTAGTTGTAGCTAGTTCATAAGTAGTTTGTAAGTTTAGGGACTGATGACCCCGTAGTTAAGTCCCATAAGCTCTACAAACATTTGAACTTCTTCCTCATTTAAGCTAATTGGATAAATGCGTCTTACGAATAGCGGAGATTATCCACTCTAGTGTCATATACTAATTGCAAACACATTTAATCCCAATTATGGTCTTAATCACAAAAATGTCTTTCCTGGATTTCCAGGTCCTATGTATAAGGTTTTATTTTATTTATTCTATGACTAGTTTCGGCTCTTTAACGAGCTATCTTCAGATCATAAAATGTTTCAATCTTAATAGTAAAAGATGTAATACATTAGCTGAAAACAAGGCGTTGATTGGCTGTCTAGTTATTCAATACTATCACAACCTATCTTTCTTCTATTGCTCTCTCTCTCTCTCTCTCTCTCTGTGTGTGTGTGTGTGTGTGTGTGTGTGTGTCCATCTCTACCTCTCCAATCTCTCGAGCATCTCCACCGCCCCCTTAATCCTCAAACTCTTCCGCGCGCTCCCGCCCTCTCCCTCCAAATCTCTTCGTCTATCTTTGTTCATTCCGATTCCTGAGTTAATATTCTCTTCGTCCCATTTAAGAAAATTCACATTTATATGTCAACTTATCAGTAAAAGTTTAGTGCGAGGTACACATCGCCATGCCACAATCACAGTTTACAGAAACACTCTCCACGTAAAAATTCACACATTATGGGACTTTCTAATAATTAGTAAAGACAGTGACAATGTTTGTTGTAAGGTTCCCTTTTGTTTACATGATCAAGTCTTTAAGTACATTACGATCTACCATACAAAATACGCAATTTAATGTCTACAGTGACTGTTGTTTTGGAGGGCGATTTTGAAAAATAAAATGAAATAAAAATTAAAAAGAAAACGTGTATGTGTAGGAATTACAAATAACGATACAAAGAGAGACATATTGTTACACCGAAAAGGTAAGGAAATAAAATTTAAAACTCGGTTCTTCAGGTTTCAAGATCACGCATTAATATTATGATGCATCAGACGAGGTGGACATCGAAAGAGCCCAAAGAAGAGCAGCTCGTTTCGTATTGTCACGATACAGGGGAGACAGCGTTACGGAAATGATACAGTAGCTGGGATGGGATGGTTGTATTAGCGAACATGTACATTATAATCGTAACCTGTAAGTTCCGTCGAATATTCTCTTAGAATTGTGTTGTCACCAGAGAATTTCCATACTGTTGCTACTATTTTATCTTCTCCAGATATTTTATGAGAGTTCCGTTACATCATTTTTTCTCCTTTCTTTTGATTGTGGATTTGTTTCCAGTGGTTTTGGGTTTACGTTAAAAATGATAAAACAGTCGACAATTCGAAGATTGTTTTGAACACAACAGTGCTTTCCTAGGCATCGTTCATTTTGCAGGTGGTATACCGCTGCCTTCCTCTCCAACCTTCGAACTGACCTAACCCAGCCAGTTAGGTAGAGGGAAAATGTAGTTTAATGTGGACTACGACCCTCAGAGCAACTCGACATTTTTCACGTCAGAAACATTGCCAGAGGTGAAAAAAGTGAAAAGTTACAGATTGAAATCCTAAGGCTTAGGTGGGATCGAACCCAAGCCCAAGGTTTCCATTTCGGTAGATCAGTGTTTCGTAGTTCTTCATAGTATTCCGTAAGCTTTCTGTAGTTCTCTGTGATTATATACAGAGATCCGAGTTGCCATACTTATGAAAAGTAATAATCGTGGAGTGTATTTGTCAGAGTTACATTCGAATATCTTGTAAAACTCATTAGATTATGCTGTTTGATGCTTGAGCCTTTTTACTCTAGTTGATGTATCGTATTGTGATCAGTTCACTGTAATCTCCATTTCATCAAACCTGTTTCTGTTTTATTGTAAGAAGAATGGTTTTCATCTGCTGTTTCGACTATGCTCTTCTGAAGCTGCTCCCTAGATTTGTTTTCAAAAAGTGCCATCATTTTCGTTACATGCTTTTTGTGTGTCGAATATAGATGACATTGACTTTTTCTTGTATGTACTGCTTAGTTTTGAGTGTAATGAGAGATGGGCTCCAAATCTGTACCTGCATTCATAGCACCTTTCAATATCTATTATGTAGAATTTGTGCTGGTGACAACGTTGTCAAGTTTTATTATGTTTTAGTTGTGTTTATTATGCTTTTACTACGTTAAAATTATATTTATCAACGACAGCTAAGTGGTCGATTTAAATGTTCGTATTTCATGCATTAGAAGAGCCATTTTCAGCAGTATTGGTTCTTGGTGTGGCTGATATTTAAACGTTACCACGAAATGAAGTTTGCGTGCTGCTTAGTTGGGGATAAGAGAGCACCGCGTCCAAGGGACAGTAATTTCCCGCTAAACTTTCAGAAGATTAGGACAAGAAAGTTTCAGTAACAACTGTGCTTAAAATTGCTGCCTTCTGTGACTGTAATTTACGAGAAGAAGCAGGATTAAAACAAGGAAATTTCGGTGCCTGAAACTTTTTATCTCATTTCGTTTCGCTGCAGGGAACTGTATTTCCTATTCCTCCTTTAGAAGAATGGACGTGGACACTTTCAAGTCGTTATTAATTACAATACAAGGGGACTTTCTCAATGCGTGTGTCCGTCAGGTTATACGCGCATGCACGCACGCACACACACACACAAACACACACACACACACACACACACACACACACACAGAAATAGAGAGAGAGAGAGAGTGATCAGCGCGTATTTCCTTGCCTACAATCAAACTTATACTGACATTTTATGTTCAGATACCATAACTGAAACGTTAAAGGGATAACTATTTATTGACTGGTACCTAATGCAAACTGAGAATTATTCTCACATGTGTTAAGACTTTAAACAACTTTTCATTTTCATAAACTTTTAAAATGGCCTGAACGGAAATAAAAAGTGTATATTTAAAACACTAACTTGTTTAGCCTATAAAATACTTATCTTCTGACGATACTGACAAATTGTAGATTGAAAATACATCTATTTGTAAACGTATGTATTTGTATTGTGACAGTATTACGCATGGCAATATGATTTGAACATCAGAAGCTGATTACGTTGTGAAGCCATTTTAAGAAATGGTATAAATAAATTATTTTTGAAAGCTTTAATAAATCAGGTCATTGCCGCCTTAACAATTACTGAGAAATTTCCGGTTATTATTTTTATTATAATTTATTTACTTCTGTATATATATGTAACATATTTGTTTCTGAAATACAAATTACGTTGTAAAATTGCCACATTGTTCTGATATGCTGGTCGTAGGTGTACGCTGCCAGAAAATGCAAGCCATTAGGTACCGCATGATACGGTACCCGCACCTACATCACCCTAATAACTCGTAGGAAGTATCCACATGATCGTTCTTGACAAGCCATGTGAACTGATATACACATTGCAACTCTACATTATATAACTAATATACAGTATGGAGTGACCTCTCAGTGAAATTATGGATAAATTCAACTATGCATAGAGAACGTTACGTTCCAAAAGAGTTGACTTTTTTATCACCACTATCTAATATTATGGATGTCATATTGCAATGTTGTGATGGGTATCCGTATTTGTGGATAATTCAAATATAATACCATAAGGAAAACGTTACTCATTTACATACAGTGGTGAGTGAATATAAAGCATGTTAAAATGTGTCGAATCCTTTGAAAGGTAGTAGTAGGAAACAAGAAAAGTAAATCCCATAAACACACTTTCTGATTGGAAACAGATTGTGTAGGAGGTGCTCAACGTAACGTCCATACATTGAACCTTTGGAGTATAGACGGTTGTTGTTGTTGTTGTTGATGTTGTTGTTGTACTTGCTGGCATCCACCGAAAAAGTGATTCTTTAATGTCTACACATCGTTGATTCCAGTTTAAAGACCACTTCCATCATGTGTCCCCAGCATTAAAAGTCTATCGAACTGAGGTCTTGTGACAGAGCAAGCCTCGTCGGTCAGACCAACAGTCCTGAAATGTCTGCGTTAGATACTCGTACAATGACGAAGACATGATCGTGCGATCACCTTCTCCGGCTCAGAGAGCTGTATCAAACCCGACTCCAGACTGAAGACCAAAACAACAACAGGGCAATGATTTCCAAACTGAGGGTCGCGACCCATCAGTATATCAATGAATCTAAGAGAACTTTTATAATACCTAAGTGATATTCTTAATCGAATGAAAAAGTACAAAAATTTAATTATTTTCATAATTTTTTCAACCAATGAAGAAAAGTAACCTTATATTCCACCAAAATAAATGTATTACTAGACATAAAACGTTTCTTATATTTAATAATGTACCATTCAACACTTATAAAATATTGCTCAGAAAAGTATTTGCACAAATGGTAACTTCGTTTAATATTATATAGAATTTAATGTTACTAGTTACTACTGTCTAGTC
This sequence comes from Locusta migratoria, assembly GCA_026315105.1. NCBI lineage: Eukaryota > Metazoa > Arthropoda > Insecta > Orthoptera > Acrididae > Locusta > Locusta migratoria. The sequence continues at coordinate 44,496,230 of CM048748.1, forward strand.
GCAGAACTAGCCCGTGAAAATGCGCCAGGAAAAATTTTTTCTCTCATAACAAAGTACATTAGGGACCACTGCTAGTGAATGACTAAGTCCATTTTCGAAACCATAGGAGAATATTATATCCGCCATTTTCCTTGCCGAGGAGTGGGTCTCCATACCTAAGGGACAAATTGTAATAATACTACACCATTTGTACGTACAACATAATAACAATAAAGAAAAGTTAATCTGTTTTTGTAAGAAGCAAAACCGCGATAGATAGACCTATATAGTGACACACGCCATTGGGACGAAAATCAACGTTGCTTACAAAATCACTCTATTCTCAGAACTGACAGCATGCGGAGAGGGTAAAGGTCTTGTTTTGATATCTGCTCTTGATGTCGTCATTCATTTGCGTTTTCAGTTCAGCTTTTCGGCAAAAAGTGAGTTACAATACATTCGCGGTGTTGTTGCATCTATGTAGGTGGGGTAAGGGTGGACGAGGAGAGTAGTCCTTGGATAAGGAAGACAGAGCGGAGAGGTAGTTATCTACATCTACATCCACACGCTGCAGCCAACCTGACTGCCTGAGTGTACCTTGAGTGCCACTATCGGTTCTCTCTCCTAATCCAGTCACGTATTGTTCGCGGAATGAGATTATTAGTATGCATATGTGTGGGCTCTGACCTCTCTGATTTTATCCTCATGAACTCTTCGCGAGATATAAAAAGGAGGGACAATATACTGCTTGACTCCTCGGTAAAGGTATGTTCCCGAAACCGACAAAAGCCCGTACCGAGCTACAGAGCGTCTCTCTTTCAGAGTTTCCACTGGAGTTTATCGATCATCTCCGTCACGCTTTTACAATTACTAAATGTAAATGTTGGACCTTCTCGACCTCCTCTATCAACCAAACCTGGTGTGGATCCCACACCGGTGAGCAGTATTCAAGCAGTGGTTGAACAAGTGTACTGTAACCCACTTCCTTTGTTTACGGACTGTATTTCCTTAGGATTCTTCCAATGAATCCCAGCCTGGCATCTGCTTCATCGACGATAAATTTTATGTGGTCGTTCCATTTTAAATTAATGCCTAATCCCAAATTAACTGCTTCCAGTTTCTGACCTCCTGTAATGTAGCTAAATGAAAAATGGTCCTTCTTTCAATATATTCGTAGCACATTACACTTGTCTACATTGAGATACAATTGCCATTCCCCGAACCATTCATCAATTCGATGCAGATTCTCCTGCATTTTCATTGTTACACCCTTTCTATATACTACAGCACCATCCGCAATAAAGCCTTAATGAGCTTCCGGTGTTATCCACAAGGTCATATATTGTGAATAACAACGGTCCCATGACACTCTCCTGTGGCACAACTGACATCATTCCTACTTCGGAAGACTTCTCTCCATTGAGAATGACATACTGCGTTCTGTTGTCTAGGAACTCCTCAATCCAATCATAAAATTGGTTTGATAGACCGTATGCTATGTTCATTAATCGACTGTGGGAACTGTATCAAACAACATGCGGACGTCAATAAGCAAGGCATCTACCTGAGAACCCGTGTCTATGGTCGACTGAGTCTCGTGGATGAATAGCGCGAGCTGGGTTTCACATGATCGCCTTTTTTCAAACCCATGCTGATTCCTACAGAGCAGCTTTCTAGTCATCAGAAAAGTCATTACACTCGAACATAATACGTGGTCCAAAATTCTACGGCTGACCTACATCAGAGATGTTCTACTAATTGTTCGACGTCCCTTCTTGAAAACAGGGATGACCTGCGTCATTTTCCAATCTTTTGGAACGCTACGCACTTCATGAGACTTACGGTACCCCACTGCAAGAAGAGGGGTAAGTTCCTTCCCGTACTCTGTGTAAAATCGAACTGGCCTCTTCTGAGCGATTTTGTTTTTCTAGCCCTCTGTCAATTATATTGGTATCTTCCATTTTGTCATCTGTGCGACGATCTAGACTTCTTCTGTGAAAAAGCATTGGAATAAGGCATTTAGTAATTAATCCTTTATAGTGTCATCCTCTATTTCAGTACTATTTTTAATCCAACTACCGCTTGGACATAAGACAAAAATTTCTTAGGATTTTCAGCAAATTCAGTACATAGAACTTTACTTCCGAATTCGTTGAACGCCTCTCGCATAGCCCTCTTCACGCTACATTTCAGTTTATGTAATTTTTGTATTTCTACAACGCTTTGGCTATATTTATGTTTGCAATGAAGTTCCCTTTGCTTCTTTGCAGTTTTCTAATTCGTTCTAATTCGGTTGTTGTACCACGGTGGCTCTTTTCCATTTCTTACGATCTTGCTTGGCACATACCCCTCTAATGTATCTTGTACGATGACTTTGAACTATGTGCACTGTTCCTCAACACTATCTGTACTTGAGCTAAAACTTCTGTGTTGAGCTGGAGGGTACTCTGAAATCTGCTTCTTGTCACTTTTGCCAAACAGAAAAATCTTCCTACATTCTTTAATATTTCTTATAATAGCTGATTCTCTGTTCTGCGTTAACTATTTGGGATAGTACGGGTCTGTTTCTCACCAGAGGGTCTAATATTTTAGTGTCACAGGTAGTTTTTAGATAATGCACTTATAAGAATTTCTCTGGATTTTTTGTCCGTGCCACCCGTTATAAACGTTTGAGTATTCCAGTCTATATCCGGTAAATTAAAATCTCCTCCAAATCCTCCCAAAACTATAACATGATCGGGAAATCTATTCGAAATATTTTCCAAATTTTCCTTCAGGTGTTCTGACACAACAGCTGCTGAGCCAGGTGGCCTATAGAAACATCCAATTACCATGTTCGATCATGCTTTAACCATGACCTCCACCCAAATAATTTCACATTTCGGGTCTCCGGCAATTTCCTTCGATACTATTGCACTTTATATCGCCTTAAACATGCCTCCCCCTGCCTCTGCGGTACACATTCCAATCAAAGTTTAGAATTTCATTAATATTTACTTACGGTTTCAGCCAACTTTCCGTCCCTAGTACTATGAGGGTATTGCGACCGTTTACTAATGGGAGCAGTTCTGGGGCCTTTCTATAGACGCTGCGGTTAACTAATACTGCATTGATCTTATCGTTCCCTGTTGTGTTCTGCCTACAACTTGATACTCTAAAAACTGGAGAAATCTTATTCTGTGTTTACTGTGATATACCACAGCTGACAGTTTCAATTATCCAGAGGTGGACGCCATGTTTAACGAATCGCACAGGTAGTCTTCGGTTTATCTTTGTTTCTTCAGTGAATCGACAAACGATATTTGGTGTTACACAAACGTATATTGTGTTAATTGCTGCGACACTCAATATACCTCCTAAACGTTCGTCACTTAGCACATCTAACAGCGCTGACGTAGAAATAAAAGAACTCGTGCTTCTCAGCCAAACGAACGAGAGGTAAGCAATGAGGCAGATCGTTTCCGAATTGCAAATTCACGTGCATCAGAATCTGAAGATAAACATTGGGCAAGAAACAAATGAAAACTTTTATGTACTGCTCGATCAGGTGCATCTGAATCGAAAGATCAACATGCTGTAAGAATAGAAGGGCAACGTTTACTATCTGTTCGGTGTCGACGAACTTGTACGTTGATCTGAATTTTGCTGTATTTCAAAATTATGTTAACTACGATTTCAGTTTGCATCCCAGTGTAAATATCGGCAAAATGAATAACGCCTGCTGGTATTGCAGTTCACAGACGTTCAAGAGTGAAACACCAGGAATGTGCTGCGAGAATGGCAAAGTTAAATTACCGACATTGCATCCACCACCTGCTCCATTGTTGTCATTGTTTCCAGGCGACTCGCCTGTTTCCAAACACTTTTTGCAAAATATTCGCAAATATAATTCGGCGTTTCAAATGACATCTTTTGGAGCCGACAAAGTTTTTTAAGATCAGTACTTGTCTACTTTCAATATTCAAGTTATATACAAGTGGCGTACCCCCTGCACCAGATGCTGCATAAGGGCGTTCCTTTCTGCAGGTCTTCAGCTATGAGCGAGCTATCCGAGCACTTAATGCGGCTCTCCTTGCGGTTACTCGCTTGAATACACTTCATTGTCTACTTTAATATTTCATTTGGCGGGTAACTTGCAGTGAACTTAGACATCACTTCACTGATCACCATTAAAATTAAAAGAGTTATTTAATCGTTAATAATAAACGAACAAATTGATTTTACGAAAAACTGGTTCTTTAGTCTTTTCGCCGAACATTTGTAGACCATTCTATGGTAACGAATGTAGCTTATAGATGATGCTTCAATCTATTCATCAACTCCGTTAGGCACTTCCAAAGAAACAACAGACGCCAATAGATGGCGACACTTTGCATTCCACTACAGTACAGCGTTCACTAAGAATTTTCCTAGCCGAATAGCTTCCCTGCTCTTAACAAATTACGTCCTTCCACGAACATTCTGTTATTGCACACAGTCCCATCGTAGCTCGTAGTATACAGTATTACTTAAAGTCCATTTTCCATTAACAGTCTACTATAGTAAATCTAAGGTTTCTTTCATGGAGCTGCATAGTTAGGTTAATATTACTACAAACTGTAAGAGTGCACAAAATTATATTTTATAACCTGTAGTTGCTCCATCAACCATCTCCCCCTCTCCCTCCCCCCCTTTTTACTTAAAACATTCATTCGTTTTAGGAGCCTTGATTGTAAAGCATTTAATCAATATAGCTTAAAACTCTTTTATTTCATGTTTTATAATAGAGGGCTAACATGTGAAATACACTTATGGAAGATGATATTTAACTACCCCAAGAGTATATATTGTAGATATTGTTTCACATCAGCATTGCCTAAACTGTAATACTGTACATAGTACTTCCTCATGTTACAAAAAGTAATCCAATTTAAATGGGTGTGACACTGCTTTGACATATTGCATTGCTGTTGTTGCCAGCATTGTGGTTTGTACGAGGGGGGAGTGTGGGCTTGTACGGTGTGGAGGCCACCGCGTGGTTTTTGTATGCAGATGGTGCTTGATGGCTGCTCTTCCTTCCCAGCACTTTTATGTCCGTCCCCCTTCACCCCTCCCCTCCACACACTTTCCTCACCAGAATACTGTGTAGATAACATGATTTTGGTGACTGCCAGCAATGTGTCACTAAACACTATCTTTCCTAACGATGTCAAAATATAGTATGGAAAAAAAATGGTGCAGCACTCATATAATTGTATAATGTTTAGTTTAAGGTATATATATATATATATATATATATATATATATATATATATATATATATATATACTTTTGCAACCATGACATATTAAACCGATACTTCCGTCTGCGCCTGTTTTCTTTGTAATTGTGACTGTAATAATTTCCTTGAAGTCTGCGAGTATTTCACCTCTCTCATACATAAAATACCAGAGGGAGTGACTGCGCATATGTGAGTGAGAGAGAAGTAGAATGACAACATCGCCATCTGGCGGATTCTCCACTTAATAACTGACCGCAACGCTGAATTTAGTATGCACTTGACCATCCTACAGGGATGTTCTGGGGGAATTTTAAATTTATTTTATTTTTGACATATGTCTTTGACAGTCATTTTTTAAAAGGAATGTTTAGTTTCACTTTTTAATAAGTCTTAAAAGATATGGTGAGTGTGATTATTGTGTTCTCATTTATGTTTTATCGAAATGTGTGATGAATATTGATTCCATTGTCTTGCTGTAGCCTTCGATAATGACGCAACGTCGCAACGCGTAAGGCCTCATTAAATTTAAATTAGTGGTCAAGACTAAAGTTTATTCAAGTGCATCGGTATGACCACGTCTCATAGATCTCTAATGGAGACAGCAAGGAATATCAAACATCTCCGAACTTCTGCAGGCATTCATTCACACAATATAACCAAAAATCAAATGGTTGTAATATTATGGGACTTAACTGCTTGGTTATTTGTTCCTAGCTTACAAACTACTTACACTAAGTAAGAACCAACCTAAGGACAACACACATGTCCATGCCCGAGAGATGATTCGAACCCCAAACGCGAGAGGCCACGCGATCCATAACATGGCGCTCCAGACCGCTCGGCTACTCTCGCACGGCACAATAGAACCTGCAGGGAGAAATGGAATGGAACAAATATGATATGAGGAGATTAGACTAGTCGCAAATAAAATAGAATGTTATCAATTAAAAAGTAAAAAAGAATGCCTAAATGCCTATAGGCATTTAGGAAGCCTGAAATTTGTCTAAAAAATTTGTGTACAAAAATTGTAACCGGTTGGGTGGAACTCTCTTCGCAGCGTCATAAGAAATGACTAAGAATTAATTGTTTCTATCATATTAGGTATGTGCTACCGTAAGGAGATACTTCTCCATCGCAATCGGTCGTCGGTGGTGGGAAAAATGTGGATGTTATTATAGGGCTTTGTGAAAGTGGACATATAAAAAAAATCACATGAACTTCCGATACCACATCATGGACAGATACCTAGTAATTCGTTTCAGTCTCCGTCAGTATTTGACACTATAAACTAAACTTATGTCATTTTTATAGCTTGAAAATGCGGCACTAACATCATTGAAAATGCGTATTTACTTGTGGAAACGGTAGAAACGTACTCACTACCATTTCCAAAACTATTCTCTAGTTTTTACTAAATTTCATTGAGAGTAATCTATAACGTAAACTGTAGCTCTCGACAACCTACTCGCTGTCACACTTTTTTCCGTTCAAGATTTGACAATAAAGAGCATGTGCAAGACAGACTACGGGATTTCACAAAAACTAAAAAGTCTGAATCTTTCACGACTTACTTTTCAACAAAATCTAAAATGAACTAATAAACGTTGTTGAAGTAAAAACAGAAATAAATAAAAAACAAAAAATTATAACAAAATAAAAACAAAATTAAAAAAGCACCTGCTTAATGAAGACTAACAATTATCTTTTTTATTTTCTTTTTTTCTAAAAAACTTAAGTGTTTTGTTAGAAAATCGGATTAGCAGGTTATAGTTACTTCACAGTACACAGCATTTCTAGAGCGTCATGCTCGAATGAGCACAAGGAAAATGAAATACAGTTGATCGCAGCGTGCTAAGCGACGACATTGACACATACCGGACTGTCACGGAACTCCGTGCATTCTCCAAATCGAGCGAGCATAGACACCAGGTGCAGACCTCTAATAGGACCAATATATATAAGGTCATCAGTCCCTAGACTTATAAATTACTCAAAATAACTTACACATCACCATGACCCAGGAGTGAATCGGCCCAGACAGTCTGAATCAACTGCTCCGATGCGCTGATAACGTTAATGCTACCCATGGTGTCAATTACGCACTCGACGATCTTGTGTCTTAGCTGGCGATTTGTGGCACTACAATGCAGTGCTGCCGCCATCCCGATTCCAGTGACGCCGTCTCCAGCTATACTAGGTTTATTATCGTTTGCAATTGCTTATCTGTATATATATATATATATATATATATATATATATATATATATATATATATATATATATATATATATCGTTTTGCGTGGATAGCGCTTTTAATTTATGACACGCCCTTTGGTCTCGTTCGTGCGTTTGAGTTATTTGCCATTGAGCGAAAGTACATGTATATTAGGTGTCTGCTGGCCATTCATTCGTGTTATATTTGCGTTTATTCATATTCAATAATCCGTGGAATTGCTTGAGATTTGAGAACTCTTGCTGTTTCGTCAGTTAATTGACGTTATCATGCATCTTATTTCTGTGTAATAAATTAACCTCATTTGTGTCTCTACCCTCCATTAAATTCAGTACTTAGATCCCCTGTAGTCATTATTTTGGTTAGTGTTTGTTTACCAAGAGGCCAGAGATCTTAAGGCACATTCCGGAAATTAACAGGAGGGGTCTGCCAATCTAGCCACACGTCCTTGTGTTCTCCATTTTCCACAACTCTGCACCTCACAAATCACCCTCCCTGATTCCTCATACACATCAACTTTACAGACGCAAGTACGGAATTTCATATTCAGTAGTAACATTACTACAATTGAAAAGTAATTAAACACCGGATACTATGGATTTGATATTATTAGCTTTTATGTCACCTTCAGTAGAAACAAATGAAGAAATAAGATGTCAAATGCAAGGTAGGAAGAAATTAATATTAGAGTAGGAAAAGGTTCCATTACGGCTGACTTACTGAACTCAGGGTTAGTATTGCCTCAAGTGTTACAACAGTCCTCCCAAATCTAAATAATATTGTCTTCTACTAGTTTTCAAAATGTTCTGTAAATTGTTGGTGTTATACTTTTGCAACCATGACATATTAAACCGATACTTCCGTCTGCGCCTGTTTTCTTTGTAATTGTGACTGTAATAATTTCCTTGAAGTCTGCGAGTATTTCACCTCTCTCATACATTTATACAAGGTGGAATAGTACCATCACATTTGGATCTCCCAAACACCACCGTAATTCCGTGGCAATTTCATCTAGGCTTATTCCCAGAGCCTTCTTTCGAATCAGGTCTTTCAGTGCTCCGTCAAATTGTTGTCTCAGAATACTATCTCCTATCTCATCTCCAATTAATTCCCCTTCCTTATTTACAATACTGCAAAATAAATGTTCAAATGATTGTAAATCTTATGGGACTTAACTGCGGGGTCATCAGTTCCTAAACTTACAAACTACTTATGAACTAATTTATACTAGAGACGGCACAAACATCCGTGCCCGAGGGGGATTCGAATCCCCGACGGGGAACGGTCTCGCGCATCGTAGCATAGCGCCTCAATGCGCTCGGCCGCTTCGCCGCGGCTACAATACCGCCTTCAAGCTCATTTCCCCTCAGAACCGGTGTACATCTTCTTACAACTTTCAGCTTCTTTCTTTTCTGAATACTAGTTTCTCAGATGCGTTCATGAGAGCCTTACAGCTGCCTCTTGTAACTACAAAGGACTATTTTCCTGTAGGCGGTATCTATCTTTCCTCATTCTTCTACGGATTTGAATTTGCGCTCTTTGCTACTCCTTCTCAGCGATTTCGCACTTTCTGTCAATCTCATGTTTTAATGGTCTTCATTCCCCTTTTGACTGTTTCATTTACTGCATTCTTATTTTCTCCCCCATTTCAGCAACTGAATTCAGTACATTCTGTACTATCCAAGAATAGGGTAAGGTGGTACAATTTCGATCATTTCGGACACATGTTATTGTAACTGGAAATAAATTGAGAAAATAAATAATTTTAACTGTGGCATTTGTTTTTGGATGTTTAATGAATATGTAACACAAATATTATTTATTTATTTGTTTTTTCTGTTCCATAGGACCCACTTCAGGAGTAAGACTCCATGGTCATGGAACAAGTCAATACATTAATTGTTACACAATAATGGTAATAGAAAAATTTTAAGTAGTCCTTGCACACGACAATCTTAAGACAAAGTGAAAAGAATCAATAAAGAAAAAATAAATTAGCTTAATTCTTTAACTTTTCTAGGAGTTCCTCGACAGAATAAAAGGAGTGAGCCACGAGGTAACTCTTCAATTTAGATTTGAAAGCATGTGGATTAGTGCTAAGATTCTTAAGTTCTTGTGGCAGCTTATTGAAAATGGATGCCGCAGAATACTGCACCCCTTTCTGCACAAGTGTTAAGGTGGTGTGGTGCAAATGTAGATTAGACATCTGTCTAGTATTCACCGAGTGAAAGCTACTAACTCGTGGGAATAAGCTGATATTATTAACAACAAACGACATTAAAGAAAAAACGTATTGTGACGCCAGAGTCAAAATTCCCAGACTACTGAAAAGGGGTCGACATGACGTTCGCGAACTTACACCAGATATTGCTCGAACCGCCCGTTTTTGAGCCAGAAATATCCTTTTTGCATCAGGCGAGTTACCCCAAAAAACAATGCCGTACGTCATAAGTGAGTGAAAGTAAGCCAAGTAGACTACTTTTCGTGTTGAAAAATCACTTATCTCAGATATTGTTCTAATGGTAAATATAGCAGAATTTAGTTTTGGAACAAGATCCTGAACATGGGCTTTCCATGACAGCTTACTGTCTATATGAACACCTAGAAATTTGAACTGTTCAGTCTCACTTATCACATGCCCATTATGTGTAATCATAATGTCAGATTTCGTCAAATTATGTGTTAGAAATTGTAAAAACTGAGTTTTACTGTGATTTAACATCAACTTGTTTTCTATTAGCCATGAACTTATCTCCTGAACTGCATTATTTGATACTGTGTCAATATTACGAGCAACATCCTTCACTACCAAGCTGGTATCATCAGCAAACAAAAATATTTTACAATCACCTGTTATACTCGAAGGCATATCATTTATATAAATAAGAAACAGCAATGGTCTCAAAACAGACCCCTGGGGCACCCCATACTTAATTGTGCCCCATTGGGATTACACGTCATAGCCATTTTCTACACTGCGGAGAATTACCTTCTGTTGTCTATTATTAAAGTAAGAGGTGAACCAGTTGTGGGCTACTCCCCGTATTCCATAATGTCCCAACTTCTGCAACAATATTTTGTGATCAACACAATCAAACGCTTTTGTTAAATCAAAGAAGACGCCTAATGTCCGTAGCCTCTTATTTAACCCATCAAGTGCCTCACAGAGAAACGAAAATATAGCGTTTTCGGTCGTTAAACCACTTCTAAAACCAAACTGTACGTTTGACAGGAAATTATGTGAACTGAAATGATCAATTAATCTTGAATATACAGCCTTTTCAATAACTTTGGAAAAAACCGATGGCATAGAAATAGGTCTATAGTTGTCTACATTATCCCTTTCTCCTTTTTTATAAAGCGGTTTCATTACTGAGTACTTTAATCTGTTAGGAAACTGACCATTCTGAAAGGAAAAATTACAAATATGGCTTAGTACTGGGCTAACATATGGAGAACAGTACTTTACAATTCTGCTAGATACCCCATCATATCCACAAGAGTCCTTAGTCTTTAGTGATTTAATTATTGACTCAATCTCACCTATGGAAGTATCATGAAGGATCATTTCAGGCAACAGCCTCGGAAACGCATTTTCTAAAAACGTTATATGATTACCTGTAGAAACTAGAGTTTTGTTTAGTTCCTCTACTATATTCAGAAAGTGATTATTGAATATTGCACATATATCTAACTTGTCAGTAACAGAAACATTCCTACTACGCACTGACGTTATATCTTCTACCTGCTGCTCCTGACCAGACACTTCCTTCACGACTGACCAGATAGTTTTAATTTTATCCCGAGAGTTTGCTATTCTTTTTGCGTACCACATACTTTTTGCATTCTTAATGACATTTTTCAGAACCTTACAGTACTGTTTGTAATGAGCTACTGCATCTTCATTCTGACTGCTTCTAACATTTTGATACAACTCCCGCTTAGTTCTACATGATACTCTTATCCCCTTTGTCATCCACCCTGGCTGTCTGTTACTGAAAGTACCCTGTTTTGAGCGTTCTAGCAACTTTCAAACAGCATAATAAATGTGTTCAGAAAAGCATTATATTTATCATCTGCATTATCAGCACTATAAACATCCTGCCATTCTTGTTCCTTAATTAGGCTTAAAAAGGTCTCAATTGCAACTGGATTAACTTTTCTGAGTAGTTGATATTTATGTTTAACATTTGTTTGAGAACAAATACTTTTTAGAATTAAAAGTTGGGCATCGTGGTCTGATAGGCCATTTACTATTCTGCTGACAGAGTGCCCCTCTAATAATGAAGAATGAACAAAAATATTGTCAATGGTAGAACTGCTATTTCCTTGCACTCTCGTTGGAAAAAATACTGTTTGCATCATGTTATAGGAATTAAATAGATCTAACAGCTGACTTTTCCTTGAGCTATCACCTACACAATTAATGTTGAAATCTCCACACACAATTAAATTTTTATACTTCCTATACAGTGAACCCAGAACCAATTCCAACTTGGGCAGAAACATTTTAAAATCTGAGTCAGGGGATCTATAAATAACAACTATTACTAGTTTAGTTCCATTAACATTAACAACTCCTGCACAACATTCAAATATCTGTTCTGTGCAGTGTTTAGAAAAATCGATTGACTCCGATGAAAAATCGTTTTTTACATACATGGCCACTCCCCCACACTGCAAAGAACTCCTAGAGTAGAAGGCAGCTAACCTGTATCCTGGCAAAGGAAGTCTCTTAATTGTCACACCACTTAAAAAGTGCTCTGAAATTCCAATAATGTCAGAATCAGTATCAATAAGCATTTCATTAACTTTATCTCTGATACCCTGTATATTTTGATGAAAAACAGTAATTCCCTTATTACTTATATTCTTAGACTTTGTCAAAGGTGGTTCATCATTTCTTAGAGGGACTTCCTTTAAGCAGGAATATCTATCAGCTGTCTTCAGTCTAAAAAAGGTGCAGCCCTAACACCAACTACTACAGGAATTTTTCCATGAGTGAAACCCCCACCCCCTACTACACTGTCACCTATAAGCTTTGCCAACCTCCCCTTCCCATACCTATTGAGGTGCAGACCGTGCCTAGTAAAATCCGACCTTTGGATAGTTTCAACTGGCACCACTGCAATGTGATCCATGCCCTCCGTCATCAGCGCCTTCTCAAGCCCCATGTTAAGACGGCTGACAGCCGTATTAAGACAAGGCCTATCATGACGCTGAAACAGCTGTTATACAGTTACAATGTTGGTATAGACACAAAAAAGGTCACGGAACTGAGAAAAATCGATCGAAAATGTACCACAAAAGGTACAATTGTGATCACTTCCTAGTACAATTTTGATTACGGGCATCTTCCACATAAAAAGCACTTTTTCAGACATGCACCAACGCATACTTCGTGATACCAAACATTGCATTTTTGGCAGCGAATCCAGTCACCCTTAACTTGATAATTTATAAGAGTGCCTTAGAGTAAGTAGCTTGACTTACCGCTTAACAGGGAAAAATTTATATCTCCTTACCGCAAAGTGGTGTATTCTTAGAAAAGACAGGAGGAGCTGTAGAAACCTGCTACTCCACAACGCCACACAACGAGACACTACGAGACTGACAAATGGCGTGAAAACCTATGTTGATCGTAATTGTACCTATATCGAATTTGTACCACCTTACCCTACATACAATGTCGTATCTGCCTAAATAAAATTGGTCCTATTCTGCCTCTAATATTTCATCTCTCAAAGCTACCCATTTGGCTTTCAATATGTTACTTTCCAGTTTCCGTTAATTTTTGCCTTAAGCTACCTTTGCATTTGTAACGAACCTCTGGCTTTTTAAATTTTCCTAGGTTCAATTTCCCTTTTTTCCTACCTTTTTGCAGTTTGTTGAATTTCATTCTACAATTCATAATGTAAAAATATGGCTGGAGTCTATATATCTCCTTATACAGGGTTTCAAAATCTGTGCCTTGTTATTATGAAACCTGTCTGCTACCTTCGGACGTCCCCTGGTTTCTTCCTTCATGATTCTAAAACCAAGTTTTAGTTATTATTCAATAATTATCTGTGCAAATATCTACAGGGAGCCATTCGTTTTCATTTATTTTCCTCTATGCATATTCACCTATAATTTTCTCTTCTTTCCCTTTGGCTACTATCAAAATCCAGTCACCAACATGTCTTACCCTTTATTAACCACACAATTTTCCTTACCGTCTGGAACATTTCTTCTAACTCCTTACCAAGGGAAGAGCTCATTGCCGTATAAACGTTTGCTATTTTGTTGGGTTCTAGCTTCGTGTCCATCTTTACTGCGACAATGCGATTACTTGGCGGTTCATAGTAGCTTACCCGTATTACTACTTTTGTTATTCATTATTAGACCTACTCCTTACTACCCTTAACTGATTTTCTGTTCATAACACAGTACACATATGCCCAGAGGTCCTGTTCACCATTCCACCGAACCGCACTAGTGCCCACTATATCTAAGTTCAATCTATCTGTTTACCTTTTCAAAGTTATTAACATCCCTACCCGATTAACGGATCTCACAATCCACGTTCCGATCCGTGGAAGGCCAATGCTGTTTTCATGATTAAGGCATTGAATTACCGCGTGTAAATAGCCGTGTGACCGTAGGTGCCAAGACACGGATTGTGGGGCCTCTCTCCGCCGGGCATAGTTGTCGTTAAATAAGTTAGTTTAAGTATTTTGCAAGTCCAGGGGACAATGATCACTGTATTTTGGTCTGTTAGGTTCACTAACATTTGGACATTTTAACGATATCATCTTGAGTATTTCCCGACCCCATATTCCAATTTCTGATTTCAAAGTTGCGTAACTATGGGCTCAAAGTGTCAGGGTTAATGGCCCCTAGTATCACCCTTTACTTTAAATGAACTTAACCCTTGAGAAGGCGCGCTATGAGTATTTGTCTCACACAATACTTCATTTCGATTATTAACACGTTAGCGCAGCGAGTGTCTCAGTACCTTCCTACGCATTCATTCCTTCCCGTGCACCACACTTTCGCGTCGCCCAGTGTACCTGTGACCTGGCAGTGAATCGGCTGTGCCACCGCGCCATAAAGTGCAGCATTCTGCTCATCGCACGCTTATCGGTGTAAGTTTTTTTTCTTGTCATGTGAATGTTTATTTCTTACTTTATTATATTTTAACAAACGGAAGGTAATTTTATTTCAGTCGTTATGGTCTTCATTATACAGGGTGTTACAAAAAGATACGGCCAAACTTTCAGGAAACATTCCTCACACACAAAGAAAGAAAATATGTTATGTGGACATGTGTCCGGAAACGCTTAATTTCCATGTTAGAGCTCATTTTATTACTTCTTTTCAAATCACATTAATCATGGAATGGAAACATACAGCAACAGAACGTTCCAGCGTGACTTCAAATACTTTGTTACAGGAAATGTCCAAAATGTCCTCCGTTAGCGAGGATACATGCATTTAACCTCCGTCACATGGAATTCCTGATGCGCTGATGCAGCCCTGGAGAATGGCATATTGTATCACAGCAGTCCACAATACGAGCACGAAGAGTCTCTACATTTGGTACCGGGGTTGCGTAGACAAGAGCTTTCAAATGCCCCCATAAATGAAAGTCAAAACGGTTGGGGTCAGGAGAGCGTGGAGGCCATGGAATTGGTCCGCCTCTACCAATCCATCGTTTACAGAATCTGTTGTTGAGACGCATACGAACACGTCGACTGAAATGTGCAGAAGCTTCATCGTGCATGAACCACATGTCTATCAGCACAGGTAGATTATTCCGTATGAAATCATGATAACGTGCTCCAGTGAGCGTAGGTGGGAGAACATGAGGCCCAATCAAGAAATCGCCAACAATTCCTGCCCAATCGTTCACAGAAAATCTGTGTTGATTACGTGATTGAACAATTGCGTACGGATTCTTGTCAGCTCACACATGTTGATTGTGAAAATTTACAATTTGATCACGTTGGAATGAAGCCTCATCCGTAATACCAAAATCAGCTGTAACATGGAAATTAAGCGTTTCCGGACACATGTCCACATAACATATTTTCTTTTTTTGTGCGTGAGGAATGTTTCCTGAAGGTTTTGCCTTACCTTCTTGTAACACCGTGTATATTGCTTACAATGATGAGTCTGATGACTGACAAACAAAACTTGCATGACTGGAAGACCCTGTTTTGGAGGAAGAATGTATATTGGATCCGGGTGATCGGGTCGACAATCGTGTAGACAAACGTGAAAGCAGCTGTTCCGATATTGATAGTCCTCATCAGATATGAAACAATCTTCGAATGAAGGAGGTGTGCACGTTGTTGATCAAATTAAAGAGAATTACTCTGTTAAGGAATATCTACAAGGTGGCCAATGAGACTGTTCTTTAATATTTTGATTATAACTGGGATCAACGCGCTAAAAATATACAAAGAAAACAACAAAATGTAATTTTAATACCTGTATTCCTGAAAGATGTGGCTCTAGAGACGGTGACACCACATATTTCACAGAGAATGACACTGCAGAACATTTCATCTGAGCTCAAGTTCCAAATGAAGCGGTTTGTACCTCTTCCTAACGTGGGAACAGATACAGGACCCAGTGACTTTTGTGCGCTTTGTCCAAGAAGAAAGAATAGACGCTCTAAAAAGGCATGTACTTTGTGTCACAAATCACTCTCCACTGAGCATGTGACATTCATGTGCAAGGGATGTGATGAAAGACACATTTCTCCAGGTACCACGGAAGACTGATTAATTAAAACATGAAATTTATGAATTTGTATCTATATATATATATATATATATATATATATATATATATATATATATATATATAAATTAATGATTGTCTGTATGTCCGCTATGTGTTGATAAACCATTCATTCGATTGCAATGAAACTTTGGTAAATTGTTCACCGAATGCCCACGAAGGTTCTTGACCCAAAAACAATAGAGCACGACACGTAGCTCAAGAGATGTCATAAATAATGAGAGGCCAGCGCACGAGAATACCCAGATTTATGCGTCAATTGTTGGAAAATGGGAGTAATTAGGGACCTGAAAAAAAGTTTGCATGTAATTTCGGACGTTTATGAAGCGTTTTTGTAACTGACCCCCGCCCCCGCCCCCTCCCCCACTAATTGATGAAACAAAAAGAAATATACCGCTCACAACAGTTTCGCTGTAGATGCCGTAAAACTGTCGCATCAGGCATGACTTTACATCAAATAAAGTTAGATTACAGATTTGCATGTTACTATTTATTTTTGTCTGGAAGCCTCCCCTAATTCTCTTGCATCCAAAATGAAGTAATCTGTTTTCTTAATCTCTGTCTATATAAAAGCGAAAGGACACTCTTTCAATCACTGACTAAACATGGAATCTCTATAACTACTACACCTATGAAGCCGAAATTTAGCAGGAATTTTGTATATAGGTATAAAGCGTCATCTAAGAAAGTATTTTGTGATAGGTGCATGGCGGAGCATATTTCTCCTACAGACTCACGAAATCTACAGTTCCATTCCGATCGTCATGAAATTTCGCATGCTTGACCTTCAAAACAAGAGAAAGGTCACCGTCTACCTTACGTTTCTTACGGTGCGTGGGGCGACGGTACTTTGCAACATAAAAATTGATCCCTAAATGCCTTGGTCGCGCTATGACTTGAGAACAGCTCGACCGACTTCACAGGCCTTTTTTCCCTCTTATTCTCACAACAAGGGTTTTTAATGTGACCCTGAGTTTCCATTCCATGGAAATCTATAGTTTTGTTCCGATAATGATGAAATTTTGCACACTCTACCTTAATCACAAAACGAATCTTAAGGTCTGTATAAAATTTCGTTCAGTGCGTGGTGGAGGGTACTTAACTTACCGAATTTTACAAAATGTATAGTTTTGCTCCACATGACCTTTAAACCAAGAGGATGATCACTGGATACATAAATGTTTGTATGGTTAATGACAGAGAACATTTTGAAAGAAAAAAGAAAAACTTTGCCGAGAGAGGGAAAGTTGGAAACGAACAGAGAGATGGGAGAGAAAGAGATGGATGCAGAGAAAGGGGAGAGGGGAGGTGGACTACGAGAGTGTAAGATAAATAAACACCCGAGCACCGCCGGGTTTACAGCTAGTATATTATATCTAAGGAAGACACAAGTCTTCAGTGAACAGAGTGGATATTACTAAGCAGATCAACTTATGGGATGACGTATTATCGAAACTAAGAGAAGAAAGGTGTTGGAACTGTGATACGATATGGCTACGTAATTTACCAGGCAATAAACGAAAAGTTTCTATCCAGAATCTTTCTGGAAACAGAATACGAAAGACAGAAAAAGGAGAAAAATAAAATATAAAATAATATTAAAAAGAAACAAAAGAAAAGGAAACATAAATATCAGAAGTGAAAATTTGAGAGGACACGTGTATTTTTCAACAAATATAACTTACAGTGTTGGGAGTAAGTGACACGAATAAGTTTGTCCATAGAATGAAGCTGTGTAAGACTGCGTTGCATCGATCATCTTTGTGGCAATAAAAATAAATATCGATCAGGGTCGATAAATTGTAACATTATTGTAACCACAATTATGTCAGTAACAGGAAGGAATATACTGAAACAGAATGTCGATTATATTTTGCTCATAATTTGAACATGTTTCTTCATGAATATGTTTGTGAATCTCAAAATTTTGCAATTAAATGTGAAATAATTTATTATATAGTCTTCACATAGAAGAATGCCTACATCGCATAATTTACTTCATACTTTATTACTTGACTAGTTTCGACAACAAGTTATTATTTTCAAACTTAAAATTAAAATTATATATCATTATAAAAACTTTCAAGGGAACATGCATCTGGTGTACACAGTACATAAAATACTCCACCTGTGCGTTGGTTACTGGGGTACCACTGATATGCTTTGAACATTAACATATGGATAACATATAACGTAGGATAGTACATTCCATCAGTTAAAAATTGACAACAACTGCAGAGTACATGGTGCCATATAGTTATGTTGCCTGTAGTAATGAGTTGTGCTCATGCTCTCGTAGTACACAGTTGTAATTCGTATGTCTGCTGGCTAACATTCCGCCAATTGAAAGGCCGATTTGCTCACATTGGTTGTCTGCAATTACTACAGGCAACCTCAACCATTTGGCACCATGTACTATGCAGTCTCTGTCTATTTTTAACTAATGGAATGTACTATCCTACGTTATATGTTAATGTTCCAAGCATGTCAGTGTCAGTAACCAGCACACAGGTGGAGTATTTTATTTTCTGTGAACACCAGATGCATGTACCTTCGAAAGTTTTTATACTGATTTATAATTTTAATTTTACGTTTGAAAATCACAACTTGTTGTCGAAACTAGTCACGTAATAAATTATGTGATGTAGGCGTTCTTATACGTAAGTTCTATATAATATTTACAGATCGCTCCCCCTACTCCACTATGTCGAATGTTGATAATTTATCATCACGTAAACGTATGGAATTTAATTTAACTATTTAAAAATTGTTCGAATCAAATTTTTCATTAAAATCTCAATACCCTTTGTTTTTCCACATCACTGAGCGGTTTGCCAACAGGGCGAATAATTACGGATGAATGTCAGAATTCTTACGAAAAAAACTAAACTTTCTTTAATAGATAACCTTCCGGGCTCGAAAGTAATCAGCAGAGTTGGACTTACCCAGCTTAATTTTCAGTTAATCTATATCAGCTACTTCTTCTCATCTTTCTCAACTAATTAAGCCTTCAGCACAGCACAGGGCTCTTGCTGGTCCCAGTGTAATCTTTTAGCGTAATACGAGAGACGCCAGTTTCGTTTTCTTTACGCTCTTTACGCTTGAAATTAGACTTCGAAATTAAGTGCAAAATGTAAAAAAACTGGTTCCACTGAATTTCGTAGAATTAATCATCCAAAGTTTCGCGGGAGAATGTTTCCTTATCTGAAGACAAAAACGAATACAATTTCGTTTTAAGGTTACGAGTTGTAGGGCTAGACAATCTCTTTGCTTTAATTACTCATCTTGGTGATGCCGTTCTTCTGGTTTCTATGAATGTTAAGATAAACTGGAGAGGATATCCACCTGATGCGAGACAACTTTTGAGTTTTGTCACCAAAACATGTTTCAGCAGTTCGTGTTTACGGAAAAAGGGGAGAAAAATACATCTTAAAAAGAAAGTATTGTGTCAAATAGCCATATTCCAATACTATATTATAAATACTGGCGAGATATTAACATATTAAATAATATTTTTGAAATGAAAATATTTTGTTGTTACAGATGACATACTGTGAAGCACGTTATAGCTTAGTTAAAGCAGTATGTAAACTATGCCATTAACATCATGTATGAAACGTAAATATAAGCAGGACTAAAGTGTTGGACCTAATTCTGAATACGTTCGCTATGTTGTAAACGAAAGTCTCAAAGATACAAGCAAAACCTGTGTCATTTAATACTTCAAAAAATGTACACCACTGAGCCATACCTTTACACCAATGTTCTGAATTTTATCATAAAGGAACACTCTGACGTTGGTACATAAGTCCTGCAACATTATTGGGTGAAAAGCACAAAAGGCTTCTTGCGGAATTTCGTTCCAGTTTATTTACATGAAATTTATTATGCACTGGATCAAGTAAGTCTTGACAGATGTTTAGTTCTTTGAATTAGCCCAGGGGCCAGGGAAACTGTTTAGTGATGTGAAAATTGGGGAGGGTGGGCTTCAGAAGCCATACTAATAATTCGTCGTGAAGTACTGAGTTCATAAATTTTTCATATGTGTATTTAACAATTTTATTTATGTCATACAACTGATATGCGAATTATTCCCGGGAATGACCAACTTGTATATTTTCGTGTCTAAATTTTCCAGTATCATCCTATCTAAGAATCAGTGCATTAATCTGCGTATCACTGTATTTAATTTTCATTGTTTTCTTTTATACAGAATAGTATTTCAGATGTCATAAGTGATTAGATGCACCATTAACATAAAAATACTTCAGACAGGGACTGACTGCCAGTAGGCAACACGCCTTGTAAAATATTTATTTTATGGTCTCCGTTTATTGTCTTTCACGAGCCAAATGCAGTGGTGAAGATAGACTTTATACAGTTAAAGTTAGACCTTATTTTTTAACGTTTTGAATTTTTCCATCACAAACACTAACGAGTTCATACTAGTTGCAGATCTTCTCGACATCAGTTGATGCAAAATTATAAATTCATCTTAAATGATTTGATGTAATACTTAATATTTCCAGCGTTTACTGTATAAGGACTTAAAGAATTTTACAAACCTTAACTATATGCTAAATAAAATATAGAAAATCTACCTTATTTTATTCACTTACTTAAAATAGGATTATGGATATAAAATGACCTTTACTATAAGTTGGACATTCACGAAATTATAATACAAAGCACATCTGCGACAAATGCACTTTCAAATTACGGTTATTGTGATGAAAATAAATTGAGAGCTTAGTGTTATCACATATCTATGAGTCTGCTTACACATGTTAAAGAATTATGTCATCACTTTAAATGCTTATATATTCTATTAGGGTAAATACGTAATAACATATAGCTCCTTGCTTGAAATCGATAACTTACCAAAAATATTAGTCCATATGTTCAAATGCATAGAACTTGACTAACCCGAATGTAACTGCTAGGGAAGTCTTACCCTTCACTAACAAGAGGACCCGCATATGCTCATCATCACTGATTTCGTCCAGATTTGTTTTATATGCAGGGACTGACCTGAAATGGAATGGCCAAGCATTCGGAAAGAAACTGCAAATTTTGCTTTGCTCGTCCACTACCTTATCACTGAATTAGCATGGTTCCAAAGCAGTGTACGGGACAACAGAGAGGGTAAAGAAACGTTCTTCATAGGTCCTGAAGTTAAGTCTTTAGGAGGAAACAAATGCTTTATTTTAAATATTTACGTTACTCGAAATTCAAATAAACATTAACGCGCTAGGTTATTTGTATTTATTGACATAGTAGCTGAAAATCCGGCGTTGTCCGGGTATTTATTTATTTATTTATTCAAGCCTTTAGTTTGTACTTCTACCATCCCTTCTCTCTCCGCCCCTCTCCATTTATCTCATAGCATGTTATATTTATCAGAAAATATATAAGAAATATGAATGTCCTGCATAATGTACAAAATTATAAGTGCAGTACACAGACAGAGAAAGATAGTACTGAAAATACTACTGATTTGTAACATTCATAATTTCATTTAATTCACAACTTTACTGTAAACAATATTTCTCGTTATTTGTCTAGGATTTAGTATGAAATTTCTTTTGGTGAGTCCACCCTTGATAAAGTGACATAACGTTGTCCGTTTGAGAAACATGGTCAAGTTAAATCCACTCCACACTAATGAATAGATTGCCCTGTGACTTATTAATCGTAATATAAAGTGCAAGTCACACAGAAAATTGCAGTCTCTGGAAGTTAAAAGCTAGCTCTGTCGGAAATAATGGGTACTCTTTGGATGTACACTGTTTCATTCTCTTCCTTTCCTTGTAGCTCTATAGAAGTTTTTTGCTTTTACCTGCTGCCGTAAACGCTTCGCATTTCAAAGTTGTCAAAAATTCGTTTCGCTTGAATCTACAGCGAAATTCGCCCTGTTGTTTTGTATTCAAACAGCTCAGTGGTTATGACGTCGTATCTGCTGATCAATCTGTCGTTCTGTGTAGCTCCTTCCAGTGGTATATTTCGATATTGTTTACGAAATGTGCTGCGAACAGAGTAATAATGTTAAACATAATGCAGTACCTATTTACGGATGTCACGATTATGACGTAATACCTCCTGAATTATTTGTCCTACAAAAACATTATTTACCAGTTTCGTAGAATGGAATATTAGGAAACTGCCAGCGAAATGTGTTGTAAATGGAGTTGGCAGTAAAGTAGTAGTAAATTAAAACCTCATGCTTATTAAGATGAATTTTCATGCACCTGAACTACATGTCGTAATACGGTAATATTTCGAAGGTACAGCCACTGGTGTACATGTAAAATGTCTGCAAACTACGTCGCGAAAACAGTAGGAGAGACGAAACAAATCAAAACGTCATGAGTAATGACGCGGTTTTTCATGAACATAATTGTTTATGGCTCCATATCTCCTGAACTGTGTGTCGTACTGTGATAAAGTTTCGAACGTATCGTCAGTGGTATGTGTGTAAAATTTCTCGCGAATTCAATTTATAGTCTATGAATAATAAAATGTAACGTCATGTCAAATGCCGTAGTTTTACTGCCTGAACACCGAAAAATTTGTTCGCGACAAACATTTTTACTTTCATCATTTTGCTGGCGTTTTCAGCGAGAAAAAATTTCCTAAAGGTTTTAAATTATTTTTCAAGTTGTTGGAAGTCGTTAAGAGATCATCATCTCAAATATTAGATTGATAAAGTCCCACTATCCCGTGCCGCAAAACGAAGAAGTTTTCATAGTTTATGACGTCATATCTCCTGAAATATCGGACCTATCGCAAAATCCTTTCTTAGCTCACGTTTTCTACCTATAAACTACATTCATGCCATATTTCGGCCTCATAGATGAAGTAGTTTTTGAGATTTTGTGTTTAGTCAGTGACGGAGTGAGTGAATGTCCTTTCGCTTTTATATAGATACAAGACTTTAAAGAAAAGCCAGTAGAAAATTTAAGGTTGGAAATTCATTTCCAGGACAGGATTCCAAAATTTGTGATAATTTGCTAGACAAAATTTAATGATTTTATAATTTCCCTGTTGAATAAATGTTCAAATATTTCTTAAGCTTAACTGCAGTGTCATCAGTCCCTAAACATACAAACTACTTATGAACTAGCTAATACTAAGGACGACATAAACATCTAGGCCCGAGGGAGGGATTCGAACCCCCTCCCCCCAACCACTGATCACAAACGCTCCTGGGGTAATATTGTGAACAGGGGGTTGCGAATGATTTTCTCCTCGTCTTTGCCATGATATAAACATTGCATTTTTGTAGTTGCATTGTGGTCTTCAAGCTTTTGTAGAAAATAGATATTTCCTTTACCTTTCTTTCTCGTCGAACTGTTTGGCAAAGCGCAACACACCATTTCACTAAACATTATCCTGGTCACGGTAAGTGAAGGCTTAAGACTTTTCGAACAAATTACTTCCTGATGATAAACACGAATATAACAATGCAATTTTGTCAGATTAAGACGTTTTCGATAGCATGGCTATGATACGAAACATTGTGTATGTGAAGAAAGTGACAAAAGGCAGTTGGTTTTAAAGTATGTTATTCAAAAATACCATTCGCATTACTTCTGCCGGTTGGTTAGCTATGCAGTGTCTTGCTGTACAGTTAGTAAAATTCAACGACTCGTCTTAGAAAAATTACGTTTCCTGTAATATTCCTAACTGCACCAAACTGGCACTACGAGCTCCAGCCTACAAAATTGTACCCCTCTGAGAGAACTTAATTTTGACCGTGTGTCATCCTAATGGATGGAAGCAACGGACGCAGCCTTCACTTCACGAACATATACAGCGCAAGTAAATCTATAGCAGTGAAATCGCAGGGATTCTATCACAGAATATTCCACTTCAAAAGTAAAATAATGCAATATTTTATACTTACTGTCGCTAGTCCTTGTGGAAAAGAATCAAATTTCGATTATTATTCGCATATTAAAATGAAACAAAAATTTTGTTTCACTTTAAAAAGTGAACTCGCTTCTTTTTCAATGTTATTGAAATGTATGGTAAGAGACATACACTAAATGTAACAGTACTAAATTCTGTCACTTCTGCAAATATCTGACTGGAATCACAGGAATCTATATTTAAAATATATGAAAATACTTAGCATCATTAATTTGAGTCCTGCCAACATGTGTGCTGCATCAAACTTCTAAAGCTCTGTAAAATATTGTTAGGACATTAATTAAAAGTGCTAGCACGAAAACGTTAACACTTGATTCCGATGAAAATGCTTCACATTAATCTGTACCATTTTTGTAAACGTATCAAATAGTTGATCTGTATGGAACTTAGTACCAAAACATTAAAAAATATATCAACTTCTGGAATTTAACAAATTTTTCAACTACCGTGATGAACCTACTGAATGCCTCCTTATTTACATGAAAGATTTCCGTAATGCAGTTGTTTTAAAATCAGAAACGTTTCCTAAAATCTACGTAACTGGATTTGTTATAATGAATTCAGAGTTTTAACTAACGAAATATGCAATATACTTTAAACGATCAAGAAAAAAGGTTTGTAAATCTTTCATGCAATTATTTCTTTAATAATAACTAAGCAACCTTTTTAATAATTCAACTCCGACTGAAGGTTTTGTACCCTGTGGACATGAAAACTGAACACAGCCAGCACATACGTTAATCCCCACAGTATAATTATGCAATAAAGTTTCTGTGACTTTCTGTACACAATGATAGATAAAATGTTATAAAATTCTTTAATTACTTCACAAGGGCACTCAGAATACTTAACATTAAGAGAAAAGAACTTTGCACACGAAAATGATACCGTAAAATAGCGGGTTAACAGCACTCTTTAATGTGTTTGAGTAGACTTTCCCGGCGTAATAACATAATATTCTTCTCGGGTCAACTGAACACAATATTTCGGCAGACCAACTAGCTGCTATCTTAAGATGAGTACACTGAATGCACATTCTCGCCGCAAACTGAGACGCAAAAGAAACAGAGGCTCCTTTATACACCGCTGACGGCCCACAGCCGTTGAGCCACATTTGTTGAGCAGTGCACCCATTCTGTTAAAAGACATCCTTAACCCTGCGGCATGCGCGCTTCAGATTGTTACCTCAGCGGGCGCGCGCGGGACTCAGTGCCGCCTACATTTAAATACATAGAAAAGCTATTTTTTAAAGTTTTGGGTGGAATTAATTATTTATTGTGTATAACATCATTCTTAACAGCAACTTTTAATGTGATCTGTATACATATATAGACGGTGCATGGGAAAATTAAAATTGTTACAGTATATTGACATAAGTTTCCGGGATATTTCGTAAGCGCAACTTTAATAACAAATTCTAAATAAATTATAACCACAGATATGATTCGGTTATTTACCATTATTAAAGCAAGTTTTACAAAAAAGTGTAATATGTATAAAATCTTTGTAGTAATAATAAAGAATAAGGCAGTCAGTAACTACATATCAACAACCACACACTTTCTTCCTCCGGAGAAGCTCTGCAATCATTACATGTGACAACATTGAGGCAATGTTGCTTGCAAACGAATCTTTTGCAGCTATTGCAAGTGACAGTAATTTTATAATACTTTTTACCACCACAAAGGTGGCACCTCCCACACCTTCTTACAGTCTTATCGTGATTGGCGGGAATTGATCGATGAGGTGACAGAAATTCTTGAATATCTCTTGGTAGAGTAGAAAGCTGACCCCTTTCTTTCAAATGTTGTAAAACAATCCTTCTAATCATCAAAACATCCGACAGTGGTACGGCAACATGTACTTACATTACCGGGCGCGTGTTGTACGCAGTGCCGTCTCGGCGCAGTCGTCCACTCCACAGGTCATTCACAGCTGTTATGGTGAGTATATTGGTGGCGCAGTAATGTAGTTTGGCGCGTGACTAAACAATCGAAGCATATCTAGCACCATTGTTGCGTGCTCGGCACGCTGACGTAATTATTGAAAGAAAACAAAATTGGCGGCACTGTATGCCGCCACGCGCCCACCGCAGGCTTAAGATGCTCCAGTTCTTAACCCAGATGTTCGGCATCAGAGATGGCTTACGCTCTTTCCACCAGAGTACACAAAACGCCCATGTGTTGGTGTGGCGAATAGCATGAAGATAACCGCATGAAGATAAATATCGATATGTGTGGGTTTGCGATATACAGTCCTGAAGTCCCATCAGTCTTTTTGTGAACCAAAACGTTCAGAAAAGGAAGTTTTCCATCTTCCTCAATCGAAAATTTAATACTGGGATGGAGGCAAAATGATCGAAAAATAATTTAAAGAATCCATTCCATGAGGCCTCACTCTAAAAATGTCCTCGACCTATCTCCAAACAGAGATAATATTAACCCTTCGACAGTCGCATAGTTATCTGTGAGTTACACGACCTATTTTTTTCTCTAATATTACCGCGATGAACGGTGATAACGGCTTGTTGGCCTACGACATCTTGTGTCATACCTTCCTTGTTTCGTCACAGGAGTTTCAGCCTTATCCCGACACTGACAGGATCATAAATGACTGAGAAGTAAGCACGTGTATTTTCTGTATCTGCCAGATTCAGCGCGCCTATTAACGTAACGTATTGTTGCCGCCAATGACAGCAGCCGTAGCATTGTTTGCAGCGTACTGAAGTTGGCAAGTGCGTTGTTGCCTTCTAGATGAAGCAACGTTTCGTCGTAACTACATGTACCCTCTTTCAAAATGAGAAAACGATATGATTTAGAAAATCCTAAGGATTTGGATAAAGTACATCGCCCTCTTTTCGACGGTGAGGTATCAATTGAAGATGATCTTGTAGAAACTGATTCGAAAATCGAAGATTTACTCTAAACAAGATCTCTAGACTCAGCTCATGAATTTGGTGAAGAGGAAAAGTGATGAACATTACTATTTTTGTCAGTAAAAAAGAGAATTAAAAATACTTTCAGTTGTAATAATAATAAACATTGCAGGCATCAACGCATGAGTAGTTTTCTTGGGCAACAAGAATAAATACTCAAATAGGTGCGAGTACCTCAAAACTTTGGCTCTGACTCTACTGCAATATCATCCCAAAAGAAGAGCTCTTATTATGACTCTATCGGATTATATAAAGTCGATACTGGTAAAGTACAAATCTCAATGAAAAGAACAAGAAAACGCTGAACTATCTTTGCACCCAGGAAATAAGAAAAGAAAAAGATGGCAGTCATGTTACAGGGAGACAAAAAAGACTGCATGCATGTGAAAAATGCGGTACACATATTTGTTTGCAAATGCACACAAAAATAATTTGTGAAAAATGTCTTTCTGTATAGATCAATCCTACACAGAGACATGCTCAGATTAGTTCAATAATTTAGTTTTATCTATAACGAAGTCACTTTGTAAAAGAGTTTCATGTACTTCTCCATTACAATATGTTAAATATTTCTGTTAATTTGAAAGAGTAATGAGCCTAATGCTCACTTATGAATTTGCCAAATCTATAACAATAAAGGTAACTGCAATTTAAAACAAAAACAAAAGAAAAAGAAGCTGTAAACAATGGCACAACCAGAAAAATCATCGCATGTGTCCAGGAGGTACATCGCGACTAGTGGCGTCATGAAAGATGACGCGCCTGCTGGAGGGTTAAGAAACGACGTCAGTAGGTCCATGTCCTCAAAGTCTTCCTGTTGGGGGAAACAGGACTCCTCATAGCCACTCCGTCAGTTTGCTCCAAACAGGCATAATTAAACAGTAAATACGTCGAAGTCAGAACATCAATACATAACTTGATTGTCTCATCATCCAATTTTAACTAATTAATAACAAGAACTCATCAAGAGGCACCTGGGTAAAGGGAAACAACGTCAAAACTCACAAGGAATTCTGATGGACCAAGACAAACTGACTGCAGCCACCGAATAAAATGTAACGAGTTCAAGATGTGATGTTCGCACATTCCAACATGAGGGGCGAGGACAGAAGCCAAATTTTTTTGTCAAATTATAGGTAGGGGCACCCAATTTGCTCATAATAGGACGAAGAGCTATGCTTGTGAACTTTAGGTAGACCATACAGTCTCTGAGGGTCACCAGCTCCAGAGTGAACTTTCGTAACTACGTCCTCTGACAAGGAACTCTTCTTTAAAAGTGAAAACTTCTTCCGTTTTATTCGTTTCGTTTCTCAAAGCCTAAATGGCCGCCCTCTCACTACTTGGAATGTGCTTCTTGGTGGTAGTGCTGTGCGAAGTTTGTACGTCACCTCTTACCTTATTTCTTCTGCCTGATCTTCTGGAATACGAGACACAGCTTGCTCAAAAACACAAATAAAATCCGTAATAGGGACAACCCTAGGTTTGGGGGCTAAATTAAAGCAAAATCGATAATGCAACGTTGTCCAGTTCCTTCTGTGCGAAATTGATCACAACCAGCCAACAGAAGTCGCCATCAGGTAGTATGTGTTGAGTGCAAAGTCGCTGAAATTTGGGTTACTGTTTACTAGCAGCACTACTCTAGGCCCAGTCTGACAACGCTCAAGAAGCGCAATCAACCCACTCCCAAGACGCGGCCGACAGTCGTGATGAAATATACAGAAGGAAAAAAAATTAAGTCTTTGGAAACAAAATCCATTTGTCTGCGGATGAAACAAATGCGTTTACGCACTAGCGCAAGACTGGCACGCTTCTTAATCTTGTTGGCCACTTTAGAATCTATATAGTGGATATTCTAGCAAACTTGGGAATAATACTTTCATTCCAGCAACTTGTTAAAAATGTTAGTGCACTCAGCAGCGTCCGTTTCTTTATGAAAAGTTATTCAAACTCTTCCCCGTAGAGGTTCATGATGTGATTGCGTAGACATTCCCGGCATAAAAACTGCTAATCTCCGGTCTGCAGGCGGATAACATTGTCTACTGTACAATATTTCTGCAGACCAATTGTCTGCCATCTTCAGATGAGTACGCTGATTACATTTACTCGCCGGAAACAGACGGAACAGAAACAACTGCCCCTTTATACAGAACTGACGGCACAGCGCACGTGCGCGAAACCAAGGTAGAGACCCTTTACGCGCAGTAGCACGCCTGTAAAAAATCGGTAAAACGATGAGTTGGAAGAGGACTAATTAAAAGAAACTGCATGTCGAAATGAAGACCGTTGTTGTTTACTGTCAGAGAAAAGTGGGTTCCAAGTTTTACTTAAAGGAACGTTTTTGTCCCGAATAATAATATTATCGGCCATACGAATTTCCGTGGATTCTTTTGGTTCACAAGAATTATAGGACTTTGGGACACAGTGTATATCGCATACCCGCACATACCGATCTTTATGTTCATTCGTCGAGCTGTCATTCGCCACACCAGCGCGTGGGGTCTTGCGTACTCCATTGAAAACAGCGTACGCCATCTTTGGGCGTAGAACTGGAGAATCTTAAAGTTGTCTTTAAACAGAATGGCAACATTGACGAACACATTTGTCGCGCGTCTCAGTTTGGGCGAACAGTTGAACCACTAGAGGGCCACTACAAATGTATTGCCTTTTTGCCCTTCGTCGGAAATATATCCTCGAAATTCCCAAGAATTTTAAGATTTAAAAGTGGTTTATGCCACCAGCAAGACTAGTTCCCTCCCTGGGTCAATCCAATAGGTTTTTAGAACATGTGTTTATAAAATTCTGTGTCACGTACATCGGCCAAATGATCCACACAGTTCAGGATCGGTGTGTGCAACGTCACTGACATACTAATTTACTTCAACCTGTAAAGTCGGTTGTTGCTGAACATTTTATGAATGAGGGACACAACATTATATGATGTATGGAACTAATTGTTCTTTGGGCGATCTACATCAATTTAATACAAGTTTTCAGCCAAGATCGCGTTTTCTTAATTATGTATGACGGATTTCGACGTTCACAGACGTCATCTTCTGATCTCCTATATTTTACAATGTCATATGTTATAAGGTTTTACATATATCGTTCATTGCATTTTTCGTGGAATAGTTGTATACAAACATTGATGGTGAAGTTGATAATTGGATCTACACTATACATGTCCACACTGGTTTCACTGTAGATCCAATGGTATGTTCAACTTCGTCATCACTGTTTGTATACAACTATTCTATGAAAAATGTAATGAAAGGATATAGGTAAAACCATATATGACATTGTAAAATATAGGGAATCAGATGATGACGTTTGTGAACGTCGAAACCGGTCATCCATATATAAAAATCGCAATCTTGGCTGAAAACAACATTATGTAATGAAAGAAAAGTGATTGCTCCTGCTTCCCGCTATTGGCAAAGTGTTCTCAAGGAATCAATGGAATTTCGTAAGGAATTTCGTATATATATATTAATGTGAATGTGATACTTCAGTTTCTCCCGGCGTATTTGATAATCAAAATATCCACGGGTGTACTGCCGGTCTATAGACCGGCAGTACACCCGTGGATATTTTGATTATTAATGTGAATGTCTGTTCGGTGTACGCTTATCAAGTCCGAACGACAAGACGCAGAGACTTAAATATTTGTACAGTTACTAATTTATACCTGAGGAAGGTTAGGCACAGTTTTATAGCGATCTGATAGGTATTTAGTAATTTGAAGAATATAACGCGAAATAATAATTACTCTTTCAAAATTATACGTAATCTTTGACAATGGTTTTATTTTATTGGTTGCGTTGTTGGTTGAGGGCTGATAATGATAAAAGGGTGGAGTATATTGGGATGGAAAGTTATCGGTGTGTATAAAATTCTACGTGTGTGGGTGTGTTAATATTTAGCTCTGCGTCGAAAAGTACAGAACGCAAACGATTGCTCTATATGTAATTGTTGTCTGAAGTCGCCCGTTGTACACCATAGTAGTTCCATGCTGATAGCTGTAAGACATGGAAGATATGGTGGTTTAAAGTCTTCAAATTATAAAAACAATTCGGACTGAAGGCCAGCGACGACGTTATCGATTCTATAGCAATGGGCTTACATACAGCGAAACGTGATGCCACAGATCATATCTCTGGTCTATGCGTGCTACAATGTCTTCAGCTCTTTCTCTGTAAGGATAAGCATACGAATAAGGAAATATATGAATAAATAACTAAAGCAGTAAAAAAGAAATTTTTTAATACATCTCTTTAAAAAATCGATTTGACGTTTCGCGTATTATCTATCATAATCAACCAACACGCGAGCGGAGCCGCGGGTTTAAGCTAGTTATTAATAAGGACTTCCGTGTAAGTAAAACTTGGAACCAAATTTTGTCTGACATTAAACAACAACGGTATTCATTTCGACCAGCAGTTTCTTTTAACTAGTCTTGTTTCGACCAATCGTTTTGCCAATTTTCTCTACCGGTGCGTTAGTGCGCCTGGAGGGCGTCTACTGGGTTTCACCCACGCGCGGTGGGCGGTGTATCAGGGGGCCGCTGTTTCTGTCGTGTCACAATTTGCGGCGAGTAAGTGCATTCAGCATACTCACATGAAGATGTCAGCCAGTTGGTCTGCCGAAATATTGTGTCAAGTTGACTATGCTATCCGAATGCATACCCGAGACCAATATTATTAACACTCTTTAAAGCACATGTAATGATCTCTAACTAAAACACACAACTGTGAGGTTCTGGCTGTTATTACAGTACTAAAAAAGTTTCTACGTTGCCTGTGATTGACGACTTGCATCGAAATGTGGCTCACTGGTACGAAATGTTGTTCAGTATTGGCTCTTACTGTAAGTGGAAACAGTCGTCAAATACGTAGAATTATGTTTACACTATGCTACCAAAATTATGCGATAATGAAATAGTCAAGCCTCACTGTCACTGTTCATTGTTCATCGTCCAGATAAAGACTCTTTTCTAACGTTTATTTTAGCAACGCAATTTACGATAAACCGAAGCTGAACCCTCTATATTTTTATAAGTGAACATAATATTTAACAAAATCAGTATCACAAGTATGTTAGCACAAATTTTTTAGTAGTGAATTAAAATTTTTCGAATAAAATAGAATTACATATATACATTATAAGTAGCCAATATCAAACATGTCATACACAGATAGAACAGAAATTTTCTATACCAGTGTAATAAAAAATTATGGTGTCATACTTCGCCGGTTTAAAAATTTAGGCAATTTATCATCGGACGGAATCATTCATTCATGTTGTACATACATATGGTACATATGTCTTAGGACTAAACTGAGTAGCAATGTTCGTGTAGCACTTGTTATTATTTGTTGTTGTTGTTATGGTCTTCAGTCCGGAGACTGGTTTGATGCAGCTCTCCAACCTACTCTATCCTGAGCAAGCCTTTTCATCTCCTCATAAGAACGGCAACCCACATCTATTTGAATCTGCTTACTATACGCATATCTTGGTCTCCCTCTGCGATTTTTACCCCACACACTTCCCTCCAATGCTAAATTTACGATTCCCCGATGTCTAAGAATGTGTCCTACCAAGCGATCCCTTCTTTTAGTCAGGGTATGCCAAAAATTCCTTTTCTCACCAATTCTGATCAGTACCTCTTCATTAGTTATGCGACCTACCCACCTAATCTTCAGCATTCTTCTGTAGCACCACATTTCAAAAGTCTCTATTCTCTTCCTGTCCGCACCGCTTATCGTCCATGTTTCACTCCCATACAAGGCAACACTCCACACAAATGCCTTCAGAAGAGACTTCCTTACACTTAAATTAATATTCGATGTTAGCAAATTTCTCTTTTTCAGAAATGCTTTTCTTCCCATTGCCATTCTGCATTTTGTATCCTCTGTACTACGACCATCGCATGTTATTTTACTACCCAAGTAACAAAACTCATCTACCACCTTCATTGTTTCGTTACCTAATCTAATTCCTTCAGCATCGCCTGATTTTCTAAGACCGCATTCCATTATTTTTGTTTTGCTCTTGTTAATATTCATTTTATACGCTCTCTTCAACACACTGTCCATTCCATTCAACTGCTCTTCCAGGTCCTTTGCTGTCTCTGATAGAATTACAATGTCATCAGCAAAACGCAATGTTTTTATTTCTTTGCCCTGAATTTTAATCCCTATTCCAAATTTTTCCTTGCTTTCCTTCACCGCTTGCTCGATGTACAAATTGAATAACATCGGAGAAAGGCTACAACCCTGTCTTACTCCCTTCCCAACTGATGCTTCCCTTTCATGCCCTTCGAGTTTAATAACTGCGGTCTGGCTTTTGTACAAGTTGTAAATAACTCTCCTTTCCCTATATTTTACCCCTGCTGACTTCAGAATTTGAAAGAGTGTATTCCAGTCAACATTGTCAAAAGCTTTCTCCAAATCTACAAAAGCTAAAAATGTAGGTTTGCCTTTCCTTAATCTATCTTCTAAGATAAGACGTAAAGTGAGTATTGCCTCCCGGGTTCCTACGTTCCTCCTGAATCCAAACTGATCTTCCCCTAGGTCAGTTTCTACCAGCTTTTCCATTCTCCTGTAGATAATTCGTGTTAAAATTTTGCAACCATGACTTATCAAACTGATGGTTCTGTAATTTTCACACCTGTCTGCGCCTGATTTCTTTGGAATGGGGATTATTACATTTTTCTTAAAGTCTGAGGGTATTTCGCCTGTCTCATACATCCTACACACCAGTTCAAATAGTCTTGTCATGGCTGGCTTTCCCAGAGACTTTAATAGCTCTGCGGGTATGTCATCAACTCCTGGGGCCTTGTTCCGACCTAGGTCTTTCAAGGCTCTGTCAAATTCATCTCTCAGTATACTATCTCCTATTTCATCTTCATCTACTTCCTCTTCTCTTCCTACAACATCGTCTCTAAGTTCATTTCCTTTGTAGAGCTGCTCTATGTACTCTTTCCACCTTTCAGCTTTCCCTTCTTTGCTGAGAACTGGTTTCCCATCCGAGTTCTTGATATTCGTAGAGCTGCCCTTCCTGTCCCCAAACGTCTCCTTTACTTTTCTGTAGGCGGTATCTACTTTTCCCCTTCTTATACATTCTTCTACAGAGCTGCATTTGGCTTCTAGCCACTCCTGCTTAGCCATTTTGCACTTCCTGTCAATCTCATTTTTTAGTCGTCTGTACTCCATTTTGCCTGTTTCATTTACTGCATTTTTATATTTTCTCCTTTCATCTATTAAATTTAGTATTTCCTGTGATATCCAAGGCTTTTTTGTTGGTCTTGCCTTCCTACCTATTTTGTCCTGTGCTGCCTTCACTATTTCGTCTCTCAATGCTACCCATTCCTCTTCTACTGTTTTATTTCCCCCTGTTTCTGTCAATTGTTGCCTAAATCTCCCTCTGAAATTCTCCAGAACTTCACTTTCCTTCAATTTATCTAAGTCCCATCTCCTTATTTTCCTACCTTTCTGCAGTTTTTTCAGTTTCAGCCTACAGTTCATGACTAACAAGTTATGGTCAGAGTCTATATCTGCCCCTGGGTAGGTCTTGCAGTTTAGGACCTGGTTCCGGAATCTATGTCTTACCATTATAAAATCTATCTGATACCTTCCTGTGTCTCCTGGTCTCTTCCACGTATACAACCTTCTTTTGCGATTCTTAAACCACGTGTTTGTTACGATTAAATCATGTTCCGTGCAAAATTCTACCAGGCGACTTCCTCTTTCATTCCTTTTGCCCAGACCATATTCACCTACTATCTTCCCTTCCCTTCCTTGTCCTACTACCGAATTCCAGTCTCCCATTACAATTAAGTTTTCCTCTCCCTTAATTGTCTGAATAATTTCCTCTAGCTCCTCATATATTTCTTCGATCTCCTCATCATCGGCAGAGCTAGTTGGCATATAAACCTGTACTACTGTTGTCGGTGTTGGCTTCGTATCTATCTTGACAATGATAATGCGATCACTGTGCTGTTCATAGTAGTTTACCCGCATTCCTATTTTCTTATTCATTATCAGTCCTACTCCTGTGATACCCCCAATTGATTTTGTATTTATAATCCTGTACTCACCTGACCAGAAATCCTGTTCATCCTGCCACCGAACTTCACTAATCCCCACTATATCTAACTTCAACCTATCCATTTCCCTTTTTAAATTTTCTTTTTTCCCTACCCGATTAAGGGATCTAACATTCACTCTCCGACCCGTAGAATGCCAGTATTGTCTTTCCTGATGATCACATCCTCCTGAGTAGTCCCCGCCCGGAGATCCGAATGGGGGACTATTTTACCTCCGGAATATTTTACCCGAGATGATGCCATCATCATGTGTTCATACAGTAGAGCTGCATGTCCTCGGGAAAAGTAACGGCTGTAGTTTCCCCTTGCTTTCAGCCGTTCGCAGTAGCTGTGTGGCAAAGCCACATTAGCTGATGTTACAAGGCCAGCTCAGTCAATCATCCAGACTGTTGCCCCTGTAACTACTGAAAAGGCTGCTGCCCCTCTTCAGGAACCACACGTTTGTCTGGCCTCTCCACAGATACCCCTCCGCTGTGGTTGCACCTACGGTACGGCTATCTGCATCGTTGAGGCACGCAAGCCACCCCACCTCGGCAATGTCTGTGGTTCATGGGGGTTATTATTTACACCCAGTAAATCTTATTCCTGACGGCATTTGCGTTTACTGAAACATACACATTGCTTTTCCTATCTAACCACTCATGTTGCAGCACATCCAAATTTTATTGTGGACAACGTGTTTTAAGTCACATATTAAAACTAAATAAAAATAACACAGAGTTTGGATATGACTAAAGTCTCGAAGATACAATGATAAATAAGAAATATTACATTAAGTATAGACATGAAATAATGATCCCGAAGAATGTTTTTGGCTGGAATGTTGAAATCAACTTTTTAACAGATTTAAAAATGTAATTATTGAATATACGGAAATCTAATGTGTTATTTATACTTAGTGTTAATGAAGATAATTGACAACTGTAGATACATATAATGTTATTTTTATTTGACCTGCAAACTTTATGCAAGTTTATTTCGAGAGTAGAATGTTACCCAGTTTAGTCTGCTCAGTAAGGATATCACCAGAAGATTTGTGTTTGTGTGTGTGTATGTGTGTTTGAGCTGAAATGTAGATTTGTTGATGTTGCCAAGTCTAAATTCATGAATTTCTCCTTATGTCTAATTTCAAAAATTCTATCAGTCTTCGCCATGACGAATTATGGGCAATAATAACATTGGAGCCAGTATATTCCTGATTTACTGTAAGACGCCCCTATGGATTTACATCATGGACTAGCTTTTAATAATTTCCTTTTATACAGCTTTGCTATTTGTTGTGTAGTAGGATAACAGCGTGTTTCAGTTTGGACTCTCTGGTAGGCATGTTTCTCTTAGTGTGACTGTCATGTGGAAAAATCTTCTGTGGACCTGCAATAGTTTTTTATGACTGTATAAATTCCTACTTTTGGGAGAGCACCCATTTCTGTGTGCCGTTATTTTATTCATTTCATTTTAATAGACTGTGTGCCTCATACATACTTTTGTATTTGGTGTACCATGTCCTGAAATATTTCACATCTTGCTTACTGTTGTGACATAAGGTGGTGAGTTTTCGGTATTTTGTCTTTGATATTAACTGATAGAAATGCAAATTTAAAATGAAGAAAATTGAAAATCATATTTGATTCCTTTTGTATTGTGACCTAAATATTTTACGTATTTTGATGAGTTCTGCTGCCAGTACATCATTTACGCTGTGTTTCCAATCGAATGGCAATATAGTATCACCAACATATACGTGGTAACATATTAGATTCTAGTAAGGTGGTTATTCGCAAACAACCATGTAAATGTCAACTTATGTCGAGGGAAGCTACTAACCCATTGTAAAATCGTCATGTTGCTGGTAAAACTTTTTCTTTGGATTAAGATAGTTCCCTCAAAGGATAAGAGTAATTATTTCAATGAGTACCTAGGTTCCTGCACTAATAATTGATTTATATTGATACGAAAGCTTTCTCTTATGATGTTAACTGTTGCTTTAACAGGGATGCCTGAACACACTCTCCATACTTAAGAACTGACTTGTCTAATATCTTATGTGAAATTAATTTTGATATTGTGACCCATAAATTTTAATATGTCCTCATGCCTTCTTCTAATGGAAACTTTGAACTGTATCATTGCATTGATCCGTGTCGGTTCGCAATCTTGTGTATTGGTATCCTTTCGTACGTTCGGCCAGCGACTTCGCTTTAGATCTGCGCCGCCAGTGACGCATTGATCGCGTCACAGCGCTCTGGCCAAAGGACGTACTAGCTGTGGTAATCGCGGATGATGTAATAAACTGCCCGGCCGATTTCCTTGATTTTTGTTTTAAACGAAAGTTTTTATTCCACAGATTTGTCCTCAAGTATAAGAATATACATAACTCGCGCCTTCCGTTTTCTATAATCAAACGCGAATTCCTTCTGTATATTTTTTATGGGAAGTCCTTGCTGTAAAATAAAGTCACTCGGTCGGGCCGATCTCCTTCATTTTTGCTTGAAACGAAAGGTATTCATTCGCAGATTGGTCATTAAGTATCAGAATTAAATCTCTCCATCCTTTATTTTTATTCAAACGCGATATCGTTCTGTCCTTTCATTGAATATTTTACGATATTTTCGGTTCTAATTAAGGTACGCAGTTCGTTTTCACCTAGCAACGCTCAGCGGATCAGTCTCTTTCATTTGCGGTTTTAAACACTTGCATTCATAGGTTCTGAAGAAAGCTAAGTGTGAACATTCAACTTTACTTCTATTTCACTCAAAATATAATCAGTCGTTCAGACCGTTCTACCCGATCAATTTCCTTCATTTTATATTAAACTTGGGAGTCCAGAACGCCACCTCAAGACCGTCACAGTTGCATAACTAATGTATTGCAAATTTTTTTTTTATATATTTAGCCCCTCAGAATGCAAAAACTTCTGCATGTTCTGAAAATGGGACAGAAATCGTGGGATATTTTATGTCTTCCGTCGATTATGGGCTAAACTCTAATTCCTAAAAGATTTGAAGTTTCCGTATCTGCTAGAAGTACTTTATAATTTTATGTTCGGTGAGTGAGAGACAAAGTTAATAACTTTCGACTGGCAATAACTCGGAAAGTATACGAAAATAATATACTTAGTAATTATAGTACGTCATTGTGGTAATTTTACATCCGAATTTATAGTTTTATCCAAAACGAAGTTACAGGAGATAAAGTGTCGTGAATGACTATGAGGAAATAATGGTACGGTTCTGCACTTGAATTGGCGGGTTACTGCCGTGTCCCTAGGCTCATCGCAGGTTGTAAATAAATGCATGTGCGCCTTTCACAGATTATTATAATTAATACAACAATAAATAAAACATGGTATTTACAGAATGTATATAGAATTAATCATACTGTTTTGTACTTCTCAAATTTTAGCTTTCTTATAACTCGACGTGCCTATTGCTGCAAAACGCCTTTCATAACTATATTCAGTTGCACAATAAGGAACAGAGTGCTTCAAATTTGGTACATTTTAACGTTGCTAAGAAAATTATTGTTCTTTTGTGTATATATTCAATATGAGTATGACCATGAATGTATGCTGTATTATTACGTAATAAACCAGAATATGATTGATAATTTGATTGTTGCAGT
Source organism: Locusta migratoria (assembly GCA_026315105.1). Classification (NCBI taxonomy): domain Eukaryota; kingdom Metazoa; phylum Arthropoda; class Insecta; order Orthoptera; family Acrididae; genus Locusta; species Locusta migratoria. The sequence continues at coordinate 44,535,084 of CM048748.1, forward strand.
ACGTCTTGGCATTAGCTTTTTTACCAAACTAGGTTGTATTTTCATAGATTTATGTGTTGCATAAATTAGATGAAACTAATCTATACATGAATAAAGTGAAAGCTGTAACGATTTTCAGTGAATATTTTAATCAGTTTTCTAAACTGCCATCTGTACGTTCCGACTACATTCGAATTTTACTTCAAAAACTGAAAGTACTTGAGGAAAAACGAGCGAGGTGGCGTAGTGGTAAGAGACTGGACTCGCATTCGGGAGTATGGTGATTCAAATCCACCTCCGGCCATCGAGATTTACATTTTCCGTGATTTCCGTAAATCATGGTTCCTCCCGATTTCCTCCCACATCGTCCCCGAAAATCCGAGAGTAAGCTCCGTCTCCAATGACCAAGCTGTCGACAGGACGTTAAACCGTAAGTTTCCTTCCTCCTCTACTTGAGGAAATGAGCATTCCATGTGAAACGATCCTGCACTATAATATAAATTTCATTTCATTTAGGCCTGCAGAATTGTGTATGTCTTTTAAGGAAAATGTATTAAAATTGTAAGTATCTTTATTTCACTCGTTTTAATCATAAATATTTGTCCGCAGATAGCCTGATGATGGCCACAGTGCCGAAATAGGCCTATTGCGATAATAATAAACAGTTCTTAACATCTATAAAGTGAAGCAGCATTTTGGCATTTCATAGGTTAACAGAATAATTTTATATTTCGGTATTGCAATAGAAACGGTTATATCTTTGTCGTAGGTAATTTACTTTGGTGGATGTGTATGGCCATTTCGAGAAGACTGATTCATTTGTATTCTCAATGAGCACATACTATTCGATGTTTAACACAGATCGCCATTTTCGAACAATTACAAGTACAGATTACTGGAACAATAATTCAAATGATTATTTCAAAATACATACACATAGGAAACATTAAGAACATTTTGTTGTGGTCTTCTGTCCGAGAACTGGATTGATGCATCTCTATCCTATATTGTATTGTGTACGCCTCTTCATCTGAGAATAAGAGCGGCAACCTACAGCCTTTTGAATCTACTTACTGTATTCGTCCCTCAGTCTTCCTCTCCCATATTTACCCCACAAACATCCTTCTAACGCTACATTATCGATTTCTTGCTGTCTCCGAATGTCCCCCACCAACCCATACCTTCTCTTAGTGTATGCCAGAAATTCCTTTTCTCCCGATTTCTGTTGAGCACTTCTACTTTAGTTACGAGATCTACCCATCTAATCATCATCATTCGTCTGTATTACCACATTTCAAAATCTTCTATCCTCTTTATGCCTGAACATTCAATGCTACACCATACAATACTACATCCCAGACAAATGCTTTCACAAACGACTTGCTAACATTTACATTAATATTGATTGTCAACAAATTTCGCTTCTACACAAACCCTTTTTTTTCATAGCTATTCTACATTTTATATCGATCTTGCTTCGACCATCAGATTTTGATACCCAAATAAAACTCATATACTATGTTTATTGTTCATTACCTAAAATAATTCCTTCAGCATCGCCTGATTTTCTGACACTACTCTGTTTTACTCGTGTTAATGTTCATATTGTACCCTCATTTCCAGACACTTTCCAATCAATGTGAAACCTTAACTTTTCTTAACTGTCCCTCGTCAAAAAACAGAGGGACAAAATTAATACTACCTCACCTGTTGATTAACATTCACTATCGATATTTTTGATGTTTGGTCATCTTTGGTTGTGTTGACTCTGCAGTGACTTCTACTGCTACTGTGTGTGTTACCTTTTTTGTTTACCCTTTGCAAACCGAGGTATTAAATACACTTGCACACTGCTTCCTTAAGTGCAGTTGTGCCTTGAGAATTGCAGGGTGTCCTCCTGCCGAAATATCGGCGGTTGTCGACGACGTCACCCGGCATCATACCCGTAAGTTGTTTGAACACTTTCCAATCAGTTCAATTGCTCTTCCAGATCCCAAACTTTCTCTAACAGAATTACTATGTCATCGGCAAACCCCAAAGTTTTTAAATCTTCTCCATGAACATCAATTCCCTCTCCAATTTTCCCCATCCATTCCTTCTCAGATTGGTGAACGTACAGATTGAACAACATTAGTGAGTGGCTACAACCCTGTCTTACTCCCTTCCCGATCACTGCATGGCTTTCATGCCCTTCGACTCTAATAACTGCTGTCTTATTTTTTACAAGTTGAATATAAATCTTCGCTCGCTGTATTTTAACCCTGATACAGTCAGATTTGGAAGAGTGCATTTCAGCCATACTGTCAGAAGCTTTCTCCAGGTCTTGCTGATAACGTTGGTTTGCCTTTCCTTAACTTACCCTTAGATACGACGTAATGTGAGTATTGCAACCCATGTTCCAACATTTCTCATAAATCCCTACTGATCTTCCCCAAGGTCGGATTCCGCCAGGTTCTCTATTCGTCTGTAAATAATTCTAGTTGGTATTTTCAATTATCAAACTGATAGTTATGTAATTTTCTCATTTTTATGCACTGGCTTCTTTAAAAATTGGAATAACGTAATAAACACTAATTTTAATGAATAAAGATTACACTGCGGGTCACGCGACCATAATATCAGGGTTAGGTAGCAACGCGAAGTTACACAAGGAATGTACAGCGTCAATCCAGTCGGAGGAATGAGAGTTTTAAGAAAAGTTAACCATGGATGAATAAACTCAGGCATTTAGTTTCACTGTCCATCTTTCTGTTGACCTTGGTGCTACTACTCTCCTTAGAGCACACATTTGCCTCGACGACTTCTGCCGTTTCCTCAAGACGAGTTGATAACCGTAACACCATCAAGTTCTCGGTGTTGGTGGGGTAGCCTGTCGCGAGGTGCGGCAGAGTTCGGTAATGGTCTTTGTGCAAACACGCGCGTCGGATACGAGAGGGCGAGTAAACGGTTCCTCCGGTCGGCCCACGCGTGTTTACTAAAGTCGGATCATCCGAGCGTGGTGGAAGCGCAAACCCTTGCAGCAGCACGCCGGAAACTCCGCGGAAGTTAATGAGGGGAGGCGGCCAGCTGGAACTTGTTGACAAGTGGCCGGACGCGCCGCCGCCAACTTAGGCCAACTTTTCGCACCCTGCCGGCCGGGGCGCACCACACGCGCCTACAACGGCCAAGTTCCCTCCCACGCACGACGTCGGTCGACGCTTCCCCACAAGTCTACACCTCTAACAAAAACACCTGCTCCTGCTCATCTTGTTCAAATGGAGTATTACACGTTACTTTGTCGCTAAAGTACGTGATTTTTTTTCTATTCTGACGTATTCAGGCAAGAAACAATTCTCCTGATGACAATTTATCTCAAGACAAGCCTTTTAATACGTGTCTTTCCATCCTCCTACCTCTTCTTGTCTGAAGTCTCTTATTCGCTCAAATGTGCTTCCTTATTCTTTAAACTACTTTTTCCACTGGAAAGCGAAATGATATTCCAAATTCAGTTTCATTTTTGGAAGTTTAAATTTCAGCGAATGTGTCGAGTATTTCTTATCTGTCTCGCTCGAGCCTATCCTTCAACTTTTGTAACAAATGAAAAACTTTCAGCAGTTATTTTTGGATTTTAATTACTACATGGGTCACTCGAAAAGAATAAAAACCTTACATTTGCTACTTTAATAATGGCAACTATTCACAATCGATAGAAAAGCCTTACATATTTGCACATGTTACTGCCTTTCAGAGTAGTCACCAGCTTTATGTAGCGATGTGGAATGCGTAACATACAGTGAGCAGCACTTGTTCTGTTGGTGGTGCGAATGTGGTGTCCCACAAGGATCCATCTTAGGGCCATTGCTTTTTCTTGTGTACATTAATAACCTCTCATCACTACCAGAAGCAGAGTTCGGATTGTTTGGAGATGATACAAAAATTGCAATAAAAAGTACGTCAAGCATAGTTATAGAAAGATCTGCTAATGATTTTTTCATGAACGTTAATAAATGGTTTAAAGCCAACGCACTGTCATTAAACTTTGAAAAGACTCACTTCATGCAGTTCAGAACATGTAAGAGATTTCCCGCCAGCATATGCATTAAGTATGAAGAAGAGCAGATAGAAGAATTGACAGTATTACATTCCTGGGTTACAGCTTGATAAAAAATTTAGTTGGGAGGAGCACACCACAGAACTGCAGAAACGACTCAACAAATCTGTGTTTTCAATACGAGTGTTATCAGACATAGGGGACATAAAAATAACAAAGCTTACATACTTTGCTTACTTTCATTCCATATTGTCATATGGTATAATATTTTGGGTAGCTCTTCAATCAGTCAAAAGTCTTGAGTCCAAAAGCGTGTAATACGTTTTACTTGTGGAGTAAATTCACGGACGTCCTGTAGAAGCCTCTTCAAAGAACTGGGTATATTAACTACTGCCTCTCAGCATATTTATTCCTGAATGAAATTTGTCATAAATAATATATCCCTACTCCCAACACAGCTCAGTTCATACATATAATACTAGGAACAAAAATGACCTACACAAGGACTTAAAAGCACTCACTTTAGTTCAAAAAGGGGTTCACTACTTAGGAACACACATTTTCAATAAATTACCATCAAGTATAAAAAATTAAAAAATTTAGCTACAAATAAATATTAGTTTAAGAGGAACCTAAAAGACTTTCCTTTTACTCCATTAGTGAATTTCTAAATTGCACCAAATGATGCATGTATTATTCATCTATTGTTCAGCTTGTAAATTTTGTTTCTTGACATGTTCCACATCCACGTGGATCTACTCAACATGGATCTACGGAACGAAAAACTAATCTAATCTAATGGAGAGTTATACTACCTGTCGAATCTCAGTTCTGAAGCGAATGCCACAAAGTGGTTCCTTCATCTTCGGAATCAAATCAAAGTCACAAGAACTTAAGTCTGGGGAGTATGGTGGATGATACAGTACTTCCCAGTCACATCGCCCGAACAGAGCAACTAAAGTTTGCGTTGTATGCGCCCGAGCATTGTAACAAACGATGGGTGGATTGCGTAGAAAGTGCTGCCGCTTTTTTCTCAATGTTGATCGCAGGTGATGCTGCAAACAGGAACAGTAATAATGTGCACTGACGGTCTGCCGTGGAGGAACGTAGTGCGTTAGGATAACACCATCAGGGTCGTATACGACAATCGCCATAACGTTCACCGTACTGGGGCTCTGACGCAATTTGGACTTTCGCGGCGACCCATAATGACGCCATTAGTTGGACTGGCGTTTGAGTTTTGGCTGGTACGATGTGGACCATATCTCATCCAATGTTACGACACGGCGTAAGAAAAATCTCTCCTTCGGGCTAATAGCGCTTCGTGGGCTTCTGAGAAGTGTCGTAACTCACCCATTTCTGCATTTCGGCCAATTCATGTGGAACACATCCTTATGCAATTTTTCGCATGCCCAGGCTTTCCTTCAGGATGCGAAGCACAATCGTGTGCGCTAATCCGCTTTCGTGGTCGAGCTCACGGTTTGTCTGGCGTCAACCACTGTCCACTAACTCCGCTACTTCTCCAGAGACCTGCCTGATGCCTGTCGGCCACACGCTTTTACCCAACGTGTCACTGTTCTGTACGGCAATGCCGATTTTACGCAGGCCCCTTGAAGACCTTTTGACTCCGTCGTGCTGTACGACCTCTGCTGGCATGTTCAAACTTGATCCAACTCCTTTGTTCCTGTTTCGAAAACACAGTGACACCGTTACGTTAGACTACACGCTCTGAAGCGAGTGTGTTTTCATTGATTGTGCGCCCGCCGGAGACTTGTGAGTCCCTTTGATCGGAGGTAAGGCAGGTATGTCAACAACGTGTGTTATGAGCGAGAATAGTAGATTCCATTGCATAGTGTCTCCACAGCAGTGTGCGACCTTCCTACCGTTCTCAGCAATACGACTTGGGCAATACATAACTCAGGGTAGTCAAAGGTTATGTTAAAATAACAAAGCTTGCATACTTTGCTTACTTTCATTCCTTAATGTCATTAGGTATAATATTTTGGGGTAACTCTTCAAGTCAGTCAAAAACGTATAATACGCATTATTTGTGGACACGGACGTCTTGTAGAAGCCTCTTCGAAGAACTGGGTATATTAACTACTGCCTCTCAGTATATTTATTTCTTAATGAAATTTGTCATAAATAATATATCCCTTTTCCCAACAAACAGCTCAGTTCATACATACAATACTAGAAATAAAAATGATCTACACAAGGATTTATAAGCACTTACTTTCGTTCGAAAGGGGTCCACTACTCAGGAACACACATTTTCAATAATTTACCATCAAGAATAAAAAATTTAGCTACAAATAAAGATCAGTTTAAGAGGAACCTAAAAGTCTTTCTAGTGGCCAACTCCTACTCCATTAGTGAATTTCTAAATTGTACCAAATGATGCATGCACTCATACTATATTGGTATTGTTATATTATCAGAAAAAAAACCTTAAAAAATTATGTATCTGTATATTATAAGTGTATGTATTTGTATTTATATTATTAGTATTATCTGTTATTCAACTTGTAAATTCTGTTTCTTGACATGTTCCACATCCACGAGGATCCCCTCAATATGGATCTACGGAACAAATAACTAATCTAATCTAATCTGTAGAACTTATGGGACTTAACTACGGGGTCATCAGTCCCTAAGCTTACAAACTACTTATGAACTAGCTAAGACTAAGGACGGCACAAATATCCATGCCCGAGGGGGGGCATTCGAACCCCCGACCGTAGTGGCCGTACAGACCGTGAATGGAGCGCCTCAGTCCCCTCGGCCACCGCGGCCGGCAGTGAAAGGTTATGGCTCGTTGTCTCTGTACATAGGGGTGAGTTACGTATGTCAGCTTCTATGCCCTAAACAGCTACCCAATCTCTTTCAACATGAACAATAATTAATCTGTAGTTTAGTCAGTCTATTAATCTGCATATGATGACTTGAAAATATATTTATACAAACACACATCAAACTTCTGAATAACCAGGATAAAGAAGTGGTTCACTAACAAAGTAATGCTTTATTTCAGTTTATTCGTCTTTCTGGATATGAAATTGCGCAAGTGGTCTTATTTTATACATTGTTCATGAGAGGCGCAGTAAGTATCACACGCACTGGAGAGTAAAAGTTCCAAATTATCACTCGATTAAAGTATTTTTTATAAAACACAGTTTGTAATCAAACGAGTACACGATTGCTGAATTGTTACAGTTCCACAGACCTTCTACCGTGCAAAGTTTATCTGCAGTCACAGTCCCGTAAATTTTCTAAGTTCATACATGGCTATCTCTTCAAATCACAAGTTCGTAATGCGGCTTCAGACCGCCCAGCGTCATAACATTCCACCACCACGCACCATGTCCAAGTTACGAGTCTCTTCCCAAGCGTTCGAGAAGCGTGCTCTCCCTGCTCCCAAAATTGTATCCTTGCGCGCATCCTAACGTCCCATCTTTACATAAATAATCTTTAAAACATAATTTCCCTTCCAAATTATAATACATTTGAATATCACAGAATTAAATGCATTGACCACCTCCGTACAAATATTGTTTACATTTAACAAACAAATATTTAAATAACAGTACTAAAAAACGGTTGAGACAGACGGTCTTTGCTCAGATAGCCCTTAAACATGGCATCTCACTATTCAAATATACTGCCGCCGTCGAAAATAGTTACACAATATTTAATTTATCATGGTTTTTTATACAAATATATTCAGATACAGTGCACAAATACTTATAATTGTTTATATATAAATTATATGTTGCATATCTACTAATTTTAGTCGGCCTTGAAATATTTAAGTGGCAGTCTGCAAAAGAAAACGAACGTTACTAAGAATAATATTAAATATAATAAAATACATATATAAATGTAAAGCGCTTTGCTGGGTTCATGTTTTGTGTTTCTGTAGTGGATTCTATGTTGTGACACAAAAATATTATTACCTCAACGAAAAGCAGAACAAGAGAGGGAAACAAAGTTTACTGAAAGAATACGGAAATAACGTGGTACGTCTTTTAAGATAGGTAGCGTGGTGGAATGCTGCCGATTTGCTTCTTAAATTGTAACTGATAAACACTATGTATCAATAATTGTAAATATTAGTCTTATAATATTATTATTATAGTATTGAAATGTATTGGCTTTTTATCTGTAAGGGATATTTAAATGGTAATTACGGCGTTTGATTCTCTCAAGTCTCCTGAATCCATTCATATAATTACATTTGCCGTACGATCATTCCCTGATTTTATATGGAGATATTGTATTTCAGTTGCAATCTTGAATAGCCGCTCTCGCTCAGACAAGCGTTTCCGGTTTCCGAGCACATTAGGGAAATCCTGACTACCTGTCCATTCACTAGGTTCAAAGTGGTGGCCGGCCGGCTGGGGAACCCAACACCCTGGCAAAACCTGGCTTTCACATGGAAACAATCAGCTTCGCCCTGTATCTGCAGTGTTTGCACTGTTTAAGTTCCAACCCTTGTATATACCGTGTATTCACATTTATATTTGAGGTTAGTGGTATGACTACTATTTCGTTAATAACAGCCGACATTTGTCGGTAGGAGAGTGATCTTAAATGGTTAGAATGAAACTTCTTAAAGAAGAGTAGCCTAGATCACATTTAAAGCAAATTACTTTATTTCACTACTAGTTTCGGCAATCTTGTTGTCATTATCAAGTGAGAGGCCTACATTAAGAACTACAGTGCACATGTGCAAGGCCGCGGTGAAGTAGCCGAACTGTCTAAAGCGTCTCGCTGCGGAGAGCGCGGTTGATCGCCGTGGAGGTTCGAGTCCTACCTGGGTCATGGGTGTGTGTGTTTGTCCTTAGGTTAGTTTACCTTAGTTTAAGTAGTTTGTAAGCTACGGGCTGATGACCACGCAGTTTGGTCCGATAGACTTACAGACATTTGAACATTTGAGCACATGTGCAGGAAAAGACTTCTCGAATTCGTGGTTTACCAAATGGCCGACCAATAGCAAAGGTGGTGTGAGACAACAGTTGGACATGTCGTACAATTTCTGCTGGCAACATCAAGAGAACTACCACTGGACATCTAACAACAGCTGATTTGAAGTTGCCAGCAGCAATTGTACGACATGTCCAACTGTTGTCTCACACCACCTTTGCTATTGGTCGGCCATTTGGCAAACCACGAATTCGAGAAGTCTTTTCCTGCACATGTGCACTGTAGTTCTTAATGTAGGCCTATCACTTGATAATGGCAACATGTATTGCCGAAACTAGTAGTGAAATAAAGTAATTTTGCTTTAAATGTGATCTAGGCTACTCATCTAGATGAAATTTCATTCTAACTACTATTTAGATAGACGCTTGTTTACGACACTGTTAGATCACGATGACGAGCAATATGGCTGACAGCCATATGATTACCATATTGATCCTTTCTTAGATTGCCGGCCACGGTGGCCGAGGAGACTAAGGCACTCCAGTCACGGTCTGCACGGCCACTACGGTCGGGGGTTCGAATCCCTCCTCGGGCATGGATATTTGTGCCGTCCTAATTCGTAAGTAGTTTGTAAGTTTAGGGACTGATGACCCCGTAGTTAAGTCCCATAGACTATACAAACATTTGAACATTATTTCTTAGATTTCGGCGGAGAAATAAATGACGCTGTGGCGAGGTTGTCACAGTAAGTTAGGGGAGTTTGGATTAAGTATGTCTTATCACTTAACGGCGCAGAAGGAAAAATGGCAACTTTTCTTAGCAAGAGCAAGAACAAGAACTTGGTGAAGACTGCGAGTGTGGTGTGGGGTTGGCGCCGGACGAGATCGCTGGCTGTCAGGCCTGCTGCCCGGACAGCTGCTGTCGCCCGCTTGCGGCCGGAGAAGGGGCGTTGTCCTAATTTAATACAGGCGGGCCGGGCCCGCTGGTCACTCCCGTTCCGACACGAGACGAGCCGGCCCGGGGGCCACTTCTTCCATTAAATTGATTTGATTCCGAGAGGGCAGGCCGGCCGAGGGAGGGGCGAGGGCGTGGGAACGGAAGGAAACGTGCCAGGACTCGCAGAAGAAACGGGGCTGGATGCAGGGAGCAGAAAGGGAGAGGGAGAGAGCGGAAAGGCCGGCGGTTCTTTTTATTTGCGCCCTTCAGCGGCTCGGCCTGCCCGTACGCATTGTTCCGTCGGAGATTTGCGCATAAAGTGAGAGAGGAACGGTCGGACAATCAAAGAGGCGTATTAATGCAGCCTGGGCTAACAAGGCGCGGTCGAGCGCCCGGCCTGTCGCCGCGTTGGCAGCCAGAGTTGCAGAATGCGGCCGTCCGTGCCGTGCCTCTACGCACTGGGGTCCGTAAGCAGCCTTTGTACGACCACCGGTAAGCAGAGCCAAAAATTACCAGTGGCCAGCGATAAGTGGAGATCGCAGCAGCACCAAAGATAATGCATCAACAAACGTTCCGGCATGGCACTTACACACCCACACACACTATATCTATTAATAAACACTGGGACCTAGAACATTATAAAGAGACGATATTCGGAGGCATCATAATTTAGCAGTAGAATTACTGGATTTTTCAAATGTTCAAATGTTTGTAAATCTATCGGACCAAACTGCGTGGTGATCAGTCCGTAGCTTACAAACTACTTAAACTAAGGTAAACTAACCTAAGGACAAACACACACACACCCATGCCCCAGGGAGGACTCGAACCTCCGACGGCGAGCAACAGCGAGTTCCGGAGCGAGGCACCTTAGACCGCTCGGCTACTCCACCGCAGTCCGGATTTTTCGGTAGCCCTAGTGGTACCATGTGGGTCGTTTTTTACCCACTCTAGGAAACTACCATTTTATTCAAATGTTTAAATGTTTCTTAACCTTATGGGACTTAACTAGGGGGTCATCAGTCCTTAAACTTACAAACTACTTATCAACTCCCTTATACTAAGGACGGCACAAATATCCATGCCTGAGGGGGGGATTCGATCCCCCGACCGTAGTGGCCGTGCAGACCGTGACTGGAGCGTCTCAGTCCCCTCGGCCACTGCGGCCGGCACCATTTTATTGCTATATGGGTGGTGTTTTCGGTTTATACATGTTGGCGTTACATTCAAGATGACTCTAATGTACAACAAAAATTTTATTTGTTCTCTAAAGTGAATAGCACACAGTCAAAAGTAAATTATCAGAAATAAGTGTTATTTTAATTTTACGTTTTGCTCAAAAAATTCTACAGTCTTCTATCATTCAACCAAATAAGCAAAACAATCTTATAATGTCTATCTTTATAGAAAGATTGAAACAGAGTCAAAACATACCATTTATGCGACTAGTAACAGTAACTTGTTGGTCAGGAACAGCAACGAACCACAATTGGTTTTATTATACTTTATTTATACAGTACCATTACCGGATTTGAATAATATATATTCATCTTCAGATGGTATATGTTTTCTATTGTCCTAGGATATACAGAATTTTTAGTTTTAAGTCTACCCCATACATTAAAATTAGTGCAGTGACAACACAGGTGGCGAGATATGACAAACCTAAGTTCAAATGTGACCACAATTTAGAATGTGTTTCACTGTATACAAATAACAAGTACTACAGATATACATTACAAGTAAGTTTTATCCTGAAACAAGCCAAGAACATAATCAATGATTTTTCCACATGTATAACTATAAAAGTTGTACATCCTACGGGAATTCAACACTAAACTAACACCAGATGTTTAGAAATCATATAGCTTCTGAAGATGAATACATAATATTCGAAACCAGTAATGGTACTTAATAAATAAAGTATGTTGTTGTTGTCTTCAGTCCGCAGACTCGTTTCATGCACATCTCCACGCTCTCCACATTGTCCATTTCATTCAATTGCTCTTCCAGATCTTTTGCAGTCTCTGACAGAATTACATTGTCATCGGCAAACCGCAATGTTTTTATTTTTTCTCCCTGCACTTTAATAACTTCTCCCAGTTTCTCCTTCCATTCCTTTACTGCCTGTTCAATGTACAGATTGAACAACATTGGGGAAAGGGTACAACCCTGTGTTACTCCCTTCCCAACCTCTGCGTCCCTTTCTTGCCCTTCGACTCTAATAACCGCTGTCTGGTTTTTGTATAGGTTGAATATAACTCTTCGCGCCCTATATTTTACCCCTGCTACCTTCAGAATTTGGAAGAGTGTATTCCAGTCGACATTATCAAAAGCTTTCTCCAAATCGACAAACGCTAAAAACGTAGGTTCCCTTTCCTGAGCCTACCCTCTAAGATAAGTCGTTATGTGAGTATTGCCTCCCGTGTTCCTACATTTCTCCTAAATCCAAACTGATCTTCCCCAAGGTTGGATTCCACAAGTTTTTCCATTCGTCTGTAAATATTTTTCAACCACGACTTATTAAACTGATAGTTCTGCAAAATTCACACTTGTCTGCACATTCTTTTTTTGGAATTACGATATTCTTCTTGAAGTCGGAGGGTATTTCCCCTGTGTCATACATCTTACATACCAGGTGGTACAATGTTTTCACGACTGGTTCTCCTAACGATATCAGCAGTACAGACGCAATATTATCTACTCCAGGGGCCTTCTTTCTACTCAAACCCTACAGTGCTCTGTCAAATTCTTCTCGCAGTATCTCATCTTCCTCCACTTCGTCTTCCATTTCTAGAATACTGCCATCAAGTTTATTTCCTTTTTATAGGCCCTCTATATATTCTTTCCACAGTTCAGCTATCTTCTCTTTGCTTAGAACCGGTTTTCCGACTGAGTTCTTGATATTCATACAACTGCTTTTCTTGTCTCCAAATATCTTTTATTTTCCTGTAGGCGGTATGTATCTTTCCCCTAGTTATGCATTCTTCTACAGTTCTGCATTTCTCCTCTAGCCACTCCTGCTTAGTCAGTCTGCACTTCGTGTCAGTCTCATTTTTCAGACGTTTGTACTCCCGTTTTCCTGTTTCACTTGCTGAATTGTTATATTTTCTCCTCTCATCAGTTAAGTTCAGTATATCCTGTGTTATCCAGGGATTTCGATTAGGCCTTGTCCTTCTGCCTATATGGTCCTCTGATGCCTTCACTACCCTCTCTCTGAGCTACCCATTCTTCTTCTATTGTTTTACTTCCCCTTTTCAGTCAAACCTTGCCTAATGCTCTCTCTGAAACTCCTGAAACTCTCAGCCACCTCTGGTGTATAATAAAACCAATTGTGGCTCGTTGCTGCTCTTCACCAACAAGTTGTTTCACATAACAGCCACGGTCTCAAAAATGTCTGTTTATGACAAAATTGCACTAATAATATTATTTTTACCTGTACTGACATATAAGGTACATACCGAGTCTAAAATGCAATAGGTTATCTTGCTTATTGATATCAGTGGACAAAAGTACAAGGACAAACAGTTTCAGTCTGTAATTGTAAGTGTTTGGACATATTTAGGAACAAACAGTGGATAGTACTTTATAAGCTGGGGAGGATGTACAGTTCAGACATTGAGCAAGAGTTTTGGCTTGGCCGCTTTTGCACACGTACTTGTTGGAGTGTTGAAACATGAGTTTGATGTTTCATTCTCCTGTTGTTGTTGTTTACTATAAACTACGATTTTGTCAGTGCCTTTTACTTTCCTATTAGCCCTTTTCGGTGCCAGATGCTTGTAAGGAGAGATTGGCTCCACTCTCCAGTTTGCAGGGGTGACGAAGCTCATCTGCTACCCTGAGTATTAATTCTAGCCGTTTAGTCTCTTTACAAGTACATAACTTTAAGATTGTGTGAGCATTGATCATTGCAAGACCAAGAAAGTTGTTAAAGACATGTACAGGTCATCGGTGTGTGCCAGCTTGGATACTGTAATGTCTTGCCAATTGGTCAACTATACAAATACCACACTTGGTCTCATTATAAATTTACAAAGTTTCTGCTCAGTATTGTCATTGACTTCAATACAGCGTGCATGTTACTCAGAATGAGGATACCCATAAATCCGACACGTGAAGAATAGATCAAAGAAAGAGTACAGTGGAGACATGCTTACTAGTTCAAAAACGTAGGTAGAATGGTACATGATTACGTTGTGCAAGAGGTAAATCACTGTCAGATGTTTCAGATTCTGTTTGCCGATTATTTCATACTTTTGAATCACTTAAGGCAGTAGTTTCCACTGGAATAAAGTCGTCCTCGTCCGCTACAATTGTCACTACGGGATTCGGCACTTTATTTCGGCAGTGAAACGTCGGTGGTAGAGAATCTTGGCATTCATGAACCGCATCGCATTGCTATCGTAGCTTTAAAGACGCAAACTCGACACAATAAATCACAAACTCAGGTTGCTGCCACCAGGAATGATTGAGCCCACTCGGCTTTACCAAAAGCAAAGAAACACAGAGAGGAAATTTCTCTAAGGACAACGCACCTGACATCTGCTATCCTGTCATGGAACGAATAGCGCCGAGGCAAAATAGCCGTGCGTACTGAGGCGCCATGCTGCGGTGCGTGCGTCCTTTCTATGTCGGAGGTTCGAGTCCTCCCTCCGGCATTGAATATTAACAAGAGAAGTTGTATGGGATAAATGAACAGAAGAAATATTCGCAAAACAGGGCTTAATTCGTTAGATTGTGGAGTGAAAAACACTTATGGTGTAAGGAGAACATTAAAAACGTATTCAACTTATTATGCAATCGGTAGTAGTAAGGAAATGTAAACGTAGGGGGCACTAAATATTTATGCATTAGAAATGGGCCTTGTCTGTCTTGAACAGCGTATGCATAAATACTATAGTCTGATTAAAATTACTTGTTAGTCGAGAACTCACACGCTGGATCTATTTTCCTCTAATAAAAGCATCCGAACCGTTCACTATTGTAACCGGCGTAAGAACTCTTCAGTTTACCTGAATTCTTTGTTCGATTTTTTGTCTTGGCGAACTTTTATCCAAAATCGTAGGTCTGCTCATTGTATTTAGCATTCGTCACATTTGACGAGACCAAAATAATACACGAATAACAACGCAAACGAAATATGTATGTTTAGTACGCGCCATTAACCAGATATTACTATATCTGAATTCCTTACCACAAATGGTGATCTATCGTCAGGTATAGAGTCGTTATAATCACAGAGAATGGTTTACATCAGGTGAACAACGTACGAATTTCATGAAGCCTAAGTCTGAGAAGAATCGCCAACGTCCTCAAGATATAGAACACAGCGTTGAGATGTAGGCTAATGGCTAAAACCGTCTGTCTATTGTCCAGAATATCATTTGTTCTAATGTCGTCGATATTTTTAGTTTCTATTTTTAAATATAATCGATAAATTTAGTTCGCTTCAATTCTTTTCCTATATTGAGTAGGTCATTTTTAAAATGGTATTACAGCGCAGGATTGGCCGTGTGGTCTGGGTTTCCACGTTACTGATCGCGTGCCAGTTTTCGTCGAAAGATCTAACAAGATTTTTGAGAGTTTCCTCGAATGGCATTTCACGTACCAGAAATATCAAGAAATTCTAAAATCCGATACCCATGTGGTCTTCTTGTACGACCTCTTGTGCACATGCGTGTATGTGTTTTCATTAGTGTAAGTGTGTGTAAGTAGTTTGTAACCCTCGGAACAGGTAGTCAGCACACTCTCCACATAAGTATCAAAACATTTAAATTTGAAAATCGAATTGAATTTTTTACTTCCTCTTCTGTTTCATAATATGATCCTTCTATTTGTTTTTCCCTTTATTAATTCGAATCTGGTCGTGGCATCTGTAACGGGTACCAAGCAGCACTTATAATCAGTTTGTAACCTGGGAAGTCGTGAAGCCACAAGTTTGAGGGTACCAATTATGGCAGGGAAATACTTTGCACTGCGAAAAATGTTTTCTATTTCTCGTCTGGTCGTTGAAGTCAACAAAGTACTGACGATTTTTATTCGGTGATTGCACTGGTAAACAGCACTTTTGTTACAAATAATGTGAATGGTGATCATAGCTACATCGTAGCTACTAAATTCGAAAATTAAACCCGTTTTCTTCAATCTGGCTCAGTATTTTTGTACACTATCCTTTACTAATATAAAAAAAACACCAACATCTGCATATTGCTTACCTAAGTCGCGTTTTGTGACGTAATTGTTCATAAACAAGTGATAAATACAAATGAATTCATACATGATCCTGAGTGACAAAAATAGCTGTAATCAGCTCTAAAACATGGAACAATACACATTGTAATATTTTACCATCTGATTTCAGACAAATAGGTCACTTTGCCTTCTGTGAATATGACAGTGAGGCAAGGTGATCTGTAGAAGACAGAGAAGGACATATGGTTGCCAAGTCAATAATTCACGCCCCCTGTTACTCACATATTCTTTAATCAAGGGGATCTCAATAAGCGGTGATTTAGTCAAAGCAGTAGGCTGAACTTCTAGCTAGACGATTTAAGCAAAAGAATCCTCATCTTCCTCATGACAGTGTTGTCCCAGTGTTGCTGAACCTTAGAGGTAGATGTTCCTGAGGCAAAATATAGCAGGAAATCAGGACGAAAACATTATTAGGTATGTATATTTACTTCTCTTTATTCTTATGTTGCTCATTGCTTTAAATGAGTACTCAGATTTTTGTATTCTCCTTTTGCCAAAAACATATAATGGAATAATATATACATTGGCTGACGTTAGCATTTACAGAACCCATAACTATACCGAAATTGAGGTTGATCCAGAAATACTGAAATTAAATCTGGATTCCGGAATTATCTTCCAGAAACAGCGTATTTTGTTTATGTAACTGACAAACAAAGTTTTTGTAGACCTGGTCGCTGTTTCCATGATATATTCAACATCACAGAGTTGGGTTTATATTAAGGCACGAGTTTAAATTCAGGGCTACGTAATTTGTTACCTCTCACGACTGGCCACGGCGGAGAGGCCGAGCGCGAGGCCATTCCCCGTCGGGAGTTCGAATCCCCCCTCGGGCATGGATGTTTGTGCCGTCTTTATATAAGCTAGTTCATAAGTTTAGGGACTGATGAACCCGCAGTTAAGTCCCATAAGCTTTACAAACATTTGAACATTTTTTAACGGTCACGATTCAGTCACTGAACACCTAAAGGCAGCTGTCCACATTATTTCTCATTTTCAAAACATCTCGTGGAGGCCGCTTAGATCATTACTGCGTGTTACACATTAACAGCGATAGAATAGCCGTGCACGCTAAAGCACTTTACGGCGGTGCACGCGGCTGCTCTCCGTCGGAGTTTCTAGTCCTCCCTCGGGTATGTGTGTGTGTGTGTGTGTGTGTGTGTGTGTGTGTGTATTCCTTTTTAGGAAAAATTAGCTCGAGTAGTTAAGGTACCGAAGAGCACTGCAGTTAGGTCCCATAACTTTACAAACATTTGAACATTTAGAACCGCAGTGTTTGAGTGTTGGCTGTAACTGAACGGTAGTTGGCGGTCTATGTGGTAACACTGTAGCGCAACGTAACAAACATCGCATGAAAAGTAATTTTTATCGGACTACAGCATTGTCCTCCAGTGTTACTCGTTGTTAAATAGTAAGTTGTATGGGAAGCTTAATGCCGAAAATTACTAATAACTGATATGCGCTATCACGAAAGATCTCAAGGGAGTACTGTGGATCGAGGCACATGAAGCTCAGAGAAACGATGAAAGAACACTGCTTCCTCAAAACAGATGAATACGAAACAGATGCTAAGTAACTGAACAAAACAGTCAACAACAATAACGGAGGAAGATGCGGTCAAGATGAAATGTTAAGTAAACGTTCGAAAGAGAAAAGAAAAAAATTATCGCGATCTTACAGTAGTAAATGAGTGGAAGACTGGAAAAAAGCTAACAGAATAATATATTTTCTTTCTATAAATATCATGCAAAGGAACAAAAAAACCTCAGTATTAAGATTCAAAAAACTAACGCAAACACAAAAGTATATATGGTAATGGGTCTGGTTGGGGAGAGTCTTACGCTGTTAAAGATTCGTAACCCCTTGTCAGGATGAATGGTTACAGGATGTCGAGAACATTCCCATCAGTTATTGGACGTGAGTTCGGTCCTCGGCTCAAGACTGAGGCGCAAGTGGAACGGTATTCTGAACACAGCAGACTTTGTTACTGGAGGTCGGCCACGTCTGCTCACACCACTCGGTAACCAGCGCCACGTGCAACTGGAGCCGGTGTGTACTCTTCTCGAAGTGTACTCTCTCTGCCAATGTGTACTCTTCTCGAAGTGTACTCTGCCCCCTGCCAATTTCCAGCCAGTATTTATACGGCACGCTTGTGCTTGCCGGAAGCCTTTTTTCCGGGTCGATAGCCACTCTACGTCTTGCCACATTACACAAGGTAGGCCGGCGGGCTACATCTGGTCACGTCACACACGTCGCCACTGTGTTTAGCTTCCGCCTAGCGTTTCGTGACCGTCACCACCTGACCCTGTACACAACTGTCAGTTCCCTTTTGCAACACTTGTAAAGCACTCCACAAATTGACTAACTTAATGAAATGTTTACTCGTATTCACTAACTACAATTATTTCACCCCTTCACTTCCGACTACCTTACAATATGAATCACTACAATCTACATCTACACCTACATCTACATGGGATACAATGCATGTCATATTAAGGGTCTTGCAGAGGATTCATCGAATCACCTTTATTCTATTCATGTACCATTCCAGTCTCGAATATCGCGCGTGAAGAAATAACATGGGAATCTCTCCGTTCGAGCATTGATTTCTCGTATTTTATTCTGAAGATCAAGTCTAACTAAGAAGTTGGGATTCAACAATATACTTTCGCATTGGGAGGAGAATGTTGGTGATTAGAGTTTCGCAAGTAGACGACGTCGCAGCGATAACCGCCGATGTTGAAATGATTCCCAACCCAAGTCCTGTATCATTTCCGTGACGCTGTTTCCCCTGCATCTTTGGACTCTCTCGATGGCATCCGTGAAACCTACTCGATAAGGATCCCACACTCAGCAGCAATACTCCAAATGAAAATGGGCATGTGTAGTGAATGCAGTCTCTTTAGTAGTTATGTCGCATCTTTTAAGGGTTCTGGTAATAAAACGCAGCTTCTGGTTCGCCTTTCCTACGACATTATCCATGTGTTCTTTCCACTTTATATCTGATGTAATACTAATTCCTAGATATTTAGTGAAGTTTACGGTCTTAACATTTGATTAATTTATCTTGAGAACAAAGTTTAACGGATTTATATTCGTACTCATGTGGACGACTTCTCACTTCTCATTATTTAGAGTCAATTGCCAATTTTCACATTAAACTGATATCTTATTTAGATCATTCTGCAGCTGGTTTTGATCTTCAGATGACTTTACTATACGATAAATGACGGCGTCATCTGCAAACAAGCTAAGAGAGCTGCTGAGATTTTCTCCCAAATCGTTCATGTGGATAACGAACAGCAGAGGACCAATAGCACTACCCTGTGGAACGCCAGATATCACCTCTGTTTTAATCGATGCCTTAGCATCGATTACTACAAACTGTGTTCACTCTGATAGGATATCCCCTATGCAGTCACAAATCTGGGGCCATATTTGATTAAAAGCCGTTTGTGAGGTACGGTGTCCAAAGCCTTCTGGAAATCTAGAAATACGGTAACAATTTGTGAACGTCGATAGCACCTCTCACTTCTTGTGAGTAACGAGATAATTGTGTCTCACATAAATGATATTTTCTAAATCCGTGTTGACCTTGGAGCAATAAATCACTCTGTTCGAGATAATTCATAATATTTACATACGAGACAACTTCCATAACCCTGCTGCAAAATGCATTTCCTGAATATTGGTGTGACCTGTGCAACGCTACAGTCTTTTGGTACAGATCATTCTTTGAGCAGCTGTTAAGTAAGGAGCTATCGCATCAGCATAATCACATAGAAATCTAGTGGGTATACAGGCCGGACCAGAAGACTTGTTCTTTTTAAGTCATTTCTGTTTCTTCACTACTCGGATGACATCTATTTCTAAGTTACTCATTCTGGCCTCTGTTGTAATTCGAATCTGGAATATTGGTTTCGTCTTCTTTGGTGAATGACTTTCGAAAAGCGATGTTTAGTAACAGCTTTAGTTGCGCTAACATTGTTGTTTATGTTTTGCCTCTAGTGTATTTGACATATGACCAAAATCTCTTTGGATTATTCGTCAAATTTTGAGAAAGAGATTCGTTGGTGAAAGTATTGTAAGCATCTCGCGTTTAAGTCCTCGCTAAATTTCGAACTTCTTTGTGGTATCGCCAATCCTGGTGATTTTGTGTTCGTTTAAATTTTGCTTGCCTTTTCCTGTTTTTTTTTTTTTGTAACAGTGTCCTAACCTGTTTTGTGTACCAAGGGGGATCACTACCCAAGGAGGGCACGTCAGTGTACGTCAATGTTCGAAAGGCAGAAACAATTCACATCGCCACCTAAATTATTACTAATTTCTGTACAGTGATATCTCGCTCTGGTCTGTGCGCATAGGACTGTAGCGTACCAGTACATTCATATGTTTTGTTCATGTTCTCGCACGTTAAAATCTGGCAGACCAATACTTCCAAATATTTGCATGCTTGCTTTATGTTTTGAACTTTATGTCCATATGCCACTAAAATGGATGGAATCGAAATCACATATTTTCATTTTCCAGTAACATATCTTAGCAGCCACTTTTGAATTGGGGAAGAAACGAAATACGAACATCTATTGGTGGCATGCTCAGAGAGCTGAAGTTCGATATCCAGGTAATATACGTAATGTCGGCTGCTGGGGGATGTAACAGCAGCTGGCACGTAAATAATGACTTGGGCGCGGTAGTAATACTAGAACAGCCATACCGTGTGACGTAACAATTTATTTGCATAAGATACACAAATACATGGCTGCTTTTGACGTGAAGCGGGAGAACGGAAAGACTGTGTGGGCAGGGGTCACGTCTGTATACCAGTAAGAAAAGTATACGGTTATATGGAACGATGTACGTCGACGAGGTACTGAGCAGGCGAAGAACGGCCAGGTGAGCACAACCTGCAACCCAGGGAGAAGAACAGTTCAGCGAACACGTCTGCCTGATGCTCGCTAATGACCATGTCACTCGACTAAACAGCATGGCGTAGTCGGTAGAAAGTACTCTGTACTAATACGTGGTAAGCACTCTGCAATTTTCGAGAAATTCATGTGAATCATGTTGTAGGAGATAAGCTGTTCCCCTGCTTTTAAGGAAAGCAATATTTGATTGCAGGAACGTTAAAATCACTTTGAAAAGCACATCACGGAATACATGAAAGGCAAAAGTCATAAATATCGTACTAGCAAATATCAGCAGCCGGTCTTGAAATGGTCTGCTTGCCAAAATGTGTATGAGTGATGGAAATAAAGCCTCAAATAAACAGTCTCCTTCCTGAGTCGACAGGGCTCAGCTAGAGGGTCATAAATTCCAAAATGTTAACAACGTTATGTTATGCATAATACCAAATAAGCTAATCAAGAAATTTTGAGTTGTATTTGGAGAGACAGGGGCGAATAAAGGGAAAGAGTGGTTGTCATGACCCTTTGTTGGAGTCAAAGTGGCGTATGTCCTGAAACTAAAGACTACTTAAGGAATTTTCGAGTTCAGTTAGGAGGAGAATTCTCACAGACATAGTGTGATATAGTGCCTTGAGAAAATCTTTGTCAGTAAAAGGGATTTTGTAAATTTGTTAAGATTATGCTTTTTTTCTCTTTTTTATTTTTGAAATCGATACACTTGCATACGACGGCGAAGATATGCAGACAGAAGAAAGCTGCCAGTTTAAGGCGAAGTTCATCTTGTTTTCGTGCAGGGAAGACTTCAGCGATCTGTGGGCATTGACGTGACTAATGTCTGAAGTAGTGATGTTGGGTATTGACACCATTCATTACCCAAGTCCATCGGAATACATATTGGACATGAATGGCTGTAGATTAGCCAGAGTGCCTATGTACCAGTCACCTGCCAGAGTCATTTAGAGGCTTATCAGGGTTCTTTGGCACTCCAGCTACACATGTGCACACTATTACCAGCTTGAACAGTCCGCTGCCGACATGTAGGGATCATAACTATACAGGTCCATCGGCTTGAAACAATTGGAAACGAGACTCATCAGACCAGGCAACATGTTTCCTGTCATAAACAGACCAATGTCTGATTTCATGGGCTCATTCGCGACATGTAACTTTGTGTAATGCAGTCAGCAAGGGTACACGAGTGGGACTTTAACTCCGAAAGCCCATATCGATTATGTTACGTTGTATGGTTTACAATTAACACCTGTTGATAGTCCAGCACTGAAATACGCAATTATGTGCAGAAGGCCACTATTTCTGTCACGTTGAAAAATTCTCTTTAGCCGTTGTTGAACCTGTTATTGTGGGAGCTTTAACTGGCTGGAACCGTTTGAGAGAAGGTGTTATATCTGCTTCCCAATATTCGCAGTGCATTCGTGAAATTCTACTGTGGGAAAACCTCTATCTCATCCATACCTCAGAGATGCTATTTCCGCACACTCGTTCGCTGCCTATAACAACGCGTACATTGGTAATCACCTGCCATTGTAGCAGCAGATAGCTGTTCTGTTATCATGTAGATGGCCTTTAAGTGTTCATATATCGCTGTAATTTCACGCGCATGCCTAAACCAGTTATTTGACTGTTCGGTGTCTTATAAGTATATGCAGTAAGTAATTCATAACGGTTTTCAAATGGTTGTTAACATTGTTACACCAGACAACGTATTCAGGATTATGTAATTTTTTCCATAATTAGTAAGGTTCGTTCCCAAATTTCAACTTTTGCCTGTTAGTCCAAGCTTTTGAGAACTTCGTCGTTGGGAGTAGTAGTTGTTCAAATAGAAAAAAAAAATAAGTTTCCATTTGAAATTACATTTGGCATAAAAGTAATGTGTTTGTCCCGTCCGCCTACTACAGCGCCAACTCTCACGACACAAAGGCGTCGCGGGTTGCCCGGCTGCTAGGCGAACACTCCGCGAGCCCACACGAGTTAGCAGGCGGCGCTAGCAGCACGCCCAGAGGGCGCAGTAACACAGGACCCACTCCCGTCCGCCGTACACGTGATCGGGGAGCAGGGCATGTAGATATCTTCCCTAGCCATGGCTGTCGCAAGACAGCCAAGGGACCTGCTACGCCTCTGCCCTAAGACGTTAAAGTACTGGGACTGCAAGCCAGTAGACCTTTAATTCTATGTAAATTTGGTTCTGGTGTAACTTTTTCATGCAGTCAGAGGAGTGCTGACTTTTTTTGTTGTATTATAATAAACTGTATCGAAGAAATACACGAGAGACATCCTTACAGCAGATTCTTCAGTGTTTGTTTTAGGGAATTAACCCAATACAGTAAATTCGTGAACTTCTTCCAAATTAACATTTCTTTACTGGTTCACTCGTTGTTACATGCTGAGCTTCACTATGACGCAGGACAAATTATAGACTGGCACTGACTCGTCAAAATTTTCATCATCGTTACAAATTTTCCTGTCGTCTACACTGATCACAACAATGAGGGGAACTTAAGATCGCTATATTCTCATGCATTGTCATCAACACAATGAACTAAATTGGATCGCCGTCTTTCTTTAGGTTGTATGGAGACAGCAACATTACGGCATCCGAGATAGTGGTAATAACACGTAGTTACTGCGCAGTTGGTTGGTGTTGTGTTTAGTCTACCAAACGAATTACATAAGTAATTGGGTCCAGATATAGTAGTGAGCAAGTAGTGCAAGGCAACAACAACGTGACTGACCCAAAGCTATAACATGGAGAGTCATGGGAAGTTTGGAAGCAGGACAGGCCCATAGGGCCTGCAGCTGCAGCTATTGGAACGTCCCAAAGTGTAAAATCTAGGACCTGAATGCGATTTCAAGAAACAATAACCGTTAAAACAAAGCAAGGCCAAGGCCGTCCATGTTAACATCAGCAAGAGTTGACTAATATCGAGGCAGGGGTCTAAATGCTACTCAGATGCAACGCAACCTCCAGGCATAAACACGACGCACAGTATCCACACAAACAGTCTGTAATCGCCTCTATACACGGAGCCCTATGGTGCGTGTGTCCCATCAGCCCGCCAAAATTAGGCGGAGTATCATTAACATTAGAGTTGTAACGGATAACGACGTGGTCTCTTCACAGATGAGTGAAGTTTTTGTCTTCAGTCGGACAATAGCCGTTGCCTCATATGAACGAGGAACACAGAACAGAACTATCCACCTCATGATCAAGAAAAATTACCGTATAATGATGGTAGACGAATGGGGTGGGCAGTATTGGTGGACTCATTGGCATCATTTTCGTTCAGAATGGCGTTTTGACCGCTTAGAGACTAGGTCCTTCGACCTTTTGTTGTGCCCTACACGGGTACCATACGAGATCGTTTCCTTCACGTGGACGATAACGCTCGTCTCCAGAACTGCATGGTGGACAGAATGCTTGAAGCTGAGGGAACATAACGAATGGTGCAGACAGCATGTCTTGGTGACACTTGGTAGACGCATTATAGCCAGATCAGCACGGCCCAAAACGGTTTCAGAGCAGCACTCAGGGAAGAATGGCAAAATGTACCTCAAGAGCTCATTGGTAACCTAACAATGTCCATGCCACGCATGTGTACAACTGTACCGGCCGTCTGAGGTGATCACACACCATATTTGAGGGCAACACGGAAGACTTTTCACTATTATGGTAGCCCCATGGTGCCTCACTGCATTTAAAACGCCATGTAAAGTCGCAGAAAAAGAGTGGCGATAGCAAAATATCGTACTGAATCTCACGCAAGAACACTACTGGTCACTGAAATTACTATACCGAATTGTAGATTATGAACCGGTATTCATGGACAAATATACTAGAACTGACATGCGATTACATTTTCACGCAATTTGAGTGCATGAATCCTGAGAAACCAATTCCCAGAACAACCACTCTGGCCGTAATGGAGTCAAACAGAGCTTGGATGGCGTATAAAAGTACAGATGCCCATGCAGCTTCCACACGACGCCACAGTTCATCAAGAGTAGTCACTGGCGTATTGTGAAGAGCTAGTTGCTCAGCCATCATTGACCAGACGTTTTAAATTGGTGAGAGATCAGAAGAATGTGCTAGCAGGGCAGCAGTCTAACATTTTCTGTATCCAGAAAGGCCCGTAAAGGACCTGCAAATGCGGCCGTGCATTATCCTGCTGAAATGTAGGGTTTCACAGTGATCGAATGAATCGAACCATCTGAAATTTAACGGCCACTGTTCAAAGTGCCGTCGATGAGAACAACAGGTGCTCGAGACGTGTAACCAATGGCAGCCCATACCATCACGCCAGATGATACGCCAGTATGGCGACGACGAATACACGCTTCTAATGCGCGTTCACCGCGATGTCGCCTAATACGGAAGCGACCATTATGATGCTGTAAACAGAACTTGGATTCATCCGAAAAAATTACGTTTTGCCATTCGTGCAACCAGGTTCGTCGTTGCGTACACAGGCGCGTCACAGGCGCGTCACAGACAGGAGTCTGTGATGCAGCTTCAAGGGCAACCGCAGCTACGGTCCCCGAGCTGAAAGTCCATGCTGCTGCAAGCGTCGTCGAACTGTTACTGCAGATAGTTGTTGTCTTGCAAACGTCCCCATCTGTTGAATTAGGGGTCGAGACGTGGCTTCACGACCCGTTACAGCCATGCGGATAAGATGCGTGTCATTTCGACTGCTAATGAGACGAGGCCGTTGGGATCCAGCAAGGCATTCCGTATTGCCCTCCTGAACCCACCGATTCCATAGTGTGCTAAAAGTCATTGGATTGCGACCAACGCGAGCAGCAATGTAAACCGCAATCGCTGTAGGCTACAATCTGACCTTTATCAAAGTCGGAAACGTGATGGTACGCATTTCTCCTCTTTACACGAGGCATCACAACAACGTTTCACCAGGCAACATCGGTCAACTGCTGTTTGTGTATGAGAAATCGGTTGGAATTCTTCTTCATGTCAGCATGTTGTAGGTGTCGCCACCGGCGCCAACCTTGTATGAATACTCTCAAAAGCTAATCATTTGCATACCATAGCATCTTCTTCCTGTCGGTTAGATTTCCCGTCTGTAGCACGTCATCTTCGTGGTGTAGCAATTTTAATGGCCACCTGATCCTTTATTTGTTTTGTGCAGTGTGTATCCAGTAACTGTGTTTTAAAGCGAAACTTCGAAACGTGAGTTAGTTACAGATATAGCACTCAGAAAGTCAATCCACATTATAAATGGAAAAATTAGATCTATTCATGCAGAGAATGAAAGGCTATAAAAGAAAGTAAGAAAGATAAAGAAAAGATCACCGAATGTCAAACATGGAGTAATTAGAAATATGTGGTCTACTTGTCCTACCTAATTATTTCACATATTGCAAAACATAAGTATTGTAGAAAGGCGATTTTGACCTCTCCTCTAAACAATGTTTATCTTCACTGATACAGCAAATTTGTTGAATGTTACTCTACACGTGGGAAGTATTTAAGCGAAGGAACTGGGATAAGGAAATACCGCTGTTCTGCAGTTATGCCGCACTCGACATTTAAAATAAACGACAGGTTCAATA
Source organism: Locusta migratoria (assembly GCA_026315105.1). Lineage (NCBI taxonomy): Eukaryota > Metazoa > Arthropoda > Insecta > Orthoptera > Acrididae > Locusta > Locusta migratoria. The sequence continues at coordinate 44,561,697 of CM048748.1, forward strand.
GTCGATTTTTTGTATCAAGCCTGAATTTCCAGGCCGTGCGGAATATTTACATAACTTTGTTTCTCTTCCGTATCTCTTGTTGCTTATATTCAAGACCAGTTCACGCCTGTTACTTGTGTCTGCGATGTGTGGTTTGCAGGTGGATACAGGTGTCGTGCACGGGTACGAATGTTGTAATAATACCAATAACAATGGAGAATATTTCTGATTTCATTTCAATCAACTTTTTATGTTAACAGCGCTGCTGGTGCACAGTGAAAGTAAAGGAACTAGCCGCGGTAATTTACTATGTGCTGTTTTTCTTAGCTTTGCGCAGACACTTCTGCATTCTGTTGTTTTGTTTATTTCCTTCTTTCACTCTCCTCCTTAACCCCTCTCCCCCCAGTCAATCGTCTTCTGTCCCAGTATCTGTCAATTTTAGTTTGCATGCAGCTCAATCCTTATGACCTCAAAAGTTTTCGATAATGATTCTTACATTAATAATTTTCCAGGGATGTAGAATAAAATATAAGGGAAAAGAGTACAGTCTGTATTTCGAATAGAAATGGTAGTAAACACGTAATAAATTACAAACTCATACGTGAAGAGCAGCCATCATGCATTTCGTCGCTTATCATGTCATATCTCGGAAGCTGTTTATCACAATGTTACATAATATAGCAGTTTATTAATTACTATATTTGAAGACGTAATGTGAAGACGTAATAAATCTAAAGACATTTCACTGTATTGAGGTAACAACATTTCGACAATGTACATTAGAATCGTGGCCTAGTATGTAATGTAGATAAATTCAAGAACAGATGTTTTCTTTATTTTTGACCATTATTGTCAGTCATACTTCCGTGACTGTTTTATTTCAGGAAAATAAAACGAACTCGCCTTCAGTCAAAAAATTGTTTTCTATTGGTACACAGTGCACTTCGACCCCTGAGGGCTCATCACTAGGTCATTCTAAGATTTTTTACACATGATGAATACCTGGGCTTATAAAATAGTGGTGCACAAATAAATGTGGTGCACTAGGTTAATTGTCTGCCCTGAAGTACATTCGTAAGTATAATTAGCATATACAATTCTCATCTAGAAGCAAATTGTGGAATAACAACAACTCAATTTTGAGTATCTCCTGGGTCTACATACACCTTGGATGGCTTATTTCAGCTCCCTCCTCTTCTTTATAAGATGATGAACTAAATGTTTTTGTTCAAACCACCAGTAATGGTCGCCACTAGTAGAAGCCACCAGTTTCATTAAAACCTATTTTGGGATATTGTTTAATTTCTGCCTTATCGCATATACGCAGTGAAACACTTCTCTCCAATACTTAATTTACGATTAATTGATGTCTGAGAACGTATCCTTGCAGTCAGCTCCGCTTATAGTCATTACATGCCTAAATTTTCATTTGAAATCAATTCTATTCCTTATTAATTACGTAATATACACATTATTATTCGTCTCCAGCTCTACTTTTTAAAATCTTATACGTCTCTGAACTATTTATGGTCTATGTTCCTCTCCAGTTCATAAATTACTTTCTAAAATTTAAATTAATATTCAATATTCTACTGATATTCGTTTTCTCTCCATTGCCGTTCTGAAATTTATACGTTCTGTACTCGGAACATCATAAGTTATTTTAGGGGCCTAGAAACAAAATTTATCCACCATCATTAATATCTCGTTTCCTAATTAAATTCTCTCATTGAAAAACATTTCATTACCCTAGGTTTGATCTTGTTGTGTTCATCTTATACCTGCCTATTTGTATAATGTAACATCCATTCAACTGCTCATCCTTCGTCGTCTCAGACGGAATGACTATGCCATTGGCAAATCGCAGAGTGTTTATTTCACATCTCTGAACTTTAATTTCGAGTTCTAAATTTCTCCTTGCGTTCTTTACAGCTTTCTGAAGGTACAGAATGAATAACATTGGGGACAAGCTGTCTTACTTCCTGCATAATTAGTGTTCCATTTCAAGCACTTCGACCCTTATGACGACTATCTGGTACGTCCCTATATTTTATGTCTGCTGACTTCAACATCCGTAGGAGTCTATTTCAGTCAATACTGCCAAAAAGTCCTTCTTATCATGAAAAGCTATAAATGCATGTTTGGCTTACCTTGATTTTAAGATTACTTGTATGGTCAGTACTGCCTCCTACATTTCTCGTAAAACCACAGTGATTTTCGTGACGTCGGCTTCTACTAGAATTCCTTTGCTCTGTAAAAAAAATTTTGTTAGCAATTTACAGCCACTGCATATTAAATTGATGGTTCTGTATTTTCCACTAACGTTTGCTTCTGATTTCCTTGGAATTGGAATTATTACATTCTTCTTGAACTCTAAATGTGTGTTACCTACCTCGTACAGTTTTCACACCATGTGAAACATTTTTCTCATTGCTGGCTCTCGCAGAGGCTTCAGTATCTCTTTGGTATTGTCATCTACTCCAGGGGCCTTGTTTCGACATCGCTCTTTCAGCGATTTGTCAAAATTTTCTCTCAATATAATACTGCCTATCTCATCTTTATCTAGCTCCGTTTCTGAAATACTGCCTTGAATTCCGTTGCATATCCCCTCTCTGTATACTTTCCATCTTTAAACCTTCCTTTGCTCAGAACTTGTTTTGCACCTGAGATCATACATCGGCGTTTTTGTGTCTCTAAACGTTTCTTTTTTCCTGAAAGCGGCAGCTACGTTCTACTACAGAGTTGCATTTGTACCTAAGCCACTATCGTTTGGCGATTTTGCTATTACCGACAGTCTCAATTTTAGTCGCCCGTCATACATTTTACCTGCTACAGGTATTTTTACAGTTTTTAATTTTCATTCGTTACATTTAATACAGACAGTCAATTATTTTAGAATCATATTCTAGCTATTTGGTCCTTTGCATCCCCAGTAGTTTGTCTCTCAAAGTTCCCCAGGTACTTTCTGTTGTATTACTTCACCTGCTTTCGTCATTGGCTGCGTATAGTCCCCTCTGTGTTTCTCAACAGCCTAAGGTTCCTTTAATTTAGTCTTGTTTCAAGCCGGCCGCGGTGGCCGAGGAGACTAAGGCGCTCCAGTCACGGTCTGCACGGCCACTCCGGTCGGGGGTTCGAATCCCCCATCGGACATGGATATTTGTGCCGTCCTAGTTCGTAAGTAGTTCATAAGTAGTTTGTGAGTTTAGGGACTGATAACCCCGTAGTTAAGTCCCATAGACTATACAAACTTTTTTCATGTTTCAACACCTAAATAAAATATACGAAACGACACTGTGGGTATAATTTAGGTCTTTATTCAGAAGTAATCACCAGAGGACTTAGCATACTATCCCACTGCTTAATGAGCCGAAGGATTCCCAGAATTCCTGTGGCTGTGACAAGTGCAGTGCAAGATGTCCGAGCTGCTTGCAAATGAAATTGGCGTGGAGCAATTTGTGTGACCCTGGAGACGTGTGGTCACGCGCTATCATGGAGCATACTCACTCCCTCCGTGATCAACTCAGATCTTTTGTTCTTGATGGACTTGCCTAGGCTACGGAGTGTCTCACAGTACACGTTACTGTTCATGGTTTTCCTGTAATCGAGGAATTCTATATCGGACCTCGGACGTCGAAAAACGACAGTGAGCAGCACCTTTCCTGCTGAGGGCAGAAACTTGGAATTTTTCAGGGGGTGCTGAGGACGCTTGCCTCGCGTCCCTATCTGTCGCATTATATTATCGCAAATCGGCAAATGCAGATTTCAACCAGTTTGATTGTTAAGACTTTTCGTACTTTTCATTTGAATATCCCTCATACATTTCATTAAAAAATCACATATGGTCGTAATCTCTATCGGTCCCTGGATTTGTCTTACAGTTTAAAATCTTGTCCGACATAAGTCTTATTATTATAAAATAAATATTGTAATATCCCATGTCCCTTGGTGTCTTCCACTTGTAAAACATACTTTCGTCATTCCTAAAGAAAGTCAGGCTTGATTCCACGGTGGAACGTGTGCTCAAAGACTGTACTTGTAGAAATTTTTCAGCAATGACTCGTAAACATTATTTTTTGACAGATCCAGATTTCGACCACTTTGTGGTCATTATCAGCGCTTAAAATACGTAAAACATCTCGAGCTGCATCTGTACCAACGCAACCTCAAATATGATATGGAGGTCGAGGTGTTTTACTCAGTGGTTGAAATATAGATATGCCAATACATAATACTTACGACTGAGTGAACAAAAATTTCTACAAGCCTAAAGAAAGTGTTCGTGATATTTAACTTCTGTTTTGTACAAAATTGTACCATGCTACGTCCTCTTCCATCCATGTCACTTACTACTTGTTTTTCAATATGTTTTCTTACTACTGAATTCCTCCCTTATCTATTTCCATTGGATTTGACATGCAAAAAAGGTTAGTTAGCCGAAAATGAGTTTAACATATCTTTATTTTTAACCAATACCACCGTTATAAGCTGTCAACGTCATATAATACGTATTGTTAATAGAACAATACACTTATGTTAAATAGGTGTTGAGAATATGTAATACATTATAATGACAAATTGCATATGATAAAACTGGTTAGAACTTAAGATATTTCACAGGGGTCCTGTCAAATCAATTTTCTGGCATCATTTTCTGCCGAGCGGTAGGTTCCCAGGTTAGTGTCAGGGTGAGGCATGCAGCATGGTGGAGCGCCAGAGGACACTTGTAAAATATTATTAGAGTTTACAAGTTTATTCGACTTAATAAAAGATTCAGTGGTTTAGGCGCTAGCTCAGTAGGAGCTAGATCAGCAGGTGACATGGCCTTCGGCCGCTTTAGCTCGCCATCCCGCCGAGTCTTCAACGGGACGGCTGCTATACGTTTCGGACGGATGTTCCCGCGCCGCGGTCTGGGGTTCCAAGCAGAGACTGTCAGATGAAGTCCTCGGTCTCTCCTTTCGTCTAGGCAGCTGCTTGTGGGGCCATGCTCAGATCCACTGGAGTCGATTAACGTGGTTACAGTTGACCTCTTGATAAAGCTAGCAGAGTTAGCACCAGATTGCCAGGGCGTCAGCAGGATCATTGACCTTCAGGAGACCAATCAATGAGACTGTGGTATGCAAGCGTTGTGGAAACGGTAGACAGCGGTTGGAAGCGTAGTAGTTGTCAACGGACTCCATCCCCTAGTTTTGACTAGTGGCCCCTACTCTGTACTGCGTTACCTGAAACATAAGCTGAATACATAGATCACGGGAGCGACGACTACTCTCCTGAGCATCTCCCATTCTAAAGATCAAGTGACTAGACTTCTAAAAGCGGGAGTTTATGTATAGAAGCTATGCCATTATGGGACGGTTCGTGAAGCCGAATGTGTCCTACTTGTGACTGCAGCGTTCACTCAGTGAGCCCTTTAGCCGATGACGTATATTCGGTCTTATTCAGTCTTGCGACAGAGTTAAGTGTGTTATGAAATGTCTGCTTGGTGACAAGCAGACCTTCTCTCTCTGCTGGTCGTCTATCGCACTCAACAGACTGCTGACTGTAGGCTTTCAACTCGCCAAACTCAGGAACGACTGTTCCTTGTACCGCCAGAGTACAGAAGTAGCTGCCCCTATCTATTTCTTCTGTCAGTGGCACCCAGTTATGAGCCCATAAAGCCTAGAAATATTCCGGAAGAATAAGAGCAACTCTACTGTACGCGGTATCTCTTGCCAATGAAAGGCAGCTTTTGGTTTGCCTTCCCAACAACATTTTACACTCCTGGCCATAAAAACTGCTACACCACGACAGACACAAATTTAACCGACAGGAAGAAGATGCTATGATATGCAAATTATTAGCCTTTCAGGGCATTCTAACAACGTTGACGCGGTGGCGACACCTACAACGTGCTGACATGAGGAAAGTTTCCAACCGATTTCTCTTACACAATCAGCAGTTGACCGGCGTTGTCTGGTGAAACGTTGTTGTGATGCCTCGTGTAAGGGGGGAAGTGCGTACCATCACGTTTCAGACTTTTTTAAAGGTCGGATTGCAGCCTATCGCGATTGCAGTTTACCGTATCGCGACATTGCTGATCGCATTGGTTGCGATCCAAAGACTGTTACCAGAATATGGAATCGGTGGGTTCAGGAGGGCAATGCGGAACGCCGTGCTGGACTCATACGGCCTCGTATCACTAGCAGTCGAGATGACAGGCATCTTACCCGCATGACTGTAACCGATCGTGCAGCCACGTCTCGATCCCTGAGTCAACAGATGGGGACGTTTGCAAGACAACATCCATCTGCACGAACAGTTCGACGACGTTTACAGCAGTATTGACTATCAGCACGGAGACTCTGGCTATGGTTACCCTTGACGCTGCATCACAGACAGAAGCGCCTGCGATGGTGTACGCAACGACGAACCTCGGTGCACGAATGGTAAAACGTCATGTTTTCGGATGAATAGAGGTTCTGTTTAGAGCATCATGATGGTCGCACTTTGAACATTGACCGTTACATTTCAGATGTTTTAGGACCCGTGTCTCTACCCTTCATTAGATCCCTCCGAAATCCTACATTTCTGCAGGATAATGAACGACCGCATGTTGCAGATCCTTTCTGGATACCGAAAATGTTCGACTGCTGTCCTGGCCAGTACATTCTCCAGATCTCTCACCTACTGAAAAACCTCTGGTCAATGGTGGCCGAGCAACTGGCTCGTCACAATATGCCAGTCACTACTCTTATTGAAACGGCATGGGCATCTGTATCTTTACACGCCATCCAATCTGTGACGCAATGCCCAGGTGTATCGAGGCCGTTATTACGGCCAGAGATGGTTGTTCTGGGTACTGAATGCTCAGAATCTATGCAACCAAATTGCGTGAAAATGTAATCACTTGTCAGTTCTAGTATAATATATTTGTCCAATGAATACCAGTTTATCATCTGCATTTCTTTTTAGTTTCGCAATTTAAGTAGCCAGTAGTGTATTAGTGCTCTTGCTAATTTAAACTGTTCGTTATTGTAATTCCAAGGTACTTGTTGAATTTGCGGTCCATAGTCTTCAATTATCTATCGTGTATTTTACGGATTTCTTTATTTATTCTGCTCACGTGGATTTCACACGTTTTGTTATTTGCTTCCGTGGCCTTTTTTTACACCATACCGTTATTTCAATCGTTTTGAGGTTGATTTTAACAATCTGGCGAATTCATAAGACTATTAATGACAGCAATCATTGCCCGAAACCATTGTAAGATGATTGCTCGGATTGACATCTAAATCGTTTTTAAGTATGCTTTTCTGGAGAACGCCAGATGACACTTCTGTTTTACTCTATAACTATCCAGGTTACAAGGCTGTAACCTGTCACCTATGGATCATATGATGAAAACAGTAGTCTTGCAGGGCGGTATTAAAGCAAAAGCAAAATAAGCAGTCTAGCAAATGCAGATGACGTAATTGTCTTGGCAGTTGCCATTAAGATCAGCGGTGTAAGGGTTATGAAATGAAGATCAGCATCTCCAAAATGAAAGTAAGAGATGCTGAGTTCCAAGTAGAAGGAATAAAGAACAGGTAGACAGTTTAAAGTACTTAGAATGTATTTTCAAACAGAACAGCAACATAGTGGATGCACTTGAATCAAAGTGTAGGAAAGGTAATGCAGAGAGTGCTCAGCTAAGATCTACTCTCTTCTGTAACAATTCAGTCAGTACCAAGACTACGGTAGCGGTGGCCGTCTTTCGACCAAGTGTGTTGTATAGGAATCAAAGCTAGGTGGATAGAAGTTACCTTATTCATGAAGTTCAGGTTATAGACATGAAAGTAGCAAGAATGATGTGCAGGTACTAATAGATGGGAACAACAGCAGAAGGATCTCCACAATGAGGAAATAAAAGAAAAACTGGGAATGGGCAGCATAGAGACGGTGGGGTCATGTTATACGCATGGGAGAAGCAAGGTTACCTAAGAGACTCATGTAGTCGGCAGCGGAGATAACAGGAGTCGAGGTGGACCAAGAAGAAACTATTTGGATTCGGTGAAGAATGATTTTGAAGTAAAACGCGTAAGATCAGACTAGGCATTCCATTTTGGCTTTGAGTAAGGGACCATGGAGGTATTATAATATAAAAAAATGTTCAATGTTTGTAGAGCTTATGGGAATTAACTACGGGGTTATCAGTCCCAAAACATACAAACTACTTATGAACTAGCTACTACTAAGGACGGCACAATTATCCATGCCCGAGGGGGTATTCGAACCCCCAACCGTAGTGGCCGTGCAGACTGTGATTGACGCGCCGCTGTACGCTCGGCAATTATATTATAGGAACTATGTTCCAGACTGAAATGCTGAAATGCGTAATCAGTCTCAATGATGAATGAATAACATTCTGATGATGATGAAATCCATAGGCGTCACTAAAATTTATAGTCACGGCATCAAGAGCGTCTTTAACAGCACAGCTGAAATACTGGAAATTCATCATAATGGCTGAACTACTATATTTCACGTCTGAAGATTTTATCGAGTTACAGTTCACTGACGGCAAATGATTAAAGGAATAAGGTTAATGCTTCGAGGTAAATAAAGACATCCGTATCTGGTCACGCTCGTTATCGAGTTGTCATCTGCCTATTAACAAGGGCTCGCGCAGACCAGCAATTTTTTTTTCTTTCTTTTTGGTGATGCCCAAGTGGTACCGTCTTTGGCGGCTGGGCATTCTGTATGGAGGTAAGGGGTTACTTTATTTATTTATTATCAACTTTAGTAGGGCTTTGGACTTACAGGTATCCTTATCGACCTACTATCCTTATACAGGGTGTTACAAAAATGTAAGGCCAAACTTTCAGGAAACATTCCTCACACACAAAGAAAGAAAATATGTTATGTGAACATGTGTCCGGAAATGCTTAATTTCCATGTTACATCTCATTTTATTACTTATCTTCAAATCTAATTAATCATGGAAAGGAAACACACAGCAACAGAACGTACCAGCGTGACTTCAAACACTTTGTTACAGGAAATGTTCAAAATGTCCTCCGTTAGCGAGGATACATGCATCCATCCTCCGTCGCACGGAATCCCTGATGCGCTGATGCAGCCCTGGAGAATGGCGTATTGTATCACAGCCGTCCACAATACGAGCACGAAGAGTCTCTACGTTTGGTACCGGGGTTGCGTAGACAAGAGCTTTCAAATTCCCCCATAAATTAAAGAGGGTTGAGGTCAGGAGAGCGTGGAGGCCATGGATTGGTGCGCCTCTACCAATCCATCGGTCACCTAATCTGTTGTTTAGAAGCGTACGAAATCGTCGACTGAAATGTGCGGAATTGCATCGTGCATGAACCACATGATGTGTCGTACTTGTAAAGGCACATCTTCTAGCAGCACAGGTAGAGTATCCCGTATGAAATCTTGATAACGTGCTCCAGTGAGCGTAGGTGGAAGAACATGAGGCCCAATCAAGACATCACCAACAATTCCTGCCCAAACGTTCACAGAAAATCTGTGTTGATGACGTGATTGCACAATTGCGTGTGGATTCTTGTCAGCCCACACATGTTGATTGTGAAAATTTACAATTTGATCACGTTGGAATGAAGCCTCATCAGTAAATAGAACATTTGCACTGAAATGAGGAGTGACACATTGTTAGATGAACCATTCGCAGAAGTGTACCCGTGGAGCTGCTTGATAGAGTCATCCGTCCCCAAACTTACAAACTAATTATCAACTAACTTATACTGAATTCAACAGAAACATCAATGCCTGAGGGAGGATTCGAACCTTCGACGCAGCAGGCCTACCGATCCGAAACCGATCTGGCGCTCCAGACCGCTCGGCTACTCCCGTACGGCATTCAATAATTAAAGTGAAAAATTGGACTGGACGAAAAAAAAAAAACAGTTTATTTTTACAAAACAATATTTCTTTCATTTTTCAACATGACCCCGAGAACATTTATGCACTTGTTCAAACGGAATACGAGGTTCTTATTCCAAAGTTTGAACAAATTTATACAAATGTTTCACGTGCCCGTTGTCATGGAACCTCTTCCCACGTAATGACTCCTTCATTGCATCAATAGCAAATCACTAGCTACTAAATGAAGTCTGTAATTGAGATGAGGTAGTACTTCCTACACATTTTGTCAATGGTTACACGGGTTAGTTGAGCAATCTGAGGACAAGTATTGTCTTGCTGGAGAATCTTATTTCTTCTCCGTCTGATGGCTGGCTTCACCATGTTTGAAACCAAATCGGTATTACTGGCTGTTCACTTGTACGCTGCGCTTCGAGATAATCACGAAACACTAGACGTTCAGCGTCCCAAAACACCGTCGACATGACTTTTCGTGCTTGGGTTCTGAATTTTTTCTTGACAGGTGAGTTGGTGCGCTTCAATTTCATAATTTGCAATTTTAATTCTGCCTCATCACAAGTTAAATTTTGTCGAGGAAGTGCTCACCTTGCCTTTCATCAAGTACCTATTGTTATGTGCACACCCTCAATCATGTTTCCTTGTGTAGACGCGTCAACCTCTTTGTGACCCATCTTGAAAATTTTTTGCTGTAGTACTTGCTACAGATGATGTTATGAACTGTACAAGTACTAAGTTGAGCCTTATCATTTACCATTTCCACAGTCAAATAGCGCTAAGCACGAATAATGTCAACGATTCGACTTTCACCTGAGGAAGTGAAACTGTAACTGGTCGATCAGAACGGCGTTTGTCACTCTCTGAGTCGCGAACATTTTTGAACTGCTCTACCCTCTTGTAAACATTTGCACGATGCACGATTCATACAACCTTTTCCTTAAGCTTTACATATACTGCAATATATATTCACTGGTTTCTCGTCTTCATCAAGTATAAAATGCATGACAGAACTTTGTTGCACTGATTTGGAAAGTTCAAGTGGACTCACCATCTCAAAATGTAATTTTGAGTTTATAAACAACACAATGTTGATACACCAGCTGATCAGAGCTTATACAAGTGATGCTAACTTAAAGCCATTAGAGTACCAAACTTGCCCTACCATACAGTTTTTCCCCAACAAATTTTTCTCTCCAATTATTGAACTAACCACGCGTATACAGAGTGTTACAAAAAGGTACGACCAAACATTCAGGAAACATTCCTCACACAAAGAAAGAAAATATGTTATGCGGACATGTGTCCGGAAACGCTTAATTTCCATGTTAGAGCTCATTTTACTGCTTCTGAGCTGTGAAACATTGTTGCATGAACCATTCGCAGAAGTGTATCCCTGGAGGCCAATCAGCTGCTGATAGTGCCTGCACACGCTGTACATGGTGCGGAAACAACTGGTTCTCCCGTAGCACTCTCCATCTAGTGACTTGGTCAACGTTACCTTCTACAGCAGCAACTTCTCTGACGCTGACATAAGGGTTACCGTCAACTGCACGAAGAATTGCCTCGTTCGTTGCAGGTGTCCTCGGTCGTTCTAGATCTTCCCCAGTCGGGATTCATAGGCTGGAATATTCCGTGCTCCCTAAGACGCCGATCAATTGCTTCGAACGTCTTCCTGTCGGGACACCTTCGTTCTGGAAATCTGTCTCGATACAAACGTACCGCGCCGCGGCTATTGCCCCATGCTAATCCATACATCAAATGGGCATCTACCAACTCCGCATTTGTAAACATTGCAGTAACTGCACAACCACGTTCGTGATGAACACTAACCAGTTGTTGCTACGTACTAATGTGCTTGATGCTAGTACTGTAGTGCAATGAGTCGCATGTAAACACAAGCACTGAAGTCAACATTAACTTCCTTCAGTTGGGCGAACTGGCGGTGAATGAGGAAGTACAGTACATACAAACCAAACAATTAGGTATTTTGACAATTGTCTGCACGAATTATTTCAATTTACATTTAAAGAGATATACTAAATTGAGCTCTAACATGGAAATTAAGCGTTTCCGGAGACATGTCCACAAAACATATTTTCTTTCTTTGTGTGTGAGGAATGTTTACTGAAAGTTTGGCCGTACCTTTTTGTAACAGCCTATATATTGTGGTATTACGGCTCTAGGGACTTTAATTTTATGCCACACTCTTGGATCTACTAGTCCGATGTTTTCTAGCTGCCTGGTGCTGTGTTTGAGAATGTCGATCTTGTCCAGTAGGTTTTCCGCCCTAGCTTTGCTCTGTTCCTCAACGTTCTTCATGTGGAGTTTTGCATGTAGCCAACACGTACGGGACCACCAGGCGCTTTTAGAATTATGCTTACACACCCGTTTTGAAGGACCTGTAGTTGATGGATGGTGGACTTGCAAGCGGTACCCCAAGAGGGGCATCCTTAGAGCATCATGGAAGCCATTTTAGCATTGTACAGCTATAATATCAGAATGAAACTTCCACTCTGTAGCGGAGTGTGCACTGATATGAAACTTCCTGGCAGATTTAAATTGTGTTCCGGAACCGGGACTCCAAACCTGGGACCTTTGCCTTTCGCGGACAAGCGCTCTATCGACTGAGCTATCCCGACACGACTCACGATGCCGCCTCACAACTTTACTTCCGCCAGTACCTGGCCTCCTACTTTCCAAACTTCACAGAAGCTCTCCTCCGCAAGATACAAGACTGGCACTCCTGAATGAAAGGATATGGTGGAGACATGGCTTTGAAACAGCCTAAGGGATGTTTTCAGAATGTTTAAATCTGGAAACATCCCTTAGTCTTTCATTCTGAAAACATCCCTTAGGCTGTGGCTAAGCCATGTCTCCACCATATCCTTTCTTCCATGAGTGCTAGTCTTGCAAGTTACGCAGGAAAGCTTCTGTGAAGTTTGGAAAGTAGGAGGCGAGGTACTGGCGGAGTTGTAAGGCGGCATAGTGAGTCAAAAAAAAAAAAAAAAAAAAAAAAAAAAAAAAAAAGCTCAAAGTACAAACTGAATAACCCTGTCTTACACCCTTCCAAACCTCTGCATCCCTTTCATGCCCTTCAACTCTAAAAATCAAATGTTTGTTAAGCTTATGGGACTTAACTACGGGTCATCAGTCCCTAAACTTACAAACTACTTATCAACTACCTTATTCTAAGGACGGCACAAATATCCATGCCCGAGGGGGGGATTCGAACCCCTGACCGTAGTGGCCGTGCAGACCGTGACTGAAGCGCCTCAGTCCCCGCGGCCACCGCGGCCGGCCATCGTGAGTCGTGTCGGGATAGCTCAGTCGGTAGAGCACTAGCCGGCGAAAAGCAAAGGTTCCGGGTTCGAGTCCCGGTTCTGGCACACAATTTTAATCTGGCAGGAAGTTTCATATCAGCGCACACTCCGCTGTAGAGTGAAAGTTTCATTCAAGAAATTAAATGTTTGTAGAGCTTACGTGACTTACCCGCGGGGTCAAACTATCTATGAACTAGCTTATTCCGAAGATGGGACAAACATCCATGCCCGAGGTGGGATTCAAACCCCCGACCGCAGACCGTGATTGGCACGCTGACTGGCACGCCGTAGACCGCTCGGCCACTGCGGCCGGCCGTAGAGCATCATGGAAGCCATTGCAGCATTGTACAGTAATATTTTCGTTTGGACATTCATTTCTTTGCTGCGAAGTGGAGTCCACGAAAGGTTTTGGCAGACAGCTGCCTGCCCGTCACTGCCGCCGGCGTGCCCTCGCGCGCAGCAGCGCGCAGCGCGGCCCGTATTTCCGATGTAAACGAAGCCGACCAGCGCCGAGTGGCGGCGGCCGCGGGTCGCGTATTTGCATAGCCGGCAGCTGGGCAGCCGGCGGCCACCTGCCGCGGCCCACTCTGCATGCAGATTGGCTGCGACCATCGGGCTGCGAGGCGGGGCTAGTCGGCCCGTCGTTCCATTAGGCCGCCGCCGCCGCTCGCCTGTCCTGTCCTGTTCTGCCCGCCCTGCCCCGTTATCGTCCCGAGACAGCCACCGGCGGCGCACCGCCCTCAGACTTTTCTCTCTTTCTCTCACTCGCTCTCTCTCACTTTTTATTTCCCCTCCTCTCTCTCTCTCTCTCTCTCTCTCTCTCTCTCTGCTCATCTTTGTCAGGATAAAAAAAAAAGGACACAGGAAGACGGCAAATTAGCACTGCTCTCGTCTCCAGTCTCGTCCGCAGCCGCGAGAGCTCTCGGGCGAGACATTTACAGGGGCTCAGAGTCGTCCCTAAATAGTCCTACTTACCCCTTAATTCTAAGTGGGCCCACTAGGCTAAAAATTGCCCTGACGAGCCAGATTCATTTTTCTCCGTTTTTATTCACACTTTATGAATTCAGCGCAGGCAGCGGGCTTCGAGTGTCGGTTTCCTCTTCCCTGCGAGTGTCCTGCCTGAAGCAATAACCACACACTGTCTTCCGCGAGCGAAAAACAGGGGCAATTTTTATACGTCCCTCTTGTAACACTACAACTCACCCAATTGGAATGCGCGATCTGCGATTGCCAACAAGGGTGTACTTCAACGTGAACTTTGGATGCGGAAGATAGCAGTGGCCGCCATCTCTGAGACATGGTTTCAACCAGATACCATCGTACGCTTCCAAGGATACCACGTTTACCGCCAAGACAGAGATGATGGTCGAGGAGGAGTCGCCCTCTTTATCAATAATATGCTGCATCACACCCCTGTTCTGATTTCTCATGACGATATTGAAAGCTTTCAAGCGATAGCAGTAAACTTCTCATCTCCAATTGGTCGAATAACTATTGTGGCCCTCTACAGCCGACCACGGTCATACATTACCATTGAAGAGTGGTACGCTCTGGTACAACAGTTGGAACCTCCATTTCTGTTCTGCGGGGATTTTAATGCACACAACAGATTGTGGGGGTGTGCATATAACGATAGGCTGGGTGATGGCATTCTTGATATTATCGACGAGTTCAATCTTATCATCCTCAATGATGGATCCCCTACGTTACTTCCATTACCCGGACAGAGACCATCAGCAGTCGATTTGACTTTGTGTTCAGCGTCTGTTTCTTCATTCTTTACATGGTCTGTACTTTCATATCCTATGGGTTCCAACCATTATGCTATTCTGCTCTCTTCACCAACCTCATCACCGAACACGGTCTGTCGGCCGTCTCGCAAATGGAATGTCAGGAGGGCAGATTGGTCTCGGTATAGTGCCATCATGGATACACAACTTTCGTCGCTCCCCACCGAGTTGTCACCGCAAACAAGGTACGCTCATTATAGGAATTGCATCAACCTAGCAGCATCGCAGTCAATCCCACAGACGAGGGTGGTAACTGGCAGTAGACGTCTGCCGGTTGCCTGGTGGAACCAAGAGTGCTCGCGTCGAGTGGCGCAAAGGAGACTGGCATGTAGCCGTTTTAAACGGGAAACCACATGGGAAAACTACCTCGCCTACAAACGTATAGATGCGACTACCAAACGCTTTCTCAAGACTTGTAAAAAAGAACATTGGAAGAGATTTTGTGAACAGTTATCCCTGCATACTCCTGTCGGAAGGATTTGGTCGAAAGTTAACTCACTCAAACGAAAACCAATGCCTCCCAAGCGGTTACAGACCTGGATAGACGAGTTTGCCAACATTGTAGCACCTCTTACGGCCATGCCTGAACCCATTGATCCCACCACAAATATCGCCGTTGAAGATCTTCAAGATGATCTCACCTCACCGTTCTCCCTCGCTGAACTCAACAGTGCGCTGCCGCCCTCGACCGATACGTCGCCCGGGCATGACCAGATACATTACTCCATGATACGCAATTTGTCTGATGATGCAAAACTTATTCTCTTGAATATCTTTAATGACATCTTGAGAGAGGGGTCTGTTCCAACCGACTGGACCACTCAGGTATTGGTTCCTATATTGAAACCTGGAAAAGACCCTGGTCAGGCAACGTCGTATCGCCCCATTGCATTGTCGTCATGTGTGTGCAAGACCTTTGAACGTCTCCTCAAGGTCCGGTTAGAATGGTGGTTAGAGCATCACGATCTGTTCCCACGGACACAATACGGTTTTCGCAAGGGGAAGAGCACTTACGATAATATAACATCTCTTGCTATGGGCATCGAAAAAACATTCCTGACAAATGGGTATTTGACGGCTCTTTTTCTTGATTTTTCGAGGGCTTATGACAATGTTTTGATACATAAACTTATAAATAAATTACAACTTTTGCATCTCCCGCTAAAGGTGTTAAGAATTATATACAGATTACTTTGTTGCCGCACTGTTTATATCCGTGACCAGGACAATGTGTTACATGGCCCACGAATCGTTTCCCGTGGCCTCCCGCAAGGTGCGATATTAAGCCCCTTGCTATACGCCTTGTATGTTGCCGACTTAGACTCTATCTTTCATCCTATTGTCAAAGTTCTACAGTACGCGGACGACGTTTGTATATACGCCCACTCGTCGTGCTTTTGGGTGACTAACATATGGCTTACTACTGCATGTGAAAAACTGGCTGAATGGGAGTTAGAAGACGGACTCACGCTATCGCCTGAAAAATCTACTGTGGTGATATTCACGAGGAAACGACAGAATTATTTCTCTCCAGACCTTCAGCTCGGTCCATACAAACTGCCTGTTCGGTCATATGCTAAGTTCCTTGGTGTTTACTTCGACAGCAAACTGACGTGGACGCGCCATGTTGAATATCTCTTGGACAAAGTGGACACTACTGCAAATATCCTGCGTATGCTTGCCAGAGTTTGGTGGGGAGCCGATCCGATGGTACTCCTTACTCTTTATAAGGTCTTGATCCGCTCCGTTTTGGATTATGGCAGTATCGTCTACGCTACTGCAGCGCAATCGACCCTGCGCAAACTTGATGTCCTCCAGTACAGAATGCTTCGTCTTGTTCTCGGAGCTATGAAGTCAACACCCACCAACGCCTTGCCCGTGGAAGCGTCTGAAATGCCGTTAACTATACGTCGACAGATGCTGTCCGATATTTTCCTCCTCAGCCGAGCGTCAATATGTGATAGTGCCTCTCTCAAAACGGTACACCAATTTTGGAACATAACAGAAATGCATCACAGAAGAGGCATGACCCGAGTTCCTTTACTGGTTCGCAGCTACGAGAAATGGAGACATCTCTTCCCACTCATCATACAGGACACCAAACTTCCTTGTTTCCGTTATTCTTATCATCTGTTTTTCAACCCAGTCCCGGTGACACATTTGCCATCAGACTACACAATGGGGACCAACATCACTCTCGACGTGGAACAGTTTCTTCTCCGCAACTGGCCACAGCATGCTCACATCTATACTGACGGCTCTAAAACTGAAGCAGGGGTGGGATACGCCTTCTTTTGCCCCTCTAACGGCACCTACCAAATGTTTGCGCTTCCGCCTGCGTCATCTATTTACACGGCAGAGTTACTAGCCATCAGGGAGGCCATTTATTACGGCACACGAACATTTAACTCTATATTGATCCTCACGGACTCTCAAAGCGTGCTGAAAAAATTACAACATCCGACGTTTGACAAACGAACGAATAGATATATATTGGACGTCTTGGAGGCCATAACAAATGCACAGACAGTGGGCATAGACATCCACTTACTTTGGATTAAAGGACATCGAGGTATACCCCATAACGAAACAGTAGACCGCCTTGGCAAGAGAAGTATTACGGAAGGACAACAACGCCCCACGCCGATTCCATATACAGACTTACGAACGACGATTCGGAAAGCTGCCTATCGCACTTGGGACCACGAATGGCGCCTCTCTCATGTGTTTAAGGGAGGACACCTGGCAGCTATACAACCAAATGTCTCCTCACGACCGTGGTTTTCATCGATGACGCTTAGTAGACGTCATGCAACGTCTATCATTCGGATGAGACTGGGACATGGATGTTACCCTGCCCACCTACACCGTTTGAAAATCATCGCTTCTCGGCATTGCGACAAAGATGTAACGGCAGTGGCGGATCTCAACCACATCATACTGGCATGCACCAAGTACACGGCCGCACAAAGTGTATTCTACCGAACGCTGGTCGCGAGGGGTTACCCTCTCCCCACAAGTGTCACTGTCCTCCTTCATGGATTCGACAAGCTTAAGTACACTTTACTGAAGGACTACCTCAAAGTCACTGGCATACAGCTCTAATTTTAGAGCTAGTGTGTTTACCTTGAACATGCACAGCGGGAAACTGCATAAGTGATTTTATATTATATTTTGACTTTTATTTGTCTTTGCACCTCTCATTTGGTCCTATGCTTTCTGCACTTTTATTGTATTACAAATATCTGTCGTACTGTTAAATATGTATTGTTTAATGTCTTTACATGTTATTTTTCCACTTTTATTCTAAGGCTATATGATGTAACATACTTATTAATATTGTGCTGTACATTGCAAGAATTTCACTTCTATTGTAATGTTATCAATGTCATAACCGCTGGCTGTATGGTCACTGTCACCAAAAGCCATAATAAAGAATTATAAAAAAAAAAAAAAAAAAAAAAAAAAAAAAAAAAAAAAAAACCCTCACCCAATTAAGTGTAAATAGAACCGGAATGCTGGTGAAAGAAATTTCGCAAATCAATTTCACCGAAACGAATAACTCTTTTCTTTTGATGATCTCCACCCGAAATCGTGCATTATTTTCGTGGAATTCTCTCCCTTATACAGCGATAATACGAAACGAGTAGCTCTTCTCTAAACTTTCCCCACATCCTCCGCCAGTCCCAGTTGGTGGGACCTCATAATGCGCAGCAATACTCCGAAGTAGAACACACAACCGTAGTGTAGGCAGTACATTAAGTAGTTATCATCGTATGGTTCTTGTCAGCTACCATATTAAACTTTTGTTACTACAGTGCATAATACTTACGTTCAGATGATTAAAAAATTGTGTGAGAATAGCATCTCTCGCCACAGAGCCAGGTCCAGTGATGTAAGCCATTTCAGTCCTGCTTCATTTATGTTGTGAAGACCAGCCAAACAACGCAGAACGCGAAAGAACACATGGGGCAGTCTATTGCTATGTGATCCATAGTTTGGGTGTCTGCTCCTCAACCACATGACTGATCTAGTGTCATTCCCCATTTATACTTCCAGTAATTCCATCTACACACTTCTGTGAGCAAAAGGATTCGGTAAAGTCCACTGCCTGCTCAAACATTCAAATGTTTGTTAAATTTAAAGTCCCTAAATTTCCAAACTACTTATGAACTACCTTGTACTAAGGACTACACAAACAACAATGATCTTGAGAGGATTCGAACCGCCGAACGTAGCGTCCGTGCAGACTGTGACCGGCGCGCCGCAAACCGCTCGGCCTCCGCGACCGGCCCACTGCCTGCGAGGAAGGTTCATGCCGCTGACTTTAGTGTAAGGGCTGGGGATGAGGTGTTTGTTTCGCCCTTCAAACGTGTCCCATTAGGATATCCAGATGGTGTTGGGCGACAAATTCTCTGATGATAGAGTGAAAGCTTTCACGACTGGTTGACATTGTAGGTATTCTATCTTCTGGGTTGTAAGGCCGTGTTCTTGGAGTCTTGCTGCTTCCTGTCGTTTCGTCCAATGATGCGTCAGACTTCTTTGGAGGTAGTCCGCCCGTTGAGTCTTCCCCGCTCCACAGACTCAGCAGACGGACTACCTCCGAAGAAGTCCGACGCAGCATTGGACGAAACGACAGGAAGCAGAAAGACTCCAAGAACACGGCCTTACAACCCAGAATAATACCTACAGAGAAATCCTCTGTTATCAACCGGGAAGCTAAGCGCAGAGGTGGCTTTCCAGTCTTAAGTCGACAGTGGTTTTTGGGAGATGGAGGTATTCGCGTCCGCAACATTCTTCAAGCTGCACGTATCTCCCAAACGAATAAAAATTCTGGTTGCTGAACTGTCACACCAGTGATCTCTCCAGATATGCCAGCTACCCACCAAAATCAAAATATCAAGTAGTACTATTGTATCTTCTACATTTTCTGATAGTGAAATCTAACCTTCCCATTGCCTTCCAATATAAGTTGTAAGCAATTTTTTTGACTGATTCTTCCGTCGCTTCTTGGTAGAACATAATAAAATTAAAAAACACAATTTTGTGTGTGTTATAGAAGTTTATTTTTGTTTACTTAACCGGTTTTCGGTTTATTAGGCCATCTTCAATTTACTGCTGTGTCAAAGAGGTTACAATGTTTAGATACAGTATGGGAAGAGATGACAAATGTCTCCACTTAGATCGACATACATAGTATAACACTTCTTTGACATTGTGTTATTACAGTTGTTGTTGTTGTTGTGGTCTTCAGTCCGGAGACTGGTTTGATGCAACTCTCCACAATACCCTATCCTGAGCAAGCCTCTTCATCTCCACATAAGAATGGCAACTTACATCTGTCTGAATCTGCTTACTGTATCCATCTCTTGGTCTTCCTCTACGATTTTTACCCCACACACTTCCCTCTAATGCTAAATTCACAATTCCTTGATGTCTAAGAATGTGTCCCACCAATCTATCCCTTCTTTTAGTCAAGGTATGCCAGAAATTTCTTTTCTCCCCAATTCTGTTCAGTACCTCCTCATTAGTTACGCGATCCACCCACCTAATCTTCAGCATTCTTCTGTAGCACCATATTTCAAAAGCCTCAATTCTCTTCCTGTCCGCACTGTTTATCGTCCATGTCTCACTCCCATACAAGGCAACACTTCATACAAATGCCCTCAGAAAGGACTTCCTTACGGTTAAATCAATATTCGATGTTAACAAATTTCTCTTTTTCAAAAACGCTTTTCTACCCATTGCCATTCTGCATTTTATATCCTCTGTACTGCGACCATCATTTGTTATTTTACTGCCCAAGTAACAAAACTCATCTACCTCCTTTATTGCTTCGTTTCCCAATCTAATTCCTTCAGCATCACCTGAATTTCTTACACTGCACCCCATTACCCTAGTTTTTCTCTTGTTAATGTTCATCTTATATGCACCTTTCAGCACACTGTCCATTCCGTTCAATTGCTCTTCTAGGTCCTTTGCTGTATCTGACAGAATTACTATGTCGTCAGCAAAACGCAATGTTTTTAATTCTTCCCCTGAACTTTAATTCCTTCACCAAATTTCTCCTTGCTTTCCCTTATAGCTTGTTCAATGAACAAATTGAATAACACTGGAGAAAGGCTACAACCCTGTCTCACTCCCTTCCCAACCACTGCATCCCTTTCATGCCCTTCAGCTCTGACAACCGCTGTCTGGTTTTTGTACAAGTTGTAAATAACCTTACGCTCCCTATATTTTACTCCTGCTTGCTTCAGAACTTGAACGAGTTTATTCCAATCAACATTGTCAAAAGCCTTCTCCAAATCTACAAAAGCTAGAAATGTAAGTTTGCCTTTTCTTAAACTATCTTCTAGGATAAGCCGTAAAGTGAGTATTGCCTCCCGTGTTCCTACATTTCTCATGAACACAAACTGATCTTCCCCGAGGTCGGCTTCTACCAGTTTTTCCATTCTTCTGTATATAATTCGTGTTAATATTTTGCAACCATGACTTATTAAACTGATGGTTCTGTAGTTTTCACACCTGTCTGCACCTGCTTTCTTTGGAATGGGGATTATAACATTTTTCTTAAAGTCTGAGGGTACTTCGCCTGTCTCATACATCTTACACATCAGGTGAAACAGGTTTGTCATGGCTTGTTCTCCCAGAGACTTCAGTAGCTCTGTGGGAATATCATCTACTCCAGGGGCCTTGTTTCGACTTAGGTCTTTCAGGGCTCTGTCAAATTCATCTCTCAGTATAATATCTCCTATTTCATCTTAATCTACTTCCTCTTCCCTTCCTACAACATCGTCTCTATTTCCTTTGTAGAGCCCCTCTATATACTCTTTCCACCTTTCAGCTTTCCCTTCTTTGCTGAGAACTGGTTTTCCATCCGTGTCCTTGATATTCATAGAGCTGTTATTCTTATCTCCAAATGTTTCTTTTATTTTCCTGTAGGCTGTATCTATTTTTCCCCTATTCATACATTCTTCTACATCCTTGCATTTGCCTTCTAGCCACTCCTGCTTAGCCACTTTGCACTTCCGGTCAATCTCATTTCTTAGTCGTCTGTACTCCATTTTGCCTGTTTCATTTACTGCATTTTTTATATTTTCTCCTTTCATCGATTAAATTTACTATCTCCTGTGATATCCAAGGATTTTTTTTAGGTCTTGCCTTCCTACCTAATTTGTCCTCTGCTACTTTCACTATTTCATCTCCCAATTTTATCCATTCCTCCTCTACTGTTTTATTTTCCCTTGTTTCTTTCAATTGTTGCCTAAAGCTCCCTCTGAAATTCTTAAGAACTTCAGGTTCCTTCAATTTATCCAGGTCCCATCTCCGTGTTTTCCTACCTTTTTGTACTTTCTTCAGTTTCAGCCTACAGTTCATAACCAACAAGTTATGGTCATAGTCTACATCTGCCCCTGGGTATGTCTTACACTGTAAAACCTGGTTCCGAAATCTATGTCTTACCATTATAAAATCTATCTGGTATCTCCCAGTTTCTCCTGGTCTCTTCCACGTATACAACCTTCTTTTGTGATTCTTGAACCAGGTGTTTGTTATAACTAAATTACGTTCCGTGCAATATTCTACCAGGCTGCTTCCTCTTTCATTCCTTTTGCCCAGACCATATTCACCTACTATCTTCCCTTCCCTTCCTTGTCCTACTACCGAATTCCAGTCTCCCATAACAATTAAGTTTTCCTCTCCCTTAATTGTCTGAATAATTTCCTTTAGCTCCTCATATACTTCTTCGATCTCCTCATCATCGGCAGAACTAGTTGGCATATAAACCTGTACTACTGTTGTCGGTGTTGGCTTCGTATCTATCTTGACTGTGCTGGTCATAGTAGTTTACCCACATTCCTATTTTCTTATTCATTATCAATCCTACTCCTGTGATACCCCCAATTCATTTTGTATTTATAATCCTGTACTCACCTGACCAGAAATCCTGTTCATCCTGCCACCGAACTTCACTAATCCCCACTATATCTAACTTCAACCTATCCATTTCCCTTTTTAAATTTTCTAATTTTCCTACTCGATTAAGGGATCTAACATTCCACGCTCCGACCCGTAGAATGCCAGTATTGTCTTTCCTGATGATCACATCCTCCTGAGTAGTCCCCGCCCGGAGATCCGAATGGGGGACTATTTTACCTCCGGAATATTTTACCCGAGAGGATGCCATCATCATATGTTCATACAGTAGAACTGCATGTCCTCGGGAAAAGTAACGGCTTTAGTTTCCCCTTGCTTTCAGCCGTTCGCAGTAGCTTGTGGCAAAGCCACATTAGCTGATGTTACAAGGCCAGCTCAGTCAATCATCCAGACTGTTGCCCCTGTAACTACTGAAAAGGCTGCTGCCTCTCTTCAGGAACCACACGTTTGTCTGGCCTCTCCACAGATACCCCTCCGCTGTGGTTGCACTTAAAAACTAAACATTAATAAATGAATATACAGTGTGTAAATGATAAAACAAGGAATAAATTTGATTATAACCTGTGAACTGAAGCTACCTACTATTACAAATAAACTGATAATGCTGACAAATAAATATATATAAGTGCCTTGTTAATAATTATAGATGGTGTTACATATGACTGGCCTTACAACAGTCATATGTAACACCATCTATAATTATCGTGCAGAATTATTAACAAGGCACTTGTATATATTTATCAGCATTATCAGTTTATTTGTAATAGTAGGTAGCTTCAGTTCCCAGGTTATATCAAATTTATTTCTTGTTTTATACTTTACACATTGTATATTTATTTATTACTGTCTAGTTTCTGAGTTGATAACTGTAATAAGACAATGTCAATGAAGTGTTATAATATGTATGTCGATCTAAGTGGAGACATTTGTCATCTCTTCCCATACTGTATCTAAACATTGTAACCTCTTTGACACAACAGTAAATACTCTGAAGATGGCCTAATAAACCGAAAACCGGTTAAGTAAACAAAAAATAAACCTCTAGAACATGCAAAAATTGTGTTTTTTAATTTATTGTAAGCAATTGTTATTTATAGGTATTCAAGTTGAATTCATGGCCTGTAGATTTCATTTATCGTGTAAATCAAGTTTAACAGATTTCTTTTAGTGCTCATATGGCCCATTTCACAATTACTATTATTCACGGAATTAGCAGTATATGATATTCCTTCAAGTCCACAGGTCAGTGCAGATAGTCGCACCGTAAATAACTCCCAATATCTTCCATCGAAACTGGCACTGAAAATAGTTGTCATTCAAATGAACGAGCACAGGGGCCGTCGATGGTTCGTTACTAGCCGGCAAAAACCACCTTCCACGCCGAAAAGCCCTTCAAATCAATGTTTGCCCAGCGAACTCGACTAGTAACGAAATCAGTCACTCAGCAAGTAGGAATTCCTCTTGCTGCGTCATCCGGCGAAACCGAGGGCAGCAACTGCCGCACTTGTCGCTACACATGAACACGCTCCCTTCACCGGTCACTCTGTCAGCGTACCCTCTCTCTAAATCCTACCGGACAAGCCCACCAAAGCGGCCGCGAAAGAAGGTTCCACAGCAATGATTATATAATAGTGGTATCAAAGCCGCTCATACCCGCAATTTGTAGGTACTTAGAAGCCAGTGTTGAAATTTGTACGATGTATAGTGTGTCCGCCGTCTGCGGAGCATTGTTGCACGGTAAGGAAATCTTAGAAGATACATATACGGAGGACATCGAAGTTAGTACGAGTAATGGCAGTTTGTGTTACATTATGTATGACAAAATAGGACAGACAGTGATGTGGATGTCAAACACGAGATTAGGTGCAAACACTAAAAACAAAAGTGTTTTTCATATCTGTGAAATGTATTTATGAGGTTGTTCGCAACTTCCATTCCGACTGTGAAAATATTTTGATGGCCTCCATCTATAGAGTCACAAACAACCATCGTGATAAACAAAAGATGAAAGAGCCTGTAAGGAAAAGTTTGGTTGTCCCGTTCCATCCGTGCAATGTTCGATGTTGGAACTATGAAGAAATGTGGTAGAATGAACTCTCTCCCAACCACTGTAGTATGTGATATAGATGTCTTTATGAGGTTTTCAAATTTAAAATAAGACTGCTATAAAAAAATATTTCGTTTTACTCCGAAATAACTGGCAATATAAGGTAATCAAGACAACCCGCACTTACAGACTAAAATCAGTTTGCCTGATAGGCTACTCACAGCAATTGACAACCTGCATAAAGCTTGCGATTCTCAATAAAAAATCCCGTAGAAAAATGTAATCAAATGTTTTGTTAGGCATCACCCCTAACAATGTGCTTCATGCTGCCCTAGAAGACATTAATGCGGAGAGACATTCATTGCCACTGCCCTTAATCAGTTCCTATGGACTGTTGGGACTCAGAAGAGATGTTCGGCAGCTTTAAGTACAGCATAATATTTAACATAATATCGCATCTGTATGGGTACAGCGCCAGCAAAAACAAAGCTACAGCAATAACGTCTTAAAAACGAAGCAGACATCAAATGCGGATATGATGAAGTAAAACATGTCGATCGAATTCTACTGTATCTCAGCTGCCCACCGAGCTGTTTTTGACTTGCGGCTGGTCGGGAAACAACGACACCAAGAGCCCGATATTTGAGGAAATAACATCAAAAAATATTCCCCGATCACGGAAAAAGTAAAAGTAGTAGTTAACATACAACTTCGATACCCATAACAAACACTGTCATAGACCTAAAAATGAAGAACCAACAGAATGTACGTCCTTCTGCTGAAACAAAACGCACTAGCGTGTTTCACCGGGCAGTTTAGATTTGGCGATAGTTTTATGAATTTTGCAGACATTTTGGACACAAATTATAAAAATATAAATAATAAAAATTGATGGGCGATACGTCGACGACTCTACTATTGTGATAATATGCACCCAACGCGCAATATTCTTTCTGGCCTTATTTTGACAAACAGTCAAAATTACTTGATATTTAAGTTTAGCTTTGACAAATATACTCTTATTTGAACTTTTACCTGTCTTAACTTTTATTTTAATATCTCTTGTACATTAATTAACTCAGGGAACGATCTTATTGATCAATTGGAGAGATGCCAAGTTAAAATTTTTATTTTATTTATCCACGACGACCGGTTTGAACACTCTTCGGTGTCATAATCTACTCTCATTGACATGAAACTGCTAATTATAGTTCTCCACGTAAAATCTGGTAGGTGTGTGCTGGATGATAGTTACATAGAAACTCATGTGCTGCTGGATAATCAGATATGAAATGGCTGGTTGGTCAAAATGAAAACAGTAAAATATACATAAATTAATAAACACCATAGTGGTTTTATGGAGATGCCCAACATTTGGAAATCTGTCACGTGACCTCCCTCGCCGGAAACGTTGCCCGAAACTCTTTTGTATATGCCATCTTGCTTTCTGTATTTGATGTTTTTCTTATTGTAACTCAAGCGTTGTAATTTCAAAGCAATTGCGCACTGAAAATATCAGCAACACTTCGTTGTTAAGACAATGAATTATAGTATGATGTCTAAAAATGCCATGTTAGCAGATAACACCTGTCATCGATCGTATGAGAATTACGGATTATTCTCGCAGGTGTTCTGCATAATGTAAATAGGCTGCGAATCGTGCCGGGTGAGGTGGCTCAGAGAGCTCGGTCAGAGTGTTGCCGGTGTGATAATTCAGCGTGTTCTGTCAGAGTGCAAGACGCTCATCTGTAACGAAAAAACTGAGTCAAAGACGAAACGATGAAAGTAAAACAAAACCAACGTCCACAAGGGATCGATGAAACCCAAGAATCAATGAAAAGAGATAAAAGGATATTTTTCATCTTGTTTCGTAAAAGCTATTCGCACACTCTTAATAAGAGTGCCGGAAATCCCGTTTAGTATCAAAGGCGAAAAAATAAATAAATAAAATAAAAACGCTAGCGGCAGACTTCGAACTATCGACGACATGCATCACAACATAACGCACTACCCACTATACCACGACGAACCACTATGGCGTACTCCATTAATTCTGGTGCTATTACTCGCAGTTGCTAATAGCTAAAATGACATTTTTAGACACTAGATTATAATTTATCGTTCTACAAACGACGTGATTTTGTTAATTATTGAGTGCGCCACTGATTTGAAATGCCAACGCGTAAATAATATTAACACGATCATAAAATACAGGAAGCGAGATAGTGATGCCAGAGAGAGTTCTGGGCGAGGAATAGTCACTTTCTTTACGTAATTCTAAAGTATACAAATATGAAGTCAGTGACTACAGAAAACAGTTTAATAATGTTTTCTTCGAATTAAAATTAAAATCAATTAATGTACTTAAGTATTACGTAATGGCAACAAATACATAGATCAAACTGTTACAACTGTAGACATGGGAGAAATAAAGAGCCACTTAATCAGAACTGACGCCAACTATACCACTTTTCCCCCTCGAAATTGTATATTAATCACATTAAAGGACTATCCATGCTTTCATCATACCAATGTTGTGCAAAATAATAAAAGATTTATGGTGAAGCAAGTAAGAAATTTCGAAAACCGCTTGGAAATGGCCGCATAATGTAGGGCGCTTAGCGCAGATTGCACGGCCGCTCCCGTCGGAGTTTTGGGCTCTCTCTGGGACATGGGTATGAGTATTGTCAACGTCAATTAGTTTAAGTAGCTTTTATGTCTAGGTACCGATTACCTTAGCAGTATGATCACTTAGGTTTACAAATTTTGAACTTAATATCTTTAAAAACATATGTTTGGAAGCTACATTTGTTTCATTACTCAAAAGAATCAGTCCATGGGTCGATGGTTCCAAAACAAACGTCCAAGTGTTGGAGAGAAAAGACTTATTACCAAAGACTGGCACATGACGGTCTTCAATGATCAAATTTGACACATCGTATACTCTTTGAGCTCAATCTAATTACGCTGCGTTAGGTGTCGCCACTGGAGACAATTATACACTCCTGGCCATTAAAATTTCTACAACACGAAGGTGACGTGCTACAGACGCGAAATTTAACCGACAGGAAGATGATGCTGTGACATGCAAATGATAAGCTTTTCAGAGCTTTCACACAAGGTTGGTGCTCGTGGCGACACCTACAACGTGCTGACATGAGGAAAGTTTCCAACCGATTTCCCATACACAAACAGCAGTTAACCGACTTTGTTTGGTGAAACGTTGTTGTGATGCTAGAGATCTGCACCTCGCTCGGTTGCTCGCTCGAATCGCGTGATACATGTCGTTCTATGATAGTCCGAAAGGTGTCGGTACTGCAGCTTGCGGCAAGGCGTGTGGCTGCGCTCGACTTCCTCCACGCTCGACCGGCGCGACCGTCCACAATGCCCGCTCGCCACTCGGTCGCCCACCGCAGCGCCACTCGAGTCCAAGGCGAGTGTCGGGAGCAAAGCAGACGCTAGAGAACACTTCCTGACTGCGAAATTTGGAATTGTTTCCTTTCCCGGGTGCTTCGAAAGCTGTTCTCTCGATCAGTTGAACTAGCCATTCAGTTTCGCATTTTATACTTTATCATACAGGTTATTATACGTGATTAATATAAAGTTTCTGTGCTAAGATCATTTACTAAATGATTTTTCCAGGATCTTTCTTTCTTTCTTGTTCCCATTTTGTGGACTGTTAGTGCCTGTTTAGTGCTAGGTGTTACTTGCCGTCTTAACGAGGAAGTGATTGTATTTTATATCCATTCCTGGAATACTTTGTCCGTCTTTTATATTGATATTAAATACACGATATTGATGTACACCCATTAGGTTAGGTTTGTGAATCTCTGTTGCACCCCGTTAATATATATATTCCCGTAGCATTTTGGCACTGTGCGTGCTTGCTGCGCCTCTACCTTTTCCGAGTGAGTCCTTAACGGGAATTTTTCCAGTTGCAACATTCATATATCCCCCACTGCCACTGTCATCTTTCTTATCTACATAATAAAGAACGTATGCAAGCTCTTGTGTAATATATAGGATCCGCGCTTTCTTCCGTGTCAAGGTCATATGCCGGTCTAATGCTCATATAACTATTTTAAATCCTCTTATTCCAATTGTTTACTTTACATATCTAAACGAATTTATGGTGCACCAGCTGTTTCTGTGATATCTGTGCTATATCTATTTACGACCGTCTGAAGAATTTCACCCGGGTGCACTAGCCAAAAGATTGAAGTGCATGTTTTCGAAATGGCTGGACTGTGAAATGCGCGAGGCGCAATCCACCAATACGACGGACCTTCATTTAGCACGAATTGATGGTGATGACGACGATCCGCTTGAATGGTAGAAACGCAACAGTAGTCTCTTTCCTAAGCTAACGGTGTTGGCAAAGCGAGTATTTTGTGTGCCCGCCTCAAATGCAGCTAGTGAACGCACTTGCGGCAGGGAACCTGATCTCTGATAGAAGGACTCGATGTACAACGTGTCAATGATATTTTAACAGTACACTGCAATTACAATACCACCAACGAATAGTTTGGGTGTAATGTTGTTACTTTTCGATGTATACTTTGTTGTACGGTAACATTCAATTTTTTGCATTGCAATTAAAACGTCGTTCGTTACGTAGTTTCTCTTTGGATCCTTTACATTACTTCCAAATATTGTAGTTTGTGAAAACAACCTTTTTGTCTCGTTTGCAGTATAATTATATTGTGGTTACATGCTACTATTCATGAATAAACGTCTACAGCATAACTGATTTTAGTTCCTTTAGTTGTTGGGGGTACGTCACACGCAACAGCAGCCCACGCGAGCCACAGAGCCACTGCTGTAGCGATTGACAAGGAAAGCTACCCAAGTGTCACCCTCCGATTTTTATGAAATTTGGTTATGTTATAATACATGAAAAACTGTGGGACATGTATTTCTTTTAACGGCGGAAAAACATATTTAAGTGGGGAAACGGTCCCTCCAAAATTGTATCTAAAATAAGAAAATGGCGATAACTTAAAGACTAGTGAAGCGATTTTAATAATTTTTCGTAAGAAAGTATCTGTCGATAAGAAATCGGCCTAGGTACATTGCAGGGGGAGTGACAATTAGGGGGACGACTACCTCTAAAGTGACCAATTTTTTTGTGCTCAAAAAATTATTTTGATTTAATCGAAGTTGAATCTACGAAATTTGTCTTTTGATAAAAGATACTTTCATAAAACAAATCGGAGAGTGACACTTGGGTAGGTTTCCTTGTGAGCACAGCGGCAGCACTACGCTGTGAGGCCTGTGCCCGCGCCGCCCCACGTAGCCTCCTTCGAGTGTCAATACGCTCGCTGCGAGCTTAACACACTCGGCGCTCCATCGCCGAGCGTTGTGCACTCGACCGAGTACGAGCGAGCGAAACCGGCGATTTGCAGACCTCTATGTGATGCCTCGCGTAAGGAGCAGAAATGCGTACCGTCACGTTGCCGACTTTGAAAAAG
This sequence comes from Locusta migratoria, assembly GCA_026315105.1. Lineage (NCBI taxonomy): Eukaryota > Metazoa > Arthropoda > Insecta > Orthoptera > Acrididae > Locusta > Locusta migratoria. The sequence goes on from CM048748.1 coordinate 44,592,112, forward strand.
GTCGGATTATAGCGTATCGCGATTACGGTTTATCGTATCGCGATACTGCTGCTCGCGTTAGTCGCAATCCAATGACTTTTAGCAGAATATGGAATCGGTGGGTTTCAGGAGTGCAATACGGAACGACGTGCTGGATCCCAACGGCCTCGTCTCACTAGCAGTCGAGATGACAGACATCTTATCCGGATGGCTGTAACGGATCGTGCAGCCACCTCTTGATACTGGCGTATCACTCGGTATGATGGTATGGGGTGCATGGATGCATTGGTTACACGTCACGCTCACCTATTGTTCGCATCGTCGGTACTTTGAACAGTGGCCCTTACATTTCATATGTGTTACGACCCGGGGCTTTACCCTTCATTCGATCCCGACGAAACCCTACATTTCAGCAGGATAGTGCACGACCGCATGTTGCAGGTCCTGTATGGGCCTTTCTGCATACGGAAAGTGTTCGAATGCTGCCCTGGCTAGTACATTCTCCAGATCTCTCACCAACTGAAAACCAACTGGTAACCGAGCAACTGGCTCGTCACAATACTTCAGTTTACTACTCTTGATGAACTGTGGCATAGTGATGAAGCTGCATGGAGATCTGTACCTGTACATACAATCAAGGCCGTCTTTACGGCCAGAGGTGGTTGTTCTGGGTTCTGATTTCTCAAGATCTATGCACCCAAATTGCGTGAAAATGTAATTACATGTCAGTTCTAGTGTATTTGTCCAATGATTACCCGTTTATCATCTGCATTTCTTCTTGGTGTTGCAATTTTAATGGCCAGTAGTGTAAAATGCTCTATGGAGGTAGAAAATAACCAACAACAAAGCTTTGTAGATGTTTTGATTGCAAGTAATAGTGCGATCTTGGGGCACAGCGGGTATCGTAAAACTATACCTATTGATTGTCTCTGCAGAAGATCTCAAATTATCACTCGAGTAAAGAACGCAATATATGAGACGCGCAGCGCCTTGGACGTCAGATCATGAACATTGACTGTATTGTGAGAGGCAATGAATTCGGCCGGTTGCGTATAGAGTATCATGAAACCCTACATACGCGAAGTTAAACACCACGTTTTTGCCAAACAACTTTAGGGTGGCAAACAGAATGAGCCGCGTATTCCAAAGACACGGAGAAAAACCGATCTGCAAACCTACAAAAAGGATCAAAGTGCCTCGCAAATTGGCAAGGGAATAAAGGAGGCACACTTGAAATGTTAGAAATATACCACATCCGCCGACGCGGGAGTCACCGTTGAAAAACTCTTCTTCAGACCGCTTGTACAGTAATGCCGTAGAGACCAACAAATATGAACACATGTAGAATAAGAGGAAAGCCTCAAGCTAAACGGATATTCTATTCCTGATCTGAAGGAAACGCCCTCTGCAGAAAGTAATGGGATGAGTCAGGGCGGAAACGAGCGGAGTAAAGGCTGCGGAGTCGGTGCGACAGGTACATATCGTCTCCCACCGAGAGCTGGATCTGAGAACGCCTCTAGAAATGGAGATAAAACTTTCATCAAGCGAAGAACTCTTTCTAGCGTAATGTCAGATAAAATAACAAATGGCGCCCGAAAAAGCTCAGACAGATGCCTCCGGGCAATATTGCATAAGACGGCCACGAAAGTGTACACAATTTTAACAGTTATTACAAGTACCCTACGAAGTTGCACAGAAGTTGGTTTTTTTATTGCTGTTGACGGCTTCGGTCATAACTCAGTCGGTTATCAAATCAACCAGTAGCTTCTACAAAACCGCATTCACACAGCCATCCACGTGGTTTTAATGTGTGGGTTGACTTCGTTCTGGGCTTCAACGTACACAGGCCTGTAAACCTACACATTAAAACTATGTGCCCAAAAGTGTGCACTCTGGTATTGTCGAATTTACTGGCTGATTCAATAACCGACTAAGCCATTTTCGAAAAAAGGACATCTATAGCTACGTGAAAAGGACACAGACACAGCAAGTTATTTTTTTTAATTATTTTTTTAATTATTATTGAATTACCGTTCTACCATTCACCTTGAGAACACTTGAAACTTAAAGTATCTTTAAATCGATGTAGCAGCTGTTTATTTGGTCATAACTTTCTGCTCTTAAACCCACAAACTTACTAAATTATTTTGAGACATGACGATTATGCTGTCAAGGGTAGAGTTCGATAGTTTTCGTATGCTTTGTAAATCATGTCTGAAGGAGTTTGGCAATGTGTGTGTGTATGTGTGTGTGTGTGTGTGTACGTGTGTGTGTACACATTATTATCTATACCAGCGCTTACAAAAGCGTGGGTCCTTACCCACCAGCGGGTCGTGCGGTCTCTTCAGGTGGGACGGCGGAACACTTTGAAATGTCTGAGTAAAACGTGAACGCTTATTCCACGAGGAAAGTTTTATGAACTGAATAGTAAGGTACAAAAACCATTCTAATCAAGAAACCAATATGCCAAAAACATACGACGATACGGGTATAATGCAAGCATAACATTCGTTCTTACAGTTGCGACAAGTGTCATACGAGTAACCTTCGAATGATTCATTCATTCTTTGCTTCTTGTTTAGTGTGTATATACGTGTTTATAATTGCACTTTCTTTTATTTCATAATATGTTTTCAATTTTTGTTTAAGATTCTATCGGCCCTAATCGAGTGAGGATGGAGAGTTTAGAAATAGAGCTTGGAGAAATTAATGACATTCACAACTAGCAGGAAATGAAAAACAATTTTGCGTACTAAACCATTTATCACGTAAACTAACAAGTTTGAAAGCTCATAGAGAAAGATTTATTAACACGAAGACCAAAATAATATATATATACAGGGTGTTTCACTGTGTCTGCCTCTGTAACTTATAAAATAATAGGTGACGGGATATTTTAATGCGGTAGGTCAACACAAAAAATGTTACACCTGCTGCGGAGCTATGAACATAGTTTATTGTATCATTTCCCAAAGAGTTACAGCACAAAGGTATAATTTTTTAAATGGAACAATAGTTTTTTCTATCGTGCATTGGATTCGTTTAAACCAGATGCGTCCAAATCAATTTAAACTACATTCCTATCACAGTTTGGGAGCTACAACCCTTAAAAGTTTCAGGGCAGATACCACACGCTGTACATAATACATGGCTGTGTGGTGGGTGATGGATGTTATGGCGGTGGGAAGTTGATTTACATGAGATGTTCAAATGAGTATCCATGTTCCTCAATGCACAATGCAATGCACCGTCGAAAGGATCTGCGGTCAAGATGTAACATCGCCGGTGTGACGAAGCGACATGCGTCCTCGATGCACCGTTTTAGATCATTTGGGGATGTGGGCTCAGTGACATAAAAACGATCCTTTAGATATCCCACAAAAAGAAATCTACTGGTGTTAAATCGGGCGACCTTGCGGGCCATGAATTAGGACCATGATGCCCCAACCATCTTCCTGCAAACCTGTTGTTTAGTTCTTCCACAACAGCATGCGCAGATTGGGCTGGGTGACCATCGTGCTGCATCCACATATGGACTCTCGTCTGTAGACACACATGTTCAAGGAGACCACCCAAACTATCGACTATAAAAGCGCGATATGACTCACCTGTCAGTGTACCTAGGAAGTAGTGTCGACCGATGATTTCATCCCCGAGGATTCCACACCACGCGGTAATAGACCACCTACGTTGACGGTCGACAGGTCGTACCCACCGAGGATTGTCTGCGGCCCAGTAGTGCATGTTATGGCGATTCACTGCACCATAATTTGTGAACGTGGACTCAACAGAGAACATGACACAGTGTAAAGACTCCAGCGTGAAACTACGCATGGCCCACTTACAGAATGTCTCTCTTGCACGGAAATCGTTCCCATGCAGCTTCTGGGTCAGTGACAGGTGGTACGGGTGAAACCTGTAGCCGTGTACTATACGGCACACAGATGTGAGACTGACACCAACGACTGCAGCAACGGCTAGTAAGCTGACATTAGGATAGTGGTGTAGTGCAGCTAAAACAAACACCTCCGTCTCCTCACTTCTTGCAGGTCTTCGTCTGTTACTGCGGCGCATTACCAATCTGCTTGTTTCCCGGGTCGTTGTTCGGCACGTAAGAACGTAATGGCAGCCGGGGCTCTTCGCCTAGGATATCTCACGGCATACGCCGTGGCTGCTTCAGTGGCATCGTGTCGGCACTCGCCGAGCATCAGCAACATGTCAACGCACTCGTTGTTCGTGTATGGCATCGTCATCCGATGTCAGTAACTGTGGTATATTGAGCCCCGGTTGTTTATGTGGCTCCAACTGTCGGGTATACGGCCGTGTGCGGCGACAGTCGGCAGTCTAACAGCGCAGCGAGAAAGCTACTCGCTCCGTGACACCGGCGACGTTACAACTCGGCCGCACCACATTTATAAGGCGCATTGCATTATGCGCAGAGTTTTTGGTATCTGCCCCTAAAACTTTGAAGGGTTGTAGCAGTTTAAATTGATTTGGACGCATCTGGTTTCAACGAATCCAATGCACGATAGAAAAAAAAATTGTTGTTCCATTTAAAAAAATATATCTTTGTGCTGTAACTCTTTGGAAAATGATACAATAAACTAAGTTCATAGCTCCGCAGAAAGTGTAACATTTCTTGTGTTGACCTACTGCATTAAAATTTCCCGCCACCTATTATTTTATAAGTTACAGAGGCAAACACACTTAGTGAAACACGATATATATATATATATATATATATATATATATATATATATATATATGGTCTCTAAATTTTTACCAGAAAGTTCGTGGGTCGCATTACATAAAAGATTGGGATCCACTAATATATGCTGATAAAACACAGTAAAATATGGTGTACCGTTTTACACTTCAAACTTGAAAACTACTGTACAACATTCATGCTGTTTTCACAGGAAATGAAGATATGCTTTCAGAAAACACGGATCGCGGGGAAACAAAGATGAATTTGGACTTCTGAAACTGTCCTGTCTGCATGTTCATCTATTAGAGAACACATATCATTCTTGGCTAAATTTGAATGGTGTTTTCACGGTTAATGCAGCATGTCTTGGGGAAACATATTGGCTTCTTTTCATGAAAATCGGATCACGGTAGAAAGATATCGTATTTATATTTTTTAACCTACGGCCTTTATATCTGCATCTTCAAACATGTTAATCTCCGAAAACCCTAGAAGAATTTTCATGGGATTTTCACAGGTAACGTGAGAGTATCTTAGATGCAGGCTTTATTTAATCAAAATCCGATTAAAAACAGAAAAAGTAGAATAATATAACCTTTTGTTTAAAAGCAATAGTATCTGTATATCTTTGCGGGCTAATCTCCAAAGGTTTAACTTTCACGGGGTTTTACAGATAAATTGACAGTCCTTTTGAAGAAACATATAGGCTTCGTTAAAATAGGGTAGCTTCAAGTTTCACATGATCTCTATCCTGTAATTGGGGGCGTAGTACAGTAAAGAACTAATAGAGGCGCTATTAGATTCGTAGTGCACCAGAGAAACAACAGATGGGCCTTTTGTGTGTATTATACATCTACATTCATAGTGCGCAAGCCACCTCACGGTGTCTGGTGAAGGGTACTTTCGTACCGTTGTGACTTCCTGCTATTCCACCGGCGTATGTTTCGCGGTAAAAATGAATTCCTAAATGCCTCTGTGTGGGCCCTAATTTCTCTGATCTTATCCGCGTCGTTGCTTCCCGAGATACAGCTACGAGAAAGTAACATATTGGTTGACACTCCAGGAAACTTTGGTCATGTATGACAAACGCACTTACCGCGCCACAGAAAGCCTCTCATGCAGCGTCTGCCAATGGAGTTTCTTCATTATCTCTGTGATACTTTCACGCTTACTAAACGAGCCCGTAACGGAGCGTGTTGCTCTTCGTTGGATCTTCTCCATCTCTTCTATTAACCATGCCTGGTACGGATCCTACACTGATGAGCAATACTCAAACGACGGCAGGACGAGACTTTTGCAAACTCCTTTGTTTGTTGACGGACTGCAATTCCTGAGGATTCTTTCAAAGAATCTGTCTGGCGTCTGCCTTACCCACAGCTGATTTTATATGGTCGTTCCATTTCAGATCGCCCCTTATGTCTGCACCCAGATATTTTATGGCAGTACCGGCTTGCAGTGTCTGTCCGCTTGTATATTTAATAAACGATGTTTCTTTCCATGTAAACGTAGCACATGTTACGTTGTGGCTCAATTGCCATTCCCTACACCATTCGTCAATTCTCTGCCCAACATTCTGCTTTTCGCTACATCTTTCAACGTTGCGACTTCTCGATAAACAACAGTATCATCTTTGAGAAGCCTCTTTGAACTGCTGATGACATCTACGCAGGGTCATTTAAATATCCCGTAAAAATCAAAGGTCGTATGTCCCTGTGGCACGACTGATATCACTTTAACGTATGAATACTTCTCTCCGTTGCTGCGTTCTCTTAGGCAGAAAAGCCGCAATGCAGTACCGGAAGTAATTTGGTTGTCGTACTTCAGAATAAAGCGCTGCTATCTTATGTCTACGAAGACAACCTAAGAGTGAAAAACAAGTTACTTATTTCGCTTTGTGAAACTGAAGCTTAACGATATTTCTTTGCCTCTTTCAACAGGTTTCGCTTGTATTTAAAAGATAACTTTTATCGATAGGTTACATTTGCAAGCAAGGACAATAGGAATGATGAGCAGTAAGTTTTCGTTTCGGTGCATACTTCTTAGATTTTAAATATGTTCTGTTTTCGAGTAACAGTGCCTAGAAAAGATAGTCTCTTTCGCAAAACACAAGGCCCGGCATTGTGCGGTCTCATGGCTAGGATAACTCATTTAATTGACAAAGCGATCCGACCTGGATTCCTTTTTTTACTGACTTAAGTCCGTAACTCTTGAAAGCGATGGTAGGAAGAGGCTACCCTTTAACATACGTTGCGAAGCACAAATATATTGCTAATTTTGGAATTTAGAAATATGTTTCCTTCTTATTATAAGAGGGAAGATTTTACAAGCAGACTTGTTTCTGGAGTCTTTTCATACCAGTTATTCAAGTTTATATAGTTTACGTCTGACGTTTTCATTATTCTTCATCTATACTGTTTCAAACCAGGCTATCTTTGGAGGTTTGTGCCGTATTGTCCTACTGGGTAGTTTTGTCTTTGAGTAATATTTGTCTGAATCCATGTTGACATTATGAATTTCCTTTTCGAAGTTTTTCGAGATAGCGAAATGTACTATCTGAATCTCAACCACGATCGAGTTCGAGATGTCTACATCTTTTATTTTCTCGCACGTCTTTCTTCTTTGTATTTTATTCGCTAATTGTTGTTGACTCTCACTCAAGATAAACTATTTTCAGAGAAACGTATGTCCATGTATTTTGAAATGTCACATTGAAACATTTCTCCCAAATTGTTAAAATTTTAGAGATGATTCTTTTTATTCAAATAATATACAGGATGTTACAGAGAGGTACGGCCAAAGTTTCAGAAAACATTCCTTACACACAAAGAAGGAAAATATATTATTTGGGCATGTGTCCGAAGACGCTTAATTTCCATGTTAGAGCTCCTTTTATTACTGTTCTTTTAATCACGTTAATCATTGAATGGAAACACACAACAACAGAACGTACCAGCGTGACTTCAAACACTTTGTTGCAGGAAATGTTCAAAATGTCCTCCGTTAGCGAGGATACATGCATCCACCCTCCGTCGCACGGAATCCCTGATGCGCTGATGCAGCCCTGGAGAATGGCGTATTGTATCACAGCCGTCCACAATACGAGCACGAAGAGTCACGAAGAATTTGGTACCGGGGTTGCGTAGACAAGACCTTTCAAATGCCCCCATAAATGAAAGTCAAGAGGGTTGAGGTCAGGAGAGCGTGGGGGCCATGGAATTCGTCCGCCTTTACCATCGGTCACCGAATCTGTTGTTGAGAAGTGTACGAACACGTCGACTGAAATGTGCATGAGCCACATGTTGTGTCGTACTTGTAAAGGCACATGTTCTTGCAGCACAGGTAATCACGTATGAAATCATGATAAAGTGCTCCAGTGAACGTAGGTGGAAGAACATGAGGCAAAATCAAGACATCACCAACAATTCCTGCCCAAACGTTCACAGAAAATCTGTGTTGATGATCGACGAAGTACAGTACATACTACCGAAACAATTTGGTATTTTGACAGTTGTCTGCACGAATTATATCAATTTACATTTAAAGAGAAATACTAAAATGAGCTCTAACATGGAAATTAAGCGTCTCCGGACACATGTCCACATAACATATTTTCTTTCTTTGTGTGTGAGGAATGTTTCCTGAAAGTTTGGCCGTGCCTTTTGTGTAACACCCTGTTGTTGTTGTTGTTGTGGTCTTCAGTCCGGAGACTGGTTTGATGCAGCTCTCCACAATACCCTATGCTGAGCAAGCCTCTTCATCACCACATAAGAACGGCAACCTACATCTGTCTGAATCTGCTTACAGTACACATCTCTTGGTCTTCCTCTGCGGTTTTTAACCCACACACTTCCCTCCAACGCTAAATTCACAATTCCTTGATTTCTAAGAATGTGTCCTACCAATCTATCCCTTCTTTTAGTCAAGGTATGCCAGAAATTTCTTTTTTCCCCAGTTCTGTTCAGTACCTCCTCATTAGTTACGTGATCCACCCACCTAATCTTCAGGAAATCAAAATGTTCAAATGTTGGTAAATCTATCGGACCAAACTGCGCGGTCATCAGTCCGTAGCTTACAAACTACTTAAACCTAGGTAAACTAACCTAAGGAGAAACACACACACCCATGCCCCAGGGAGGACTCGAACCTCCACGGCGAGCAACCGCACGCTCCGCAGCGAGACGCTTTAGACCGCTCGGCTACTCCACCGCGGCTAATCTTCAGCATTCTTCTGTAGCACCACATTTCAAGAGCCTCAATCCTCTTCATGTCCGCACTGTTTATCGTCCATGCCTCACTCCCATACAAGGCAACACTCCATACAAATGCCTTCAGAAAGGACTTCCTTAGGCTTAAATCAATATTCGATGTTAACAAATTTCTCTTTTTCAAGAAGGCTTTTCTACCCATTGCCATTCTGCATTTTATATCCTCTGTACTGCGACCATCATTTGTTATTTTACTGCCCAAGTAACAAAACTCATCTACCTCCTTTATTGCTTCGTTTCCCAATCTAATTCCTTCAGCATCACCTGATTTTCTTACACTGCACTCCATTACCCTAGTTTTGCTCTTGTTAATCTTCATCTTATATGCACCTTTCAGCACACTGTCCATTCCGTTCAATTGCTCTTCCAGGTCCTTTGCTGTATCTGACAGAATTACTATGTCGTCGGCAAAACGCAATGTTTTTAATTCTTCTCCCTGAACTTTAATTCCTTCTCCAAATTTCTCCTTGCTTTCCTTTATAGCTTGCTCAATGTACAAATTGAATAACATTGGAGAAAGACTACAACCCTGTCTCACTCCCTTTCCAACCACTGCATCCCTTTCATGCCCTTCAATTCTGACAACCGCTGTCTGGGTTTTGTACAAGTTGTAAATAACCTTACGCTGCCTATATTTTACACCTGCTTGCTTCAGAACTTGAAAGAGTTTATTCCAATCAACATTGTCAAAAGCCTTCTCCAAATCTACAAAAGCTAGAAATGTAATTTTGCCTTTTCTTAATCTATCTTCTAGGATAAGCCGTAAAGTGAGTATTGCCTCCCGTGTTCCTACATTTCTCCCGAACCCAAACTGATCTTCCCCGAGGTCGGCTTCTACCAGCTTTTCCATTCTTCTGTAAATAATTCGTGTTCATATTTTGCAACCATGACTTATTAAACTGATGGTTCTGTAGTTTTCACACCTATCTGCACCTGCTTTCTTTGGAATGTGGATAATAATATTTTTCTTAAAGTCTGAGGGTACTTCACCTGTCTCATACATCTTACACACCAGGTGAATCAGGATTGTCATGGCTGGTTCTCCCAGAGACTTCAGTAGCCTTGAGTGAATATCATCTGCTCCAGAGGCCTTGTTTCGCCTTAGGTCTTTCAGTGCTCTGTCAAATTCTTCTCTCAGTACAGTATCTCCTATTTCACCTTCATCTACATCCTCTTCCCTTCCTACAATATTGTCTTGAAGTTCATTTCCTTTGTAGAGCCCCTCTATATACTCTTTCCACCTTTCAGCTTTCCCTTCTTTGCTGAGAACTGGTTTTTCATCAGTGTCCTTGATATTCACAGAGCTGTTTTTCTTATCTTCAAGTGTTTCTTTTATTTTCCTGTAGGCTGTATTTATTTTTGCCCTATTTATACATTCTTCTACATCCTTGCATTTGCCTTCTACTTAGCCATTTGCTTTTCCTACCTTTTTGTAGTTTCTTCAGTTCCAGACTAGTTCATAACCAACAAGTTATGGTCAGAGTCTATATCTGCCCCTGGGTATGTCTTACACTGTAAAACCTGGTTCCGAAATCTATGTCTTACCATTATAAAATCTATCTGGTATCTCCCCATGTCTCCTGGTCTCTTCCATGTATACAACCTTCTTTTGTGATTCTTGAACCAGGTGTTTGTTATAACTAAATTATGTTCCGTGGAAAATTCTACCAGGCGGCTTCCTCTTTCATTCCTTTTGCCCAGACCATATTCACCTACTATCTTCCCTTCCCTTCCTTGTCCTACCACCGAATTCCAGTCTCCCATAACAATTAAGTTTTCATCTCCCTTAATTGTCTGAATAATTTCCTTTAGCTCCTCATATGTTTCTTCGATTTCCTGATCATCGGCAGAGCTAGTTTGCATATAAACCTGTACTACTGTTTTCGGTGGTGGCTTCGTATCTATCTTGACAATGATAATGCGATCACTGTGCTGGTCATAGTAGTTTACCCGCATTCCTATTTTCTTATTCATTATCAATCCTACTCCTGTGATACCCCCAATTCATTTTGTATTTATAATCTTGTACTCACCTGACCAGAAATCCTATTCATCCTGCCACCGAACTTCACTAATCCCCACTATATCTAACTTCAACCTATCCATTTCCCTTTTTAAATTTTTTAATTTTCCTACTCGATTAACGGATCTAACATTCACTCTCCGACCTGTAGAATGCCAGTATTGTCTTTCCTGATGATCACATCCTCTTGAGTAGTCCCCGCCCGGAGATCTGAATGGGGGACTATTTTACCTTCGGAATATTTTACCCGAGAGGATGCCATCATCATATGTTCATACAGTAGAGCTGCATGTCCTCGGGAAAACTGACGGCTGTAGTTTCGCCTTGCTTTCAGCCGTTCCCAGTAACTGTGTGGCAAAGCCACATTAGCTGATATTACAAGGCCAGCTCAATCATCCAGACTGTTACCTTTGTAACTACTGAAAAGGCTGCTGCCCCTCTTCAGAAACCACACGTTTGTCTGGCCTCTCCACAGACACCCCTCCGCTGTGGTTTGCACCTACGGTACGGCTATCTGTGTCGTTGAGGCACGCAAGCCACCCCACCTCGGCAATGTCTATGGTTCATGGGAGTGCCTGTATGCATGCTAATAGCCTTTAAATGGAATAGCTCCTGCTAATGAAACTGTTCCGTGATTTCAATTTTTTAAAAATTTAAATAATATTAATTTGAATGAAATCACTGTAAAAGCCAGATTATAATAATTTTTGAAAAGCTATCACTCACGGTGCTATAAAGTTTAAACGGGAGAAATATTTCAAACTGGTATCGCATCATTTACGTGAGTCATGAAGGGTGGCTCTGTTTTTAAAAGAATGGAACAATGCAGCACTGTAGAAGAATAGGCAAGCTACACTCTTAGAAATTAATTCAAAACCTTTTGTTGAACGAAAACCGCGGTGAACCTGAAGTTTGGAGACATCATTTACTATCACTATCATTTACTAACAAAGTCCACGGCTAGCTCAAATTTCTGAAACTTAATAAGTCGGCACAAAATCTCAGGATCGTATTCAGAACAATTATTTAGTAAAAGAATGGAATGAAAATGATTACTATTCTGATCACATCTACAACAATTAGTTTCGTAATTATATGTAATGGCGGAATCCGTTGTCCTGAAAAATAAATTACTTCACAGTTAAATAAAATGAGAAAGAAAAAAATAAAGGAAACAATTTTCTACTAAATGATAACACATTCGAAGTTCGGTTAAATTGAAGAGCTTGTAATATAATTATAGAAGCAGAATAGCTACATAAAAGTACATCACTTACCCAGTACTTACATATCCTACAAACGTGCGCCACGGATGCGCAGTGATTTAGTGCCAGACTACAAATCCAAAGGAGGCGGCTTCGATCCCCGCCAAGACCTAGGATTTGTATCTAACACTTTCCACTTCTTTCACCTCTGGCGATATTGATCATGTGAAAAATACCGAATAGTGCCGTTGTTCAGAACTCACGTTAAACTCTAGATCCCCCTATAACTGACTGGGTAAGTCAGTTTGAAGGTAGGAGGAAGGCAACGGCATACCACCTCCAAACAGGACCACTGCACTGTGGAGTTCAAACCAATCTTCGGATTATTTGACTGTTTTACCTTATCCTAGAAACTTCGTAATAATTACAGAACTCAAATCATTTATGGCTTTACTGTATCAATGTTCGAACAAGAAGAAGGAAATGGAAACGCATAACGCATCTTATGTCTTTTTAGATGGGAAAAATTGAACGTTATCATTGTTTTTGTATTCTTTGCAAAGAGGTATACGTATATTAATCAAACTTGAAAGAATATTAAAGTCCAGATGACTGTAAGTAATATATTAATATTTACGAAAATTTCAACTAAATATGCAAAAATGAAACTAAATCAATTTTAAAATATTGGAAAATAAGAAACTCTTGGTACGTGGAAGCACATGTAATATTACAACATCTACTACTAAGACTAAATTTTAGGGTGATTGTTGTTAAAAATTTTATAGAATGCGGTAGAAAAGGTATTATAAGCAATAAATCCTCTGTTCTTAAAATTTTACGTTGCCAGAATAGAAATATATGGGCATAAACTCCGTTCTTCACCCTTCCGACATCTAATGGTTTTTATGTTGGTAGGTGTTTATATGCTGTAAAACTGTCACTGTATAAGGATACGTAGTTCCTCATTTTTAAATCAATCCGTCTCTAAAAGTATTAGACGTCCCTGGAATTTTCTGGCAGATCGTATATTTCCTCTTCTACTACCACATGTACTTTCTACAGTCCCAATTTGCATATAAGCCTTAAGACGACGTCATAACTATAAATAACATGCATCATCATAATGACGATGGAACAATTTACAGTTAATGGTGGCTAATAATTTACTTATTGTCGTAATTACGTTTCATAATTTTTCCTTTTACACTCTTTACGTGTAAATAAAAGATAATGTATTTGAACAGCAGCTCATATTGCCATAGACTATATTGGGTGGTAGAGAATCTCACTGGGGCGCATATCTCGAACACCCTCTTTGTCCAATCTGAACAGCTGTCGATAACTGCATTACACTATGGAAAGCAGCTGCGTAGGTAAACATATCCCTCAGTCTCAAACCTGCTGAAAGTGACGCCTTTTAGTGTTGCACATATATTTCAAATGCGTAAGAGTGTGCGCATAAAGCAGAAGAAGCGCAAGGTGACCATAGTGTACACTTTTTAGTATAGGATGTCATACCAAGTTGTATTAAGTCAGCAGTATTGAGACCGTCACTAAAGGCGTTATCATATTGCGATCCTCGGGAAAAATTTAACAGACGGCGAATTTTATTCGTCATTTAATAAGAACTTTTTCAAGAATTCCGTAATGACATCTGACTCGAATCATCTATATCTGTCTTGGATCGTCAATATCTAAGTGGAGAGAGGAAACGGCTGATGTTCTGAAGGAGGTTAATTGTGTAGATGCAAGATCTCATAGCGGATAATAGCAAACATCTCGATGTCACATTAATAGTTGTCTGTTGTCCTTTCCCTAAGTTGCTTTTATGAATATGTGCATGTTGTTACCTCTGTTTTATTCTTTATCTCATTGTAAACCGTCTCTAATGAGTTCGCTATACTTTCTTCCTTTGATAGGACGTTTCTTCCCACCACGTAGTACATACCAATTTGCTTAACAAACATAAACAAAGTGCACAGACTACGTGGAACGCAGTTGTTTGTATCGAAAACATATAAAACCAATTACATTCAATAAGGATCTCGAACAAAACGAGAGTGATTCTGATAGATGTTTTCACTAGTAAGAAACAATATAATCTGAAACTTCCTGGCAGATTTGTGCCGGAACCAGGACTCGAACCTTTGCCTTTCGCGGACAAGCGCACTACCGACTGTGCTATCCCGACACGACTCACGATGCCGCCTCACAACTTTACTTCCGCCAGTACCTCGCTTCAAACTTTCCAAACTTCACAGATGCTCTCCTGCGAACCATGCAAGACTAGCACTCCTGGAAGAAAGGATATGGTTTCCAGAATGAAACTTTCCCTCTGCAGCGGAGTGTGCGCTGTGAAGTTTGGAAAGTAGGAGGCGAGGTACTGGCGGAAGTAAAGTTGTGCAGCTGCGATGGTTTGGACGAGCGTTCTAAGGCACCATGCTGCGGAGCGCGCGGTTGCTCGCCGTCCGAGACTCGTGTCCTTTTTCGGGAACTTGCGTGTGTGTTGTCCTAAACTGAGTTTAAAATAGTTTAAGTAGTTTGTAAGTCTAGGCACTCATAACCACAGAAGTTAATTCCCATAGTTTTAGAAAAATTTCAACATTTTCCTGAACAGCACGAAAGGACAATTCCAGTATTTCCTTCTCTATAAAGTGGTTGGAGACGGACCTGTTGGCGTTCGTGTTGCGCACCTGCGAATAAATACTAATCGTGTCAGGTGACTGACGACGTAGCAATTTAGTCGCCTCAAAAATCCCAATAACAGCTAATCCTGTGCTTCTCATATTGCCACAAATGCATGCTGCAATTTTCAGCTAAATATGTATTTTCTTGTATTTCGTGTGGCTACCAGCGGCAGGAGTAATGACGACTCCTGAGCGAACAGTACTTGAGTGACAAATCGAAAAGTCAAGTTGTAGCTTACCTTTGGTTTCTACAAACCTTGGTCACTGCGTTGGAACAGTCGATTCTTCCTTTATATTATACTTCAAGAGTAAATTTTTGTTCCAATTTGATTAAATCGAACTTCGACCCTGACCATTTCACTACAATCGAATTAAAAATCTCCATTCAGAGTTAAAAAAAAAATCTTTTAAATGTTCAATGAAAGGTTGTTGTGCTAGATATTAGAAGAATTAAACTATTCAAAAGAAATACTGCAAACTTTCGAAGTCTAATACGCACTTCCGTTAAATATTTCTAAAAAAGTATGTATTTTTGAAACTTCCTAAGATAATCTGTTTCCATCCCAAATATTGCTCACTGAATCCGACGTAAAATATATCGATTAATGAGAGTTATTTCACTGTCTTCCAATGAAATAAATTATTCCTGAGTCCTTACACTGGTATAAATCGAAAAAATTCTTTCAAAAGTTCCAAAATTATAAATTCATTTCAATATATAGATATCTTCTTTCCTTATTTGATGTAATAATTACTTTTCACACACTGGTACTTGAAGTAAAAGTTTACGTTTTATTACGAAAGTTATAAGTCCATGTAATACAACACATATAATCGGATCGTTCTAGTAGGAGCTCAACAAGAAGACTCCCTTTCTTTTCTGAACATACAATACTGAACAACTCATGCCAATACCTTTTTTCTTTTATTTCTATTTATTTCAATGTTACGGTTGGCAACGGAGGTCTTTAAACAGGATCTTCTCTGAGCGTGTGGCTATCGTCCCGCAACGTTTGGTGACCTGGTACCTCATCTTTGGCTCCAGCAGAGAAGATGCTATTTTCGTAGGTTGCTCCGTTGTCACAACACATGAAACATAAAAAAACACATTTCTTTTAAGAATGAAATACATTAAATTAAGACTCAACATTATTAACAACAATATATATAAACATGTTCTTTTACCTGCGAAACTGAGCTGACGTAAAGGTAGTAGCAGGAAATAATATTTCGTCCCACTACATCACCTTCCCACGATCATATTCCTTCTCCACTTGTTTGTCACAGGGAGTATTGCATAAAGTCCGCACGGGTAGTAGGTTGCTCGGCACTTCCCTGCAGGCCTATGCTCTGTCGTTCCTCTCTGTTTCGCCAGTCAGACTGCCACCCCTAGACGCAGGTCGAAGCTCACGCTGCCGCTGCTGCCGCGTCGCCCCATATGCAGTAGGCGCGATTGAGATGCAAATAGGCGCCGCGTGCCACCGCCTGCCGGGTCAGCCACTCCGCTTACGTCACGCCCTGAATGCACCCGCCGACTCCTCAAGTGGCGACGGCCGCGGTCTGCCGGCATTCACTGAGGCTGCACACGCCGGGGTGCACACAATGCCACTGGCAGCGTCACACAACTATCAAGGCGAGTTTCTCCTGAAACACTGTCACAAATACTACACTGCCTAGCCACAGAACCTTATGCATCAAAATATGATGAAAGCCTTATAACTATATAGAAATGATTATAATGTGGAACAAGGCTGTTAGCAGTTACACTTTGAACGTTGGCGTCAGTGTTTCGTCGTAGGCCCTTTTATTGCAATGCATGGCCTTGTGTCGTTCGGAATGTTGTCAAAGAACGTTTAGATACTAACATGAGCTGCGTTTTTGCACTGCAGTTCCTCCGGATGTCACGTATTGTTACTGGGATGGAAATTCCTTAAAATGTCATCCCTCGCGTGGTGTTGAAGAGGTAAGGCGAGCTTTCTGGCCTTGGTACCACCTCAACATACTTGGTGAGCACATTTTATCTTGTTGAAAATAACGCCACGTGTTGCAGAAGTAGCACGTGAAGATGCAGGATTGTATCTGGAATGGATAATCCTCCCAATGTCAATTTAAATGGCGGTGAAGTCGTTGCTGGCCTTGGTAACACCTCAACATACATACTGTTCGTGGGCGCGCATTATCATATTCAAAGCAATGTCGAGGGATTCAGGAGTAGCACGTGCATATGCAAGATTTCTGTAACCTGTCAATGTTCAAAAATGTTTATAAAGTCTATGGGACTTAACTACGGGGTCATCAGTCCCTAAACTTACAAACTACTTACAAACTAGCTAATACTATGGACGGCACAAATAACCATGCCCGAGGGGGGATTCAAACCCCGACCGTAGTGGCCGTGCAGACCGTGACAGGAGCGCCTCAGTCTCCTCGGCCACCGCGGCCGGCGCTTTCAATGTGATGTCAGTGTATGCCGAAGTAATAATAGAGGAGAGCTGAATACACATCCTACGGTACTCCACACCATCCTGCTGGAGAATACCTACATCGTATACTCCGAACTCCATCGTAATGTGCGTGGCGGAGGGTGCACTGTACCACTACTAGTAATTTCCTTTCTTATTCCACTTCCAGACAGAACGAGGGGAAAAAAAAAGAATGTATATTTGCGTCCTTACGAGCCCTAATTTCTCTTGTCTTTATGATCTTTACGCGAAAAATAAGTTGGCGGCAGGAAGATCGTTCTACACTCAGCTTCAAATTCCGGCCCTCTAAATTTCCGCAACTTAATTTCTCGAAAATAACGTCGTTTTTCCTCCATCGTTTCCCGATTGAGTTCTCGGAGCATTTCTGTGGCACTCGCGTATTTGTCGAACCTATCAGTAACGAACCCAGCTGCTCGCCTCTGAACTCTTTCCATGTCTTCCGATAAATTGATCTGCTGCGGGTACCAAACACTTGAGCAATACTCAAGCGTGGTCGTACAAGCGTTTTATACGTGGTCTCCTTTACAGGTGAAGTACATCTTCCCAAAATTCTCCCAATTAACAGACTTCGGCCGCGCGCCTTACTCACGACTGTCCTTAATTGTTCGTTCCATTTCATATCGCTCTGCAATGTTACGCCAAGATATTTGAAATACGCGACTGCATCAAGAAGCACACTTCTAATCCTGTGTTCGAGCATTATGGGATTGCTTTTCCTACTCATGTACATCACCTTACATTTTTGTACTCTTTGAGGTAGCTGCCATTCTTCACATAACTGGAAATTTTGTCTAAGTCATCCTATATGATATTACACTCAATTAAAGACGACACCCTTCCGTACACAATAGCAACATAAGCAAACAGCCGCATATTACAAGCTACTCTCTCCATCAGATTTTTTTACATACGTAGACAATAATAGCGGTCCTATCAAACTCCCCTGGGGCACGCCTGACGATACACTCTAATGAACACTCGCCGTCGAGAACAACGTACTGCGTTCTATTACTTAGGAAGTCTTTCATGCAGCCACAATTCAGTCAATGTATTCCACATGCTCGTATCTTCGTTAGCAGTCTGCACTGTGCCACTGCATCAAACGCGTTTTTGAAGTCGAGAAAAACATAATCTGCTTGTTGCACTTCATCCATGGCTCCCAAGATGTCATGTGAGAAAAGGGCAAGCTGAGTTTCACAAGAACAATGTTTCCTAAGCCCGTGCTGATTCATAGAAAGAAGCGTTTCCGTCTCTAGGAAGTATACTATATTCGGGGGGGGGGGGGGGGGGAGGGGTTCGAATCCCCCCTCGGGCATGGATATTTGTGCCGTCCTAGTTCGT
Source organism: Locusta migratoria (assembly GCA_026315105.1). Classification (NCBI taxonomy): domain Eukaryota; kingdom Metazoa; phylum Arthropoda; class Insecta; order Orthoptera; family Acrididae; genus Locusta; species Locusta migratoria. The sequence continues at coordinate 44,610,806 of CM048748.1, forward strand.
AAGTAGTTCATAAGTAGTTTGTAAGTTTAGGGACTGATGACCCCATAGTTAAGTCCCATAGACTATACAAACATTTGAACATTTTTACTATATTCGAACTGAGAATATGCTCCATGATTCTACTGGAAACTGATGTCAACGATATTGACCTGTACTTATGTGGGTCAGTTCTCCTACCTTTCTTATAAACGGGAGTCACCTACGCTTTTTTCCCAATAACTTGAAACTTTGCGCTGAATTAAAGAGTCGCGATAAATGCAATTAAGTAGGGTGCCAATACTCTTTGTAAAACCGAACTGGTATTCCATCCGGACCAGCAGACTTTTTTTGTATTTAACTGTCTTAGCTGCTTCTCTACAGCGGAAATACCTATTACTATGTCCTCCATTTCGGAGTTAGTGCGTTGATGAAATGATCATTTGTGCGGTCCTCATGCGTGAAAGATTTCTTAAAGGTTAAATTCAGAGCTTTCTGTTTGCTTTCTTCTATTACTGCCCCGGAATGATCAACGAGTGACTGGGTAGTTGGCTTTGACCCGCTTATCGATTTTACGTAGGACCAGAATTTGCTAGTTGTATGCTTCGCACATCGATATTTTTATAGATGCTGGACTCTCTACAAACTTTTGCCAGTCAATATTTGCGTGTTCTTTTTTCAACCGAGAGTGCTACAGTCTTTGCTTTCTCAGTAGCTTTCTAACATTATTATTATACCACGGTGGATCTTGAACATGCTTAATCGACTTTACAGGCACCTGTTCCTCTATCCCTTTATTTACAATGCATTTTAATTTAGTCCACAATTCCTCTACTTCCATTGTACCGGAACTAAACGATGACCATTCATTTTCTAACTGTAATGCTAACAATAGCTTATCGTCTCTTCCTAACAAAAATACGCTTGTAGCCTTCTTTATTGGTTTATGAACTATTGACGCTATGACTGTCATCATCACTAACTTCTGTTGCTACACTGACATCAGTGATAAGGTCAGGCCTGCTCGTAGCTATAAAGTCTAAAATATTACCATTGTGTGGGAGTTGCCGGTTTAACGGCTCAAGACAGTCTGTCCATGATAATGGCCCTTAAGCAGCAAGACATCCCAGGTCAGGTCCAGAGTAAAGCTCGCTGGGGCTTTTAAGATTAAAACTGGAGTGGGACAGGAAGACGAACTCTCTTCTTTGCTCTTTAACTGTGAACTCCATAAGGTGCTCAGAGAGTGGCAGGAAGGAATAAATAGCTGAAATACGACTGGGGTGCAAGAAAAATGGAATACGGGTAACTGTGCAGCATTTGTCGTTCGAGTGAGTAGAGGGGGGCGGATGTTTGGGCAGTGAAGCAAACCAATGAGCTACAGGGGCATATATCTATCGAGAGTCGCTCGGGAGTGGCCACTTGGTCTAAGGCACCATGGAACGGACTGGCCGGCCGCTCCCGCCAGAGGCTCGAGTCCTTGTTGGAGCATGTGTGAGTTTGGTCCAACAGGTTTGCAAACATTTGAACATTTTTTGTATAGAGAAGTCACAATACATGAGAACACCACGGCAGCTCGTACATGGATCATAATAGAAGCACGTAATAGTAAGGATGCGGCGAAATTCAAGAACATTGGAGATTGAATAGATACAGATCTGACAGGAAGCAGGGGACGTACGAATAGTCAAAATAAATTTATCATATAAGCTGACCATGAACATCTACAATCAGGAGAATGTTACGATGAATGAAAAATTGAAACATTACCAGTCTGATCCGCCTTGATACTCTATAAGCGGCAGAAAAGTCTTCACCTAGTTACAACTGAAGTGATCATAAGAAGTGATCGAAGAATCTCAAGAATATGAAGAAACATTAGGACATCGAAGATCGTACATTTTCAAAACGAGCCAACCAGTAACGAGAGGCCTATGCCAACACACAGAATTAAACAATTTCTCGCAAGCAATCTCTCGAAAGTTCTGGGAATCCCGGTACATAAAAATCTAGAAAAAACTGCAATACGGAAACCAAACATACATAGGAGGGTGACTTTCTGATTCTGTAAGTTTCGAGGACAAAACTAGATCCAGAACAAATATCGACTGAAGATCGAAGAAGTACGAGAAGGAAATAATGTTGGAAAAGACGAAATAATCAGAAGAAATGAAGATGACGCATATTACACGGTCCTAATATTGTCAAAACTGGAGCAGAATAAACAGTCGCAGAACATTGCTTTATCAGGTTATTTATTTATTCGATAATTCTGCATCAGTTAGTTTAAATAGAGTGTTAGTTTAGGGACTAATGACCTCAGCAGTTTGTTCCCTTGGGAATAAGCTTAAATATTAAAAGAAATTATGAAAATTACAGTCAGTCGGCCAGGCCGTGCTATCCGCTCGATTTCCTTCATTTCTGTTTCAACAGCACTTGTCATCTAGGATCAGAATTCAGTTATCTGACGCCTTCCTTAATTTAAGCTCAAACGCGATTTTCCTCTGTGCATTTCTTATCGGACTGTCCCTGCCGTGAAATAAAGTCAGTCGGTCAGGCCATCCTTTTCGACGGATTTCCTTTATATATATATATATATATATATATATATATATATATATATATAACTAAAGATAATCATCCACAGATTTGCCATCAAGTATCAGAATACGCTTAACTCTCGCCGTTGTTGTTTGGATGTTTTAGGGGGACAAACTTAACTCTCGCCTTTCTTTGCTTATACTCAAATATGATATATTTGAATAACTTATTGTGAATAGTTTAATCATTTCGTTTTACGATATCTTCGCTTCTAATTAAGTTCCCCGAGGACGCTAAGCGCATAAAGCTCTTTAATTTGCGCTTTTAAACACATGCATTGATTAATTCTGAAGAAAGCTATTAATGCACATTCAGCTTGATTTCCATTTTTCCCAACCGCTTTGTCATTCCATCGAGCATATCTTTGGTTCTAATTGAGGTACGCAGTTTGATGTAAAACAGTCAGCTGTAATTGGATTTTCACAACTGAGGTACTTTTACAATGTTTTCACGGTACAGAAAAGATACTATCTGAGGCCGACGAATGTTAATTTGCAGTCTTCCTCTTAAAAATCGGCAATGGTGAATATCCTTATGAAGAAGAGAAGATGATCGACTTGCCTTCTTCATTATTTAGAAATACTGGTATTGTCAGTGAAATTTATGGCAAGTATCCATATTCATCCTTTTATGTTTGAGTCTTTCCACAGTTGTAATTCTTGCACCAAAAAGTGAACATTGAGATAAAATTAAAGAGATATTTTATGATCTAGTTCCAGGATTTTCTAGGTCTTACACATGTGTCAATAAATTTATAACGGAAAAAGAAAGCAAACTCTTTCAGTTTTCCACAACATTTTTGATCAACCTAGGGATACGCGGTCCACCTTCACATGTGCTGACTTTGAAAGAAGGTGCTACTGTAATGTTCCTCAGGGGTTTGAATGCAGTTGAGGCATTACTGAGAGGAAGAAGGAAATAGAAAAATCTACAACATCGTTATAGAATTAGAAGCTGCAAGTGCCGTGACTATTGGGGAGTGAACAAAGCACAAGGCCAAACACTTGATGGAGTTGGGATCTACTTCAAGATCCAATTTTTAGTTACGGACAATTATATGTTGTCTTATCCCTAGATAAAACATACAAAAATTTCAAAATATAAATTAAAACTTTGTGTTCACCAACAGCTAACATTGTCTGGAAAGAATCATTGTAAAAATTAGAACTGTATATACTGTTAAAATCTTTTGAAATAACATACTATGATTTGATGAATATTTACTTTCATTTATTTGCACTTTTAGTCACTGATCACTAGCGGTGAGAAATACGTGGTAGTTCTTCTCAGTGTTTAAGTTCAATAGGTGCCGTAAAACACTAATTAAAAGTTTGTAAAACTGGAATCTAATGGAAAAGTTCTGATAGATTTTTTTTAATACGCATGAAATGCAAATCTCACTATTCGGGAATGTATTATCTTTTCAGAAAAGGACCGTATACCTCGCACGAGTCATCTAGTAATGATAGTAAAAAAGTCTTATATGGGTCCATATGATTTTAAGCCCTGCGTCCATCATCTTGTAACCGTCCATAGCATCGGTATCTGTAGCGAAGTCCGGCCTGTGGAATCGTTTTCCACTACTCAATCATTATCTCCTTAGCAATGTGTTCTAGAATAATGTAATTTTCACATACTTGTAGTGCAATATTAGGAAACCTCCACGACAAGTATTGCGAGTGAAGCCAATAGTAAAGATGTAATAAATTGAATGATAATATTTGATCTAAGTGTGTGAGGTTCGAATCCCGGCCTTGGAAAATATTTTAATTTAATGCTTCCACTTTTACGCATAATCTAAAGAGATACCAGTACCACAATAGGAAGATTATAAGTAATTGAGTGACGTCAATGTATCATTATATTTCTAATACAATATATCTCCAGATATCGACCACTAATGTACCTCAAACTCAAATTTTATAAATGGTTTTTTCAAATGACAAGTTTCGACGTTACCTTTTATATAATCCTGGGATCTATATTTCCAGCTAACATATGTAAAATAAATAATGTAACCTTTTAATTATTACTTTACATAGTACATTAATGTTAAATATCAAATTATGAAAGTTATCAGATTATTTCAGAATAACTAAATGTTGCCTTTTGTAAGAGGCCGCAAGACTCTTGTTCATCATAAATCATGATATTAGTAGCAAATATCCACAAGATAAAATGTCAGCCTTTTAAAATATTTCATTGTAATAAGCAGCGGAAAAATTCCTCTACTTTAAGAATCTACAGTAGTGCGAAATACACACATCCTAAACTGTCATAGTGCTTCTATCAGACCTTAGTATACCGATGCGGTGTTTCAGAAAAGTGGTTAAAACGCGGTGTTCAAAAATGTTCAAATGTTTGTATAGCTTATGGGACTTAACTACGGGGTCATCAATCCCTAAACTTACAAACTACTTATGAACTACTTACAAACTGGGACGGCACAAATATCCATGCCCGAGGGGGGTTCGAACCCCCGACAGTAGTTACCGTGCAGACCGTGACTGAAGCGCCTCAGTCCCCTCGGCCACCGCGGCCGGCAAAACGCGGTGTAAGAGATGCCTGATCGTTAGTTCATCACAAAACTTTACTCTCTGAATTTCGATCAGTATTCGGCAGCAAAGCATAAGCTAATGTTGCATTATGTTCGGAGAAAGTCATGTTGTGACTTGTAAATATCAATGGCGTCTTTTTTTTTTTTTTTTTTTCTTTTTTTTTTTTTTTATTGCTATTTTTGTAATCCAATAGGAGCGGTACTGATATTGAATTTCTTGAATGTGAAGGCGATTCTTTATGTAAATACGTAGTCTTAGTGAAGTTTTCAAACTGTTTTCAACTTTATTAAATCGCGTTCACCTGAATTCCATTTATTTAAAGGCGTGTATCAGATTGGGCTGTTATAATTTATTCAAGCAATGGAACTGTGGCCTGAATTGTAATTTTGCACTTAAGTATTAAATTTCTATTTTTTTCCTCTCTCCCTACTGATTAAAACGATCCAATGTTGCTCGGAGCCTTCAACGTAATAGTGCCCCTTGTCAGCGTGAGCTTGGCTTTAGTTCGTCTTCTTCAGCGGTCTTTATCCCACGTAATCACTGGATGGGTTCATGTATTTTCAGATATTTTCCGCAAGCAATTCAGAAGTCGTGCTAGGTGATTATGGGGTTGAATACGTCAAGTGGACTAGCCTGACAGTTGGAATGCAGACACTGCTGTCTCGACACTGCGGACTATTTCAATGTGTGAGCACTCGAAGGAAGTCTTCAAGCGACTATCCCGCGTCCTGTTCGGTGGTTAAAAGTGATGCTTGACGAGTAGTCACTGTTTCCCACGACAGAGGTTGTGACGCGTAACATAGTCGTAACGTCCCCAAAGACATAGTATCTGTGATTCGATCTTCTCCTTTCAGACTCGTCCCCACAGTGGAAACGTCAAGACTACAATATTTAGGGTTGTGAGGTGTCCAGTATTCACGAGATTTTCATGCATTGCAACCTTATATTATAATTAGAATATTACTTCCGTGTAGCATGGCGATGTGTGACAGAACTGCAACATTTAATTTTTCTGTTTCTTTTTAATGATTCAACTTCGATTAACGACCCATTGTGAGCCGTGCATCAAACTGTTCATTGCATTCACAGTCGTGTTACGAAGTAACAACTAATGTATGACGCACCGTATCAACGTTGGTGGCAACACTGAATTGATTTCAGAAGCATATCCTATAGCGTGCAATATTGATATTAGATTCTAGGATTGGAACGAAATTATCGGGTTCGTTAAGTCGACGTAAAGAGATGAGGTTAATCCTCGAAGACACCACGAACTTTCTTCGTTGTAAAGTAGCATAGTTATTGTTTGTACAATGACAGTACATATAAAATATATGTGATATTGTTGGTTCGGCGACTGAAGTTACGAGAAGTACCGGTACCATACTACTTGTCATTAGAATGAGTTAGAAACTGTGATAAAGGTATTTAGGGTTTTGCTCAATGGAAACACATACGTTTAGTACGTGCACACGAAACTTGAAGTGCCGATTTTTAAAATAAATTATACAAGGGTGCCAATAAAACTTTATAATTCGAAATTTGTTGGGTCGTAGATAAGCACAAATAGACGTATATGTTTTAGTATATCTAAAAGAATTCCAGATTGACTTTTTGAAATACATATCCTGTTAATTTACTCATAACCTATACCAGTTAGCTGACTTTCCAATAGGAAACTATGTTTTGCAAACTCATATACGGTCCCTTTCTGAAAAGATAATACATTCCTGAATAGTGAGTTTTGCGTATCAGGAGTATCACAACTTGTCCATTAGATAGCATAAAGGAAATGCAATCAACAAACCTATTGAGGAAGAAAATAAATATTTTGTTTTGATGCACAGAACTACGTACAGTTTAAGACAAGAAGGAAAGAGAATTACGACGTCAGTTCTTTCGAATATGTGCGAATGACAGACGCTGCTATGTGACAAGTGCTCTAAATATAGGTTGGGCCGGGATAGGTGATGTTACCAAACAAAATTTTGCCTGTGCTCGGACTCGAACCCCGGTGTCGTGTTTACTCGGTACGTGCGCTAACTCTTAGGCCATCGAAGCATAAGAGCGTCAACACTTGTACCAACTACTCAAGCAAACAGTCTGAGCTAAATTGTGAATCGCAAATCATAATATTGCACATTACTCGTTTATTCTAATAGTTACTATGGGAATTTTCTACACGTTTTCGGGAGTAATGAGAACCTGCAACGCATACACGTTTCCCGAAGGGCAGGAAGCGAATATGTCAACATTTTCTGTCGTTGTGTGGAATTTGTCCATCACGTAGCGTGTGTTGGTGAGAATAAAAGTTAACTCACTGATGCTCAAGACAAGAAAAAGTTAGAAATTAACCCACAGGGAGTAAAAGATACACGTTCTTTAACATACGAACGTTACCATACAATAGAAAATATGTTTATTGTTTCATTATGCACTTAATTTTCGTCTTTTGGCCATCAATAAACGGTGATTGAGGAAAAGGGACTGAGTATTTGAAAACTAATGTATTGGATGTCAATATTAAAGGACGACATGGCTTGGTCGTAACTAATGTCTAAATGACGAAACCGTGTAAGAATCGTATTACACAATAGTAACCGCCCGTTCAAAAACTTTTAGAACTTTTTATAAAACGCTTTCCTACGCTTACCTATCACTCATTGTGCGTAGTGTCCTTCGAAATATCCATTTACAAAGTAGATACACCGCTCCAAATGCCTTTTCCACCAGCGGAAGCACTCTTGGTATGTTTCTTGTTGCAACGCACGAAGCGCAGTATGCGAATATTCTTACATCGTTGTAAATGTTAGTCCTTTCAATGGGGTTTTCTCCTCTGCAAATAAAAAGAAATAACTATTTTTTCAGTACATAATGATTAACAGCTGTCCTAAGTACTGATACACGTAAACTTCAGTTTAGATTGCAAATTATTCTGTTTATATCTTTGGTAACTGGTATCGGCCACTTACATAAACATCTTCAATCCAGAACTGTAATGACATACAATATTAGACAAATAAATTATTTCTAAAGTAAGTATCTAAAAAAATAAGAATAAACTATACACATAATGTTGGTCACCGGTTGTTCTCAGCTGGACGTGCCTCAGCTGAACTTCTCCAGCAGACAACATTCAACCGTTTAGGCACCTCCAACTGAGAGCAACCAGTGACCAACATTATGGTTGTGGTCTGAAGACAGTCATGTGAGTGGCTGAAACGTGTTTTCGATTATGTTTTCCCGAAAAGTAAGCTGCGGTGGAACATGTTTTAGAAAACGGAAACCGAATATTGCTTTCGACGAAACATCCATTATTAAAGACACGAACAGCTTCTGGGACAGCGTGATAAAAGACGCCATAGAGGTCAAAATTTCTGAAAACACCCTCAATAAAGACAACGGCTTGCAGCTTAATACGGCATGGGAACCTGTAATTGCGGGGTTGAAGCGGACGTGGCTTACGCTTATACCTACTCTCCAAGAACAATTATACATAACACACTTTCACAACACCAGGACATAATACTAAATCACGAACAAGCAGCATAGATACACATCATAGCAAATGGCACACAAACACCTCCACACCTACAGGCGCTGGATCTGGACCCTCTCTACCATAACCCTACAATAACCCCAGAACAACAAAGGAAGCTGCCAATCCTATCCCACAACACCAACCAAACTCATCCAAAATCTAAACTGCCTGTAGATTCAACTATATATAGGGTGTGTTTCTATTATATCTTTTATGTACACCTTATTATGTAATCATATTAATCATGCAAATGTATATACAAATTCAACACTATAATATCTGAATATTCTGACAAGAAGAAGTAACAGAAAATTGTACCACACTTGCAAAAATATAAAATAAAACCTCTACACCATAAAACCTAACTATAAATCACCTCTAGCTCTATATTATAGAAAATAATAGAGCAGCACAAATATTGTAATCAAAAAGTGCCCAAGCCATTGAGAGATCATATTGTAAATTGTCAAACCAAAATACTACTCTCAATCCTAAAACTGTATTGTTAAATTAAGTAGATGTAAGATTCAAACGTTCAAATGTTTGTAAATCTATCGGACCAAACTGTGTGGTCATCAGTCCGTAGCTTACAAACTACTTAAACCTAGGTACACTAACCTAAGGACAAACACACACACCCATGCCCCAGGGAGTACTCGAACCTCCACGGCGAGCAACCGCGTGCTCCGCAGCGAGACGCCTTAGACCGCTCGGCTACTCCACCGCGGCTAGATGTAAGATACTGTACAAAATGAAAATTGTTAAGCAACGCTAAAACGTAAAATGAAGTAGATGTAAGACTAGTTTCAAGGTATTGTTCAATAAAGTTTAAAATGAAATATAATGTGTTAAGCTAAGGCCCAAAAGAGCAGAAGCTCTATAGCGGCCCGCGGACAGGAATGAAAAGTTAAAAAAAAAAATTAAAAAAATTAAAAAAAAATACGAACCACCAAACCATTGCTACATTCAGTCAAGCAACTTGGCACCAGTGACGTCACTGATGGCGGCGCGGCTACATAAGCACGGCAGCGGCCTCGAAATGACGGTCATCCACTTGACAACTGGCAGAGGAGATCTCTGTCGAAAGCTCGTGGGCAGAAAATCACATGACGCGGCTTGTAACCCGAGAAGATTTTATTAATGAATATCGCCGCCCAAACATGCATTCATGACGTATAGAAGATATCGTAAAAAAGGATTTAACATACGGTACGACGTACTAGCGGTTTTAAACTAGTAATTCTGGAACGCAGGTTCTCGGCATCGACCACCACCTTGAAGACGCAGCTTTAACATGAACTGGCGGAGCAGTGGAGAGTTTTCGCGAGTCGCTTTTTTGCTCCGCTCTGCGTTGGCACCCCCGGTCGCAGCCTCCCCCTGGCTTGTTTCTGGCTGCTCCGCTGGGCCCCTCACAGGGAGCGCCTCCTCCGCCGTAATTCATTCGGGGCCGGCGACGAACGCTTTATCTCCGCGGCGTAGAGCCGGCGATGCGAAGCCCGCTGCAGATGTCTGCAATTGGAAAACATACGGCCGTTGCTCATGCTGCCACGAGAAATTGCGTCTCCGCATTTCAGATATGAATGCAATTCTGCGGAGACCGCGTCTCGGCTCGGAGGAGAACTAGGAAGGAGAGTTACTTCCTCGGAGCTTGCTTCATCGCTAACTGAACAGCACTAAATTCTTTGCAAGTTTGGATCGTTCTGAACGCAGTGATACTCGGTGAAACTTTTAACGATAGATGTAGAGTTTTTTAGGGAATAACCAGCAGAAAAATTCTACTTAATACATGTGTGCTTTATGTGTACTCTGCTAAAACGAGTTTTTGCCTTACCTGGTCGTTTATCGATGATTCTCGAAGTTCTTAACGATCGTCCACTATCGTTGCTCTCGGTAGCAGCTGGTTGACATTTCATAGAGCGAGAACTAATTCACTGCAAATAACGTAGACAACACACAGAATTGGAGTTCTTCGATACTTAACGATTTATTATACTAGTGCCTAATTGTCCCCATTTAGGCCAGATTACAAGTATCATTAATTACATTTAACGAGACAAGGAACGCACATCCAACACGTCAAATCATACAACACTGTCCGTGTGTGAAATACAAAATTTCGAGGTGTACATCGTAATGTATCACAAATATTAATTAATCACTGTAGATACACTTTCCACACTAGCAACATTGACGAATTTTTACATAATTGTTCGACGTTAAATTTCAAATTGGCGTGGCTTGCGCTTCAGATCGCGGGCGAAACAATAAACAATACTTTGAACTAGCGTGGATTGTGACTCTGATAAGTGACTAAACGATACTCTGGTACATGCCGCGAGCGCATCCTACTTGTATGTTTCAAACAATGTCACTGAAAATTACGTATTGTTAATTGAATTCATTTCATTAATTATAATGGAATAGTAAACAGTTACATGCAACTGGCTGTAGTAAAAGATGGCATAAATAATACTGAGTAAATTGATATACAAATTGCGGTTAAATTAATAGTTTTTCTTTTACATATCTTAGGAAATACATCCATGAAAAATATTTTCGTAATTAACTGTAATTACACAGAAACTAAGCAGGGAAAAACTTTCCTAACAATACTTGTGAAACATAGTAATACCCACTTTAATATTATGAGAAAAGAATTTACTTAGTAGTAATAGAATTGCGAATTAGCAAGCTATCTGATCTTTAACAATATATCTCTGGCACGAATTAATTAACATTTGCTAATTATTCAAATGTCTCCGGTGTCAAACAATAGAAAAAGACTTCAGCTAATTACCTTACAACAAATAACAAATGTTTTGGAATAGAAAATGTTAATAGACTAATTATATTCATAGCCATTATTATTCAACATTGGTATCGGGAGGTTTCAGTAATGCAAGCAGATGGGAATAAATCCCAACATCCTTCGTTACAGAGTTTAGATTACCTTGTTCGTTGTGAAGGTTGAGTATAATCGTGACGTGTAACGTCAGAACGATAGGCAATGTACTGCTGACAATCTGATACAGCACTTCTATTTACTAATATATTTTGAAACTTTAAACGGCGGCGAATAACGAACTAAAAGAAAAACACAGCTTCGAAACGAGCAGACGAGGAAGATAGAATGGAAGAACCTTTTTCAGTAATTTGTGGACAGCGAACCTATTCTGACCAACATCGATTGATGTTTCGCCAGAATATTGACAAGCAATAAAGCCGTACCACGGTTAGAGCCGATGTTGGTTCCAACGCTGTTTCAAAGATCCATACAATGGACGAACGTTGTTGCCGCCAACGTTGGTTACACTGTGTGGACCCGGGCTCAAGGTGGAATTACTAGACGGCTGAGTGTTAGAGTCTCGGCTTAACTCCTCTGAAAGTTTTCTCGCGCCTGCGACCCGAATGCTTTGTGTATGCATATGAGTGGATTTGCGTGTGAGCGAGCGCGCATGCGCGTTTGTGTGTGTACGTATGTATGTGTTTGTGTGTGTGTGTGTGTGAGAGAGAGAGAGAGAGAGTGAGTATGTTATCAAATCAAGTCTGTAAATTATTGATGAAGGAGGGGAAGGAAGAAGGATTAGGAAGGAAAGAATTGACTGTGGCTTCATTAGGGTGACAAGTGAAAAGGTTATCCTGTCCAGGAATTGAGCCCGGGTATGTTCCGCTTTGGACCAGCGGTCGTCTTAACCACTTGGCTACCCGTGCTCTTCCCCCGGCCGTTTCGAAGTTTCACAATTTGCACGCTTTGGCTGTAGCGCCCCTATAGTCAATGCCACCTTATACTCGCCATTACGGGTTCCTGTGCGAGGTCGAACGTATGACCGCATCTGCGGTGAAATGAGTGAAGCTATATATAATTTATAATGTATATGATTTACAGATTTTTGTTGATATCAGGTGATGTACGACACTTTTTAAAGTAATTAAAAGTATTTTGAATATTATTGAACTTGCTTAGGAATATTTAAAAAAAATACAAAGCAATTTATGCAATTTTTTTTCCAAAATGCTTCCTTAAATTGAGGTACTGTTTGATCCTTTGTTATACATTTGACGGAGACCAAATTTTTACGATATGTATAATATGATGGCTCATCTCCTATAACTGATTAATTGCACCCGTTATGTTTATTAAAAGTGTAAAAAATATTAAATCTTATATTCAAGTTTTTATATTGTCTCTCCTAATAAAAATGATATTTTTTCTATAATATAGTTGATTCCGCAATAAAACTTAGGCAAATTACGTAAGTAAGAACTCTTGCAAGTTACAGAAAAAAATATTAGCAATGCTAGATAAACATTAGGAAATATTTCTACCTGAATGTTGAAAAGTACATCTGGCGATAAATTTTTATATTGTCTCTCCTAATAAAAATGATATTTTTTCTATAATATAGTTGATTCCGCAATAAAACTTAGGCAAATTACGTAAGTAAGAACTCTTGCAAGTTACAGAAAAAAATATTAGCAATGCTAGATAAACATTAGGAAATATTTCTACCTGAATGTTGAAAAGTACATCTGGCGATAAATTGTGCCTCAGAACATTCCTGAAGCACCGTTTTCATCCTGCAGCATTTCATCATCTTCAAGCTACCTCTTGGCATTCCTTTTAGCACTTCTTGTTTCTTTGGTAAATTGAAGAACGAATCTTTCAGCTTCATGCACCCGTTGTCTGACACATGCAAGCAATTGATCTTCCATGTTGGAGCCTCATTTTATGCCTAAATTTCTCATGACTTCCATCCTTCTTATTACTCCATCATTAAAACATATCACTGCATCTATTACACCAAATGTCAATGTATTTTGCCCTACAAAAACATTCTTGGTTTATTTTTCACATACGCAATGGTTGAAACTTTCATTTGTGTTCTGAGTGCCCCCAGGAAGATATTTACTAAGCAAAACAGGGTCACTCAGATCAATGAAAATTGGTTTGATTTCATTCATAACAGACTCAGGAAGAGAATGCTTATGATGGTATATTTGATACTTTCTTTTGCTTATTTGTAAGAGAGGCGTCGCGGTACACGAGACAGTAACTATAGAATTCGGTATATAAAGGTCATTTTTCGTTTGAAACCCTATAATGTATATATCAATATAATCAGGAAAGAGTACAGAATTTAATAAAGCCACTAAAAATAGATTTTTACACCGTTTATAATTACGCCTGGCTATCTCTAGTTCCCACTTGGGTTTCGTGTCTCACCACGCCCTAAATATACCATAAATTTGGACGAATTCGGCGATGACGAGTAGCCGTCCTTTCCTTGTCAGTATTAACAGCGCTTGCACATACACGCCGCCGGCCGCCTTCCAAGGGAAGTCGTCAGTTGTAAACAGCCCCGCGTGACTTTAACTGCTCGCCGTACTCCATTCTGCCCAGCCCGCTTTCGATCGGATTCCACGGCGCAACTACCGTCAATATCGTGTGCCCACTACAGCGAACAAAGATATCAGTACACGGTCTCCGAGCAAAGATAATCATCCGATCGCTGACCGTCGACCAGCGATGCGGCTCAAGTCGTTTTCTGTTGATCTGATTTGTACAAATCGTGACTATCGGGGTGTCCACAAGAATTGTCTGCCGCTAAGAATAATGGAAGTAGAAGCAAGAAGAGGGAGAGGAAGGAGAAGATTTGGAATGCTGAATGACCTGAAGAAAGGAAGGAACTACAGAGAAACGAAGAAGGATATCCAGAACAGAGTGATGTGGAGGACGTCCAGTTGAAACCTGTCTGGGGACACACCTACTCAAAGAAGAAGAAGAAGAAGAAGAAGATCCTTAATACATTGTTGTCCAGGAATAACACAGGGAATGGATGAGTTAAGCATATGGCTACTCGCCGTAACCTCCTGTCCGTCTCGAACTTCCGCAAGTAGCACGCTATGGCTGTAGCGCCCTAATATCCATGTCCTCTTACACCAACACTGCCTAGAAGACAAGGCCTCACAACTGGCCGTGCCTACGTCACAGGAAGGAAGACACCTTAGGGTTTAACGTCCCATCGACAGCTTGGTCATTAGAGACGGAGCTAACGCGGCGTGATCTGTTTGCGAAGTTTCAATCACCGACTTTTAGTTCTGAATGTGAAAATATTTTGCTAGCACCCACCTACTTAGGGAGACATGACCATCCCAATAAAATAAGAGAAATCATATCGAAAACGGAACGATTTAGGTGTTCTTTCTTCCCGCGCGCTATTAGAGAATGGAACGGTAGAGAAAAGTTATGAAGGTGGTTAATGAACCCTCTGCCAGGCACTTAAATGTGATTTGCAGAGTATCTATGTAAGATGTAGATGTAGTTTTGGGTAAGAACGGGGAAGGAAATCGGCCGTTCAAATGTTTGTAGAGCTTAAAGTACTTAACTACGGGATCATCAGTCCCTACACTTACAAACTACTCCTAGCTTATACTAAAGACGGCACAGACATCCAAGCCCGAGGCGTGGTTCGAAACCCCGACCGCAGTGGCCGTGCAGACTGTGACTGGCGCGCCTCAGTCTTCTCGGCCACCACGGCCGGCTTTCCCTTCATCCATGGCTCGCAAGATGTCATGTGAGAAAAGGGCTAGCTGAGTTTCACAAAAAAAAAAAAAAAAAAAAAAAAAAAAAAACACCGTGCTGATTCATAGAAAGCTTTTCCGTCTCAAGGAAATTTAATATATTCGAACTGAGAATACGCTCGCAGATTCTACAGGAAACTAATGTCAACGATATTTGCCTGTAATTATGTGGATCAGTTCTCTTACCTTTCTTATAAACGGGAGTCATCTGCACTTTCTTCCAATAACTAGGACCTTTGCGTTAAAGATTCGCCAATGCCGCACAATACTCTTTGTAATACCGAACTGGTATTCCATCCGGACCAGGAGACTTTTTGGTATTTAAATGTCGTGGGAAAATCGAACCACATACTGCGTTTTACCGGCAGAACCCTTAAAAGATGTAACAGAACTACTAACGAGACTGCATACACTACGCTTGTCTGTCCTGTTTCGGAGTTTTGCTGCCCAGTGTGGGATCATCAAAAGGGTTAGACGGAGTTCAAAGAAGGGCAGCTCGTTTCCTTTGTCACGATACAGGGGAGGATCTGAAATGGAAATCGTACAACAACGACGCTTATCGCTGCGGCGTGAGCTACTTACGAAACTCCAATCGCCAACATTCTCCTCCGAATACGAAAATATATTGTTGATTCCCGCTTACAAGGGTAGAAAAGATCATCAGCATAAAATACGAGAAATCAGGTGTTCTTTCCTCTCTGTGCAGACCGCGAGTGGCACGCCGCAGACTGCTGGGCCACCGCGGCCGGCGAAATCGGCCGTGCCCTTTGAAAGGAACCATCCCGGCATTTGCCTGGAGTGATTTAGGGAAATTACAGAAAACCTAAATCTGGATAGCCAGGGGTGGATTTGAACCACCGCCCTCCCGAATACGAGTCCAGTGCGTTAGCACACCTAAAGGCCGTGGCCGCTAGCTCACTGGCTGGTGGCTGGGGCAAGCCCTCTGCCGCGTAGCGGGCGGCCAGTCAGCTAGCGTTCGTGGCCTTTAGGTGTGACATAGGCACGGCCATTTGTGAGGTCTTGTCTTCTTACTGGTGTAGCTTACACTGGGTGTTGTACTTGATGGTTTTGACACCAAATACAGCTGGCCGTTTTAAAAGGACGGAGTCTGCATGTGGTAAATAGCCCTGCTGGCTCAGCCTCCGCCAGTAAACATATTTAATTATAAAAAGATAAATATCATTGTGCCTTCAACCAGTTCTCATTCCTGCAATTGAACGTTTCATGTTCTAGTACAAGGCTGCTCAACTCAGAAGAGTGTTTATTGTAGGCTGCATCACTGTAATGTGGAGAACTGATGTGAAAGTTTATCTGTTTAGCTTTATTCACGTAGCCATTCGCTGAGGTTAGGGTACTTCAAAATCTATGAAACCTTGTGTTGCTGAATACCCAGAATTTTTTTTATTTTTATTATTTTTTGTTAACCTTTCAATTTAATGTGCTATACGTTAGTGTTTGAGGAGAGACTCCTTGTTGCTTTCGGTTATTACGTTTCTTTATCGTCAGGATGTAGGATCTGTGGAATGTGAGCTCAGTACTCAACTCGGGAGACCGGATGGCAATGAAAAAGCGGTTTACACAAAAATACATTTATTGGTGTAGACCATGCTTACAGTGGTTTGGAGACTAGCGCGGTGCTGACGCCGCAGGCTGGAGGCCGCTGACGCGACTCCTCCGCTACCGACCGCCGCACCGACCAGCTCCTCGCACTTCTCCACTTCTCGCACTTCTGGCCGCTGCGCCGCCGCTCGCTCCCCCAGCTCGTTTCAACACCACCTAGAGCGAAGGCAGCGGCGCTTTCGTGTTTCGTCAGGCAGAGTAGGCCGCGCGCGCATAGCTGACTGGGTAGCCGCTGGGACACGGAACACTATGTCTTATTTGACACCAACGCGCTCAAGCCAGCACCGTTACCGGGCCGACACTAGACTTGCGTCCCATCACACTTACCCGGCAGCCGCCGAGCGGTACCGTCCTTCCGTGCCTGGTGTCTCTTCAATTGTACTCAGACAACAAATGGAGGGCGAGCACTTATTAGCGTGGCTGGTCTTACACAGAGGTAAACATGAAGTAAATACACGTGCCGTACTAGGATGAGCAACTACATTAAGGTTTTCCACAGACATTTTACGTTTCTTAATTTCTAAAATTAGCTGCATTAGCGTTAACTAGACCTCCACTACCTCGTCGTCGTTAAGTGTTACAAGGTTAGGAACTATCCCGCTGAAAAAATATGTATGCCGATTAGATTTCCTGTGCAGCGCATTAATCAGTTCTACCTCTACAGGGTCAAGTTTTCTTTCATTATTAATCAGTGATTCAGATAATCAAAATATCCACGGGTGTACTGCCGGTCTATAGTGTCCAACTGGCACAATATTTCGGCGATCATACATGTCGCCATCATCTGGTGAACTGACGGACTGAGCTCCTGGAAACGCGCCGGCACGGAGATCCGCACGCCGCGGCTACTCGAAGGGAGGCGGGGTTGACCCCGTCGGTTATTTCACTCTGTGTTTCATAAGCGTGACATGCTTACTTATTGCTAAAAGTGACCACATTCCTGTTTCCAATCACATACGCCTCCAGCTCTTTAGTGACGCACTTGCTTACATGTTGCATAGTACGAGCGTCTGCACTGTCCCACTTGCGTCACCAGATGTCCACAGCACTGAACTACTTTCATCGCTAACTTCGTGAGCTTGCTTGACGTCTGCTTTCGACACAGCGCCGCTACTGTTCGCTACTAAGTTCATCATTTAAAGTTTATTAGCTAAAACCCAACTATTCCCACTTTTATTAATGATAGGTAGAAATCGTTGGATATACTGAACTTAATTCATGAGAGGATAAAATATAAAAATTAAGCAAGTGAAGTAGGCAAAAGCACAAACGTCTGAAAAATGAGATTTACAGAAATTGCAGACTGGCCAAGAAGGAGTGGCTACAGGGCAAATGTAGAACCGTAGGAGATAGTATAACAAGGGAAAAATAGATACCGCCTACAGCAAAATAAAAGAGATATTTGGAGACAAGAACTCAGGCGGAAAACCAGTACTAAGTAAAGAGAGGTAATCTGAGTTGTGGGAGCAATATATAGAGGGCCTATGCAAAGGAAAAAGTCATGAAGGCAGTATTCTAGAAATGGAAGTGAAGGAAGATAAGATATGATACTACAAGAATTTGACAGAGCGCTGAATGATTTGAGTCGAAACAGGACCCCTGGAGTAGATGATATTCCGACTGAACTGCTGATATCGTTATGAGAGTCAGGCATGAAAAAATTGTTCTGGATATATGAGACAGGGGAAATACCCTCCGACTTCAAGAAGAATATTGTAATTCCAATTCCAAAGAAAGAAAGGGCAGGCAAACGTGAAAATTACAGAACTATGCGTTTAATAAGTCATGGTTGCAAAATACTAACAGGAATTATTTACAGACGAATGGGCAAACTTGTGGAATCTAACGTCGGGGAAGATCAGTTTGGATTTAGGAGAAATGTTGGAACACGTTAGGCAATACTCACATAACGAATTATCTTAGAAGATAGGCTAACGAAAAACAAACCTACGTTTTTAACGTTTGTGGATTTGGAGAAAACTTTTGACAATGTCGACTGGAATACACTCTATCAAATTTTGAAGGTATCAGGGTAAAGTATAGGGAGCGAAGAGTTACATTCAAGTTGTACAAAAACCAGACAGCAGTTATTAGAGTCAAAGGGCAAGAAAGGGACGCAGAGGTTGGAAAGGGAGTAAGACAGCGTTGTAGCCTTCCTCAATGTTGTTCAATCTGTACAATGAGCAAGCAGTGAAAGAATGCAAGGAAAAATTTGGAGATGTAACTATTGGCCAGGGAGAAAAATAAAAACATTACGGTTTGTTGACGACATAGTAATTCTCTCAGAGACAGCAAAATAAATTCAATGGAATGGACAGGGTCTTGAAACGAAGGTATAAGATGAACATCAAAAGAGTAAAACGAGGGTAATGGAATATACCGTCAGAAAATCAGGCGATGTTGAAGAAATTAGATTAGGTAATGAGACAATAAAAGTAGTAGATGAGTTTTGTTATTTAGGTATCAAAGTAACTTCTGAAGACCGAAGTAGAGAAGATATAAACTGCAGAATTTAATAAAATGCATCTTTAACCTTCAGCTGTTTTATTAAAATCCTTAAAATCGACTAGTTTCGGTCCAGGACCATCATCATAGATAAAGAGGTATTAAAACAGACTAGTGAGCATTAAATAAAAAAGATGTGGCTAAAACAGCAGGAGTCACTTTCAGTAAAATTACAAATGACTCCTGCTGTTTTAGCCAGATCTTTTGTTTTTTTTAATGCTGTTGGCTAAACTGTTTTAATTACTTTTTGTATATGATGATGGTCCTGGACCGAAACTAGTCGATTTTAATGATTTTAATAAAAATCTGATATTTAAAGATGCATTTTATTAAATACATGACGGCTGTTAACACTCACTTTTCCAAAACAGAATGGCTATGGGAAGAACTAAAGAAGCGGAACTTGTTAATATCCAGTATTAATTTCAGTGTTAGGAAGTCCTTTCTGACAGCTTTATCTGGAGTTTTGTATTGAATGGGAGTGTAACTGGGACCATAAGGAGTTAAAAAAAAAAAAAAAAAAAAAAAAAAAAAAAAAAAAAAAAAAAAAAAAAAAGTAATATAAGCATCTGAAATGTGGTGCTACAGACGAATGATGAAAATTAGTTGGGTTGATCACGTAACTAATGGGGACGTGCTTAACCGAATTGGGGAGAAAAGGAATTTCTGGCATAGGATAAACTGGTAGGACATATTCGGAGACATCAAGGAATTGTCAACTTAGCATTATGATGTGTGTGGTGTAAAAATCATAGAGGGAGACCGAGGGACGCATACAGTAAGCAGATTCAAAAGGATGTAGGTTGCCGAATGTATCTCAGATGAAGAGACTTGCACAGGACAGGATAGAGTGGAGAGCTGCATCAAACGAGCCTGCGGACTGAAGACCTTTGCCTCCTACATTACGGATTCCTGTGCGAGGCCGAAAGTATCACCACATATGCTGTGAAGTAAATGAACGAAAAGCACTCTTCGCGTAGGCTATAAATATTATAGATAGGAGAGTGTCTGTTCTTTCGGCCATTAACTGTTGATATTTTCGGTAAATGGGCCTCATGGTGGAGGGAGGATAGCGTCTCCACTTGTATTCCCAACCGGGCCTGCGGCACTGCCCTCCGAAGTGCGTTCTTCCGGACAGCCTCCTCGTCCCTCTCGTCCCCGGACTAGTGCCTACCGCGACGGCGTCGAGCACCGGGCGGACTAATTGCGACATCTGATGCCGAGTTTGTTAATCGGCGGACGTCACTCGTTAGCGGCCGGATGACGGCCGGCGCGCTAATTAGAGCCGCCTCCGCCTTCCGGTGCCGGCGCTGATGTCGCCGCCGCCGTCTTGGGCGGCTGCCGTAATTGGCAGAGGGCGTCCTCATTACTCGACATCAGAGGCCGCGGCTCGCCGGACCCGAGTGCCGGCCGCCGTTGTTAATCGCTTTTAAATGAACGCCGAAGCGCACTTTGGCGCTGAGTGCCCGCCGCGGCTGGGGCCCAAGGGGCGGCTCGCCTTCGTTAACGGGGCAGAAGCGGGCACCACCAGCACCGCTCTGCCGGATCCCTTTGGGGTGCAGCATCGCTCATAAAAATGTCGATGCTCAGACATCGATACTCATGCGGAAAAAAGTCGAGGGTAAAAAAAAAAAAAAAAAAAAAAAATCGATTTGCAAAACGATACTTGTTGTTTTCGAAATATTAAAAGGTAAAGCACTCAACAATCCGCAAAATTGGTTTCAACACCAAAGTCTTTTACTAGGCATGGTTCTTTTTGGAGATTGGTACGCCGTCGCCTTCCTCCGACGGACTTACCCAGCCATTTATACTGAAATGTTGTTGCTCTTTTCAAAAAATATTATTTTGAATGCCAACTGAATGTTGTCCGTCATTTGAGTTCTATTACCTTTTCTGCCAACTTTGCAGATAGCTCATTAATATGCAAATGAATAAATTATTAAAATTAACCATCATCTCAAAATAATCAAGTTATCCAAGGGTCGCTACTATTTTTTTCTTATTATTTAACAAAAATATAGAAAAAAATATTAAAAATATGAAACTGAGAATTTACTGTGCCTAACTGAAAGTAGTGGCGACCAGTAGTCTAATCTCACTTATTTATTTATTTTGTGAAAGTGCGTGTTTCCATACACAGTTGTTGCAAGCACACAAATCTCCTGACCTACCTAACATAGACAAGAGATAACCCCTCCAAAATATATGAAAGGTGGTTGAAATTAGGTACACGATGTTCATTTCAAATGTTTGTTAAGCTTATCGGACTTAATTACCGGGTCATCAGTCCCTAAACTTGCAAACTACTTACGAACTACCTTATACTAAGAACGGCACAAATATCCATACCCGAGGGGGTATTCGAACCCCCGACCGTAGTGGCCGTGCAGACCGTGACTGGAGCGCCTCAGTCCCCGCTGCCACCGCGGCCGGCCACGATGTTCATAAATAGTTACTGTATTTAACAAAAAATGTATGTGCCAATTTATCAAAAACACGACATGCGTGAAAAAAGTGTCAATTCCTTTTTAAAAAATCATACAAAAATAATGACTTGAAATAGTACGAAGAAAATTATCTAATGATCGGAATAATTTTTACTGAATAAAGGACAAAATCTTAACACCACAGAAAAGGTACAAGTTCGACTGGCTATAGCCGTAAATTTGGTGTGTTAACCTATTAAATGTATTTAAAAAGTCAGTAGAAGGTTAAGTTCTGAAACAGACATGCTCGATTAAAAATCGACTATGACGACCTCATAAACTCACACCAACGTCCCACCTATCAACCACCATTCAATAGTCCTTTTCACTATTTATGCGGTGGCGCTACTTTATCATATACTGTTGAACAGCGTCACCAATGTCGATAGGCCGCTGATGGAAGAGCAGGCTGATGAATGCGATCGCGGATGGGAAATTATCTACCCGATCGGCGTGGCAATTACTAAAGTATTCGAGCTACGAAAAAATACTGCAATTTTCCAACCCAGTGGTGTATGCTTTTATTCAAGAGCAGTAAATTATCCTGATTACGAGTGAGCTTGTTCTTAAACAACACCCACTTCAGAATATTTACAAGTTTCTCAGTATAACTGTGAATGCGAACAGCAATCACACAGACGCCATCTAACACTGTGCAATGGGCACAAAAATTCTAAGTCCACCGACTCGCAAGGTCCGAAAATTTCGGAGTCCTTGCCGCCACTCCTCACTGCTACCCAAGGGGTCCGAAACCTCCGGTGTCCTCCACGCTTCTCCTCTTTTCTCTCACTCACCCCACGCTTTCCTCAAGAAAAAACTTTCTTTGGCTGTCAGACTCCACCCACATGTGACGTCAAGCCTAAGAGAGAGGACCTAATTGTCTCGCCAAACAAATCAATTTGCTATTGTTAGCATTACTAAGCTCCTCCCCCTCGAAAACTTTCCCAGGCCTGAGACTCACGTATGCCATAGTTCCCAGAAACATTGTGAAATTTTGTGTTTCATGATAGGCATCTCCAGACGGCTAAATTATTTTATTATCGCATGGGCACCATCTCCCGCCGTGAAAGCCCTCAGCAACCTACGCCTCGCCAACGTGGCGCTGGCAAAAGTCGTAATGTTTGGCGCCAGCCGACCGCGAGGGTCCAAGCAACGTATACAATGCTGCCGGCCCCGCTTTCCCTTTGACTCCCCGGAGCGACCGAGCGAGCCCGGGGCGCCTTTCTCTCCCCAACCCCCGCGGCTGGGGCGACATCCTGTCCCGTATCTTTATACACCGCTGGCCTCAAAACAAGGGCAGCATTCTCTCCCACGTTTTACGCTGGTGGTGGCAAGCGCCTAAAAACAATTACCCAGGCGGCTTATTCCCAATGTACCAAAATCATGGAATGATCATTTCTATCATCTGGCATTAAGAATTTGGAGAAATTAAAATACAAAGAACCCAACATCCAATTAAATCGACAGACTAAATGAAATTGGAAAATATGAATATACATAGTTTCACTACCTCTCAATACAGGTCCCTACAGTTTAACGTGAGTTCCGAAACACGGTGCTACTCGTTATTTTTCCCATCAGAAACACAGCAAGAGGGGAAAGAAGTGGAAAATGAGAGATAAAAATCCTAGGACCAGGTAGGGATCGAACCCATGACCTGTGGATTTATAGTCTAGAACTCTACCAATGTACTAGCGATTATGATAAACAAACGGAAATGATTTTAAGATTACCTGACATTGTCGGTTTTGGAGGCGATCTGA
Source organism: Locusta migratoria (assembly GCA_026315105.1). Taxonomy (NCBI): domain Eukaryota; kingdom Metazoa; phylum Arthropoda; class Insecta; order Orthoptera; family Acrididae; genus Locusta; species Locusta migratoria. The sequence continues at coordinate 44,634,435 of CM048748.1, forward strand.
TAATTTTATAGTCTTCAAAATGAATACTATGAAATGATTTTATTTTTCAGTATTGTAATAACGAGAAGACATTTAAACAATGTACTCATGTGCCACAGTCGCAATATTACTTATAATATTTCTGTATTTTGTACAACTAGTTTCAGTGAAGCTATGTCACCATTTTCAGGTACTTCTGTGTCTGTGTCATCAAAGACATTTTTTAAATCCTCTAAAAAAACCTCTTTCCAAAAATTAAACTACCGACTCTATACTAATACAAATGATTATAAGAATATAAATTATAAATATGAAACATCGTGAGGACTGGAGAGGGGGTGGAGGGGCGAGGGATGTTGTGCTGACATCTAGTGGTGGAAATTATAAGTTTTCCCGCTAAAAATATGTTTGAAAAGGGCCAATAGCATTCAATGAAAATTCAAAATTCAAATTGCCCAGAGGAATGACGTCATCCAAGATGGCGGCCAGTGATGTCCATGTCAAACAAAAGACAGGCGAATCTCACTGTGCTGATAACGCTATCATTACACTACTGAGGAAAAATACGGATAGGTCGTGCAAAAATACTAGCTTGCTTGAGTAAATGGCAAGATAGAGAGGAAGCTTTCTTCTGGACGCCGAACAAGTAGCAAAGCCAGTGAGAGGTGGCTATCGTACTAGAGATCATATACATAAAAAAATATTAAGTGGCCTCGGATGACGATTATTTCCAAGTTCGGTTACTGACATAATACTGGTAGCATATTGTTTAAACAAATTCGAAGCTGAATTTTTTCACCTACAGCTATAGCCAGTATTGGGCAACATTATGCCATGTTGTTGTGGTCTTCAGTCCGCAGACTGGTTTGATGCAGCTCTCCACACTGCCCTGTCCTGAGAAAGCCTCTTCATCTGATAATACATACGGCAACCTACATCCTTTTGAAGCTGTTTACTGTATTCGTCCCTCGGTCTTCCTCTACGATTTTACCCCACACACTTCCTTCTGATGCTATGTTGCGCGATTCCTTCATGTCTCAGAAAGTGTCCCATCAACTCATCTCATCTATTAGTAAGGATATGCCAGAAACTCTTCATTAGATACGTGATTTACCCATCTAATTTTAATCATTCGTCTGTAGCACTGCATTTGAGAAGTTTATAAATTTTTTTGTCTGAACTCCTTATCGTCCACGTTTCACTCCCATACCATGCTACAGTCCAGACAAATGCTTTCAGAAAGGACTTGCTAGCATTTAAACTAATATTGGTTGTCAACAAATTTTGCTTCTTCAGAAACGCTTTTTCCCATAGCCTATCAGCATTTTATATCGTCTTTACTCCGGCCATTAGAAGTTATCTTGCTACCCAAACAACAAAACTCGTCTACTTTATTGTCTCATTAACTAATATACTTCCTTCCGCATCGCTTGACTTTCTGGCATTACATTTCATTACCCTCGTTTTACTGTTGTATTTGTTCATCTTATACCATCCTTTCAACACAACATTCCGTTTATTTGCTCTTCCAGGTCCTTTGCTGTCTCTCATAGAATTACTATATTTTCAGCAAAGTGCAAGGATCTTCTTCCCTCCCTATGGACTTCAATTTCCTCTCCACATTTCTCCTTACATTACCTCATAGCTTGCTCAGGTGTATAGATGGAAAAACGTCGGTGAAATGCTACAACCCCGTCTTACTCCCTTCCCAACCACTGCGACCCTTTCATGCCCTTAGACTCTAATAATAGTAGTCTGGGTTCTGTACAAGTTTAATATAACTATTGGCTCTCTATATTTTACCCCTGTTACCTTCAGAATTTGAAAAAGTGTATTAAAGTCAACATTGTCAAAAACTATTTCCAGATCCACAATAGTTAAAAACGTACCCTTTCATTAAACTATCTTCTAAGGTAAGTCATAATGTGAGTATTGGCCCGCGTGTTCTTCATTTCTCCTAAATCCATATTGATCTTCCCCGAGGTCGAATTCCACCTTCTTATTTAAATAATTTGTGTTAGTATTTTGCTACCATGTCTTATTTAACTGCTAGTTCTGTGATTTTCACATTTCTCTGCACTTGATTTCTTAGGAACTGGAATCAGTATATTCTTCTTCATGTTGAAGGGTATTTCCCCAGTCTCCTACATCTTGCATACCAGGTGGAACAATTTCTTCATGATTGGCTCTCGTAATGATAATAGCAGTTCAGACGGAACTTAGTCTATCCCAGGGGCCTTGTTTCACTCAAACCTTTTAGTGCTGTACCAAATTCTTCTCGCAGTATAGTATCTCCTATCGCATCTTCCTCTATTTCATCTTCCACTTCTAGAACACTGCCTTCAACTTTATTTCTGTTGTACAGACGCTTTAGACCGCTCGGCTACTCCACCGCGGCCCCTGTGTTCTCCAAGGATTTCTAATAGGCCTTGTCTTTCTGCCTATATTATCAGATGCGGCCTTCACTACTCTGTCTCTCAGAGCTCTACTTTCTTCTTCTACTGTATTATTTTCCCCAGTGGCGGATCTTCAATATCTGAGCTGTGATTTAATGACACCCGTTTAACAATACATGTCGATACTGGGAATGTTTTAAATTTTTAAACACATGTTTAAACCAAACAATATAAACAGAATATCTAATAACATGTGGAATACACTTCACAACAGTTAAAAATTATTATTTATTTATTTACTTTGTTACTTTTTGGCGAAGGAGTCCAACAGTGTTCTATAGCTTTCCTTCATCCTCACTAATTCGGTGTACAAGTTGTCGAGAACTGGGAGAAGTGTTTCGACTCTATATTTTCCCTTCCAGTCAAAACAACTTCTTCAGAGTCTGCTTCTTCGTCATCATGGTGTTTGCGTTTTCGTGGTCTTTTATAAGTGCATTCTTAGTCTATACCAGTCACAACCTCCATGGCTTTATTTCATAATAGTCACACCTGCCACGAATAATGCAATGAATCATACAAGTGATTCATATAATTCATGCACTATTTTAGTGCATGCCATTTCTGACTTACATTATCAAATCTCTGGAGTATGTCCTTCCAAAGTCATCATGAATACTGTATCTAGTCTTCTAAGTTGATTCAATAAAGCTGAAGCCTCATTTCACACAAGTGGCAGTAATTGATATCGCTCTCCCAGTTTTCATATAGACTTACACACGCTTCCTCTCTTGTTTACCAACGTGTTTTTGATAAACGTTTTACCGATTTGCTTCCTGGTTTCATGAAAGAAAGAAATTTATCTCAGCATTGTGTAGAAGCAGAGACAGAATTATAAACGGGTTGCACTACATTTGTCGAAAAAAGAAGAAGAAACCAGCTTTGGCTTATTTATTGTGCTGCAGCCTGGACAATATCAAAGTTCCCACTCTGTGCAATAGACTAGTTCGTGGCACTGCAAATTTTATATTAAACTTCTTAACTAAACTTTGTTTTCTTAGAGGAAAGGGTGTTTTTATTTTATGTTGGAACAAATGGTGCATTTGCATGTAGACTTAACAGCAGCGTTCACACAAATTACAACACACCACATCATCTGCCAACAAAACTACTTAAAACTTTGTAGTCTGCCTTCTCTGACCGCAGAAACCGCTAAAATGTTATAAGAAGAAGTGAAATAAGAGTCGATCCAGCACACCTCACTGCAAGATGCTACAAAAATTATTTGCTTTTTAAATTAGAAAGACAGTGTTATGAATATTCAGAACATATTTGCGGCTCAGCTAAAATTCCTGCGACGCGGGAAACAGAAGCTAAAAAAGGGAATGTCTCGTTTTGTTTTACGAGACGAATTCCATCCGGCAGGTGTGCTTTTACTGTTCACTGACAACAGAGAAACAGCCGACAATGAAATTAAATTATTCTGCATTGTTGCTCTCTCATATCACAGTAACGTCGAGTAATCCGAGTCGGTCAGTCCATCGCTCCGTGTTTAAGGAAAAATCTTTGTGTTCGTCGTCCGTGTTTAACGTAAAATTCTTGTGCTCGTGTGCCACGTTTAAAGTAAAACCCTATGTGATCATGTGCGGTGTAGTACGAGTGGAACTGGATACGGTCTATCTTTCCTTTTACAATTTTTTTCTTTTGTTTTGACTGTTGGTTGACAATTTTAAGTGCCTTAACGCGAATAACAGTGAAAAAAGCAAATGTGCAAAATTAAGTGGAGCGGCATTTCCGAAATTATCGAAGCAAAGGCGAGAACGAGAAGCCAATGTTCTAAAAACGTTTGGCAGAGTAGATAAATTTTTTGCAAAAAATGTTGCTGGTTCGAATTCAAGTAGTGCGGATGATATTTCTGGCACTGCAGCTGTTATAAAAATAAGAAAATACAGACGAAACAAAAGTTAAAAATGAAGAAAAGCAAATTGTTCCTGCATTCGAGTTTCACGATAAACCAAGTGTAAAGTCAGACATTACAAAAAGAAGTAATCTCGTTAGTGATGATCCTGCAGAATGGTGTGTCAATGAATCAACAATCGACATTCTCTTACAACGTGGCATTCATCAAAATTATAACTGTGATTTTTTTTACTTCAAGAAGATCGATAGGCGATAAAACCAGATATCTGAACAAAAATGTATTTTACCGTGAACTTTTAAATGGTGAATCAACTTTGCGTGATTATCTAGTGTACTCCGATAGCACCAGTGCTGTTTTTTGTGCACCATGTACATTGTTCGGCGGTAAGGCCGCTATGGCTACTACTGGTTTTGCAGATTGCAAAAATATTTCTATTAGTTTTTCTCAACATGATAATTGACTTGAACACAAAAATTCTATGTCATCACTGTTAACAAGAAAAAAGTCACTTTGATCAATTGGTAACCATTTCGAGTCATACGATGAGACAGAAAAAATGTACTGGTGCACTGTGTTGAAAAGGTTGTTTGCAATAGTGAAGAAGGTAACAAGTCGTGGACTTCCCCTACGTGGACACGTTGAAAGATTCCATTCATTACATAACGGTCAATTTATGATGTCTCTTGAACTTATAGCCGAGTACGATCCATTTCTCTCAGAGCACATTGAACGATATGGAAATCCAGGGCAGGGACGTACAAGTTATCTTTCTTCGACAATATTTGATTATATAATAGAGCTTTTTTATGGGACTTAACTACGGGGTCATCAGTCCCTAACTAAAGTACTTATGATCTACCTAATAGTAAGGACGGCAGAATATCCATGGCCGAAGGGCGATTCGAACCCCCGACCGTAGTGGCCGTGCAGACCGTGACTGACGCGCCTCAGTCCCCTCGGCCACCGCGGCCGGCGAGTTTCTTTCTGAACGAATAAAAAGACTTATCATAAGTGAAATAAAACAGACCAAATATTTCTCTATAATAGTAGATTCTACTGCGGACATTTCACATATTGATCAATTATCTTTCATATTATGAGGTGTGAACGAGAATGGTGAACCTGTTGAACGTTTCCTTCTGTTTTTATCAAACCCGGGACATAAGTCCGAAAAATTAGCTGAGGCCATACTAAAAGTCTTGTCTACAAAGTCCATTGATATTACTGACTGTAGAGGTCAGTCATATGACAACGCAAGCAATATTTCGGGATCCTACATTGGTTTGCAGGCACGCATTAAAGAACGAAATCCGAAAGCAAATTATGTGCCTTGTGAAGCACATTCTTTGAATTTGGTCCGCACTAGTGCTGCAATCTGTTGTAGGAAAACATGTTCATTTTTCAATGTAGTGCTAAACGTATATAATTTTTTCTCTGCTTCTATACAGCGCTGGGATAAATTTCTTTCTTTCAAGAAAGCAGGAAGCAATACGGTCAAACGTTTATCAAAAACATGCTGGTCAGTAAGGGAGGAAGCGTGTGTAAGTTTGTATGAAATTTGGGAGAGCGTTATCAATGCCCTCTCACATACAGCCAATAATACGTTTGAGAAACCACTTTTGCGAAATGAGGCTTCGGCTTTATTGAATCAACTCAGCAGACTAAAACATTATTAATGATGACAGTTTGGAAGAACATACTCCAGATATTTAATAGTGTAAATCAGAAATTGCAAAGTTTAAATATTGATACTAAACTAGTGCATGAATTCTATGAATCACTTGTAGGATTTATTGCATCTATCCGTGGCAGTTTCGACTATTATGAAAATAAAGCCATGGAGATTGTGACTGATATAGAGTATGAATGCACTTATAAAAGATCACGAAAACGCAAACTTCATGATGATGAAGATGTTTCTCTGACTGGAAGAGAAAAATTTAGAGTCCAAACATTTATCTCAGTACTAGACAACTTGTACGCCTAAATAGTGAGGAGGAAGGAAACTATAGAACACTGTTGTACTCCTTCACAGTTTCCAGTAACCTTAAGAACAGTTCACCTGACGATATTTCCGAACGTGAAGCAAACATCCAAGCGTCCTATGACACGGTTTTAGAGCCTTCCTTTCCTAGTGAACGTGTACATTTCGTGGAGGTTTTGAAATCTTCTGAGATTAGTGATATACCAGTTTAAATGAGTAAATTTTTACGAAAAGAGAGGTTACAGTCCGTGTTTCCGAATGTTGACATTGCTCTTAGAATATTTCTTTCCATGACACTTACAAATTGTTCCGCAGAACGCTCGTTTTCGACTCTTAAAAGACTGAAATCGTACCTACGTTCTACGTTGTCCGAGGAGAGATAAAACGCCTTGACCATTCTTCACATCGAAGCCGATCTCCAAACTGATAACCGTCTGAAATATGAAGATATGATCAACGAGTACTCCGCCGTCCAAGTCAGACGCAAACTTTGCTGACCGGTGAGTGGTTTTTTTTTTTTTTTTTAATTCATACTAGTTTTAAAAATTTAAGATTCTAATGTGATTTTTATTATACCTTAGAGCACATTCATTGGATTTTGGATTTACAAACTACGTATTAGCTGTTTATTTTACAACTGCCGATGGCAGAAAGCTGAACTAAGCCTCGTTTACGTGCAGACGTGATCGAAGGCGCCCGACAATACTCGAATGACCCAGGCCGCTCGGAGCTGTACAGTCAAGTCATACTGATACTGCAGCATATTTATCACAACTTAAGCATATTCTTGGAGTCTGCTGAAATGTACAGTTATCGCGTAAATATACGTTAATGGATAGTACGCTCAGATGAAAAAGTGTTAACAAATAGCGTAGTTCAGTTCTGTCGATAAATACGTAAAAGCTTCGTTAATACTGTTAGCTATCGTGAGAGCAGTAGCTGCAGTACAAAACTGTTTATCCCTCACATGGATTAAAGATATTGTGTACACGTATTATGCAGCATCTAGCTACACAGACCCAAATGCTTTACACGTTAACTATTAGATTATAAAACAAATGTGATTTTTCCACATTAGTCTGTAAAACTATATAATGGCAAAGCCAGTACTGTGTTTCTTCGTCTGTATTAAGTTATTAGTTCGTACACCGAAACCTCTAATTCATTTGCATTTCTTACGCTTTCCTTTAGATTCACGTATTAATACCGAATGTTTTCTTTATCTGGTACACACTCAAGTTATTAGATCGTAAAACGACAGTTTAATTTTAATTTTGAACGCATCTCTAAAAATACGTATTAATTTATAATGTATAATTTTTAGATCGTAACACAACTTTTTATTTTCATTTTCAACCGTTTCGTGTAAAAGAATATATTAAAAGTAAAGTATAACAAAAATCAGTCGGCTTCTACACGTTCCGCAGAATTTTTAGGCCATAAAAGAAAAGTTATTTTCCTTGTGTTGGTTTCTGTTGTTTTTCGACAGAAGAATGTGAGAACACAATGCAGCTATAGGTTTGTTTTATCCGCTGCTTTACACCAAGAACAGTTCAGGAACCAAATTACACTTTGTTTGAGCGCAACTAGACCGCTGATGCGTCCTTCAGAAAAACGAATAGCAGAGTACGGAAATAGCTCCCAGCGCTCCAAGCCAAAACGGAAATTGTGAACTGATCGGGTAATAGTTATTACTTAAAACATGTTTTCTTTTTTATTTGGGAGGGGGGGGGGCGGGCGCACATAATATGGTGTGCCTAGGGGCGCAAAATTTTTAAATCAGCCACTGACTTTCCCTCATTTCAGACAATACTGATTCCTTCAATTTGTCCAGATTCCAACTCTTTAATTTTCTATCTCTTTGCAGTCTCTTACATTTTAACCTGCTGTTTCTAACCAATAAGTTATGGTCAGAGACTGTATTTGCCCCTGGATAAGTCTTACAGTTTAGAACCTGGTTTATAATCTTTTGCCTTCCCATATAAAGTCAATCCGATACCTTTCAGAGTCTTCTAGTCTCTTCCAAGTGTACAACCCCCTTTCATGATGATTAAACCAAGTGTTTGTGATGATTAAATTGTGCTCTGCACAAAATTCTACCAGGCGATATTCTTTTCATGCCTTTTCCCCATTTCATGTTCACCTACTACATTACCATCCCTTTTCTTTCTTACTGTTGAGTTGCAATCCCCATCACAATTAAGTATTCTTCTCCTTTAACTTTCTGAATAATTCCTTTTATCTCATCATACATTTCTTCGATCTCCTCATTGTCGGCAGACCTAGTCGGCATATTAACTTGTACTACTCTGCTCGGTGTTCGTGTCTATTTTTGCTGCGATAATGTGTTCACTATGCTGTTCATAGTAACTTTCCCGCGTCCTATTTTCCTATTAATTATCAGACCTAATCCTGCGTTACCACCAACTGATTTTGAATTCATAATCCTGTACTCAACTGAGCAAATTTAATGTTCATTCTGCCACCAAACATCACTAATCTCCACGATATGTAATTTTAATCTATACATGTCTGTTTAAAATTTTCTAACTTGCCTACCCAATTAAGGAATAGAACATTCCATGCTCCGACCTGTAGAATGCCTGTTCTGTTTTTCTTGATGACGGCAACCTACTGAGTAGTTCCCGTCCAGAGATCCGAATAGGGGATTATTTTACCTCCGGAATATTTTACCCGAGATGATGCATGTCCTCGGGTAGACTAACGACTGTATTTTCCTCTTGCATTCAGCCGTTTGCATTAACTGCATGAGAAAAGCATGTTAGCTGATGTTAAAAGGCGAGCTCAATCAATCGTCTAGACTGTTGCCCCAGTAACTACTAAAAAGGCTGCTGCCCCTCTTCAGGGACCACACGTTTGTCTAGCCACTCCACAGAGGCCCCTTCGCTGTGGTTGTACCTACGATACGACTATCTGTATCGTCGAGGCAAGCCACCTCACCTCAGAACCACATTTCGGCGTCATCGTCGGTGACAGATAATGGAAAACTTTTTTATTACTGTAATAAGAGGCAGAATCTCACGTTTGTGAAATTACGTTATCAATCGCGATATTGACTTTAAACTGTGCTGTTAAGCTATTATATGCAGATGACCTAGTCGTTGCTGCGCAGAGCCTATGCTTTGAAACAGTGGAAAGAATTATGACAACTGCACTTACGACAGTATCAAGCTACTACAGTTGTAACCAACTCTGACAAACTCCTTCGAAGGCAGAAGTATGTGTCTTTCAGTTAATAAACAGGAAGGCCAGTTGTGAGCTTCGTATATAGACTGGCCAAGTATCCAATTGCAGCATTATCTCACCACCATATACTCGAGACTCTCGACAGAGTTCTGACATACGAAAATGTAAATCTCCACTCGAAATAACCAAATTCGAAAATTAGTGGAGACACAATAGGGCTCACATCCACAAACTATTCGCTCTTCTGTAATGACACTGTGCTTTTCTGCTTCCGCATATCCTTTTCCATTCCGGTACAGGCCATCTCATGCCAGACAAGTAGACACTCCTCTCAAAGAAACGTGCAGGTTGATCACAGGTTGATTAGAACCTACCGTAACCGATAAGCTGTACTACCTGGCTGGAGGCCGAGGGACTGCGGCGCGCCAGTCAGGGTCTGCGCGGCCACTACGATCGGGGTTTCGAATCCCCACTCGGGCAAAGATGTTTGTGCCGTCTTTAGTATAAGCTAGTTCATAAGTAGTTTGTAAGTTTAGGGACTCATGATCCCGTAGTTACGTCCCATAAGCTCTACAAACATTTGAACATTTATTATAGAAGTGCTTCTGGTTCCGTACACTGAGAAAGTACTATTCCATTTTACTGAACAAAGCCTGTGTTATCGCCCTTCTAATAGAATACTATTTCATCAATTTTAAAAATAGTTCTAAAACAACGAAAAGCTCTGTGAAATTCTCGGACGTTTTCTGGTGGGGCCCATACAGGTGCACAGAATGTAATTCAAGAGTGTCATTAAGAAAATTATTCGTAATAGTGGAATGTACAAAATCACTTTTAAAGACTGCACCAATCGTATATAGGTCAAAAAGGCAGAGCTTTAGAAACCAGGCTGACTGAATATGAGCACAGCTGGATGTAAGTCAGACTCTACCTTTGCAGATCATGTATTGAAAGAGGAACAAAGATACCATGTTCAAACATAAGTGCTACATATAGCCAACAAAGGCAGTTAACTATACCTGTTACAAGCACTGGAAATAAACATTTAGCCAAAAATCCCAATCTAGTTCTAAATGGCCAATTACACATCCTCATTATTAAGCGTCAAAGAATGTAGTCAACTAGCCATCTGCCATAAACCACTCTTTCTCATTCGTACATAGAACTGTACCAGTTGCCTTTATTACCGTGTTTACCTTGCAGGCTTCAGTATCAAGGAGTGAACATGAGAAATTGTAATATGAAATGTAATTTAAATAAGTAAACTGTGTCAAAGGTGTCCAATCAGTAATATAAACACAGTGTAAGTGTCGTGTTTAATGCAGACCAAAGTTGACGTCAAGTCACACCCACCATAATGTACCGGAGCATATAATGGAGTAATATTAAGTATGTAAAGTAACTTTAATTAGATGATAAAATATTAATAAGGCAATTTACATCATATGTACACCATGTCAAAAGCACAATAAAAGTGACGATCTTAGCATATATCAGAAGTTCAATAATTTCACCTTAGCTTAGAATGATATATTACTGTGTAACGTGTTTCACCATGTACAATTATAAATTGGAAGGCATTTATCACACAACATAAAACTACAAGGCAAGAGATCAATCTGACAACATCAACTAATGTCATAAGCAAAGAAGTATAGTTTTGGTGTGGTCTATCTTTATTTCAACATGGTAGCAACATAAGCACTAGCGTTTCTCGTCAGCGCCTGTCATAAATATACCTGAAGATGGTCTAGTAAGCCGAAAACTAGTCCGTAAATAAACTAAAATTAGCAGAACAAAACCAGATTGTTTGTTTTCAACTAGAAATATGGAATTGTTCCACCAAGAAGTGACGGAAATATCCGTGTATAAAACTTACTGTATTGTTTATTCAGAGGAACCTTCCAATAGCTCGCTGTTAAGTGGTGACTGGTACGATATGTTACATTTTGAAATTTTTGTAGCATTTCTTCTGTATCTTCTATCTATTTCTCTTTCCACAATCTTTTTTTAATGTCTAGGCATGAATTATTATCCTCTCACCGCATCAATTTAACTAATAAAAATTAACGGGTAGATATATTCACTATTGCTTGTTTCAGTACTCTCCAACCAATCGTTTATCTTCGTGTACTGCATACTTTGTGTTGAAACATACTATCATACAAACAAAATATCATCTGGCATTACTTTTGTCTCATACCCAAAAATTTATAGGCCTACACTACCTGGATTATCTGAAATTACATTCTTATTTCTAGAATTTCTAACAAATGAGAGACGGCATTCCATCTCTCATCTTTATTAATTGAATTAAGATGAGAATAATCATGCAATTAATTCATAACACGCCTTGTGTTATTGCTGGAGTTGGAATATTGGTGCAAGGTGGTTATGAGTGGTAAAAGGGAGTTCGCTTGGCTTCATCGATGTGGTTCTTGGGCCCAGCAGAAGGAATTCCAGGGCGGCCGTTTCGACGTTTTACCTGCCGTAGCTGCAGCGGCGGCGAGGGTGGCGACTCGCTAACCGGCGCCGCAACCTTGAGTGGAGCGCTTGTAAGAATGTCCGCCACGCTTTTCAAATTGTGTAAGGAGGCGGTCGAGCATTGTTCAGTCTGAAGACAGCCGTCATCTCTGATTTAGAGAAAGATTACGTAGGTCCTTTCGAGCATAGGTCGCCCCAAGTTTTGTTTCATAAAAAAGATAACTCTGGGACGCTGGCATCTGGCGAAGGAAAGCAGAATTTACTAACGGACTGAAATTCCAACAAAGCTTGGGAGCGAGTGTGGTGGACGGTTACACCGACAGCGTAAGAAACGCGCCAAGAAGTCTTAAAGGAAGATTAGGGAAAGGGATAGCTGTCTCTGATTGGCTCCTATGACTTGATTTTTTTTATGCGGCCGCGCGAACGTGTAATTTCACTGACCTGTGCTGGGAAGTTGGATTTTGATGGGTTTTCTGGAGGAGACCTGATACGTTTGGACTGATGACCTAGCTGTTTATTCCCCTACAAACCAACAACAACAACCTGATAGCTTTTGGTTGCGCGCCTGGAAAGGGTGCGGGGGCGGTCTTTAAAAAATCAAGACAATAAAAAAAATTAAACTTAATTTTCTACGTGTTCTGTCTGTAGATACTGGTAAATAACATTTACGGTTGTTACCGATAAGACAGTTATCGATAGCAATCGTGTTGGAAATATTCATTTTGTGCTTCGATAGTCGACGCAATCGATTCTTTTAAGAATCGATTGCGACTACTACGAGATATTTTTGACAGAGGCAAAGAACAGCTGATTTATTCAAATCCTTGGTGTGGATGAAGATTATTTACCTCACTTACGACTTTGTGTTTGTGTTAATTATAAATCCTGGACATTCAACGGTATTATCGAATGAGGATCTTCGTTTTTAATAATATCGCAGTCAGATTACCGAAATAACAAACAATATTAACCTTTTACATACCGTTGTATTACCATCCTGGTCTTTGCATACATTATTATATGGGAGTGGCGTATTTAATAGTAGTATCAGAAATAAAGCTTTTGTACAAGTGTGACACCATTACTGAAAGTGTAATTCAGGTGGTGATACACATGTTGAAGTTTGTTCTGAGCTTACTAGTCAGTGTTAAAGGTTATTCATCTCAAACCCAAAAATAAATTTCTCTCATATATGTCTGCAAACCAGAGATATTTTGTGGAGGCAGGTTATTGATATTGGTCGAAGGTTATTGACTGAAGCTATAAGTAAAATTATATAGCTTCACCACCGATATTGAAACTGCTTCCTACAAAAATTTATGTCGACCCTGTGGCCAGGATTTGGTTATGGACACAAACACAAGGAAAATTGTTAAGGAATAATGGTATAATAGAAAGTTGAACATTACATTAGATATTTATATATGTTCTATTAGTGTGTACAGTATCCCAAGGGTGTAATTAACAGCCAGCCTGGAGAAGGGTTTGTGCTGTGATAGTGGATCGGTTCCTAATTGAGACGTTGGTGTAGTGCTGCTGTTGAGGGCGACTTGTTAACACAAGGTGGAGGTAGTAGTAAAGATTCTGGTATTTGATATAAAGAGTAAGTTGGTATAATGTGGAATAAGGTATGTCGATAGGATTAAACATTGACTTGATTTGTGTGTGTATTTGTAATTTTGTGGAGACTGTTAGAGTGTACTTAGTGACCTAGGTGTATTGAAGTGTTTCATATGTGTGTATATATTATTTTTTCCAAGTGTGAAGTTTAGAGGTATTGGTGTTAGTAAATCTTGGACAGGATCATGAAGAAAAATATTTGTCTATTATAGTGTGGGGTAAATATTATTTTAACCATGGAGGAAGAGAGGATCAAAGCTTTGTTGGAATTGATTTTGAAACAGGTTACAGAGTCGAATGAGAAGTTGAGAGAGGATCTTTCTGAATAAATAAATACATCGAAGGAGGTATGCAGGGCAGATAGTGCTCAATCGTCAGATAAAATTGATAAAGGTTTGGAAGAGATCAGATTTAAATTCACTGAAGAACTAAAGAGTACCCGTAATGAGATGAGAATGCGTTTGGGAAACACAAATAGGGTAATAGAAGAAATAAAACAAGGACAAGAAGAGTTGAGGGGGGGGGGGCAGGAAGAGGTAACTGAAAAGTATGTTAATATAGATTCAAGGTTGGATCAGTATGAAACTAAGTTAGGAGAGTTGGGAGTTTTACCCAATGTATGGGAAAACACAAAGAGGAAAAGGAAGTGGATTATGATAGGTTGTTGAAGGATATTACTGGAAAAATTAATGAAGAAACAGAATTACTTTATGAAACGGTATCGAAGAATGTGTCAGATAAAGTTAAAGAGAGCAATATAGTACTTCAATCTCAAATGCAAAGCTTAAATAAAGATGTTCATGAACAGATTATCAATACCCAAAGGTGGGTACTGGAAAAGGTTAAGGAGGTAAAATCTAGGGACAGCAAGGAGATGATACACTCTTCAGTGAACACTACTCTTGAAGATTTTGAAATACTAAGTTCACAAGAGAGTTTGGAACAAAGTACACCATTTAAAACAAAGAATGAGGTTGGTCTTAAGAAGGTTATGCAAGGACAGGAAGGATTAAAACAGGTTGAGACTCAGGAACACGGTAAAGGGATAAGATGTTGTGGAGAGGTCAGCAAGTTTGATTTAGCTGAGGAAATTAAGATAGGTATCAAGGATGGGGGGGGGGCAACAATTCCCTAATTTTAAACCCAAAGGTGATGTTCATCCAGTGATTTTTTTGAAAGCCTTTGTGGATGCTTTACCGAATAATTGGGAGGAAGATAGAAAAATAAGATTTATGATAGGGTATTTGGAAGGAGACGCTAGACAGTGGACTATGTTGAATAGACACAGATTTAAAACAGTAGAAATGTTCGCAATTGCTTTCAAAGATAAGTTTTGGTCAGAAGAGGAACAGAGGAAGTTGAGAATAGATTTATTTAGTCCAGTAGCTCATAGTGATAAGTGCAGAGGTTGGAGGAACTTTATGGAGTATCATCTAAATCAGGCATTGTATCTGAATAAGTCTGTAGAAGAGGAGTGTTTAATGGAAATCCTAATATCTAAGCTACCAAGTAGGATGAGAGAAATGTTATCAGGTAGAGATTGATCAAAGGTTCAAGAAATATTGGAGTATGTAGGACAATTAGACCATGTACACAAAGCGGAGAAACCAGAAGTGAAATCTTCTCACTGGGTGGAAGTGAATAATAGTGGAAATTCAATTAATGGAAATAACCATTGTAATGGTAACAGTATTATGCCCAAGTTTAATAATCAGGTGAAAAGGAATATTAATGGTAACGGGAATAGATTGAATAGCAATAACTCAGGTAACCGAGGAGGTCAGAGAGATAGTTGTTGCCATTGTAATAGTAGAGGATAGATTAATAGTAACAGAGGCAGGAATAATGAATATAGAGGTAATGAGACTAAACATAAAGAAACTGCAGGAGAGCAGGGTGGTCAAAAGAGTAATGTACATTCAGAGCTTAAACAGAGTTCTCAGGAAGGTGTAGTTGTACAGGATATAACAGATCCAAGGAATCTTATACCTTTTCAAGGTACTTCAAATAGTAGTCATGGGTATAAAATTGCTTTCCTGAGATATCAAGGTGATCAACCAATAGAGGAAGAGCTTATGTTAAAGAGGGAGGTAAATCATAGTCATATTTCGACTCTAGTAGTAATGGGAAAAATTAAAGGACAACCCGTAGAATTTTTATTAGACACGGGAAGTCAGGTTAGTTTATTATCCAAGGAGTTCTGGGAAAAGAATAAGAATAAGTGGAAATTTCCTACATTCCCCGTTACAAATGTACATGTGATTGGGTGAACAGGAGCTAAAGGAAGAAAGGTAGAGGAGGAAGTATGGTTAACATTTGATATGGGAGGTGTGACTTTACAACAGTCTATGTTAGTAGTGTCTGGGATTAATTTACCTATTTTGTTAGGATTAGATTGGTTTGTGAACAAGAATGTAATGTTAGATTTTGCTTTGGATAGAATGAGGATGGTGGTAGATAACAAGTTTGTGTGGATTAACTTTGATGAAACTGATAATAATAAATTTGACAGAAATAGAATCCAAAGTTGGAAGGTAGAAATAGATCAAAGTAATGTTTTGTTTGTAATTCAGAGGTGAGTAGCGATTGTTTACCTAAGGAAGATAAATGGAGACTTATAGTGAGGAAAAAATGTGAGGAGGCCAATAGTTTGACCGAAGAAGAGAAAATAAATTTGGAGGAAGTGTTAATAAAGCATGAGGGTGTGTTTAACAATAAACCAGGAATAATACAAGATTATGAATGTAGGTTAAAGATAAAGGATCATGTACCATTCTTCAGACAGCCATATCCAATTGCCTTAAGTATGAGGGAAGATGTTAGAAAAGAAATTAACCGAATGTTGGATTGGGGAATAATAGAAAGATCAAATAGTGCTTATGGGAATCCCATCGTAGCTATCAAAAAACCAAATGGGGATATCCGTCTGGTGTTAGATGCTAGAACAGTGAATAAAATCATTGAAGTAGAAAGGGATAGGCCATTACCCATGGAAGAGATTTTGATTCGTTTCACAAATGCCAAATACACGAGTTCAGTGAATTTAACGTCAGGATACTGGCAGATCAGATTAGCAAGGGAATCAAGACCATATACTGCGTTCTTATTCGAATGTAAATGTTACCATTTTAAGGTATTTCCTTTCGGTTTAAACATTTCTGTATCGGAATTTATTAGGGCGCTAGACTCAGCAATAGGACCAGAGTTGTTGGAAAAAATATTTGTTTATGTAGATGATATCATGGTAGTTACAGAGACTTGGACCGAGCATTTGAAATTAATAGAAGACCTTTTTAGTAGACTAACAGCAAAGGGAGTTACATTGAAGTTTGAAAAGGCACAGTTTGGTTGTAGGGAAATGCAATTTTTGGGTCATGTCATCAGTCAAGAGGGAATTCGACCGAACATGAAAAATTTAAAAGCAATTAGTGGATGTCCAACACCACGGAATAAAAAGCAATTAAAATCAGCATTAGGGCTCGTGGGATTCTACAGGAGATATGTGCCACCAAATATCATGAACTGCATAAATTTAAATAATTTATTAAAAGTTAAATCAGTTTGGGCTTGGACTGAGAAATGTCAAGAAGAATGGGAAGCGATAAAGCAAGCATTATGTAATCCACAGATCTTAGGTCACCCGAATATGAATAAAGAATTTTGTATAGCTGTGGATGCATCGGGATACGGGATAGGATGCCACATTTTTCAGGAGTACATGAAGGGAGAAACTAAGGAAGTAGTCACTTTAGGGTTTGCAAGTCGCATGCTCAGTCTGTGCGAAAGAAACTATTCAACAACGGAAAAGGAGACTTTAGCTATTGTGTGGGCAGTGAAAAAGTTTAGATACTTACTGTATGGAAGAAAGATTGTCATATATACTGATCATAGGGCATTATCGTTTTTGATGACAAGTAAATTACTACACCAAAGATTGGTGCGATGGGCATTAACTCTGCAAGAGTATGACATCGAAATTAAATACATTAAGGGATCTGAAAATAAAATACCAGATGCTTTATCGAGGTTGCCGAGAGGTTTAGAAGAACGAGGAGGATGGATTGACTTGGATCAGAATTTTAAGGTTTATCCAGTCACACTAAAGACAGTGGATGGACAATTGAAACGAATGCTCAGAGACATAAAAGAAGAACAGAAAGGGGACCCATGGATCAGAAAGGTTTTGGATAGATTAACTAATCCAAATTTAGTAAGGAATGGTAGGAAAAGACAGTGGATTTTATATATTGGGGTCTTGTTCAAATAGATCAGAACAAGGTGTCACTAGGTGGAGAGTGTGTATACCTTGTAAATATATTAGACAGTTAGCGGAGTATGTACATAATCTGTTTGGTCATTATGGAGCAAATAAATGTTTAATGCACATTTGTAAATATTATTATTGCAAGGGCATGTGTAGAATAGTCAAAAAAGAATAGAGAGGCTGTTTAGTTTGTCAACAAACTAAGCATATTAATTATGGAGTGAAATCTCCATTATCCCCGATAATACCTAGAGGTATATGGGATATCTGTGCTATGGACATAATGGGACCACTATCACGAGGTGTGGGTGGAGTAAAGTTTATTTTTGTAATTTTAGAACTATGGTCAAAGCTGGTTAAGTTATATCCAATCAAGGTTGCCAACAGTAGAACGATTGTAAAAATTTTGCGTCTCGATTATTTTCCTAAGGTAGAAAAGACGAAGAGAATAATCTCAGACAATGGAAATTTACTTCCAAAACATTTAAAGATATTTTGGTGCAGAATCGGATAAAACATTTATTAATTGCTTTTTATAATCCTCAAGATAATCCCTCAGAGAGAGTAATGCGAGAAATAGGAAGGTTAGCTAGGACTTACTGTTGCAAACGTCATACTTTGTGGCCAAAATATATAACGAAGTTTGAAGAGATAGTGAATGAAGTACCCCATGGAAGTACTTTAGTGTCACCTAAGGAGATAGTTAGGAAGCAGTTAGAGTGTGACAAACTAGTACAATTAATTGACTTTCCTCCTAGAGGTATTGAACATTAAAATAACTTATTCCGATTTGTTGATAGGAATTTAAAGATGAAAGCACAGGAAAGGGTAAGGGATATTTACCAAGTAAAAATAATTTGCAGTTTCAAGTGGAAGATAAGGTGTTACTGAAAAATCATTTTAAGAGTAGTAAAGAAGGGAAAAAGGTAAAGAAATTGTTTTCCTTTGTATTCAGGACCATATGAAGTAAAGGAAATTGTTCATCCCACAACAGTTGTGGTAAAATTGATAGATTCAAATAAAGTGTTGGGAAAATATCACGTCAGGGATGTTAAAAAATATTATACAGTTAATGTAAGTACTTGTAGTTATGGTACTGATAGTAATCTAACTGATGTAGAAACTTTATTTCAAAAATCGTATCAGAAAAGGGACAATAACAACCTTGACAATAAAAGGAGAAATGAAACTGGGATGCAAAGCACATCACAGTTAATTATTAGAACAATTAATGGAAATGAATTAAATCAAATATGGTCTTTGAATGACTTGTTGGTAGATGTTAATAATCCTAAAGTAAAAAACTTGCCAAGAACTTTCAAGATAAGACGAAGAAAGAATGTAAGGAGAAAGCTGATGTAGATATTTTAGTAATAGTAAGTTTATTAACAAATCAATATGTAAGTTTTGTATCTACAATATAAGTCAATATGATGTTGAGAGATTGATGTTTGGTAGTTAATAGTGTGGTATCAAATGGTAATGAACCATGAAGTAGTTTTTAGTCTGTAGCTAGAAGCTTAATTTGACAAATCCTATTTAGAGGAATAAGTATAGTTTTGGTAGAAGTTTTCTTACAGATTAATAATAATTATCAATGAGTAAATCAAATTAATCACCCCATAAGTATGGAAATTTAGTGAAGTAAATGAATTTTAAATGGACTCATGTTTCAAGTAAGATGATGCGAGGAGGGGGCTCTGAAGCGGAACAAAACCATATGGTGTCGCTTCATGACTTCCCTAGAGTATCGCATCATCTTGATTGAAACATATTATATTTAATTTTGGGAGAAAATGATTAATATATATATATATATATATATATATATATATATATATATATTAATTCAATTTGTAATCGTTTTAATAGTATAGGGACAATGGAATAAATATGTTTTTGGATGTCTTTGTCTTAGACGCGTGTGTTTATGTTTCATGGCAAACCTTGGTACGGTGATATCGGTGAAGTTACCGGTGGTCGTCACCAGATGGCATTTAAGTTCTTCGTCAGTATATCAGCACGGAGAACCAAGGAAAAATTATGATCCTAAGACGTTGCCTGCGCCGCACATGCCAAAGAAGAAATAATTAGATTCATTGTTACGGGTTTTTGCTTTGAAAGGAGAAAAAAATTTTCTGGGTTTTTGCATACTTACTTATCGTGGCTTCTCCTGGTTTGCTTTCGATATATGAACTACTCGTAAAATATTAAGAAAAAAAAGGGGAAATGTCGAGCGGTAAATACTGCAATGAGTGAGTATTTGGCTTATAGCGGCACACAATAAAGATGAATTGGATTTCTATTAAAGAATTAACTACTTTGTTAATTATGAGTTTACGAAATATTTCTCGTGATGTAATTGAAGTAGTGGTAGTCTGTTCACGAAGGGAATTTTGTGAACACTAAAGTTGTCGCATTTTAGAATCGTAACTGTGGATTCATAGTTCATTCTGGGGAATTACGTTATTACGTAATTTATTTATGAAAGAGTAAAGGATGTGGGTATTTGATGTTGTAACAGACGGTCTATTTTAGTAAATGGTTTATGGATACAGTCGGACCACGCGTGGGATCTGATGTATCTGGGAGTGAGACTGGATTCTGCTCCTTATTTTATGGTGACTGACCTATGTTACATCAATGGAATATTGATGGTGTCTATTGAATCCAACATTATGGTGAATTATTAATAAACCTTCATGACAGATTACATTATAAAGAAAATTATTACAATACTGTGTGCTTAGCTAAAAAGCAAAACTTTATTTATGAAACATTTTTATAGTATGGGGAGTGACACATTGCAAGACCATGGAAAATTTGGGCCTCTTTTCAAACTTTCCCAAGGCTACTGGAAGTAAAAATAAGTGGCGAGACTCTTAGACGAGCAGGGGGTACGAGTGAAAGATATTTCTTTTTAGTGTCGAATTTTACACCTGAATACGGCCTCATTAATTGTTATTTTATTTTTAATTGATTATTCCAATATTAAGAGGCGACTGCCAAGTGGTGGAAACAACGTAGAATTTATTTTTTATTCTTTTGGACGGTGTCAAAAGTTAGAGGGGTGTAGTTTTATTAATCTGTAGGAAGAGTTCGTCCACTTTAAGAGATTGTAAATTCATTGAGATTGTTTAAAAAAAATCTTTAAAAAATCAAGACAATAAAAAAAATTAAACTTAATTTTCTACGTGTTCTGTCTGTAGATACTGGTAAATAACATTTACGGTTGTTACCGATAAGACAGTTATCGATAGCAATCGTGTTGGAAATATTCATTTCGTGCTTCGATAGTCGACGCAATCGATTCTTTTAAGAATCGATTGCGACTACTACGAGATATTTTTGACAGAGGCAAAGAACAGCTGATTTATTCAAATCCTTGGTGTGCATGAAGATTATTTACCTCACTTATGACTTTGTGTTTGTGTTAATTATAAATCCTGGACATTCAACGGTATTATCGAATGAGGATCTTAGTTTTTAATAATATCGCAGTCAGATTACCAAAATAACAAACAATATTAACCTTTTACATACCGTTGTATTACCATCCTGGTCTTTGCATACATTATTATATGGGAGTGGCGTATTTAATAGTAGTATCAGAAATAAAGCTTTTGTACAAGTGTGACACCATTACTGAAAGTATAATTCAGGTGGTGATACACATGTTGAAGTTTGTTCTGAGCTTACTAGTCAGTGTTACAGGTTATTCATCTCAAACCCAAAAATAAATTTCTCTCATATATGTGTGCAAACCAGAGATATTTTGTGGAGGCAGGTTATTGATATTGGTCGAAGGTTATTGACTGAAGCTGTAAGTAAAATTATATAGCTTCACCACCGATATTGAAATAGCCCCTTACACTGGTTGACAACATTGTTTGACGCTTAATAAGGAGGATGTGTAATTGGCCATTTAGAACTAGATTGGGATTTTTGGCTAAATGTTTATTTCCAGTGATTGTAACAGGTATAGTTAACTGCCTTTGTTGGCTATCTGTAGCACTTATGTTGGAACATGGTATCTTTGTTCCTCTTTCAATACATGATCTGCAAAGGTAGAGTCTGACTTACATCCAGCTGTGCTCATATTCAGTCAGCCTGGTTTCTAAAGCTCTGCCTTTTTGACCTATATACGATTGGTGCAGTCTTTACAAGTGATTTTGTACATTCCACTATTACGAATAATTTTCCTAATGACACTCTTGAATTACATACTGTGCACCTGTATGGGCCCCTCCACGAAACGTCCGAGAATTTCACATAGCTTTTCGTTGTTTTAGAACTATTTTTAAAATTGATGAAATAGTATTCTATTAGAAGGGCGATAAGGACGGCTTGCTCTCGCCAGAAACAGCCGATGCATTAGGTTCCCCCATTTAGCAAGAAATAGGAATTGCATAAACAATCCTCCAACAAATATTTCATTCTGACAACAACCTTGTACGTAAATTCTCTTTCAGTTTGTCTTGTTTTAGTAGGGGTTAATTTGAGTTGCCAGTCAGTATTAAATCAATGTTGAAGGAAATCATTGTAATTTTTGTGTCTGAACACGTTCATTTGAATGTAATTTTGAAGTGACTGCTTATGTGGTTTTTAATATAGACAGTGTGGTGTTCGCAATAAACTTATCAATCAGGAAGTTTTTTTATTTTATTTATTTATTTGAGGGTCAGTCACACCTGTCCTTCCTTCCTCTCGTAACAGTTTCTACAGAACCTTCCAATGGCGTTCTCTACCTCATGTCGTTATTACATTACCTAGTAGAACTTTACATTTTGCGATCTCTGCCAGGGTTTCCTTTTTCCCTGATTATTCCTCACCACAACAACCTTGCACTTGGCGTTCCCTGTCAGGATTCCTTCCCTTTACTAATCCCTATGACCAAAAGATCCTTAACAATTATGATTTTTAAGTAGGTTTAAATATTGCAAATTCTTTACTATTTCTCTGTAATTTTTAACCTTTGAATTTTCGTAATAATAGTTGTTCAGTCCAACACTATTAACCTAGATTAAAACACTATAGACTTGTATCCTACACCAAGTTTGGTCTCACATTTTTCGAATGTCAGTTCCAGAATTTTCGATTTATTTCAGTCCTCACAATTTCATTATCACAATCAATTATTACTGTTACTTTACCTAAATGTCCTAAAATCTTTTTGCTCTGAAACCAAAAGAAAATCGTGATCAAAGTCGTAGTCTTTCATTTTCAATTTAGTCAAAATGTGGTATTTAATACGCTTACTAGTCTTTCCCGTCGCTCGTGTAACTTGCATTCCGTTTACAGACATTATTACTATTCCAGATTAATCGTAAATATGTTCACAAATGGCTGTGAAATGGCAGTAAGTTGCGCTACAAAGACTTGCAATTGTACACCCTAAATGTGTACAGGAATTATAGTTTGTGTATTTTATTTTGCTTCAGAGCGGTCTCGAGCCTCCCACAACCAATCTTGATCAACTTTTAAGTCCTTCCAAGTATGATGACAGGGTACCCGCTATCATCAAAAGAAAATTCTATATTTTGTAATTTCTGTTCGGCAAACGTTTATCTATGAATGTCAGAGAAGAGCTTTAGAGTTCCACCTTGATTTTTTTTTAAATCTCGAATGAAAAATAACAATATATTTACTACTCCTGGCTTGTACTCCGTAGCGACAGCATCTTTCAGACGAGAGCTATTCTTTATTAGGCCTATTTTTATGTTGCCGCTTTATGTGGATTTTGTCACAAAAAGTAAATATGTCTGATGCGCGCAGAACTGTATTTTATTAATAAACCTCTACCTCTCTCTTAAATTTGAATTTATGAATTTTTATTAGTAATTTCGCCTTTTCCTCCCTCCGATCATGCATTTTCAGCCTTGTTGCATCACCGCAACAATGGATGGCACCGTTTTAGTTAATTTTGAATGATGATATTTCGTGTAGCTGGGCACCCCTTTTCAAAATTTACTCCATATCTTCGTTATTTGCCGACAATAGAACCTGCAGTCTATTGTTTTGTAAATTTTTGGAAGTCTGATGTGTTTGCCTTGCGTAATATTCATGTCCGAATTTTAGTATGTAACTTTTCTCATTTCACGGTCTTCTACCCGAGCCGTAATTTGATATTGACGAACTGTCATCCACTGTTCGGCGAGCGGTTAGTATATTATCAAAAAAATTCATTTACAACTAAATTTCAACTACCGATGGATCTTCGGTTATAGGAAACCGCTCGTCGATTCTTTTGTAATGTTCTGCCTGCACAACACTCCACCTTATATTAGATTGCCATTTGATTTAAATGCATGTAAATAATTAAATTATTTTCCTAATTTTTTCGTGATTTTTTTTTTTTTTTTTTTTTTTTTTTACCACGATCTCACATAGCTTCAAACTTCAAACCTCTGCCTTCCGTAAATTTGTAAATCGCTAACGTTAACAGCCAGGCCAGAACATTAGAAAAAGATTGGCGACTGTTCACATGACTTTCATTGTGTCACAATTATCGTTCAGTATCAAATTATCTCCCAATTTGTGAAAATAGAACTTAGAATTATATCATTGTGTAACTCCATTGACAGCGCACCAATACTTGTCTCTAGGAGAACAAAATTGTGACTGTTACTATTCTGGAAATAACTGTTGGAAAAAATATTAACTACTGGTGTGGAAGAAATCTTTGACGGCAAAAATTGTATCGGAAAGAAAAAAGACGGACGGACCACAGCATCCCGATAAAAGACAATTTAAGACCAGGCCTGCGCCGCTTCTTCTAGGCGCTTTTGACTTCTTTTTACTCTTACTTGATTGCATAATATCAATTTTCGCTTTTCCGAATTTTTCCAAATTTTTCCTAAGTTTTTCATTATTAGTTTCCGCGTCAACAATGAAGCTTTGTAGAATTTCACAATATGGCTGTCGAACCCATCTGGTAGCTGCGATCTTCATCTTTTTTCGCAGTTCTGTGTTTGCGAGCTGCAGTGCCGTGTTGCTATAATCTTTGACTGTAGATAAACAAACAGTGTTAGCTCACGATATCGGTAGTTACATTCAGTGTACGCATGTTTTGTCATGGTTAGGTGACGAAGACAAGCTACCGACATGGATAGCACGCAACCAAATAACATTTTAAGATAATTTGAGCAGTAATTAGAAAACGTTATGGCAGACGAATAGAAAATATCTCGCCTTCTACGTAGGTACATCTATCGTAGCTGTTAATTCAGATAGTGATCCATAGACCTCATGGTGTTTGAGATTGGAGTCCATATTTCAAAATTTAACACAGCCCCTCTCCATGATTAGCCAACAAATGACGACGAAGCAGGAACTTGATGAACACTACCAAGCTACAAAGCGTGAGTTAGGCAATCTCAAAGAGGCACAAAAGCAGGAGTTAGATAATAAATTCTAAGCAAATCAAAATGTCTTAACACGCCTAGAAGAGCAAAAAAAGGAAATCGTGGAGCACATGGTAACCAAGAAAGACATCGAGAACCGATTTTAACAACTCGAGGAAGCACAGAAAAACTTACCAGCTCTCATTTCTGACGAGGTGAGCAGGCAATTAAACACACAGACAGGCAGTCTTGAACAATAGGTAGCTATGAAATTTGTAGATGTAGAAGGTACAGTTAACAGTAATATTTCAACAATAATTGATAGAAAGGTATATACCAGTGCTTCACAACTTGCAACGTTTCGCAAACAAACAAAGTCATTCCGACGGTCACTGAAAGTATTGCACAGAACTTGTCAGCAATCAGGATTGAACATGAAAAATTAAAAACTATTGTAGCTCACGTAATCTCTCAGGCAGAAGCCATAGTCAGTCAAAATCAGCCAAGAGTATAAACGATTTTGGAGGAGATGCAGGTACAAGTTGACGATCAGCTATAACGTGACAAACACTGTCATGCATGACGTTCCTGAAAAAGTATTTGAGGATTACAGCACCGCTGTGAAGCAATTGCAGGAGTAATTGTCGAATGTAAAGACTAGTATACAAAATGAATTCTGGACAGACGAGTGTAAACAAAAAATGTGTATTGACGAAACATTACATGAGTGCACAAACATACTTGAAAAGACTGCGACTTCTGACGGATCACCAGTGACGTCATCTCCAAAAGGAACCACAATCTTGACCGTGACGCAAGACAGAGTCACAGAGACGACGAGTGGATTGACGGTGGAAGACTCACAGCTGTGCAATGCTCACAGTCTCCCAATCCTAGCGTTACCTCAATAGTTATGGAGCAGAGTCTCTTCAAACAACACTAGTTGCCCACCTTCATAACTGAAAATAATTCCGTGCAGTTCCAAAAGGCCGGCCGCGGTGGCCGAGGGGACTGAGGCGCTTCAGTCACGGTCTGCACGGCTACTACAGGCGGGGGTTGGAATCCCCCCTCGGGCATGGATATTTGTGCCGTCCTAGTTCGTAAGTAGTTCATAAGTAGTTTGTAAGTTTAGGGACTTATGACCCCGTAGTTAAGTCCCATAAGCTTAACAAGCATTTGAACATTTTGCAATTCGAAAATGCTTTTCTTAACAAGTATTGGTCGGTAGAAATTAAGGAGCGTGAAGAACGAAATATAAAACCCTCCACCCTTTAATGAGTGAAAAGGAAGCTTAAGAAAATGCTTTGAAATATATCTGAACAAAGCACGCTTCTTTGCTGAATCAATGTCGCATCGAGAAGTACTTGGAGAATTGATAGGACGATTGCCAACATACCTCAGACTGCAACTGGTACATATTGCCGTATATAATCTGGAAGACTTCTTGTCGACAGTGATACGATTGATTTAATTTACTAAGAAGACCCAGCTAGGAATGGACATAGTAACCACAACAATACTTATGGCAACGCCAGTCGGAGCGGCGCAGGCCAGTCAACAGTTACGCACAAGCAGACTCCACGTGCCAACAGCAATAACAGAAATTCGCAGGCTCAAAGACAAACAAACTACGGGGGCAGTAGAAATTCTAACCGACAGACGTATAACGGGGGCCAGAGGCGGGCAACGGGCCTGCGCTACCCGCCCGGGCCGGTAGCCGCGCCTCCCGGGCGAACTTGGCCACGCGCTGCCCTACCTGCCGGCATGAACCGTATCAGACCAACGCCACCACGATACAAGGCCTGTGTGCTGCCTGCCAAGAGTAGTCATAAAACAAGCAACCTATTTGTCTTATGCAGCGTTGTGCTGTTTCTGAATAAGTACACGTTGCACACTGTCTTTCAGAAGGTTTTTCGCGTTAACTATGTGATTCTCCGTGCAGTTTTTTTCTTGTATGATACAAAATGCCTAATATGCATCGTCCGATTCTACTGTCGGTAATATCTCTTATTAATAGTGCATAAATATACCAAATCAAATTTGTCTGTGAATCACATAAATAACATTAAGAACATTCTGAAACACAGTGTGCGTATTCCCAAACTCAGTACAGCGCTACGAAAGACCAATAGTTTGCTTGTGTTATGACTGCTCTTGGCAGGCAGTGCACAGGCCTTTTATCTAGGAGGCGTTGATCGGACGGTACCGGGCAGCGCGGGTACCCGCCTACCCGCCGAGCCCCGGTCCGCCCGGCCACCCGTGGCGCTCTGCTGCCAGCCGGGACACTCGCCAGCCAGCCGCTACACTCTTAGCGGGAAGCCCCACTATTCCGATTTTCACGCTGCAAGGACTGTTCACGGTACATACGACCATCCCACATCGGTTTATGAACTTACTTTTCCCTAACAAGCTTTACTTTGAATGTGAAAAAGGTCTACTTTTCATTCCGCGTAAGTTTTTAGATTCATAATGCTTATCACTCGATTCTGAAGAATCTCTGAGGTTAAAAAATCTGATTTTTGAACATGTGATAGTACAGAATCTCATCTTTCTAAGAAAGCATTCACTTTTCCACAATTCGTAAATGTTGTTTTGAAATGACGCTATTAGTGAAGTATGTCCACGTCATTTACATATCGTGTATTGAAAAAGACAGTAGGCAGCTTAAATCACCTATCAATTTTAGACCATACATTACCGCGAGTGAAATAGAGCTGTCTTATTTCACGAGTAAATCTGAGTTAAAAAGCATCAGTGCCGCGATAGCAAGTGTATGTATTCAGCGCGTATTGTAACCGCGTTTCTGCGGACATTTAGATAAATTGCTTGATGTATCCTTGCTGAAAGAAAAAAGGAAGACCAGGTTGTTGCTTTCAGTTGCAATCGAGGTCATTAGAAACGATTAACTGGTAGAATGTGGGAAGTTTCAGCTTACGCTCAAGCATTCCAAGGGAAGTGAACTAATCACTGTCCATCTATAAAGACGTGTGGTCCATTGTTGTTTTATGTTTCCCCCTTTTTCCTTTGGCTGGGGGTCAGCTGAAACCCCGAGGGAGTCACTACTATCGGAGAGGTGACATTCAAGCTCGCAGTCATCAGTTTTGTATCGCTGGACAGATTGCATGTATCTTCAAAACACTTTTTCCTCGCTGAATGAATTGTCAGTGCACTATCAGTTGCGAGTAAAAAAAAAAAAAAAAAAAAGACATAACGGATCTGGTAAAAGCAGACAGAAGACGCTCAGTTTTGTTCTGCAGAAGCTGAACGATTGTCGTATCGACTCGCGCCGGAAATATTAACCTGTTGAAAGTCGTCGGCTTCTTATTAACCGGCTTCGATACGTTTGTAGGCAGCTTTATACTTTGCTCAGTATTTACTTACACAGTGTTTCACTTTCTCATTATATTAAACTAAGCGATGGCTCTGACATGAAGAGCAAGATGAGACCTTAAATCTCTTCAGTTCCTTGTCATGTGTGTTACGAAAAATGATATGCCCTACGATGATGTGATAATATTTAATTTTATTCAAGGTTGACCTACTAATGATCTAGCTAAAATTCCGTCAAGGTAAACGGGAACTCTTTAAAAATCCAGTAGATTTGCTGGTGGAAATCATCTTTCTTTAGAAGAAAATGTCAAGAACATAACTGAAGAACATTTGGAGTGATTTGAAAAACTTTCAAACATTATTTCCCTTCCTTGTCTACTAACAGCAATGGGATTCGCAATATCTTGGAAGGAGCAATAATTTTAGAATCCACATTACTGCAAATTAATAGTAATAGCTTATGGAAACGTCCAGTAACTTTAAGTCACATAAATCTTTGGCATTGCTAAGAGGTAAAACATTTATTACATGCCTCATTCCCTCGTTGTGCGAGAAAACTTTTACTAACACATAGATACAAATAATACAGAAACACTTTTCTCGTTGAAAGCAACAAGAGACTCGCTTGAACATCTGTGGATCCTCTACTAAAACGATTAGCCACTTAATTCCATAACCAAAACTTGTAGGTTAACAGACAAGTGTAAAATACTTTAATATTGTATATTGCACCTCACCATTATGCAAAAGCCTGCATGTGCCCTTTTGATATGAAACCATTGATGCGAAAACTACAAAAACCAATAGTTGTGCGTACCAGTAAGAACCTTTTTCGTCTGTTATTTTTGTATTTAACTTTATTTAATTTTAATAAGGTGGAGTTTAAACTACTATATACCTGCGATATGGTAATGTGACACAAACGTTTAAGAGGCACTGTGGTTAGGAATTTAAAAAATAAAAGTAAACTCTACATAACACAGCCTTACGACAGATCCTAATTGTCTTTTGGCTGAATATATGGTTGTTACAATTAAAAGATGAACTAATGAAGGAATATTAGAAACTTTCTTGTTTTAAGTAGCATCTACTCCTTGCACATTGGTATAATCTGTCCTGTTCGGTCTTTATTTCAGGCATAACGATAACATATAAATTGCTATGTAGATAAAAAATGCGCGATGCCTACGCTGTGATTAATACAACGTGTTGTGCAGAACTGCGCAGCACTGCATTCTTCCGCTCGCAGCGCCTTGTGTATCGCTGTTGCACGGGGCCAGCGGGTCCCCGCTCGCCCGGCGAGTGTCGGGACTCGACGGCGCACCGCAGCTCGCTCGATCTGCAGGCGGTGCAGTGGGGCCCCACTAGACTACCCGCGGTGCGGGCAGCTGAGTGCAGCGGCCGGACGCAGGCGAGATCGAGCGGGTGCACGGTTCTAACGGGGGCAATGTTCAAAATGTTCAAATGTTTGTAAATCTATCGGACCAAACTGCGTGGTCATCAGTCCGTAGCTTACAAACTACTTAAACCTAGGTAGACTAACCTAAAGGAGAAACACACACACACCCATGCCCTAGGGAGGACTCGAAACCCCGACGGCGAGCAACCGCGCGCTCCGTTACTCTACCGCGGCTGGGGGGGCAATGTACCAAGGCAAAGAACAGACAAACGGTACCACACAGCCTATAGTAATAGAGGAAACAACTGGAACAATATCCGAAGCATCACCCACACAATGACAATCGACAGACAGACTACATGCTGGTGGCACGGATTACGACTGACTGCACACAACAAACGACTTGGGAACCACCACAATCTACTGTGACAATAACTGAGGTGAGAAAACCTGTTCAAAACACATAAAGTACCCAAAAAAACTATTATCGCTCTTCTGAAGCCCTCAGAGTTTGATCGTTGAATCCAGTGTAAGAAAATTCAAATGCTTAGGTTTATCGATGGTGTAGATGAATTGCTACAAGAATACACAAGTTGTGCCGGCCGCGGTGGCCGAGGTGACTGAGGCGCTCCAGTCACGGTCAGCACGGCCACTACGGTCGGGGGTTCGAATCCGCCCTCGGGCATGGATATTTGTGCCGTCCTAGTTCGTAAGTAGTTCATAAGTAGTTTGTAAGTTTAGGGACTGATGACCCCGTAGTTAAGTCCCATAAGATTTACAAACATGTGTGTGAACACAAGTTGTTGAAGGAATCTATCTGAAGTCTTACAAGCAAATGTTATCATTGTGGTTAGTGGTATTTGTACCAATGTAGCACTTAATACTGGAGCAGTAGTTAACGCTCTATCATAGACGTTATTTCACAGAATATGTCAGCAACAAAATATTCCGACCTTTCCTACTCAAAATTGTAAGATCATAACAGCAGTGAAAATCAAGACCCAAGTTCACTTTTTTCTGATTCAACCACAGATTTTTGCACATTTCTTGTTATTGACTAGCTAAAAGAGAATTGTATTGTGGGATTAGACTATGTTCGAGATAGTGAGACTGTAATTGATTTAAGAGAGGTCATGTGTCATTTGACAGTAGGTAACAGCATTTGTACATTGAACTTAGTGGAAATAGAGCTTCACATGGCAAATTACACGCGTAGCGTAGACGGCGTTAGCTTCAATCACTTCACTGCAAATGCGGTCATACGTTCATCCTCGCACGGGAATCCGTAATGGCGAGTGTAAGAGAGCATGGACGATAGGGATGCTACAGCCATAACGTGAGACTTGTGGAAGTTTGAGACAGACGTGAGGCGAGCACGGATAGCCAAGTGCTTCAGGCGACAGCTGGCCCGAAGCAGGAGAACCGGGCTCGATTCCACGACAGCTCACATTTTCACTTGCTGCTATAGTATCATCTCAATGCCGTAATGCAGTCACTGTCAATCCTTCCTTTCCTAATCCTTTTCCTTCCCTTACCTTATCAATACTTTGCAATATTTATTCACCACTAACTTTTTGATCTTGGTATACGCTGGGAAGATACCGAAAACAAGGAAATTGTAGAGTTTTATAGGTTTCCATCCTGTTAATCTGTTGGGTACTGTCAACTTTTTTTTCCTTGTGAGGGATCTGTAATATGATCGTTAAACGGGATTTTTTTCACAATCACGTCATTAGTTTACCAATAATGACTTTCATTCTAGAAGGACATCATAATATATGTTTTATAATTTTAATCTGATGAATCATTATTATTGAAAAACATGTAAAATGAATATTTACATATAAAGAACGTTCAAGAAATAAAAACCTAGCTACGAGGAAGTCTTTAATATCGCACATTCGCAGCCATTCCAACCACTATGCAGTCAGCAATACATGCAAAAATTGATCCGCAATGTCAGCAGGCTATTCAGAGAAGTAAAATATGACAGCACGAATTCTTAAATACAATAATGAGATAGTAAACTGTCGTTCTCGTCCTTCTGGAAGGACGTCAACGCTATCACGTTAAACGGTTTATGAACGTGGATAAGTAGTTGGAGCTAGTGTCTACGTACATTTAGTTTTGGAAATCGTTAGGGAATTTGATATTCGGAGATTCACAGCGTGAATAGTATACCGAGAATATCGACTATCGGGCATTTCATCTGACTATGAAAACAACGCAGTGGATCACGACATACATTTAATGATCTAGAGGACTGCTTTTGCTTAGTCATTTTGCTAACACACGCAGAGATCGATGTGGGAAGAACTTCAAGCGTATCCTTTTGGAACGTGAGCCCGGCTTGGGGTTAATTCTGGCAGCAGACAACAGACTCCAGTGCATCTGTTAACGGCAGACGTTGGCTACAGCAACACTCCAGAGTTCCGGACCATAACGGTCAGATCCTAGATGAACGGAAAGCCGTGGATTGATCAGAAGAATCCAGATTTCAGTTGGTACGAGATAATGGTATGATTTTAGTGTGGTGCGAGTTGCAGGAAGCTATGGACACAACGTGTCAACAAAGCACTGTATAAGCTGGTGATAATCCATAATGAAGTGGTCTCAACTGAAGAAAGGTCCTCTGGTCAAAATGACCCACCATTGAATGTAAATCTCATGTTAGGGAGCACGGATACTATTTGGAATGAATCATGGAGATGGAAATGTTGCAGGTGACAGGTGACAAGTGATAAGTTTTCGTGATTTGTGTGATAAACATTCTGGACAACTTCAGTAAATTATAACCATCCAATCCAATCTACATCGGACATTGTCAACGTATTAGCTCCGCGATATTAGGAGTTATCCCATAACTCTTTTCACAACAGGAAATTCCCATATACTTAGACGTAAAAAGCTCAATCTTTGGAAACCCCTACCGCTATTTTCGCACGCGGTCAATGTAATGTCAGACGTCAAAACACACAGGAAGGATATAAAGTCAGACAAGTCAGACAAGAGAGTATAGTTGCAGACAATGACATGAGAGAATGGTAATTATATTCAGAAATAGGTAATATCAACAGAAAAAATAGACCTAGACGAGAAAAAACACTTTCAAGTGAACGCGTAAATAATTGTATCATGGTTTTCTTTGTCTGAAGGTCGTTGCTCGACATAGCTGAGCATTATTATTCCTGTTTGCATGGTTTGTGTGTATACCCATTTCCTAATGCGCGCCGGTCACACCTGACGCTTTGCTAAGGAGCACTGACAGGCACAAGTGGAGAGATCTCCCATTTGGAACTTACTCCGTTCCTTAGACTTTCGTGCTGTTAGCGACGAACATGCTACATACAGGAAGCAAATTTAAAGAATGATTGCAGTGTGATAATTTTGGTTAAGAATTAGTTGGTTTTACTTTGCTCCAATTGCCTCTTTAAAATTGTATAAAATAGGCGAATATTTAGTAAATACCAGGACAGCCTAAAGTTTTTGACCGCTACGAAGAGGTGCAGATGCGCGTACGTCGTTGGGATCTCACAAAAGTTTCAGCTAGTGTTTCTGTGGTGATGGAGACAATGAAGTATTATTTTTAAGTGGTAATAAGACTTCACAACTTAAACATGAGCATCGCGCAGGGATTCTCCACAGTCGCGGTGTGATTAATTATTGCAGATGTAACAGCGGGAACAATACAACTGACATTGAAGGACAATCGGCTGCAAAAAAATTCAGTCTATTCCATCGGCCGGCAAAGTGACGGCAAGTGTTTTATGAGATAGTACAATAGTTATATTAACATATTACCTTGATGAGGTCAAAACAGTTACAGAAGCATAGTATGCGACATGTTGAATCGCAGATTACGGGAAACGGCAATATTTGAAAAGGAAGAAATTTGTGTTCTACGGGGACAATGTCTCGTATAACACAAGTGAATAATGACTAAGTGAAAAATCGAACTACTGCTTGAACACTATTCTTACTGAAAGGTGATTTGTTACATCGGTTAAAGTTGCTCAGAAATTTTTTGTCGATTGAAAATGCCATTCGTAATTTTGCAGAGAAATATACTATTTTTGGAGACAAGATATCTTAATTTTTTATTACGTTGAAAAACTTTTAGTCTATACTCATACTTAACACAGAGAATATATATCCAATTCATTTTAGGAATTTTGCCGCGCTTGTTGTTACGCATCCTACGGCCGCTAGCGCCGGAGGGTCGAGTTTTCCCTTGAGCATGGGTGTGTGCGTTGCCCTTACTGTAAGTAAAAGTAATATCTAGGTCTAGGGACCGATGACGTCTCGAGTTTAGTCCCTACGCGTACAAGCACTTGAACACTTTCGGAGTTTCATCTTGTAGACCAACATTCCGTGAAAGTCTCTTTGATACGGCGACAATCGACTTATTTGTCCTCCTTTAGCTTTTTCCCTCACTAACTTGGGTTCGTAGTTGTTACAAGGGTTTTGACATGCCTAGATTTGTGAGCGGACATCCTTCTCGACGCGAGAAGTAATTATGAGTTCTGCAGTCATTGAGTGAAGTGATAGATACGAAAATGTGTGTAGATGCCTTCTGTACCGAGTGACTGAAGTTGTAGTGTCAACCAATGCGGTAATCAACTACTCGAATGTGGAAAAGCTCTTGAAATACCAAATCTAGGCTGATTGGCATAACGTCTCAAGTGGACTCCAAGCAGGAATGGTGAACCTCCCCGTTCTGAAAGGGATTTCTGTAACACTTTGAGATGCAGGTATTCTGTTGGGGCAAAAATCTCTCTTGTACTAAACCTTAACTCTTACATTCAGGCCGCATGCTTCGACTCCCTTTGCACTCAGGTTTACTGTTTTCAATAATTAATGCCTTCTGTAAACTATTGAATATAAGGTAATTGAATTGATGCCACATTTCGGATTTAATTCACTGTTCCCCTTCTATTCAATGATATACTGAGGCAACATATCTCTTGAAGCTGGATTTTGTTTGAATTTATTTGACTTATTTAATTGTGTATAGCTGACATTTAAGCCCCTGCACACTTTCCGATTTATCGTCCGATCAACCAACTGACCATTCAACCAACCAAATTCGTAGCAGCCTACACACGTTCCGACCAACTGTACGCAGCGATTGTAGCGCCTCCCTGTTCTGGTGTGTGCTTGACGAACTGTTTTTGTTTTCGCGTGTTTGCTGTGCAGGCAGCAGAAGATCGCAGGCAGGAAGCTGGTCGCGTTACGCTACTCCATCACCACCTAGAGAAAAGGCTGCGGCGCTCTCGTACGACGCAGTATAGGCATCGTTCGAGCAGCTAACTGGCGGCACGCTAAGGCATAGTGTGCCGTGCCCCAGCGGCCACCCAGTAACAGCTACGCGAACGATACCTACACTGCGTGACATTGCACGATACCGCCGCGGCCTTTTCTCTAGGTGGTGTTGTCTACACGCGCACAATTTGTCGAGTTGAGTTGTGGTTAAAGGATAGGGCGGGGGGGGGGGGGGGGGAGTTGTATGTCAGAAGGCCAGGACCGTCTAACCATCCGACACGAACCGTTGGTCGGGAAGCGCCTCCACATGTCCAATTTATCGGACCGCTCATTTAAAAGTGGTGGCTTTTCTGTTAGCTTCTAAATGTCTTGTGTTCATGACGCAACGGTTACAATCACCTGCAATGTGTCAAAGAACAGAGTCCTAATTACCGGTTATGAGGTTCTCTTCGTGATAGTACCCTTGATGCACTCTGAGACCAGCGTTCAGAGACCAAGGTAAAATATTACTTCGCTCCCCACGAGATTCTGGCGGTGTTGTTGGCAACACACATCTCTGAATGTCCGTTACGCATTATCGTATAAACAGATTCTAGAAGGGTAACGTATTGCATTATAACTTATTCAGTCGGAGATCATGATGAATTCTCAAGTTCCCAGGACCTTTACGAAGGAGGTGTACGTTACCATCTCTAAACTGGTTTTAGGGCGGCTAATATTTCAAAATATGCACTACATAGATTGTTTATAATGCTTGCTACTAAAAATAAAATCACTCTTCAGTAAAATTACTATCTTTCACTTCCGTAAAAGAATGTTCATAAATTTTATGTTTACGGTCATGATAACAATGTAACAGCCGATCTGATTCCACTATCGAATTCGACGCTATGTGGTGATTCGATTGTTATGTTGTTACTGCACAAGCTAGTGAAATTTAACATCCTTTTGTAAATCAATATCTTGAACTAATATTTCAAAGTCTAAAGCAGTAAATATTCTGTCACTTTCAGGAAACGTTGTAATAGCAATAAATTATTGTAAGCACAGTTTTTATGAATGAACTGGTATTAAAACTTGGGTCGCGTCATGGAATTATACACCCGCAGACCTAGGCGAATAGCAAGTTTGTCAATAATTCTAGACCACAGTAAATATTTCCTTTCACAGATATTACTTTTATTACCTTTCTTGATTCAGCCTTTAAACTTTTAAACAGTACTTTCGGTCACTGCACTTGCACTGTTATCACTATTAGAAATTATTGACTTCGTGGATATTAAAGAAAAATGACAGATACTATTTTTTCAAAGAGCACACGGTAAATTTCAACTACTTCAAGTAAGAAGGCATAACTTTTTAAAAGTATTCTTCAGTTATACTGTCAGTAATTATTAACTTATTGCTTTAAGAGCTCGAATATAACAAGTATCATGATCTCTACAGAACTGCTACGGTACACGGAATATTTTAACACTGCTTGACAATGATCATGAGGCTCCATTAAATGAAAAACCTCGCTTTGTAAACCATTCTGATACAAACAATATCACAAAACAGCATTTCAAATTTCAATATCGTTTTCTACAAATAAATTTAGCAGATTATTTCATTAGATAATTTTTAAACCGCTGTACCTGCCATGCGTACACGGTACAGGGTACACGGTGTACCCTGTCAAAGAGCTGGTCACTCAATTTTAGGGCAAGTGGAAGTCAAAAGCAGAAAACTACGGACGTTAGAAAGTAGACAGCGAACGCTGACCGGACATTTGATCTCCCACAAAATCAACAGTAGCGCTTGGGGAGCCTCACATATGGAATGGGTTCGATCGCTGGCGCGACGGAGAGGGTGGGGAGGGATGACCATCGGGTATCTATATTCGCTGTCCATAATATATGCCGCCGCATCGTAACGGTAAATTTAGCGAGGGCCGCAGCGCTGGCGTAACTCGCGCGCACCGGTGAACAAGATTTAACAAACAGTTTACGCACTATCGCTCTCGTCGGCCGATGCAGTTCTCCTGTTTGCGGATCGTAGGCGGCGGGAGCTGGCAGTCTGTGGGCACATGGGCTGTTTACAAGCCATCTGCATGAGCCCCGCGGCCGCAACACATGACATGAATCATGCAATAACAGATACGGCGCACCTACACTGTGGTGGACTGAAACAGCACTGGTAACGTGCACAACTCCACTCCCATTTCCTTGATGGCGAAATCTAATCAGTCCGACAAAACAGGCAATTACACTCGTATTAAACAATTTCTTTTGGAATATGTGTGTAGGTAAACCTAAAATGTTGAGGAATAATGACAACAACATTCAAACTGCTTAAATTAATCGGTACTGTAGCATATGTCTGGCAACATAAAGATCTAATGAAACGCTGGTAAAGGAAAACATGCAGGTACGAACTACGTGGAATAACATTTCTGTAAAATGTACAGTTTTCTTGTAGCAAATTGTTTGAATTATTAGTCTTCATTAAAAGTGTACACTATATATTTGTTGTGAACTAACTTTTGGCTTCTTAGGCCATCTTCAGACAAAGCGAATGCTAGTTCACAACAAAAATAAATATTATTATGGAACAAATGTATAGTGTAATTAAGTAACTGTGTACACTATTACACATATTAAATATGTCTATGTTCCATCAAGAACCGACGGAAGATGAAGGCTTTCATGACCGGTTGACATTGTAGGTATTATATCTTCTGAGTTGTAAGGCCGTGTCCTTGGAATCTTGCAACCTTCCTGACGTTTCGTCCGATGCTGCGTCGGACTTCTTCGGAGGTAGTCCGTCTGTTGAGTCTTGCCGACTGACGCGTCGGGGGTCTGGGAGCTTCTTAAATACCGTCTAAAAGGGGCAGGCTAAGATCCAAGTGATAAGCAAAGATGATCCTTATCAAAGATAAAGCTATACTATCGAACCACGTGAAAGATAAAAACAGTCATCGATTCTGCAGAGCCACAGTCCATATATCGTTGAGTTTCATAGTCTCTTCTTTTTGATTGAAATTATCATTATGTTTATATATTTCAATCGCTTCTCTATAAACCTTGGATAGTAATTCGTCATGGAAGATAAAATTTCTGTCTCAGAGAATTTTACTATATGATTTCCCGATTGTAATCTTCCGCCACAGATGATTTTTCAGTTTTTCCAAGTCGGCAAAGACTGCTGTGGTCCTTTAAGACGTGTGTTTACACTTCTATTAGTGGTTCCGATGTAGACTTTACCACAGGAGCACGGAATTTTATAAACTCCACTTGCTGATAAAGGAGAACGTATATATTTTACAGATCTGAGGGCTTGGGACATCTTCTTTGTTTCTTTGAAAACCGGTCTTATGTTACGTTTTCGTAGAATGTTCCCAATCTGATCCGTTACCTTATTAACAAAGGGGAGAGAAACCGTATTGCTCCATCATTCTGTTGTTTCCTTGTACTTCGGTCTACTGTTATTTGGTCGTAAAATTCTATTTCTTTCTTTCTCAGAATAACCATTCTTCTTATAGGCCTGCTTCAGATGTTGTAGCTCATCGTCCAGATGTTATGGTGTGCAAATTCTTTTGGCTCTGTCTACAAGACTTTTAATCACACCTCTCTTTTGTTGTGGATGATGACTGGAAGTTTTGTGCAGATATCTATCAGTATGTGTCAATTTCCTAAAAACTTTGTTTTCCAACTTTCCGTCGGTTCGCCTGATAACTAAAACATCCAAGAAGGATAACCTGTTGTCACTTTCTGTTTCCATGGTAAATTGCATTTTTGTATTTATACTATTCAGATAACCAAGGAATTCTTACAAAGCTTTTTTACCATGGCTCCAAACCACAAATGTATCATCGACAAACCGATACCATCTACAAGGTTTCTGATTTGCTTTTTCCAGAGCAGATTGTTCAAATTTCTCCATATAAAAATTTGCAATTGCAGGGCCAAGTGGGTTGCCCATTGTGACGCCGTCGACTTGCTTGTAAAATTGAAACTGGCAGGAAGTAAGGCAGTGACTAAAAAGAGGAGTCGGTCTCTTCAGAAAATGTCCGTTATATAAATCATAACTTCATTACCTGGAATCATGGTGAATAAAGATACTATATCGTAACTAACAATAATATCTTCAAGAACCAATGTTAGTCCTTCAAGTTTCTCAATAATGTGACGTGACGTTTTAATGTATGAATCAGTTTTCCCAATATACGGTTGCAAAATAGATGCCAGATACCTTGCTACTTGATGTGTAGGAGAATTGATAGCACTGACAATTGACTTTAAGAAGACAGAAATTTTATGAATTTTGGGTAAGCCGTAAGGTCTTGGACACATAGCTTCAGATTTCAGTAAGCCTTTTTTGTCTTCTCCTCGAATTGAAATAGAATACTTAATCAGAGAATTCGTTTTTCTTAATACGGGGCTATGGGGTCTTTCTTTAGTTTCCTGTACTCTCCTGACGTTAAAAGGTTCAAACTTTTGTTCCGGTAACCATCAGTATTCATCTGCATTTAAATCTTTGAGAGCCTTCACCTCACCTTTCGTTAAATTACCTTGTAAAGAATTGCTGCGGCACAATACTCTAGTAGTCTCAATTCTGATTGCGTAGCCGTTTCTTTGGGGAGATTTCGTATACCAGCCTCTATATTCGCGATGATCTCTTCAACTGGTTTTCTCGTAGGTGGTATGGCAAAGTTTCCTCCTTTAGAAAGGACAGAAATCTCATCTGGAGACAATTGTGAGACAACTTTGCTTCGCGTCAAACGGCATGCCGGGAATCAGTGGTTTGGAAGGGTGAGAGAGAGAGAGAGAGAGAGAGAGAGAGAGGGAGAGAGATAAAGAGAGACGGAGGCTTGGAGTCTTTGTCCAATGATAAACAATTGTACTTCCAGCATGTTTTGAAGGAAGGCAAGAAATATTGTAGAGTGGAAAGCAAAGTTCAGGAAGGAGATATAATTTTGATTCTGTTTGCTGGTAACATTCTGTTTCTGACGGAGATGTCAAAAGGTCTGGATGAGCAACCAAAGGTAATGCACAATGTCCTAAAAGGGAGGTATGAGACTAACGAAACAATGTTGATGGAATTAAATCAGGCGATACTGAAGGAAACGAGACAGTGAAAAGGAGTTCACGGGTTTTGTTATTTTGGCAGTATAATAACTACTGATGTTCCAAGTACAGAAGATACGTAATGCTGAATGTTTGTTGGAGGAAAACATTCATAAAGAGGAAAATATTATTAACGTCGAATATCCGAATATCAAGTGTTACGAACTCTTTTCTAAAGGTGTTTGTCCGCCGTTTAGCACTGTATGGCAGTGAAAAGTTGACGATGATAAGTTCAAATAAGAAAAATATGGCAGCCTTTGAAATCTGGCGCTAAAGGTGAATGCTCAAGATTAGATGGGTAGATCACTTAACTAATGAAGTGGCACTGAGCAGAATTTGGGAGAAAATAAATTGATAGGATACATTATGAAACATCAGGTAATAGTCTTTTTAGTACTGGAGGGATGCGTAGTGGCTAAAAATTGTAAAGAGGGACCGAGAGTTGAGCACAGTAAGCTGGTTCAAATGGACGTGGACTGTCGTCGTTATACAGAGATGAAGAGGCTTTCAGGACAGAGTAACGTGGAAAGCTTCATTAAGTCTGGTATTAGGACTGGAAAGCGACAACAAAACCATATGAAAAATATAAAAGTATATTAGAAGAGACAGAAAATTATTTCACCGAGTAGTGAATTTTTAATACGCCCTTTCGAATGTAAAGAGAACATTATTTACGCCCTCATGCGCCAATACCTAGACACCTAATGCTAATCACAGACCTCCTTTTTCCTATTGTGTCATTAATCAGAACGTTTTCAATGAAAATGGTTCCCGCAGTATTTTATACATTTTCTGGTGTTCCCCGTATTTGAGTTAATAACAATTAATTAATTATCCTTTCTCATGATTATAATTTTCGTTTTAATTTTACTTACAGAGAAGAGTGCTTGGTGACCTTTCGGCTCCTTTTCACAGTTCGAGCACAAGCTGGCCATCAAATTCGTGTGCAGTTTAGGTTGATGTTTGGCAGAGAGTTAATTTTATTTATTTATTTATTTATTTATTTATTTATTTATTTTTTTTTTTTTTGCCTACCAACGTTTACGGAAACGCTGCCTTAAACAAAGCTGCCGTTTACGACTGGGTTTCAAGTTTTTCGGCCAGGGAATGCTGGAAGACTATAACCGCAGTTGAAGTTCTTTAACCTCCATAAATAACCCCAGTAAAACAGTTAAACGAATTGCAACTCTTTTATAGATTAAATGACGCAATCTTGTGAGCGACCTGAAAATGAAACGAGGCAGCGCAAATTTTCTCCCGCGGTTTCTGAGTCCGAATCAAAAAGAAACTCTTTTCATGACTGCAGCCGTAAGTTTCGTAAGAAGCTAGGAGACTTCGGCGTTTCTTGAGGTAATTATTACTTTTGATGTCCTATGGGTGTACACGTACAACTATGAAAAAGAAAGTCGTTATCTTCTCCACCAAAGAAAACAAGCCCTATCCAGTCCGAACGAAAGTAATGTTCACTACATTTTAGACGAACTTTTGCTGCACTATGAACTTTACCATCTGAGGAAACTAATTACGACTCATTCTACGTGCTGGTTTAGAAATGGATATTCAGGATAAAGCGTAAAGCGAAATGTCAGGGAGGGTGTGCACTACATCACTACACTGTACACAACTACATATATCGGTTGATGTGGGAACAGAAAATCGATACCTCCTATCAGTCAGTCTCCCTACTAATCGGATTTATTAACCTTTGAACTCTGACTCTTCTCCAGGAAGGGCCTCAGAGGTAACCGTTACCCCATCGTAACTACTGATTCTTGAAGGGATGGTTTAGTAATGTTCGGTTACAAGAAGTTCATTAACATCCATATCCAAAATACTTCAGATGATGTGATACTTTCGACTTAAAAGAAAGTGAAAATAAAAACCGTATAATGACTCGTCGTGGAGAGAGTGACTATGGTATTAACTGTGTTCCTGAAATAGCTCTCTACAGCTTAAGGGGAAAAATAATAATTAATTAATTGTAAATGTTAACGCCTACTCTATTTTACTTAAATTGCCAATTAACAGCTCTAGTATAAATACATTATCCAAGGATTTTTTGCTATATTCCAATAGATCTAGGATTGGTACTGAGCTATGATATTCATTTAAAATTTATGCACTGAAAAAGTCGGTATGAAAAACGCCATGATTATATCCAGTTGGCTTTGCAACTTCTTGTCATGAAACAGAATTTATCATCCATACAACAAGTTTTAAACAACAAAGATAAGGAACAACAATCTCAGGACCTTTATCTAATACTTTCCAGTTCAGATAAAAAAGGTTTTCAAAGACATAGTAAGTTTCATATGTTCCTTAGTATCTTCTGATAAAGTTATCAGCTTATCAATCTCCTCGGTCTACACCTATATATACATACTTACTCAGCAAATCACATTTAAGTGCCTGGCATGGGACTTCTCAATCCACTTTCAAACAGTTTCTTTGCCGTTATATTCTTTAATAGTGTGCGGCAGAAAAGAACATCTAAATCCTTCAGTTTCCGATATCAATTAATATGATTATCACGTCTCCATAGGTAGGTGGGAGTTAACAAAGACTGTCAGCATTCAGAGGAGGAAGCTGGTGAAAGACATTTGGCAAAAGTCTCTGTTTTATTGATTTCCATTCCAACTCGAACATCACCGTAACGGCCTCACCCCTGAATCAAGGTAATACAAAACGAACTGCACTTCTCTGAACTTCCTGTACATCTTCAGTCAGTCGGCGACATTCCTGGCGATTGGTTTAGCTTCACGGATGCTTGTAACACAGCTTACAATATGCAATCACTCATCAAACATTACGTTTACTGCAATATTTCTAACTCAACAGAATTGCTCCTACAAGCCCAAGCCTACAGAAATGTGCCCCTCAGAGAGAATTTAATTTTGATCGTGTAAGTTCCTAATGGATGACAGCATCGGATGTAGCTTTTGCTTCACCGAGATATATGGGGTATGGAAATCATGATACTAGAGCCACATGGATTCAGTGGAAAGTGCACTTTAATACAACCACTACAGACACAACGTCCTATGGACAAGAATTAACAATTTTTTATAATTTTAATATGGTTATTAACAAAGATAAACGTTTCTTTCCAACTATAGTATATTAAAATATATGGTTAGGACAAACTTAGTGGCGGCTGGTGGTTCAGATAACTGGGGTTCACTTTTTTGAATGCTGATTGTGGCCTACTCCCCCCCTCCCCTCGGCTCGGAGCGCTGATGCTTTGGCATCCAAAGTGACAAATTGGTGCACCTCTACGAGTGCCGGTCGCCGGGATAGCCCACCCCCCTTTACATATATTTCCCTGCAGAGTGTCTTAACTCGGCTTGTTTGCGCTTGCTTCAAGTCGAGCTGATCCGTCGGCCTACAAAGCATCTTTACTTGACACTTTTTTTTTTTTTCAAGCTTAAAGCTTGGTAATTTGTTTCTATAGAGTTCCTCCAAGAAAATATGTACATGCACATGACCACTAAAACGCAGTAAGCAACTGATTACACTGTTAAGAGTCTGTAACATACTGAATCTATTACAATGAAGACACAAGCTACATCTGGGTTACGTGACACTCTTAGTATCACCCCGTCCTAATATAACGAATATGCACAGTATGCTCTCCCCCATATCTTTTCAAACAGTTAAATATTTGTTACAAAGATGAATATTAATGTCATTTAGCCTCAAAATCGCGAAACATGCCGGCCGCGGTGGCCGATGGGACAGAGGCGCTCCACTCACGGTCTGCACGGCCACTACGGTCGGGGTTCGAATCCCCCCTCAGGCATGGATATTTGTGCCGTCCTTAGTCTTAGTTCATAAGTAGTTTGTAAGTTTAGGGACTGATAACCCCGTAGTTAAGTTCCATAAGCTTTACAAACATTTGAACATTTTCGCGAAACATTTGGCAGAATGTCTAAAGATATGTGGCAAGTAACTATTCGAAAGTCATTGTTGTTTCCGTATGTGTTAAAAAGAAGATTGGGTTCTAAAAAAATTGCTTGCAGCCCGTCTTGATCCCACTACCTTCGATACAGTGCCTGCAACGCGATGCAGGTATCCAGACGGCTATTTTTACTAGTTGCAGAGTAGTGACTTCATTATTATTTATGGTCGGATCTTCTGAAGACTTAGCAGTTGAATGGTCTTTAATTTATAGTTATAAGATATTTTACCAAATATGACGTATTTCCAATAATTCTGCAATGCGCCAAAAACAAATTTGAAGGGCGGATGCCTTGCCTTAATGTAAGATTTACCGATACGCAAGGCGAGGTGCGCAGTTGCTCCACTGTCTTTGCTTTGGGACCATTAGTA
Source organism: Locusta migratoria (assembly GCA_026315105.1). NCBI lineage: Eukaryota > Metazoa > Arthropoda > Insecta > Orthoptera > Acrididae > Locusta > Locusta migratoria. The sequence goes on from CM048748.1 coordinate 44,679,058, forward strand.
CGTAACCGACAGAACTCGAGAAGCCAGGTGCCGGCGTCTATAACAGCTGCAACGTCAATGTTAAAAGCGGCGTTTTCCCTCGCCCCTCCCTGGCCCAGGAGCTCCCACATAGTACCTCTAGGGGGTTCAGAAGAGAATGAGAACCTCAGCCGCGCATGCGTATGGCAACGCTACGGCCACTGCCGCCTGTATTAACCAGCCGCACTACGACTCGTAAACGCGTAGTCTCCGCGGCGTAAAACGTTTGTCATGCGACAAAAATTTGAGGTTCAGGCTGTTATTACAGTATGTCTACGTAACCAGCGATGAAAGATTAGCTCTGAAATTTAGCTCGTTGTGGCGTAATGTTATCCATTACTGGGTCTTGATGTAAGTGGCAAAAGATCAGTCTTATTAACGTCGAATTAATTTAAACGAAATGCCACCAGTACTACGCCAGTAAACAAACTAAAAATGTTCTTCATCCGATACCACTTAATATTATTCTTGAAGAGTATGGCCTCTAACAACCCAGCCACATGTCACAGCGTCCAGACAAAGACTCCAACTAACGTTTCACCCATCATAGACGACCACTTGGCGAGTTTTTTTCCATCATTTTCCCCCACATTAACACATTTCCTTTTCTTAAGACGGGAATGCCCCACATTGTCTATACATGGCCGAGCGAGGTGGCGCAGTGGTGACGCACTGGACTCGTATTCGGGAGAACGGTGGTTCAAATTTATCTCCGGCCAGCCAGATTTAGGTTTTCCGTAATTTCCCTAAATCACTCTAGATAAATGCCGCGATGATTCCTTTCAAAGGGCACGGCCGATTTCCTTCCCCATCCTTACCCAAAACTCCGAGCGTTAACTCCGTCTCTAATGACCAAGCTGTCGACGGGACGTTCACCTTAAGCTTCCTTCCTTCGTCTATACGTGAATGAAACTTACAAAAGACCCAAGCCGGAACTTTTACATTATTATTAAATTACATAACAATTAACAAAGTACGTGTTACAAATCAAAAGATGTTTACGCAGCGCGGTGGCCAAGCGGTCTGCGGCGCGTCAGTCAGGTTCTGCATGGCCACTACGGTCGGGGTTCGAATCCCCCCTCGGGCATGGATATTTGTGCCGTCCTTAGTATTAGCTAGTTCATAAGTAGTTTGTAAGTTTAGGGGCTGATGGCCCCGTAGTTAAGTCCCATAAGCTCTACAAACATTTGATTTTGTGTTTACGCAGAATTTCCAATACTAAATTACAATTTGTCTGTGGCCCACCATATGTCCAAAGATTACAGACTTCCAGACGTAACACATCAAAAGCAGTCGATACAAAACATGACCACCAAAGATGAGAAATTATAAATTATGAGAATGGTACAAGAGATAGATTAAGGTGTCACAAGTCCACTTGGTGAGAATACTAATGCGCAGCATTAATCGAAGATTGAACTGACAAGTATAGCTAGCCAGTTTCATTAGTAGAATTATTGCATCGTCTAGGTGTTCTGGCAATGAACCGTGACCTTCTGCTGAGACTCGCTAAAATATTTTCTTTGTGTTCGATCATATTCAAGTCTTTTGCAATTGTAATTCCTATGTATGTAGTTGAATTTACGGCCTTTATATTGACATATACATGCAAACGAAGTTTACCGATTGCTATTACAGATTATATGGTTGACTTCAAACATTTCGTTACATAGGCTCAATATTTAATTTTAGCACAGTGAAGGTAACTGAGCTGAAGCGATTTCCAGCTACTTTTGATCTTCTGGCGACCTTACCTGTTAAATACCTCCTTGCAAAAACAAAGAAAAAAAGTCAGTTATATGTGGAATACATGCGATGCAAATCTTAATACTAAAGTAAAAATTTCAAATTAATGTGTACTATCTAGGACTATGTTGACGATGACGTCAGTGGCAGTTTGGAACGACACATTCGTATTAATTACGCAAAAGGCTCGTTTGTGGACTAATGTTTACTGGAATATTTTTTATTCTGTTATCGTGTAAGTTGGCACCACCCTTTTTAAACACTCCTGTTTAAAATCATGATTATTTTGCTACTGAACTGAAATTAGCCGGCCGCAGTGGCCGAGTGGTCTGCGGCGCGCCAGTCACTCTCTGCACGGCCGCTATGGTAGAATGGTTCGAATCCGTCCCGGGCATGGATGTTTGCGTCGTCTTTAGTATGAGATAGTTCGTAAGTAGTTCGTAAGTATAGAGACTTATGACCCCGTAGTTAATTCCCTTAAGCTTAACAAACATTTGACTTGAAATGAAATCAATTTTGCTACTGAAATCATATGCCCATTACGTACATACACACACACACACACACACACACACGCGGTTAATTTAAAATTCCACTTCGGGCGGCAGCCTTATAGACATTTACATTGGTTTCGCGGGGCAGTGGTAATTAGGTTAACGAATGTTGAGTAGTAGGTTACGGCACGAGACCACAGCTGTGGTTTCTGCCTCATTGCCATCGGTATCAGGGTTGGCGGCAGATGCGGGCTAGTTTGTGGACACATCAGACGTATTGAACGCTCGTTGCTTGCCAACGACCGCACGACAATAGCAGTGCCCACAACCACAGCCTCCAGCTGGGCAACCGAAGTTCACTCCGCTTCGGTGCGAAGTGTCACCAAATCAGTTGCATCTGTACACAGTAACTGCACTTCCAAATTTCCAAAAGGCAAGCAGTACCACCTAGAGGCTTATGGTGTATTGTGCTATTGTGTACGACCACGGCTGGTGCATGTTCAGTACACTCTGTTCTGTTTGACCTACTTGGATGACATCTCGCACCTCTAGCCATAATCACCATGCAATACACACTAGACGCCGCGGCGGAGCGGACGAGCGCATTGAGGCGCCATGCTAAAAAGCACGGGCCGTTCACCGTCGGGGGTTCGAATCTCTCCTCGGGCATGGATATTTGTGCCGTCTTTAGTATAATCTAGTTCATAAGTAGTGAGTAAGTTTAGGGACTGATGACCGCCCAGTTAAGTCCCTTAAGCTTCACAAACATTTGAATACACACTAGATGCCATTGTTCACAAGACAATGTATGTCCACGCCCTTCTGCACGAATAGTGCCTTCGTGATGCCACAGGATATGAAACCCGCTTTGTCACTTATGAACATGTGTGGGATGCAGGTGCAGTGCTATGATCGAATACCAACCACAGATAAACATTAGGACAGGTAAATGCAGCATGAATGGCTACACCACTGGAACACATTCGCGACCCATACCCCAATCTCAAGAGAGAGATCGAGACAATTAATAGAGAGTATCAACACTTATGGATTTGGTGCTTTCCGGCTCTTTTAGCCCAGTATTTATCCATATTTGTAGTTTTTCCTTTGGGAATGGTCAGCTTCCTGACAGGCTGAAGTAATCCGTAGCTAAACCATTTTATAAAAATAGAGAAAATTATATTTTAAATAACATTAGACATATTACATGTAGGCGACTCCATCCGGAATCTGGTGCAGAGCAACCACATTAAAATTATTAAAATTGGAAGAACGAGGATGGTCAGACACTCACCGAAATCGATCTGTATTGTATATAAGAAATTGACTTCAATGCGGCCAAAGATCGTTATTGAAAAGGCTGTAAATTAAATTTCCCATAATTTGCTGTCAAATGGACAGTTTGGTTTCAGAAGCTGTAGTATTATTTCTCTCTGAAGCACTTTGTGGATTACATGAAAAACTGCGAACGCTAAGCGTATTCTTTGATTTAACAAAACCGTTTGATTGCGTTGATCACAAGATATTGTTGCAGCAGTTGAAACATTATGGGTAAGGGAAGTGGCTAGCAATTGGTTCACCACTTACTTTCATAACAGACAGCAGAAGGTCATTCTCTGCAGTGTTCAAAACGGCTGTGATATGCACACACAATGGGGTGCAGTGGGAGTTAGTTGCCACTTTTGTATCTCATTTACATAAATGATATGCTTCTCTGTATAATATTTAACTCTAAGATATTTCTGTTTGCTGATGGCAGTAGAATGAAGTTTGCAATAATCAAGCAGTATCAAGTAATAAAGTTGGCTTGTAGAAAATAAATTGACACTCAATTACAGTTGAAGATTTTAACACACAATTAAACATAAAGTGACATTTCAATTACACAGATTGGGTACATGATAAGTGAGACTGACTAGATTAGATTTCTAGGCGGTAATGTTGATATCCTTCAAAAAATGTTCAAATGTTTGTATAGCTTATGGGAGTTAACTAAGGGGTCATCAGTCCCTAAACTTACAAACTACTTATGAACTAAGACTAAGGACGGCACAAATATCCATGCCAGAGGGCGGATTCGAACCCTCGACCGTAGTGGCCGTGCAGACCGTGACTGGAGCGCCTCAGTCCCCTCGGCCAGCGCGGCCGGCTAGATATCCTTAATGGAAAGCTCATGTTCAAATGCTGGGTTGCTTACCTTTCGAATAGTATCTGAAATAAATGATAGTTCTTCGCTAAAATTAGTCTACACTTGGAATATTTTCATTCGCTTATGACGTTTGGTGAGTGTGTTTCAGTATGACTCACGAGGTTCAATACAGGGTATTTATTGTGCAGAAACGAGCAGCTGTAACAATATGTGGCTAAGCTCACGTACCTCTTCTCGACACCGTTCAATAGCCTGAAAAAATGTATCATCTTTCAAGTCATTGGCTGATAAAAATGTTTCGTTATTCCCAAGCATTAGTAGCTTTCAAACCCTATAATGATCCTCGTTACAGACATGTAACGGTGGGAAATTGCTGTAAATGATTCGCTAACCAATTCATGTTTGTCTAGTCGGCAACGTGTCATATTGTCTATAATGTATGGAGACCATTCTGTTGGTTGGTCATGTAACCACTTGGTCCTAGCGGCAATTATGGGTGCTAAGAGCCAGGTGTTTTTTTCGAGGGAAACGATACCTGAGCATTAAAGGGTTACTATACAGAATCGAATCTTCATTTGGGTCACACCTCCTTGACCCTTGTGCAGAAAGTGAGCAATATTCCACAGCATCCTTTTTTTAATAAGATGCCACAAGAAATCGAAAACCTTAGTTGTAATACACGGACTTTCAATGCTAAACTGACAGGTTTCCTCATGGATCACTTTCTGTTCTGTCGAGGAATTCGCAGAAAAAAAAAAAAAAAAGATACTTTCTTGGTTACGTTGGATGTTTCCTTTACTTATAGTTGGGCTTGTCGTGTGCATAGGGTTGCTGTACGTCTCTCTTCATCCATTACTACTCTTTTCTTACAATTTTATGTACTGACTCGGTCGATGAGTACGGACACTTGAGCCACAATTTGGTCCTGAAATACGTGATAAATATAAGTAAATAAATAAATGAGCACAGCAGTGTACAGAGCACAGCGCACCTAAACATAGTCTGCAACATATATACATGTGGCGTCTGTTCGGAAAGAACAGACGTCACATTCTGATCCTGCAGCTGTTATTATTTAATATTCATAGAATATATGACTTCAACTGCTATTGGGCAAAGCTTAAAATGTGTACCCAGCCGGGATTCGAACCCGGGTCTCCTGCTTTCTAGGCAGTTGCGCTGTGGTGTAGGGGTCAGCGCATCTGCCTAGAAAGCAGGAGACCCGGGTTCGAATCCCGGCTGGGTACACATTTTCAGCTTTGCCCAATAGCAGTTGAAGCCATATATTCTATGAAAATTAAATAATAACAGCTGCAGGATCAGAATGTGACGTCTGTTCTTTCCGAACAGACGCCACATGTATATATATAATATGCCGGTGACGGGCAATGATCCTATCGTTGGTGGGGAGGGGTGGGCAAGTTTGAAGCCCTTACTCTTACGGGAATTAGTTAAACTACGAGTTTGAGTACTATGGGCAGGGCGAAGCTGGGAATTTGTATCTGACGGGAGGCGTGCAGGGGTAGTCCTTGCAGGTGCGGTGATCACTGTGTCTCCAGTGGTGTAGGGGTCAGCGCAACTGCCTAGAAAGCAGGAGACCCGGGTTCGAATCCCGGCTGGGTACACATTTTCAGCTTTGCCCAATAGCAGTTGAAGTCATATATTCTATGAATATTAAAGTCTGCAACGTTGGCCGAAAAGTCGGTTATTGAAGTAATAGCTTTCTTTTATCATGACGCGGTACAACACCCAGAAAATTTTGTCATACTTCCTTAGTGTTTGAGATCACCACCCAAACGGTTTAAAGGAAGCTAAAGGGGCAATTCAGAGGAAACCTGCTACATTTGCTACTGATAGTTTTCATCAATGCTTCATTTTTACAAAAATGCTTTGGAAACTGAAAGGGAATCGCTGGATGGAAGGCGACGTTGCTTTCTGCTGTATCGGAAACCATCGACTGCACCCACTTCAAACAGCTTGCCGCTACCACTGCCGTGACAAGTACGATTACCTTACGCCACCGACGACTTACGAGTGTGCTGTGAAGACCACGTGAGGACCCAGCCAACGAGAAGCAAGAGACTCCCACTATGTGTCACAGCTCTTAGGAGTTTATAAAAACTGACATTTGAGTTATCTGCCACTTTTGCGGTCGTTGATTAAATATGTATATACATCTAATCTAATTTATAAGATTGGAAAACTTTGTTTTTATTAAGAAGGCAAACAAACATATAGTGTATGATTCAATATGAAAATATCAGTCGTTCGCAAAAATGGTTTTAAACTTTATTTTATAATAAGAATACCTTTAGCCGCTTTTATAGATAAACATACAAGTCTCCTACTCCAGTGCAACGTAAAGTGTTGTCAACTGCGTATCGACGAGTCTACAAAAGTTAACAACGACACGTACATTCCGTCAAACATGTCTGAGGAAATTTGGAGAGCTGGATTTTTGACTACAAAACGGTCGCCAACTTTCATGCAGCATGCAGTGTGAGGTCCACGTAGAAGTGATACGAAAACTTAGAACTCGTACAGAGACTTATTCCTGTTTCACTCGTTCTATTTCAGATTGCAACGGGAAAGGAAATGTTTAGTAGTGATACAAGAATCCTCTACCAATCACCTTACGGTGGATTGCGGAGTATTGGCACAGCTTTAGGAATAGAATATGCTACCAATTTGAGTATAATGTCTTTAAAATGTAACACTAGTCTACAATATGCAATGCAGAAACTTGGTTTCTGAGCAAGTGTAAGAATTAAGGATTTTTGTGTCAAATGGAGAAAATCAAATGTCCAAATGATGAAATCTTCTCGGGCTTCCATCCAGGTAGCTGCGACAAAATTCCGCGACGTTTCGATGAGAGTCACTCTCATCAGATGATGAGAATGACTGTCTTCGAAACTTCTGATGAGAAAGACTCTCATCGAAACGTCGCGGAATCTTATCGCAGCTAACCGGATGGAAGCCCGAGAAGATTTCATCAGCTGTATACACCAGGAAAGGCTACATTCACTTAACAACTGTACAAATATTTGTAAAGTTATGGGACCTACAGCAGTGGTCATCGTTCCCTAATCTTACAATATATTACACACACACACACACACACATGCCCAAAGGAGTACTCAAACCTACGACGTGGAGCGGCTGCACATCGTAGCATGGCGCCTTAGAGCGCACTGCTATTCCGTCTCGGCTGCAATGAAGTTACGGGGGTAAGTTGCCGCTATAGAAATACGATAACAAACCTTTAAACGAACACTGTCGATTTAAGAATGTCGAAACAGTTTAACGTAAACAAATTACAATAAAAATTTGAAGACCTAGGAAAATGAACAGTTATTACAGGAACATTCTCCACCATCATCTAAATCCAGACTGAAATTACACTGAGGCGAAAATAAAATACTAATATTTTGTTACCTCTGGCCCATCTTCCGGCAGACAGACACATACCTCTCGTAACGTGGCAGCGGAGCAACAACCGAAACGTGTCGCAGAACGCGACGCAAGTAACAAGACGAGTTTGACAGAACAAGTAATGTGCATAATGAAGATTCCTTACATTACGAATACAAATCTCCCAGTTGTTCAAACTACATGTTCGTCTACATACGTTGTGTAAAGAGATGTTTCAGCCGTCGTACCGAAGCAGCCATTCCTCTCTATCGCTCAGCAGGTCGTGCCGAAACCTGATTACACTGGGCGATTGCTCGAGCAACACAGTTGTGCAAAGTCCAGAAATTAGGCCCTCCTGCTTGCGCCAGGTGCGTTCCCAACTGATTGGATCGACGGTGGGCGACGAGCGGTGTGCCGAATTACCGCTCATCCCCACCTCCACGCCGGCAACAGCTGAGTTCGGACGTGTCGGTTTCCCCTCCACACCGACGCAACACAACGCAACGCATCGCATCGCGACGCGCTTCTCGTTCGCCCAGTACTCGCGCACCAGTGACGCCCCGCCGATTCAGATTTTACGACTTGGTGGCGGCGGACAAGTTGGGCGAGGCAGCAGCCAGCCAACTGAACGCCCGGCCAGGCAGACCGCGGCCGCGCTGCGGCTTCCACACCGCGCTGAACTCGCAGACCGGGTTAAACTGCCGCAGCCGCACGGGACAATAGCGGGTGTATCGGCAGCGCGGATCCAGCGTTCGACCTCCCGCTGCCGCAACCAGTTAATTGTACTCACGCTAACAGGATTACACAGCAGCGTCTCGTTCAGCCACTGTAAGCTTCTGTGAATGGTTCTCACCCAATCTCATTGTCTGTCCCTTCATGACCTCCTTATAATTCACTAATCACATTTGGCGTTGTGAAATACTTTTCGGTTGGTATACAGATGAAAATGTTTCATCATTATCATCATCATCATCATCATTAGAGACTGATTATGCCTTTCAGCGTTCAGTCTGGAGCATAGTACCTCTAATAAAATTCCTCCATGATCTCCTATTCAATGCTAACATTGATGCCTCGTCTGATGTTATGCCTTTTACTTCAAAATCATTCTGCACCGAATCTAAGTACTTTCTTCTTGGTCTACCTCGACCCCTCTTACCCTCCGCTGCCGAGCTCATGCGTCTCTTAGGTAGCCTCGCTTCTCCCATGCGTGTAACATCACCCCACCATCTCAGTCTGTTTGCTCTAACTGCTTCATCTATGGTGTTTATTTCCAGTTTTTCTTTGATTTCCTCATTATGGACACCTTCTTGCCATTGATAACATCTACTAGTACCTGCAATCATTCTTGCCACTTTCATATCTGTAACCTCTACCTTGTGAATAAGGTAACTTGTATCCATCCACCTTTCACTCCCATACAAAAAAGTTGGTCGAAAGATAGAGCGGTGCACTGCTAACTTAGTCTTGGTACTTACTTACTTCTTGCAGAAGAGAGTAGATCTTAGCTGAGCACTCACTGCATTAGCTTTGCTGCACCTCGATTCCAGTTCTTTCACTATGTTGCCATCCTGTGAGAAAATAGATCCAAGGTACTTGAAACTGTCTACCTGTTCCAACTATGTTCCTCCTATTTGGAACTCAATCTGTTTGAATCTCTTTCCCACAGACATTACTTTCGTTTTTGAGATGCTGATCTTCATAGGAAATGTTTCATTTTACAGTAATACAGAGCTCAAAAAGGTTTGCATTACGTGATGTACGTTCCCATGCTTCGGATTGGTCGTTATGTTACAGAATGGAAACAACTTGCTTATCTTCCCATACATCGACGGCATATACATTTTATAAATGTGGCGTCTATTCCGAAAGAAGAGAGTTCACGTCTGATCCTGCAGTTGTTATTGTTTTCATATTCACAGAATATATGACATCAACTGCGCATGGGCAAAGCTGAAAATGTGTACCTAGTTGGGATTCGAAGCCTGATCTTCTGCTTTCTAGGAAGTTGCGCTGACCCATACACCACTGTGGACACAATGATAACCGCACCTGCTAGGACTACCTAAGCACGCCTCCCGTCAGACACAAATTTCCAGCTTTACCCGGTGCCTATCCCGAAAGAACAGACGTCACTTCTGATCCTGCAGTTGTTATTGTTTTCATATTCACAGCTGGCCAAAGCTGAAAATGTGTACTCAGCCGGGATTCGAACCCGGGTCTCCTGCTTTCTGGGCAATTGCGCTGACCCCTACACTACTGGGGACACAGTGATCACCGCACCTGCAAGGACAACCTAAGCCCTAACTCTTACAGGAATTAGTATATAGTGACTACGAGTTTGAGTACTGTGGGCAGGGTAAAGCTGGAAATTTGATGGGGGGGGGGGGCGTGCTTTGGTAGTCCGTGCAGGTGCGGTGATCACTGTGTCCCCAGTGGTGTAGGGGTCAGAGCAACTGCCTAGAAACAAGGAGACCCGGCTTCGAATCCCGACTGGGTACACACATTCAGCTTTGCCCATTCACAATTGATGACATATATTCTGTGAATATGAAAAGCACATACATTTCATGAAATGTAGGTTCGTTCGTTCGTGTCAGGTGATTTAGATGCCGATATTAAAATAACAATCAACTATTTTAGCAGTTACGACATTAAAATGGAATAGGTCTTGTCGAGTGCATTTTTGTGCGGTCACACTCTGCTCTGAGGCGCTTCAAGGTCCTCCATATACCATATGGCAGCTCTGCTCCAGTTGGCAGTAGTTCTTGAAGTTAGTGACAGCATCTGCTTTCTAATTTCACATTTGGATCCGCTCTTGCACTCCAGAAGTGCCCAGCACCTGTGCCTCTGCAAGAAACTACGTCGGGACATCAGTCGGTGAATAGCAGGAGTATGGTTGAAAATAGGATTCCTATCATCAGTAGCTCAGTCCTGGCAGCTATCTCTCTTCGGGTCGAAGGGGAGGAGGGTTATACCACTGACTTGGTAGAGATAGTGAGTTTTAGTTGTCTTCAGACAGCCTGTCACAATTCTACAACTTTCATTGAAGGCTACATCAAACTTTTTCGCATGGACTAAGCGGCTCCAAACAGGGCAGGCATGTTTTGCCACTGAAAAGCACAGAGCCAATACTGTAGTTGGCAGAGTGCTGGCATCAGTGCCCCAGGGAGAACCAACGAACTTGCGCAGGAGTGCATTTCTAAAGTTGACTTTCTTCTTTTTGCTTTTACATTCATTTGTACTCCATGATAGGTTGGGTTTGACACATGCGTTAGTAGCTGGCCAAAGCACAAAATTCTAAGCTGTCTTTGAGCTTCATTGTTTTGAGGTGCAAGGCACTGATACAGTTTTTTTCTGTATTTCTCTTCAGGAGATTAGCTTTATAATATGCACCTTGCTCTGGAATGACACTACTCAGCTTGTACTCTATTTCTTCAAATGTATTTCCTTTAGCTGCTATTGGCAGGTCATCAGCATAGATACAGTGGGTTGTATTGTCTCCAATGGGTTGGTCATTAACAAAAAATTTAGAAAGGACAGGTACTAAAACACTTCCTTGTGGGAGTCCATTCTTTTGTTGATACCACTTACTACAGTTGTTCTGGAAGCGTCTGTCAGTATGCATTAGGCAAACAACCTTTATCAAGCTGTGATCATATGTGGCTTCATACAGTTTCGAAAGGAGCTGTCTGTGGTTTATAGTATCATATGTTGCAGACAAATCAACCAAGACCAAACCACAGATTTTTTTCTCCTGGTATCCCTTCCCTATATACTTAGATTAAAAACTTGGCCTGTACATGATTTGCAGGTAGGCGACGAAGTAGTGTCTTCTGTTTGTCGATGATAACTTGACGATTACGCTTGTGCTGCCACAAGCGGAGGATATCTAGACTAGGTGAAACCTTTTCATTTGTCTCCGAGCGCAGCAAACTCTAAGTTGCCTAATGAGGCATGTGCGCAAAGTATTGTTGTAGGCTACACACTGAAGGTTGAAAGTAAATTTTCTCAAGCATTCGCTACGGTGTTTACATTATCCTATACTTCTTCCATTTGCTGCAGCAAGTAAACTTCAAGGAACGTCTCTACGTAATTGTACAAAAGTATAAATAATCGTGTACAGACGTATTTCCGCTACAATCGCGATACAAGCGAGGAAAGTGGAATTTAATATTGTTGTTCTTAAAAACGTGTGTAGCCGCTAGCTGTTATATTTATATTAACAAGTGTAACTCATGATAAAAAGCTAACATGTAAATAAATAAATGTTAGGCTGAAGAAATAAACGCAGAGGAATTCATATCGATTTTATCAATGGACACTGAGGAATGAATGGAAATAAAATGACTCCATTTATATAGAAGCTTTGCACATTTCTCACCTGGTATACAAATATTACATAATAGTAGAGAGAAATGCGGCTAGCTATCTTACAAAGAGAAGACCTCTTAATTACTTTTCTATATTTGCACTTATATACCGTCATTCTATTTTCATTTCTAGTGTACAAATTAAATTCCTTTAATTTCTCCTTGGCTACTGCTGCCAAATATATGTGTGTAAAGGGTAGCAAGGGTACATTTGATTTGGTCTGTTTGTCTTAATGCTATTTTCCTTTCCAACGCTGGCATTTTGCACTGGCAGTGAATACACACAAACTCTGCACATTTGAGTTAAACTTGCACAAACTGGCAACGTGGAGAATATTGGAAAGAATTTTCACTTTGTTCACAGAGTTCGAAGATTCAAACTTCCTGCTGCATTAAAACTGCAGTGACTCGAATTTGTGAAAGCAGTCTGACACACGGTTACGATGTGGCAGGACTTTTCATGTAGTAGATTGGGCATTGGCCACCAGTTGCTATACTTACAAACTGATTAAACTAACTTATGCTAAGGACAACAAATACACCCATGTCCGAGGGAGGAATCGAACCTCCGACGACAGCAACTACGCTCTCCGCAGCTTTGCGCCTTGGAGCGCTCGGCCATTCCACCACGACTAATGAACTCATTTCACTATTAATGAAATAATTATTGAAAATTTATCTTAGATAGACATCATTTCACATACAACAACAAAAGACAAGTCAGTACAGATAAGAATGGCGAGTTCATGGTATAACATTAATGACAGGAACACTGTAATTCACCGAACTTATTGTTACTGTTCTGTAGCAGGATTTTCATTTAGGGTCAGTTGTGCCACAAGTCTTAATCACAGAAGATTGCATATAAAAGTTTGCAATGTCTTTTGGATTCATCCATTAGTTATCAGCGTTCAGTAGGTGTACCACAAGGCTGAATACAACTCAGCTGCAACGCACCCTCTAGGCTGCAACAGGACCCGCAAAGTCAACACACTCCTAAAACGCCTTCGGGAATTTCGTCTTCATAAATGGAGGTCTATGGTGTGTGTCCCATTAAAACCACGACACCGTTTAGACACTGGCAGAGGAATATCAGAAATGTGGGTTCTGTTCACAGATGAGTCAAGATTTTGTGTTGGGCATTGAAAACAAATTCAACTGACCACGGCATAACAGTCCGGATAATTTCAATGGACATAATTTTGTGTTCTCTCATCTGGAGAGGATAATGTTAGCTGAAATCAGTATACGCGGACGTACGGACGTCTATGTCGTTCAGAATTGCGCTCAGAGATATAAGGACGAGACCCTTCAACATTCTGATGTGCGCTACGCTAATGCCAACGGTGATGGTTTCCTTGTCGTAGACAATAACGCTCGTCCCCACAGAGCCCCACTGCTAGACAACATTATAGAAGCAGAGGAATTTCAACGATGTAGAGGCTAACTTGTTCATCAGACTTAAATCCGATGGAGCATGTCTGATGAATTTTTGCAGATACTTTGCCCCTACCACAACGGTTGTAGAGGTGGATGCACTCATGAAAGAATCGCCAGACATCTCTCAAATGCTGTTTGATAACCACATACTGTAAATGCCACGTAGGTTTTATACTTTACTGGCCGTCCGACGTGATTACACATCATATTAGAGGGCAACGAGAAAGACATTTTCACTATGCCCATGATGCTTTAATTAAACGCCATGTAAACCTCAATTAAAGAGTTGAGACCGCATAATATCGTACTGTATCACACACAAATTACAGTTGTAGCCAATATCTGAATAAAATACGTTAGAATATGTATATTGTGTATGATAACTCACCTGATCCCCTAATTTTTTTGAGCTGTGTAATTCCGTCTCCATCATTTAGTACATTATTCCCTTAAGGAACATTACCTTTCATTTTCACTTTGACAGCTGTTAATAATAAAAATATTGCAATGATTGTTATTGATCAAAATAAATCTATAATGATTGGTATTGTAATTAAAATAGTACTGTTCAGTACTGTACTCTCAGGTTGTCAATAAAAACTGCTTGACTATACTTTAGTGACTTCTCAGAGAATTGTGTCGTGTGTAGTTGTGTGTGTATGAGTAGCTGTAAAATGATTCTGCACTATAACTCAAACTTGCTAATCTGACTGAACACTTTATCCAATCGGTTAAGCATGACTTTGAACAAAAACAAAATCTGTAATAAAAATTAATTCTGGACCAGTGACTTTATTCATAGAATGAGCAATTTGACCTCCGGTAGGAAATAATCTGTTCCATTAAATATTGCAATTGTTTGGACAATAGGACATCAGCTTGCAGCAGAACTGACTAATTGCCATTTACATCTGAGTTGCACACTGATTTTATGGCCTACATGTGCGCAAGGAAACACGTGCAACTGCCCTCAGAATTACTACCAAAAATGCTGCTGCTGCAAGGTCAAAGACTAACTACAGAATTCGCAAGAGTGTAATGCGAATCCAGTAACTACACAAATACTAATTTTGTCCATCTTTGTAATATTTAATTGGTTTTTGGCATGAATTACTAAAACGAAAAAGACCTGAGGTTGAAGTTTAAACTTAAGCACTTTATATATTTTTCATAAAAAGAGACCATGAACTAAGACAATATAGCACAAAAATGGTGATTACAACTTGGAAATGTCTTACACAAATCTTTTCAGAAACCCATTTACTTCTACTGTCATTTTTAACAAAAGAAAAATACCAGCTAGTACTTTATAGAATATAAATGAAAAAATCGAAATTGTCTACATCACAGATCCTCCGCTTTTTGGATGGTAAAACATACTAAATTCCTGCAATATACTTTTAATTATTTTAAGAACGGACATAAAAGACGAAAATGAAACCCTTCATGTTGAATTTCTGTTAGAGATGGACTACAATTACGCGAAGCGCCTAATAATGAAAAGATGACTCTCCGTACCTTTATTCTTCATAATCGCAGAACATTTTCAAATTCAAATATTTCACAACATTATCACACATAAAAAGACTCAAATATTTCAAGCTTACGCTGCAATTTGTGACTTCATTCCAATGCTGCTTGGACAACGCTATTCCTGCTCACCCTTCGGAGTCCTGCGACCAAACTAAGTAAGCTCAAACGCTGGACAGCGCACACCAAACATTGTCTTCGCGGAGCCAAAGATATGATTTTACAGACATTCAACGTTATTAACATTGCATACCCACGTTTCATCTTCTGTGAAAAGGTGTAGTCCTTAGAATTTGATGGGGTATCGCACGGAAACTTTTTCATATAGACGGGATTTGCCCAGAAAGTAATTCGGATCGTTTTTTCCCCATCCGAAAATCATGTTGCGAATGTGAAACGTTATTTGTGATTTATGTTATGTTTCCCGCGTGTGTACACAAAATTTATGGCTCTTCCTGCGGATAGCGTAGCACAGTTATGCGGCATCTGTAGTGATGTTACGTTTGAAGCAAAATCACGGCATTGCTTGGCACTCCAGAGAACGAAATCATGGGAAATATTCACAGACGTTGATGAAAGATCTATGGAGCAATTGATGTCAATAGGAGTACAGTTTGCTCTGGAGACAGACGGCAAGGCTATCAAAAGACGGTTCGGCAAAGCTACAAGATTTGCAGCGGTCAGGAAGACCATCTCTGGATCTCAAATCCCATATGTTGTACCGAGCTGGTTTGTCATTCCCCATTTGGGCCATTAAAGGATACCATTATTGAAAGACACTTTGGTGTCAACGAGGAGGTTAACAGAGATAAAATTTCTTCCGTGACCAGAAGAAGGACTGTTACCGCCCTTGTTCCGCGCTGGACGAAGGACATAAAACAGGCGGTAGATTACGAGGAAAAATTGGGTGTCGTAATGAAACAACATTCTCTTGTGTTTAGTGTTCTCATGGTGTGCAATTAGTGACTGTTGAACGATAAAAGTGTGCACATTACTTTATTGGCATGACCCACACTATACCCCTCATCGAGGTTGCACTACGCTGTTTATACGCTACAGGGAACGGAAGCTTTCTTAATGGTGCCCTTCAGTATGCTGTCACTCGTACACACGATTATTCAAGCGTGAATTCAAGCACTGCCACGACCATTTGGTAACCTGTTGCGCTTGTAACAGATTTCATTGTTGGAAAAGGAGAATATAATTAAAATGTATTCGTTCTATTCTGAATTTGTATGGCTGATTGCACACTACATACTACCATTTAATGAAAACACAATATCCTTATCAGGCTTGATTCCATATTGGAATGAGTGCTCCACGACTGTATTTGATTTGTGGTAATTATTCAGCAATCAGTCGTCTTAAATATAAATTCTTTATTTGTTGGCAAAACCGGATTTCGAGTACAAACGCAACCTCCTACATGGAGGTCGAGATATTTTAAGTATTTTAATTTATTTTAAGCATTGATAATGACCACACAGTGGTCGAAATCCGGATTTGCCAACAAATAAAGAATTTATATTTAAGACGACTGATTGCTAAATAATTACCACAATATCCTTAGCTCGGTCTCCTTGTATACTATGTTAAGTATCGTCATAATATTTTGTTATCATCTTTCAAGAATAAAGTCTGAAGAAACCTGACGGTTTTGTCATGGTCTTACGACCTGGTTTAAGTCATTATGTCGGATGACATATGCAAGAAACTCAACGGATAGTGTTACTTTCGGCTCACATTTTCATCTTTTTTTCTTATTCCTCCTAATGTTAGTTTTCAGTGCAACAATAATTGACGTCCCTTAAATCATTGTTTGATTATTAATTTTGTTATTTTTCGGAGGTTTCTAACTGGAACATCTTACTAATTTACATACATGGTTCCTTTCTAGTGAATTAGTGCCAATACTATTTCTCTTATATATAAGTTTTGTATTATTGCTGTGGAATACATTATTTTTCAGAAATGTTAGACTGATAACCGATGCTGTTTAGTCCCTTCCAAAAACCAACCAACCAATCAGAAATTGTAGAGGTTTCCTTATACATCTCTTTTAAAATAATTGTTGTGCGACAGCTTTACTTAGTACTTGGGTGAGTTTGAACTGTACTGGTATGTCGCTATGCGTTGTTACTGTTAATTAATATGGATCTACAACCCCCTGTCATATCCAATTTATGTTGCAGCTAATGCCTATTTGATGTCACCCGTACTTGTATAGAAGTCGTGGCCTCTTTCTCTTCTTTCTCTTCCAGATAAAATAACTTTTCACTCGTTTCAGGATTCTGCAATTGGTTAGTTATGGTTTTCATCTTACACACTTATTTTGAGTTGGTAACTGATCTTATTTTGTTTATTATTTTTCATTTTCTGCGACACTACCACGACAGATAATCTCAGACAAAATAAAGTAAGGGTACAAACGTTTCAAACATTACTTGTAATGTTCGTCACAAACATAAAAGCATAACCATTTCGCAACATGTTTGAATGAATGTGCACTTCGGTATGGAAAAGAAACCAGAGAAACTAACGGCTACTGACATATCGACAGACTTGAATGTAGGACTTCTAGGAAGGCGAGAAAAAATGCGCCTCGAATGCTAAAACCGTTGAACAGAAATGTCAGAACTTTCCGCATACGTAACTACATTGTAATGCAAATGACGTAACCTCACTTTATATGTAATTTCAACTTCCGTGGAGGTCTTCGATCGTGTATTCTCTCCGAACCCTACGGGTCGTTGGTATGAGGGAAAACTCTTTCCCAAGCACGATTCGTCTAGGACAACTTGAATGTCGCATGAAACTTGTACAAACGGTGAATATATGAACACATTAGCTTCAATAGTGATATGTTGCACTGTTTTAATCTGCAAATGGGTGGATTTACAAAGTTTTATGATTTAACTGACGACAAGGAGTAATAAAACTGATCATTACTTGTGTATACAATTTTTCAGCTTAATTACACGGATGGAGAAGGAATAAATAAAACAGTACCCATTCGTTCTATTGTTTAACCCTTTCAGACCTGATTTTTTTTCTCTATCAAGAAAATTATTTTTAATGCTGTAGTACACTTAGGTTAAATTTTCAATGCTTTTAGAAGCAAGATTTATATAATTATATGCGCATACTGAGAAACAAGACTTTTTTTACGGACTAAATTAATAATTTTGTAGTACCAACTGTTGTACTAAATAAACTAATCTTTCAATTACTACATCACAAAATAACAACTTCTACTTTCAGTTATACAGTGGAATACAAGTAACTCACAATTTTCGTGTTCATTGAAGTTCTTAAACTGCTGCACAATGCAACACTCGCTTCTTAATATTGTTACAGTGATCTTCCGCAAGTGGCAGTAGTTGTGCATGATGAAATGATTGAACAATCAGATGTCGGTATACATGTTTTTCCTGAACCATCTCAAGACAGTTCAGAAGTAAAGAACACTTTTGTGGCCAGAGGGTCCGAAAGGGATAAATCCTTTGCTATGTTTGTTAAACTGCGAGAAAAGAAAGGGAAGACGACGTTTCACAGCACTGCCTATTATTTTATCTATCGCGGACGCATTTAATAGAAGTCCAGTAAACTATCACCAACATCAAATTAATTCAAAATGGGTTATGCTTTTAGGCATTGTCTGGAGCATAGTCCTATTATGAAAATCCTTCATGACTTCCTATCCAAGTTAATACTGTGCCTCACCTGATGTTACGCCTGTAACTTCAAAACTATTCTTCACCGAATCCAAATTCTTTCTCCTTGGTCTTCGTTAACTGCTCTACTCTCCAACGCCAATCCTTGCTTCACTCATGCTAATAACGTGACCCTATCGTTTAAACCTGTTCACTCTGTTTCATCTATGGTGTAAGTTCAAAGTTCTCTTTGATTTCCTCATTGTCGACACTTTCCTGCCATTGTTCCCGACTATTGTTCCTTTCTACTTTAATATATGTACCCTCAACCTTATTAATAAATTAACCCTGTATCCACCCAGCTCTCACTCCCATATAATGATGTCAGGTCGAAAGACTTAACGGTGCACTGGTAACTTACACATGATTTATAATTTTTTCTGCAGAAAAGAGTAGATCGTAGCTGAACGCTTTCTGCATTACCTGTGCTACACCTCGATTCCAGTTCTTTTAGAAAGTTACCATCATGCGCGAAAATACATTCTATAACTTGAAACATTCTACCTGTTCTAACTTTGTTTCTTTTATTTGGGACTCAGTGTGTTTCTATCTCTTCATACAGATATTCGTTTCGATTTCGAGATGCAGATTTTCGCACTGTAAACCTATATATCAGTTTGCAACGTTTCAATCACATCTGTAAAATCTGACATTATCAGAACGGAAATGGGAAGTCTTATAATTAGATAAAATGCTAAAGAACTTTTAATAATTTATTTAAAATTAATATAATTGGCTTTGACCGCAAAGTGTAAATTTTTTTTTAATATCATATTATACAGTTTACGGTCATAATCTATCACTGTTCTTTGATTGAGACCGTGACACAGGAGTGAATTTAAGCGGTCAAACATTAGCAGTTCCGTCAGTTAAAGCCGGCCGCGGTGGCCGAGGTGACTGAGGCGCTCCAGTCACGGTCAGCACGGCCACTACGGTCGGGGGTTCGAATCCCCCCTCGGGCATGGATATTTGTGCCGTCCTAGTTCGTAAGTAGTTCATAAGTAGTTTGTAAGTTTAGGGACTGATGACCCCGTAGTTAAGTCCCATAAGCTTAACAAACATTTGAACATTTGAACCATCAGTTAAAAATATTTAAAAAGCATGTCCAGTGAGAACATAAAATTGGCAATTCCATCAGTTAAAACAAAAAATCTTGTCCAGTCAAAACGTAAAATAAATCAAGTGCTGGTGGTATTGGACGGTTGTCATTATGCCATTAAAATTACTTCTGTATTTGTTGAAATCTTTTCTGCGTCCATACTTGGTGTTACACTCCTGGCCATTAAAATTGCTACACCACGATGACGTGCTACAGACGCGAAATTTAACCGACAGGAAGAAGATGCTGTATATGCAAATGATTAGCTTTTCAGAGAATTCACACAAGGTTGGCGCCGGTGGCGAAACCTACAATGTGCTGAAATGAAGAAAGATTCTAACCGATTACTTATACAAAAACAGTAGTTGAGCGGCGTAGCCAGGTGAAACGTTGTTGTGATGCGCTGGCCGCGGTGGCTGAGCGGTCTGTCGCGCCAGTCACGTTCTGCACGGCCACTACGGTTGGGGGTTCGAATCCCCCCTCGGGCACGGATATTTGTGCCGTCCTTAATATTAGCTAGTTCATAAGTAGTTTCTAAGTTTAGGTACTGATGACCCCGTAGTTAAGTCCCATAAGCTCCACAAACATTTGAACATTTTGTTGTGATGCCTCGTGAAAGGAGGAGAATTGCGTACCATCACGTCTCCGACTTTGATAAAGGTCGGATTTTAGCCTATCGCGATTGCGGTTTATCGCATCGCGACATTGCTGCTCGCTTTGGTCGTGATCCAATGACTGTTGGCAGAATATGGAATCGGTGGGTTCAGGAAGGCAATACGCAACGCCATGCTGGATCCCAACGGGCTCGTCTCATTAGCAGTCAAGATGACAGGCATCTTATACGCATGGCTGTAAAGGATCGTGCTGCCACGTCTCGATGCCTGAGTGAACAGACGGGAAGGTTGGGGTATGGTGGAGATGGAGGTGGCACCACTGGAAACAGTTCAGCAAATAAGGAACTTAAAGACAGGATAGCAAAATGGTAAACTCAACAAATCTCATGCACACAGCTTTATTAACAGTAAATAAAATCACTTAAAAGGACGTCTTTAAAGAAACCACTCCAACAATTTAAATCAATGGAAAACGTACAGCAATTAAGTACAACTGTTGTTTTCACCCTTTTAAAAATAAAATTTCCTATAACCACTGAATCACATAAAATCACAGTTGATTATAACTATGCTTCCGAAGCAGGTATCAAACTGGCATATGTTCATTAGTTCCAAAAGAGGGAGTTATCACAAAATTTAAGGTCAGCTCTTATTACAAGTCTCACACAAACCATATGAATAAAGTTGCCTTCATAAAATTGGAAATTTAAACTTTCGACCACCAAGGATAATGCACGTTGGTAGCCACATCGATACATGCTACTAGCCAGACACTGCACGACCGCAAAGGAGGAGATGGGTTTACGTAACTGAACGAAGCCGGCCGCGGTGGCCGAGGGGACTGAGGCGCTCCAGTCCCGGTCTGCACGGCCACTACGGTCGGGGGTTCGAATCCCCCCTCGGGCATGGATATTTGTGCCGTCCT
Source organism: Locusta migratoria (assembly GCA_026315105.1). Lineage (NCBI taxonomy): Eukaryota > Metazoa > Arthropoda > Insecta > Orthoptera > Acrididae > Locusta > Locusta migratoria. Next base: position 44,700,570 of record CM048748.1, read on the forward strand.
TAGTATAAGGTAGTTGATAAGTAGTTTCTAAGTTTAGGGACTGATGACCCCGTAGTTAAGTCCCATAAGCTTAACAAACATAACATAACAAAATAACTGAACGAAGCAAAACATTCCAGCGCTACTTGGGACCCCACACGCTCGTAACCGGAAATCACCACATTTTCCTCCTCCGATGCGGTAGCGTCGGGCGAGAACCAAAAAGGTAAATCTGCAACATAAATTCCATAAATTCCGGCGCCAAATTACGTCGACACATTCACCTCCAAAACGCTTTAAGGGATTAAAGCATTAGTTCAAGTGCGAAAATACCAAACTTCCTTAGCAATCACCTTATAATTTTAGAAATACAAGGCACTCCAACTATCCACAACGGTGTTTACGGTTATGATCAATTTGGTAATGTAATTTTGGCACCGGTATAAAGGCACAAAATAAAATTTAGTAAAACTTCAAATATCAAATAAATTCTAGTACATATGTTCAACCACTTAAATTTTCCTTTGGAGAAACAGTAATGGTTGGTAAAATTTGCACAAAGCCACGGAACTCGTAATGCCTTCATGAAAGAATTTCATAAGCATCAATACCAATCTAGTGTCTAATGCCAAACCACAAATTTCTACGAGAGATCAGCCAAGTAACAGTTTTCTATCCGACCCGCTCCCACAACTCGGAGCCGACGGTGTTCAAACACAACGCCCGAGGTGCGTCCAGAACCATTAGCGCGCACAGTGCAGACCTCCACAATCAAAACGAACAAGACCGCCAATCAGAATAACGACACCCAGCCCGGGGCGGCGACCAGGCACACTCGACAATTCAAAACAAACAATTCAGAAGAAAAACACCCTACTCTCGACGAAACTTCTGTTCAATAAGCACACAACAGACTTTTCCATAACCAACGAAGCCGGGGGCACCAAGGTTCACAAGGTGTATAGCGGATCCCGACACGGAAGGACACCGAGAATTAAAGCATTCCGGCGCTCGTAGCAAGTCTAACAGAACAGCACTTACACTCAGGAGCAGACGAAAGAGAACTTGCTTGTCTATGTGACACACGCGGCGCAGCACGCCGCAGCCCACATTAAGCTCTCATCTCCAGCTACCTGTCCCGCTGTCCAAGCATTCAGCTGCAAAATACTTCAGGGCTAAACAGAGAGTCCACCTCTAGGAAATGTAAGTTGTGCGCTCACGCCGGCCCGCACGACGGTAACAACCTCACGACAGCTACCCAGGTGACTAGAACTCGTTGGACGCCAAGCTGTTACTCCATCGCTCCACGCCGGCGGTGGACCGCAAGTCGGTGACAACACCTCCGGAGGAAACCAGGTGACTAGTGCTATTCGAATGCCAATCCGTCACTGAACTCCCGTGCGTCACGCGATTCCAGCTAGCCATCGGCCAGCGACTGCACGTCAAAAACAACTACCTTGCAGCAGATCAAACCGCCGCCTGAGGGGAAACTCATTACTACTCTCCAAACGTGCGAGCGCCGTAAGAGTTTGCAAGAAAACAACCATCTGCACTAAAAGTTCGACGACGTTTGCAGCAGCTCGGAGACCATGGCAGCAGTTACCCTTGACACTGCATCACAGACAGGAGCGCCTGCGATGGTGTACGCAACGACGAACCTGGGTGCGCGTATGACAAAACGTCATTTCTTAGGATTAGTCCAGTTTTTGTTTACAGCATCATGATGGTCGCATGCGACATCGCGGTGAACGCACATTCGAAGCGTGTATTCGTCATGGTTATACTGGCGTATCACCGGCGTGATGGTATTGGGTGCCATTGATTACACGTCTCGGTCACCTCTTGTTCGCATCGACGGCACTGAACAGTAGCCATTACATTTCAGATGTGTTACGACCCGTGGCTCTACCCTTCATTCGATCCCTGCGAAACCCTACATTTCAGCAGGATAATTGACGACCGCATGTTGCAGGTCCTGTACGGGCCTTTCTGGATACGGAAAATGTTCGACTGCTGCCCTGGTCAGCACATTCTCCAGAAATGAAAACGTCTGATCAATTATGTCCGAGCAACTGGCTCGTCACAATACGCCTGTCACTACACTTGACGAACTGTGATATCGGGATGAAGGGTATCTTTACCCTTACACGCAATCCAAGCTCTGTTTGACTCAGTGCCCAGGCGTATCGAGGCCGTTATTATGGCCAGAGGTGGATGCGGATTAAGTAATGATCAGAGGCAATCGAAGACTCCTCTGAATACACGCATGCCTGTGACTTCATTCCTGTCTTGTTATAATATAGTGAATGACAGATGTGATTCCCCTGACTATTGGTATATTTAAAATGCTTTAGTTAGTCCACACTGGCAAAGAATTCTAAGAGCTGTTTTCCGTCGCTGTTGGCCTTTCCAAATGCACCCATATATTTTTCATACCTTTCTGTAACGTTTCCTACAATGACATTGAAATGACCGATTAAGAAATTAACGATCTCGTCCTTTGACAGCTACATCAACAGGCACTTTATATAATCTGTTCACATCGTAATCGTCTCCTTGATGGAGCCTGGCAAATCTATTAAAATTAATCCTTAGTTAATATCCCTAATTGCTATTACGTTGGACTCATTTGCTTTCCTGATGCTAAGACCTACACCTCACTGTGCTTTTCCTGTTTGGATACCTCACAGGTACAACACGTATTCTCCTACTTCGTCTCCTTTCACCCTTGATCTGAACGTCACTATCAGTTAAAACATGTGAAAATTTCAAATGTTTGTAAAGCTTATGGTACTTAACTGAGGGGTCATCAGTCCCTAAACTTACAAACTACTTATACACTTCCTTATACTAAAGACGGAACAAACATCCATGCCCGAGGTGGGATTCACACCCCCGACTGAGTACGGCCTTGCGATCACAGCATGCGCCTCAATGCGCTCGGCCACTCCGCTGCGGATTGAAACAAGTAACCCCACTTTGATGCAGTTTGTCAGCTCTCACTCCTTCCGATTGTAGCCCACGTTGATGTTAATACCCCCAACTCATCCCAGATCATTTGCCAAAACGTATATGAAGTGTTTCTGGTCTTAGAGGTGGGATATTGTCTCATCGATAAGTGCGATGCATTTTTCTCTGATTGCTGACAGCATCAAAGAAACTGTGGGGCCGGATGTAGCCTTACATGCTTAAGGCCCCATTGGATTTTATCCCTAACAGTTGAGAAGTAACCGGTTAATCTGGTAGTCTTTGCCGTCTGAGCAGTGGTAAGCCCGACTCAGATTATGTCTGAGCTGTCCAACCTGAATTCACAGTAAATAGTATCCCGACTATCAGAACATTGCCCTTGGTTCATTAACTAGGACATGAGTTCATGAAAATGGTGGTTAAAATATGTAGTATACATGCGTCTGAAATTTTATTATAGCATCGAGCTAAATTTTGAAAGAAGTTGGTCAAGAAGTTTTGAAGCTTCATTTTAACACATATTTCTATATATTATAGGTGTTAATAAACATAAATGTAGCCTACATGCATACATTCGCTCAAAATAGTATGGTGTAACAATTGTAAGTAAATTGGTAAAGAGATTCGATTTTGTTGGTAACAACAATTCTCTATTAGATAGTATACTTATTTTTAGATAATACAATAAAAGAAAATATAAGTTTTCCTAAGAGGATTTGTAGATCGGACAACAACGTTGCTAGGGCCGTGGTAACTGCGTATTTTTATTGTGCACTACATATATATTTATTTACTTACTATACACATTAAAATATATAGCTGTGTGAATTCAAATTTTCATTAGCGGATCGCTAACTAGCGTCTCATTGTCCGAAAGCTTGTTAGAGAATCATGGAAAAAATTATGACCTATGTGCATTTAAATGTTAATTACAGTATGGTTTAACGATTTTGAAGTAAATGAGTCATGATATTCCATAGACTCTTACTACAAATGCTTCACAGACAAAAGTGCTTGACAAAGATGTCTAATGAAATATTGTTGTATTATGTATTTTTATTTTTATATTCGTAAAATTCAATATCTGTAGAACTGATGATAGGTGTATTGCGGTTTATATTGTCGATTGACGATACACGAGAGAGCCTTGTAACCGCGTGAACGCGCCTGGGGGTGCGAGAGAGAGAGAGCGTGCGCGAGAATTTACAACGCGACGAGAAATGTAAACATCGGACGCGTACAACGACGGCGCACAGCAATTAGGTGCTGCTAAAACAAGTAATTTAAACAGCCATTGGGTTGTCAAGAACGTGTAACTTATTTTTCACAAACATTAAATTAAGAAAAACCAGATTTTTTTCTTTTACAGTACGATTATGAACGTCGTGGTAGTAAGGAAAACGTAATATAAAATGTGTTTCCCTTAGTACAAAATTAACCAGTTTCCTAGTAATTGTGCATTTCTCTTTTCTCTTTTTACAATAGTATCAAAAATAAAATTCAGTTTATTTTCCTTTTATACAACACTAATGAAAATGTAACCCTTAATAACTTTGTTTCCTCTTACACAGTATCGTTCGATACTACACATGCTTCATGACAGCGAACACAGTTTCCTCGCACTCGTTCGTAAACACATGCATATTTGCCTCATGGTATTGGCAGCATAGAAAATATTCTGCATAAGTTCGCGCACATTATTAACTCGCCGCCGCGAGGAAGTAGCCGAGCGGTCTGGAGCGTCACGTTGTGGATCGCGCGGCCTCCCGCGTCGGAGGTTCGAATCCTCCCTCGAGCATGGCTGTTTGTGTTGTCTTTAGTGTTAGTTTATAAGTAGTTCGTAAGTTTAGGGACTGATGACCCCGCAGTCAAGTCCTATCAACTTTACAAACATTATAATATTAACTCGCCGAGGATAAACAATTTCCTTCATTGGCGCAAGATGCAAAATTCCTGTGCATTCAAATCAGGGCTGCGTTTTGGCCATCGACGTGGATCTGAACGCCCGATCCATCATCCTGAAAATCGTCTATCCAAAAATTTGAGAAATCCAAGGTGGGACTGAATACCATCGTGGTGGAACCACATGTTATGAGGTATGCCAAACGGAATGAATTCTAACAACGTTGGTAGCAATGTTTCCTCTAGAAACGTTCGTTAATAGTTACCAGTCAAACATGGAGGTTAAACATAAGGCTCAATGTAATCATGGAGCATATCCGCGCACACAATTACGGAAAATCGTAGCTGAAAATGTTTCCACTACGTGGCGAGTATTGTGTACACTCTACGTGTGCAAGTTATGAATATTGGTTATTCCATCGCCAGTGATACGCGCTTCATCTGTGACGAGTATATTGTTGACAAAATCATGCTGCGCACTGTGTAACAAAAATCACTCTGAGAAATCACGTCGTGGAGGAAATGTAGTTCTTCCAATGCTGGTACACGTTGTGGTAAGGCCTCAGAAGCTCCTCTTTCAAAGTGCCGTGAACAGTGTGTGATTCACCAACTTGGCGGGCGATGCTTCTAGTACTCTGAGTATGATCCTCCTGGATGCAGTGCACGCCGGCCGCGGTGGCCGAGGGGACTGAGGCGCTCCAGTCACGGTCTGCACGGCCACTACGGTCGGGGGTTCGAATCCCCCCTCGGGCATGGATATTTGTGCCGTCTTTAGTATTAGCTAGTTCATAAGTAGTTTGTAAGTTTAGGGACTGATGACCCCGTAGTTAAGTCCCATGAACTTAACAAACATTTGAACATTTTTTGATGCAGTCCACAATCCTTTCCTCACCTTCCAATGTACGATCTGCGCGTTGTGGGCCTCTGCCTTCTCTGCGGGGCAGTAAAGAGCCAGTATCTCTCAATATAAGGAAATTAAATGTGTACTCGTATGTTTTATTCTGTCATGATGTAAAATAAATAAAAATAAAAAAATAAAAATAAAAAAGCGTATCAGAACAAAATATACGTTTCGTATACAGAAGAAAATTTAAAAACGTACAGATAATTACTCTACTGAATTAAAAGTATATGCATAAAAATCGCGTACAAGTACAGAGCTACAAAGACAAAAACATCTGGTTAAAAAGCAGCAAATGTCTCTTGTGTACATAATAGTCGTGGGAAGTATTCTCGATCGATAAATTCGTAGAACTGTCCTCGTAACACCTTTTGCGTCAACACAAATTAAATGAATATCGCATAGTTCAGAAGTAATAATCTCCTTTCCATCCCAACAGTTAACAAAGTTGCAATATCTTCTGCAACGGTTACTCGACGACTGTCATCGCTCGACGTATTATAATGAAGCAGCCACTCAAGCGGTTGCTGCCTATATGTTTATGATTCACGATCACGATGTCAATACGTGCAGCGGGAAATAATAGGACCCGATTTCTTACGAACACTGGCAAGTGTCTACGTTTCCAAAAAACATCTTGAGTCGAACTGTTTTGTTCTGAGATAACCGTAGGAGCATGCAAACATGTTAGTAAACTTTTTTATCAAGCAATTCGAGATATACCATTTGTATAATTTCGACTGCTTATACCGTTTACACACAGTATCTATCGATTAAATTTAATACACAAATATATGGTTTGTATCCTGATGAATGCGTATAAAGCATGATGTAGGGTGGGAGGTAGCAGCGTGGGCTGCTCGCGGGCAGTACGGGCCGCTTTTGGCCAGTCAACGAAGATAGCGGAAAAAAGTCGTTTAGTCGCAAATTTTTGTAAAGTATTAGGGAAGACCGTCATGAACGATTTACTAAAAGTCCTGACCTCTGGGGTGTGAGATCTAGCGTGGGTGGGCGTTTGAAGGTACATGTTAAAGTCTTCCTTAAATGAATAGAAAAATAATTATATATTTTGACGACGTTACAGCGTTCAATCAATGAAATAAATCGCAATTTTGCGATCAGGTATGGCTGCACTGAACTAGGTGTAGATGGAATACCAAAGTGCGGCGAATGAAAATATATAATTGTATACAAGCCGGCTGTGCTTCTGACGGCAATTAATTGTCTCGATACGTCATGGTCTGTTCTCCCTGATGCGGGAGTACTATTGTGGCTGCGAGCATTACAGAACAAATTGGCTGTGGTTTAGGAAAGAGACTGTGTGGCGAATGGATATTTGGGTGTGGCGGGAGACGTGCAGAGAAGAGTCCTCTGCAATGGGGCTGGTCACTGTCTACTCGGTGGCGGAGTGGTCAACGCGTCTGCCGAGTAAGCAGGAGATCCCGGGTTCGAATCCCGGCCGGGCACAATTTTCCATTCGCCGCACTTTGGTATTCCATCTAAGCCAAGTACAGTGTAGTCATATCTGATCGCAAATTGCGATTTATTTCATTGAATAGAAAACTATTATCACTAACGAAAAAGTGCAAGAGTACAAAATTAAATTTCGTAACATATACTGCAAAACAACTCCTCTTCATAACTTCTCTACTATCAATATTTTGCAAGATACGAGATAGGAAAAATGAGGAAATTTAAAAAATTGAATTTTCGTGCTATAAAGTTAAAATGAAATATAAGAGCCTCTGTTAGGGGATACATTGTGTACTTGCCGTATAAGGAAAAGGGAGAGGGCTGAACGGCTGAGACGTGCGGTGGTAGGCAGGCACGGGAGTGGCCGAGAACTCTGAAGGAGAGTCCACACGATCATGTTCGCGAGCGCCAAAGACCTTCAGCTTGCGCAAGTGACCACATGAGCGCGGAAATTTTGAGTCCAAGCAAGCCCAGTGTAGCTTTTTAATATGGCGCCAACTTATGTGCAACGTGCAGGCGTCCGAGTAGTGGCTTTCCTTGCCACCCAGAAAGTCACAGAACTGTTAACATTCTTCCTCATTCCATTCACGATTATTTTCACTGCGTCCTCCTTCATGTTCCTGTCTTTATAAGACATGGATGCTCCTCATATAGTTCCAGAAACTGAACTGCATACTTCAGCGGTCACTTTTCAGTAACTACCACCGTTCTTAATTCAGAAACGAAATATTACACTCGAGTTACAACACGCGAACCTACAGATGCAGATCAAAAACAAGTTTTGCAACAGCACAGCTATCTTGTGGAAACAACAAAAAAGTAGTGAGGGAAGCCAACTTGCGCAAGTTAGTAGGCCCGACCTCAACTTTAGTTTCTACTTGTGCCATTTGATTTTGGGGGTTCACACGAGCATTTTGACGTACTCACGCTAACGATTCGAGTCCGTATGAACCTCGCATAAGGGACCTTTTTGCAGTATGCGAGTCATCCACGTCGGAGGTTCGAGTCCTCCCTTGGGCATGTGTGCATGTGTTGTCCTTAGCCTAAATTAGTTTAAGTAGTTTGTACGTCTAAGGACTTATGACCGCTACAATCTGGTATCATAGCTTTTTAACATAACAGCAACATAGGATAAAAATACAGCCCTCGGTCGCAAAATTAAAGATTATTTCACCTGGTTTCGGCAATAACTATGATTACCTTCATCATAAATAATAAAATAAAACGTGCCTCATGCCTCCGTGCATGCGTACAGGCTATAGTGGCTAGCTCTTTCTAAAAATGTCTTTTTACATTTTACTGTGTTTTAATCTTTTTTTCCGTTTCCTGTAAGTTTATTTTTTTATTTCTTCTAGGAACGTTATCACAGCTGCTGGTGAACCTAGAAGTCTGAAATTCTTATGACTTAGTTCAAATCAAATGTTTATAATTGTATGGGACCACACCACGTTGGTCATCAGACCTTAGTCTTACAAACTCCTTAAACTAAGTTAAACTAACCTAAGGAGAATACACACCTCCATGCCCGAGGAAGGATTCGAACCTCCGAAGCGGGGGACCGTGCGATCCGTAACGTGGCGCTCCAGACCACTCGGCTACTCCCGCGCAACTATGACTTAGTCACATTGGTTACTTTTACATACTGAAACAATGGTTTTTTAATTACTTGATTTACAAAATACTTAGGGGTGATGATCTAGTAAAAAGTGATGGCAAAAATTTTCTTTATATAAATGTGTAGTATGTCTGTAAGAATAAACTTTGCAACAAACTGTTTTTTCAGTATTGTTATGAAATGTCAATGCAGATAGTGTAAAGTTTTATCCATCTGCAGTAGTTTGTAAAAAAATGTTCTCTACATTAGGCATATTTTAACTTTGCGGGGAGAGGCGATTCCCTATCGCCCTAAGACTTAATTCCAGTCCACAGTTCATATTCAGACATTCGATTTATACCGCGGCTCATTAAACGAACTCCGGATTAGAATCACATTCATTTAGTAACTCCATACGGCGCAAAACGCGTTTCGAATGCCAGGCGAGGATTGCAATCGCTGCGCGGTTATCGCCGATGTGACCTTCCCCCGCTCTACCAAAGGTGGCGGTATTCGCCAGTCGTAAATTAACGCCGTGTTCCGCGCGGGAATTAGCGTAATAGTATTACTGGCGCGCGGGAGGGCAGACGGCGCTGGCGCGGCCGCGGGCTCCATCCGTCGTGCACACAAAGCCGGGCACTGGCGCCAGTCCGCGCGGCCGACGCCAGCGCCGCGCCAGCCGCGTCGCCGGCGGCTGCAGGCAGTAACAGCATCCGCCGCCGCCGCCGACTGATAATTGCAAAACAACGCGCGCTGCGGCTGTTACCTTTTGACGGCGGCAGCGCCGTTATTACTGCCCTTCCGGGAGCAACAAACACATCGCGCGCCACAAAACTGGCGCCAGGCGGCGTTCCCCACACCGCGGGCGTCGCTGGCGCGGCGCACACTGCTGTTTCCGACCCCGCGGCTTTTTGATGCGTGGACGCCAATCCGCGCTTTGATGGACACCGCGATTGCGCCGCGCGAGCTGGAGAGCGCCACCGGCTGTTTATGGGGGAAGGGGGGGGGCAAGGGCTGGAATTCCTGTTATCGACGATAGGAGCAAATAGTGAGGCCATCAGCCGGGGCGGTTGAGTCCGAAATGATGCCAATGCGGTGCAGCCAGCCGTGGTATTAGGGTGAAAGTGAACTGTTCCATACTTACCTGATGCTGCTTGTTAAATGAGTCTCTACTACATCTACATGGGATTCTCTGCAAATCACATATAAGTGCCTGGCAGAGGGTTCATCGAACCACCGTTATACTATTTATCTCCCATTCCATTCTCGAATAGCGCGCGAGAAGAAAGGACACCTGAATCTCTCCGTTCGACCTCTGATTTCCCGTATTTTATTCTGATGGTCATTTCTACCTATGTAACTGGGAGTCAACAATAAATTTCCGCATTCGGAGGTGAATGTTGACGATTTGAGTTTCGTAAGTAGACCACGCCGCAGCGATAAGGGCCGTTGTTGTAATAATTCCACTCCCAGATCGTGTATCATTTCCGTAACGCTGTCTCACCTGTATCGTGACAATACGAAACGAGCTGCCCTTCTTTGGACTCTTTCGATGTCCTCCGCCAGCCGCGCTGGCCGAGGGGACTGAGACGCTCCAGTCACGGTCTGCACGGCCACTACGGTCGGGGGTTCGAATCACCCCTCGGGCATGGATATTTGTGCCGTCCTTACAATTAGCTAGTTTGTAAGTTTAGGGACTGATGACCCCGTAGTTAAGTCTCATAAGCTATACAAACATTTGAACAATTTGATAAGCATCCCACACTGGGCAGGAATACTCCAAAAATGGACGGACAAGCGTAGCGTATGCAGTTTCTTTTGAAGTTCTGTTGCGTCTTTTAAGGGTTCTGCCAATAAAACGCAGTCTCTGGTTTGCCTTTCCGACATTATACACACGTCCTTTCCAATTTAAGTCTGAAGTAATAGTAATTCCTAGGTATTTTGTGGAGTTTAGGGTCTTCACTTTTGATTGATTTATCTTGTAAACAAAGTTTAACGGATTTCTTTTCGTACTCATGTGGACGACTTCACACTTCTCATTATTTAGAGCCAATTGCCAATTTTTTCGCCATGATATCTTATTCCGATCGTTATGCAGTTAGTTTTGATTTTCAGATGATTTTACTAGACAGTAAATGACGGCTTCATCTGCAAACAACTTAAGAGAGCTGCTTAGATTTCCCCTAAATCGTTTATGTAAATAAGGAACACCAGAGGACCAATAACACTACCCTGTGGAACGCCCGATATCACCTCTGTTTTAGTCGATGCCTTACCATCGATTACTACAAACTGTGTCCTCTCTGACAGGAAATCCCCTATCCAATCGGACATTTGGGGCGATTTGATTAAAAGCCGTTTGTGAGGTACGGTGTCAAAAGCCTTCTGGAAATCAAGAATTACGTAATCGATTTGCAAACCCTTGTCGGTAGCACCCATCACTGCGTGTGAATAAAGAGCTAGTTGTGTTTCGCATGAACGATATTTTCTAAATCCGCTTTGACCTTGGGTCACATTCTGGCGGTTGTTGTTAACAGTGTTGCCATTAACCCGAATGTGACAGGGTTCTATGGGCCTCATTTACTGGTGAGAGAGGAAGAAAGGTTAAAGACGTATGATAGTTGCTGTTGCATAGTCATGAATGATAGTAATGATAATAGTAATTTTGCTTCTGCTGCGTCAATGTTGGTAATAAAACGTATAGCCGCAGTGGAGTAGCAGAGCGGTCTAAGGCGCCTCGCTGCAGAGAGCGCGGTTGCTCGCCGTCGGAGGTTCGAGTCTTATCTGGGGCATGGTTGTGTGTGTTTGTCCTTAGGTTAGTTTACCTAAGTCTAAGTAGTTTGTAAGCTACGGACTGATGACCACGCAGTTTGGTCCAATAGATTTACAAACATTTTTGATAAGTATAGATGATGGTAGGAATAGTATTTGTATTGTATTTTCTAAATGAGAGCCGCCTGTTAAATAATCTTAAAAGCTTTGCTGTTGTTGCTGGAACTTGTTAAACAATGAAAGTTGTTAACAATATTAATTATCACTTGATTAGTGCTGCAATTGCAGCTTATTAATAACATGTTATCTGACGCGGATTTGGTAAGTTCACAAACAAGTTTTAACGAGCGATGTGTAATATGATTGTTTGTTGTGAGTGCATACGTGTGAGACTAATTCTGCACAACAATGATCTCGGAAGGTACCAGTTAGTGGAATTTAATGATTTACACTCACTGGAAGAGGAATGGTCAAAGTACAGGGACACACTACTGGGAGCAGCAAGAGAATGTGTTGGAACAGTAGTGTGTAAAGGTAGGAAGAAGCAGACAGCCTGGTGGAATGACACAGTCAAGGCAGCCTGTACAAAGAAAAAGAAGGCATATCAAAAATGGCTCCATAATAGAAATCAGGCAGACAGAGAAAGTTATGTTGAAGAAAGGAACAAAGCCAAACGGATAATTGCAGAATCCAAACAGAAATCATGGAAAGACTTTGGAAACAAGCTAGAATCTCTGGGCCAAGCCGCGGGAAAACCATTTTGGAGCGTAATTAGCAATCTTCGAAAGGGAGGGAAGAAGGAATTAAAAAGTGTTTTGGACAGGTCAGGAAAGCTGCTAGTCAATTCTGTGGATGCCTTAGGCAGATGGAGGGAATATTTTGTAGAATTGCTCAATGTCGGTGAAACGTTCAATGATGTATCAGATTTTCAGGTAGAATGGGATAGGAACGACGATGGAAACAGGATCTCATTTGAGAAAGTAGAGAAAATGGTCAGTATATTACAGTGCACTAAAGCGGCTGGGGTGGATGAAATTAAGCTAGAACTCGTCAAATACAGTTGAATATCAGGTCTCAAATGGTTACACAGGATAATTGAAAAGGCGTGGGAATCGGGATAGGTTCCGTCTGACTGGACAAAAGCGGTAATCACGCTAATTTTCAAACATGGAAATAGAAAAGATTGCAACAAGTATCGAAGTATCTCTTTAATTAGCGTTGTAGGCAAAATATTCTCAGGTATTGTTGAAAGAAGAGTGCGAGTATTAATTGAGGACAAGTTAGATGAAAATCAGTGTGGGTTTAGGCCTCCTAAAGGCTGTCAGGACCAGATTTTTAGCTTACGGCAGGTAATGGAAAAGTGCTATGAGTGGAACAGGGAATTGTATCTGTGTTTCATAGATCTGGAAAGGGCTTATGACCGTGTTCCTAGGAACAAGCTACTGTCAGTTCTTCAAGATTATGGTGTAGGAGGCAAACTTCTGCAGGCAATTAAAGGGCTGTACGTAGACTGTCAGGCAGCAGTTAGAGTAGATGGCAAATTAAGCTCATGGTTCAGGGTAGTTTCAAGGATAAGACAAGGCTGTAACCCGTCACGACTGTTGTTCATACAATTCATGGATCATATGTTGAAAACAGTAGACTGGCAGGGCGGGATTAAAGTAGGTGAAAACAAAATAAGCAATCTCGCATATGCGGATGACTTAGTTGTAATGGCCGATTCGATTGAAAGGTTGCAAACTAATATTTCAAAACGCGATCAGAGGTGCAAGGATTATGATATGAACATCAGCATCTCAAAAACGAAAGTAGTGTCTGTGGGAAAGAGATTCAAACAGACTGAGTGCCAAATAGGAGGAACAAAGTTAGAACAGGTAGACAGTTTCAAGTACCTGGGATGTATTTTCTCAGAGAATGGCAACATAGCGAAAGAACTGGAATCAAGGTGCAGCAAAACTAATGCAGTGAGTGCTCAGCTAAGGTCTACTCTCTTCTGCAAGAAGGAAGTAAGTACCAAGACTAAGATAGCAGTGCACCGCTCTATCTTTCGACGAACTTTGTTGTATGGGAGTGAAAGTTGGGTGGATACAAGTTACCTTATTCATAAGATAGAGGTTACAGATATGAAGGTAGCAAGAATGGTTGCAGGTACCAATAGATGGTAACAATGGCAGGAGGGTGTCCATAATGAGGAAATCAAAGAAAAGCTGGGAATGAACACCATAGATGAAGCAGTTAGAGCGAACAGACTGAGATGGTGAGGTCATGTTACACGCATGGGAGAAGCAAGATTACCTAAGAGACTCATGAGCTCGGCAGCGGAGGGTAAGAGGAGTCGAGGTAGACCAAGAAGAAAGTACTTAGATTCGGTGCAGAATTACTTTGAAGTAAAAGGCATAACATCAGACGAGGCATCAATGTTAGCATTGAATAGGAGATCATGGAGGAATTTTATTAGAGGTACTATGCTCCAGACTGAACGCTGAAAGGCATAATCAGTCTCTAATGATGATGATGATGATGATCAATAAATAAAGTGTTTTTAACTATAATTATTTGTTTCGTTGTTCTAGAAAATCATTATATACGCCAAAGTATTTTTATGCATCATAAATCTCTTACGTCGTGTATAAAGCATGTATACGAGCGTTGCAATGCGCATGCGCGTCTGAAGTTCAAGTTCTCTTAGAACCCCTGGAGCCAGCATTTGGGCGCGCGGGCGGAACGGAGGGGCGAGGGGAAACGTCGCTTTTAACACTGGCGTTGGATTGCATGCGCAAATCCTCCATGAAGGCAACATACGCACTTCCCAATTGTTTTTGGCGCACTGGAGATTCATCGAAAATAATATTGTGTAAATTATCTCATAAGTATAGTAAATTAAAGACGCATCAACTTTAGAAGCCTTCAGTCGACCATGAACAATAATGAAGTCTCTACCTAGCAAGAATAACTGTGTGGTTAGCATCGCTCTGCACGTTAACGGTACTGAGTTCGAGACAGATGGCAAGCAATTTATGTAAAACCCAATCTTCTTTTTAACAGATACGGGAACAACAATGACTTTTGTTATTTGCCACAAATACTTCAGACGTTTTTGAAAATGTGTCGTGATTTTGAGGGTAAATCACATTTATATTATTCGTTGTAACACATATTTAACTGTTTAAAAAAAGTGGGGTAGAGAAGCCTTTGCGCATGCGTAAGGTTAGGAGGGGGTGCTGCTTACAGAGTCACGTGACACGAAGATAGCTTGTCTCTTCATCGCAACCGATTCATTTTATTACACTCAGCTAATAGTATAATCAGTTATTTACTGTGTTTTAGTGTTCGTGTGCTTATTCATAACTTCCTGGTGTTTATTATAAAAGGTAAATGGCCGGCCGCGGTGGCCGAGGTGACTGAGGCGCTCCAGTCACGGTCAGCACGGCCGCTACGGTCGGGGGTTCGAATCCCCCCTCGGGCATGGATATTTGTGCCGTCCTAGTTCGTAAGTAGTTCATAAGTAGTTTGTAAGTTTAGGGACTGATGACCCCGTAGTTAAGTCCCATAAGCTTAACAAACAGTTGAACAGTTGAAAAGGTAAATGAACAACGTGCAGTATCATTTAGAAACAAATTACTCAGCTTTAATTTTGGAAGATAAGTGTAAAATATAAAGCTTGGTAGGCCGACGCCTCAGATCGAGTTGAAGCAAGCGCAAACAAGCCCAGGTAGTGCAGATCTTCTAACGAAAATATATCTAAATCGGGAGAGTAGAGGTGCGCCAAATTCTCTATTTCGACGCCGAGTGTAAAGGGGGGGGGATGGTTTGCGCCGAAACTTTGACACGCGGAGCAGGGGTGGGGGAGGGCAAGAGGGGGGGGGGACACTATCAAGTTCTGGCACTGAAAGAAGTGAACTCCCAGTGACCTGAAGCACAAGCCACCACGGCCCCCATGTCGGTAAGCTCAACCTGCTAACGAGGGCCTCTGGTGTTCCTGGCTCCTTAACGACTCGCAACACTGCATCCTCTTATGTGAAAGCTGAGCCAGCCCTGTGAAAAACGCGCGTATCGCTCCCGCTTCCCCCTCGGACCACCCTCATGCAGTAGAGGTTATACACCTTCTTCAAAATATTCCAAGTTTCCTCACTGACATACTACTAATATATCAGAAGATTTACCACAACAGACCTTTTGCTATGATAAGAACTTGATTAACTGCAGAAGGAAACTTCATAACAATGAAAATTAATAAAATATTAATAATGAAAAATGACTTAACTATTGGAATCCTTCCAATTTAATGAAATTCAAAATCAGAAAAGTTTCACGATATACGTGACATGTTTTCAGGACTCGACATGCTCCGTATTTCTAAGAAATTAAATTCCTTTTAGGTTATAAACGCTGTCATCTGCTTTTCACATTTGACACAAATCATCTTTTCCTTGCTTTTTGGCGAGAAATTTCAACAAAAATACCTTCAAAACTTAATTTGAAATAACGCCGTGTTCCACTGACAACATGGCTAGAGAAAACAGACGTTCTTTCGACATGCTGCTGCTGAAATAATAAAAATAAATTTTAAACATGGCTGTTAACACAACAACCGTTCGTGAAATATAAAATAAAAACTCAAAACAGGAAGCCCCTCGGTTGCAAAGTCACTAATTGCTTACCTGACCATTCAGATTTCAAATGTAGCTCAAGAGCGTGAACAGTATAGCAGGCTCGATCATTCTCACTATACCTAGGGCACAACTTAGATCACAAGCCAACTTATATACTGTAATACAAGTGACCATCTAGAAAGAACCAACAACCCGTCGAAACCTCCGTGACAATCCCTCGCAATACCACTTATAGATAGCGAGTACCACAACTCTCCAGGCAGATTTTTAGTGCAAAACGCGCAGTCTAGGCCAAGTTTACTGGGCACTGTCCAAAGCCTTCAAGCCACGTATGACATTCCGCCGGCCGCCTGTTCCACCGAGGCAAGAATGTTGAAACGGCCAACCGACAGCCGCAGTGGCTTTCGACCCAGCGCCACTCGCCGCCACGTCTCCCAGCCAGAACTGCCCGCCATGGCCGCTGTCCAACACCCCTCCCGCAACTTTCCCTCGAACGGTCACCTTACAGAGCCTGCATAGCGACAGTGTGGCAGTGAATGTTACCGGTTCTCATTGGTTGAAAGATAAGGCGGCATGTTTTTACCAACTGTATGTGTGAGAATAGGTACTCTGTGAGTTTCAGTACTGTAGTCATAAATGCTTCTGACATCGATTTCATTATACAGTTATCTACAGATTTTATTACAGTAGGCACCTCTGCAGTATTGCACGTCTTCTGTCGTTCCTATTCACGTAAATTATCTTACTTTAACTAACACACTGATCGTCGGTCGGTGACATAAACTTAGTACCGCGGTAATATTTAAGATTAAATTTTAATTTGAAATGATTTACTGAGTTTAACTAATAATATGGCCGCGGCGGAGTGGCCAAGGGCATTGTGGCGCTATGCTCTGATGCTGGAGGCCGCTCCCCGTCGGGGGTTCGAATTCACCGTCGGGCATGGATGTTGGCGTCGTCTTTAGTATAAGGTAATTCGTAAGTAGTTTAGGGACTGATGACCCCGCAGTTAACTCCCTTAATCGGCACAAACATTTGAACATTTTTTAATAATGTGCATTACATAATCATTAATTACAGTCAAGATAAATGCCTGATTATTCAGCTATTGACTGCACACACCGAAGTGAAGATGGCTATTTGATGCTTGTGCTCCCAAGGAATAAAGAAGGACGGAAACGGTGGGCGGTGAATGCTGAATGTTAATCGGTAAGTCGGGGACCGTAAAGGCGACTTATGGAAACGAACGAATTACCTCTGTCAGTGTGAAGTAAGAATTTTCTGCAACCTTCTCCACCCACCACAGCAAAGATACAGGAAATATAATATTAGAGGGATAATTATTAATGTGTAAAGAAAGTATTTAATTTTAAGGAATAAAATATACCCATAGACTTCTACTCAGTCGGAGATGTCTGGAAGATTCAATGTCGACTGCTGCAGAGTATAAGACCCCTTTTTTCGTAAAAATACACAATTACCTTATTAGTTTCGTATGGAAGGCAACAACGCTGTTTCCTTACAATTCCATGCCCCTGAGCCCATATTTAGCACGGTGATTAATAAAATTGCGCCGGCCGCGGTGGCCGAGGTGACTAAGGCGCTCCAGTCACGGTCCACACGGACACTACGGTCGGGGGTTCGAATCCCCCCTCGGGCATGGATATTTGTGCCGTCCTAGTTTGTAAGTAGTTCATAAGTCGTTTGTAAGTTTAGGGACTGATAACCCCGTAGTTAAGTCCCATAAGCTTAACAAACATTTGAACATTTTTTTGAATAAAATTGCGGGTTCGATGCCATGGATTCGGGACAGGCTAACACGTGCTGGAATAGGGGAGTATTAAGTACAGTTGGTTACTGTCTGAAACTGTGAACATAATATTTTAATAGCAAGTAACCATCAGTGCGCAACACGCGCGGTCCATACAAAACTGGCATAAACAACAGCTCATCATTTGCTAACTAAAAATAAAAATAAAAAGAAACAGTTCAACTTATACAAAATGATACTAGCAGCAATCCAATACCTAATTCCAAGTAAAAACGACCGCTAGTAGACCTCAACAGCAGCTGAGAACGACGGAGAGCGCCTGAGAGAAAGGCTGTCGCCTCAGCAGTCAGCAGTCCTCTACACGTGAGCGCTCTGCTCACACTCGCGGTCGCCCTCTGGCGGCCCGTATCGCCAACGCTCACGTCCACCACTGTTTGCGACCTTTCCAGAAATGTTACAAGAGGTAAGTTCAGTCATCCTTTAAGTACTAGAAGCTCCACCCTGTAATTCACAAGTTGGCCAATCGAGTATACGTCTTAACGGAAATTATAAAAACGCTTCTCAATATGTACAAAAATATGTTTGTAAATGTATTGAACTTGTAAGTTATTGAAGTATCCTAAACCAAAAACAAAATAAATAAATAAATAAAATAATAATAATAAAAAATAATAAAAATGCGTTCTAGACCGACTTTTGTGTGCAAACCGAAGTGTATATTGACAAGGTCGGTGAAGGGAGCAGAACAATGGCTGGAATGTAGCGGCAGGAAGGGGCGGGTTCTGCAGTCCAATCCAGGCGACTGCTGGAGCTTCCGGTGCCTGTGAAGCCGGCGCGGCTCTGCGGCGGAAATGAAATCTGGGCAGCCGGACTGCGCAGTAAAAAGCGACGGAAGCCGCGCTGCGCGAGGCGGGTAGGGGCCGCGATGAGGCGGAGGTGGGCGAGGCGTGCTGTCTGCGAAGCAAACGCGGCGCCACTCTGCGTGGGGAGCCCCCAGTCTCAGCAGGTAACGTCAGTCTGCAAATACAGTCAAAACTACATGTTTGAAGACGTTTCTGAGACAACCTACATACACCCAGTTCCCTTCGAGCCGCCGAAGCGTGCTCGCGCGTATTCAGGAGCTCAGTCCGTCAGTTCACCTGATGATGGCGACATGTATGCTCGCCGAAATATTGTACCCGTTCGACACTATAGACCGGCAGTACTCCCGCAGTTATTTTGATTACATGCACGTAATATAGTTTTAAAAACGACAAGCCAAGATCGTACACTAAAAATTTATTAAATGACGACCGGTTTCAGTGCACTGTGTCACCATCATCTGGTCACATATATGTTATAATCTGTGACCAGATGACGGTGACACAGTGCACCGAAACCGGTCGTCATTTAATAAATTGTTAGTGTGCGATCTTGGCTAGTCATTTTGAAAACTATAAAACGATTATATCGCCTCCAGACCCGACTATGTAAGGTAATCTTTACATACACGTAGTCTAGAATCCGCCATACGATGCGTGGTGTACCACTACTTGTCATTTCCGTTTCATTTCCATATAGAGACCGATTGAAAAACGAAATTCAAGTTGGTGGCAGTAGAATCATTCTGAATCAGATGCACGGCCAGCCCCCCAAATTTCCTCAGTTTGTTTTTTCGAATAAAAAGCCGTCTTCCCTCCAACAATCCCGAAGCATCAGTGTAACACTCGTATGTTCATAGAACCTCCTTGAAAAAAACGTAACAGCCGTCCCGAGAATTGCTTAAAGGTCTACCTTTAAATCATTCTGATCGGAGTTCCAAACACTCGAGCAATACTCCGCCTCTAGTGACCACGCTGTCGACGGGGCGTTAAACACTAATCTTCCTTCCCTCCTTCGATCAGTACCCAAGACGAGGTCGCCTATAGTTTCCGTACGCGGTATCCTTCACAGATGGGAAACATCTTCCAAAACTCCTTCATCCAATCGTCGACTTGCATCTGCCTTCCCTACGAATCTCATTTCATGTTCATTCCGTTTCCTGTCTGACTTCAACCACGCGACGATATACTTAATTAAGGAGCCTTGCCTATACTGTATTCAAATAAAATGACCGGTCAACGGACGTGACGCATGTGGATACGCCGGTTCTCGCCAGATCACCGAAGTTCAGCACCATCGGGCATGACCAGTGTTTGGATGGGTAACTGTCCGGGTGCGTCACACTGTTTACAATTCTCCCTTTGCCTTACGGCAAAGGAAAAAGGAAAGGTGATGGTGCAAAGTTCTTGATCGCCAGTCTTTGCACCAATGTCCTGGATTAATTCCAAACCTCTCCTCAGTGTCTCATGGAGTGAAGGCGTGGGACACTGTTGTTGGCGATCTGTCCGTCGGATGGAGACGTTAATCTAGCCGGCCACTCTGGCGTTTTTCGAGAGGCGTAGGCTATGTGCTGGCACCGGGTTTCATCCTCTCGCGTCTAGCATCATCTCCAAGACGATCGCGACACTAAACTACCCACGGACCCATTACAGTCACCTACACTTACTATAAGCACTTCAGAATACAGTTGTCTCACTACGCAAAGGTAAGATGCCTGCTGACGCGAAGTATAGGGAAATCATTTCCAATCACGCGGCTGAACCTACCCTTCGGTGTCTTTCAGCCAATCATGCCATACGACTTTTTTCCGTGAAGATACCTTCGCGTGGTCTAGGGCACCGCGTCACGGTGGAGCAGCAGCTCCGGATGTATATTCGTATCCTCCCTCAGGTATAGTGTGTGTGTGTCTTAATTTAAGTTTAAATAGTCTGTAAGTCTAGGGACCAATAACATTTCTACTTTGGTTCCTTATGATTACCAACATTTGAATATTTTCCGCAAAATATGGGAGTGTTTTTCTTATCATCGCCCTCTCACGCTTGACCACAATTAGTGAATTAATCCCTTGTGAGAATCTTCTTGTATCAAATTGCAATTGCTCTATAATGACACCCCTCCACACAGCAGAGCATCGCCACCAAATAGCCGCATATCGATAGTCACTCTGTCTATCAGATCAAACTTCGAGTCAGAAAATATAATCCTATCACAGATCCCTGGGGGACTTCAAATGGTACGTTAGTCTCAGGCGGAAACTTACTATCGTCAAAAATGTATTGGTTTATACATAGTGTCATGATGTTTGTTAGCGATGAATTTGAAACTGCTCAACTGCTGTTAATGAAATTTTGCACTGTGTGCGTGATTCGGTTCCACTTAAAGGGTACGACAGTTTTTATCTCGATTAATAACATCGATATTGAATATTGGAAATTGAATTAATAAGTTTGTAAAACACAGTTTCCTGTTGGAAAACAGCGAACTGGTATATGTTTCAAATTGAGATTAAAAGTCACATTCGCAAAATGCGCCGCTCGCTCATCGCCTCAGGCAACAACTACGAATCGGTCTGATCATGGTCTCAGAGTAAATGTTCAAATGTTTGTAGAACTTATGGGACTTAACTAAGGGGTCATCATTCCCCAAGCTTACAAACTGTTTATGAACTAGCTAAGACTAAGCACGGCACAAATATCCATGCCCGAGGGGGAGTCGAACCCCCGACCGTAGTGGCCGTGCAGACCGTGACTGGAGCGCCTCAGTCCCCTCGGCCACCGCGGCCGGCGGTCTCAGAGTAGACTGAGACCGGTGACCCTATCAAATAAATAGTAAAAAAATTTACATGTTATTCTCATTTTGAAAATTGAAGCCGCGGCGGAGTGGCCGAGCGCATTGAGGTGCTATGCTCCGATGCGCGATGCCGACTCCCGTCGGGGGTTCGAATCTCCCTGTGCTGTCTTTAGTATAAGCTAGTTTCTAACTAATTCATAAGTTTAGGGACCGATGACCCCGCACTTAAGTCCCATAAACTTAATAAACACTTGAAAATGGAATGTTTTTATATTGGTTGGGAAAGTATTCAAATGTTTGTGCTGTTATTCAACCTTATTTATAGTTTGATCATCTCCATTCATGGCACGATCTGCTTTGATAAAGAAATGATGTCAACAATAGCTTTTTTGCAATTATTTTATTATTGCCTTACTAGTTTCAGCAGTCTATCCGTCATCTTCAGGAGAATGTAACAACTGCGTACAAAGTTTTACAAAAGATTTACTAGTCACTAGATGGCAGTACAGTATTAATACAACGGATAGTCATTAGATTGACTTACAGTGTTACTGCAGTGATTGGTACGACAACACATCCCACCTCCAACTTCAACTGATCATGTGGTCATAAATGTATACACAAAATCTGTAAGTGATGTATTTATTCACTTTGTAAAATGCATACGTTAAATATGTAATTCAACATTTTTTTTCTATTTAAATTGGCATTATATTTATATTCTATAAACAAGAAAAACGTTCTGTCAGTCTATGGATTTGTATGATATCCCTTAACCTGTAATCTAACCATGCTCTTTGGTTGGTTTATAATTCGTGAAAACGTGAGAGTTATTGTCGGCAGAAATGTCTGTGCAATGTAATGGCATTTGCAAAATGTTTACAAAAAGGGACACACATATGGATATTCTTATAATGAAACCTCTAACTGTAAGTAACAACCTAGACGAATTTATAAATATTCAGTGTAACACACCAAATGTAGTGTGATAAGCTGTAACAAGTGGGTGAAGTTTGTGTAATGGTCCTGTCGCTGTTCTTTGTGAGTGGTTCACTGATAGTAGGATATCATAGAAAATAAAAATTATCTGATACTCGGAATACATGAAAGGTTGCATACATTGATGTTTCACTACTGTGCTAGTGATGCAGACAAAATTGTGGAACACGCAAATCGTAAGTGAAGAACTGACATTTAATGACGTCCAGGTCATCACAACATCTGATTCAATCCTGTCTGCATCGTACACAGGCAGTGACACCAGACACTGGGACGAGCAGCAGACATTTTGGACTTCAGTTTATGGTTATTCACTGCCTCCCCCCCACCAGCAACAAACAGTAATAAAGGGACTTTGGATTAGTAAATATAATCTAATGACTTCTGTATGCAAACAACGCAAGATGATGAACCTAATATGCTCGAAACGTTTAGCTTTATTTTACATTGAACGTAAAGAAATAAAGCGACTGGTAATAGAAATTACAAATATCAATTTAAGCTTTGCAAAGCCTTAAAATGTCTTATTAAGGCATTTGTTTGGAGTGTCCTTGTATGGTAATGAAACATGGGCGAGAAATAGTGAAATAGTTCTGACAAGAAGCAAAGAGAAACATTTAAAATGCTGGATCCTTAGGTATCATTTTTGGTCAGCAGTATTTAGGACGAAGCTGTACAGTATTCCAAGCTTTTGAGTGACGGTTGGAAGTCACTAATAAGAGGTATTGTCTGTGAACTGAACACAGAGAGGTTTTACACAGTGTTACAAGTAGTTTTGAATTTACCACCAGATTGAATAGGACTGACCACTCACTTGAGAATCTGGTTATTAAAAGAGTAAACAATTTTTCAACAAGCGACTGTGGCTTGGAAAACATTTATATTTACTTTCACATAAATCTGAGTTCGATGGATAGTAATTACTCAGGAACTCTGCATCTACTCAATGTTTTTCTAATACTTTAATTGGACAAAACGGAAAGGTATAAGGATCTTTTACTTCAAACATGGACTGGGTTGTTCTTTACGGAGGCTCCTTTACCCCAGGCGCCGAGACCGACATCTGCGAGTTTATTCTTTCACTCTTTGCGCTGATGCGGCGACAAAGGGGAGGTGCATCCGAGTATTGTTTTTTGCCAGCGCTGTAAAAGCAAGTCGCCGCCACTGTGTACCGCCAGGGTGCCATTAAAATGCTAATCCGCGCCAGCAGAGTGCACAAAGGCCCGCCATTGCGACGCAGGCCGCAGCGCTACGGAAACTCCACAGCCCTCCGTCTAACAGAGCCCCAGGGCCACCGTTCCTGTGACGAGTACATCCCCCGGACACAGCGATACGCTGATGCTATGGAGCATTCTTGTGAATAACAGCTAGCTTTTTACTCACATGAAATGATGAGAGGTCTTGACAAGGGATCTCAAATCCATTCCGTTTTTCTAGATTTCCAGAAAGCATTTGACACAGTACCACACAAACGACTTCTAATGAAAATACGTGATTATCGAAGATCGCTATAATTGTGCGATTGGAATCGTTATTTCTTGTTAGAACGGGTAATGGTCACAAGTCATCCACTTAAACAAAGCCGCGGTGGAGTAACCGAGCGGTCTGAAGCGTCTCGCTGCGGAGCGCGCGGTTGCTCGCCGTGGAGGTCCGAGTCCTCCCTGGGGCATGGGTGTGTGTGTGTGGTCCGTAGGTTAGTTTACCTAGGTTTAAGTAGTTTGTAAGCTACGGACCGATGACCACGCAGTTTGGTGCGATACATTTGAACGGTTTTGATTTAAACAAAAGGGATATCAGGCACTTCCCAGGGAAATGGAAAAAAATCCCTTAAACTTCATTTAGACTATAAATCAGTCAAATGGGGCTGCGTTGTAGTGGCCGAGCGCTCTAAGGCACTTTGCTGTGGAGCACGCGGTTGCTCCCTGTCGTATCAAGGAGACAAACAACGTGTGGAGGACCTTTCTGCGGACCTCTAGCAGGAACTGTCTTGTTCTCTGCCGGCTGTGTATTGGCTTACGCAGTCACCTTCTCCGTCGTGAGGATCCTCTTGAGTGTCGATGCGGTGCTCGTCTGCCTGTCGCCCACATCTTGTTGGAAAGTCCCAATTTAGCCAATAGGAGGAATTTTAATCTCCCTGGCGATAAAATCTTGTTTTAACTGATAATTCCTCTAAGGAAGAAGCCGATTTAAATTTTAGTCGATTTAATTGTATCGTTCCATTCGAGTTTTAGTGCAGGGTCCATTATCCACCTGTTCTCCACTTCCCTAATATGTTTAGACACGGATGCACTACTTTTTTGATTTGTGATCACCCGGCCAAGACTGATATTCTCTTACAATCTCTACACTTTTGTCTGTCTCTTATTTGCAACTTTTATTTATTAACTTGTTCAATCCTTTGTTTTATGAATTTTAACACATTCCTTTTTTCAGCATTAAAGTGCTTTTATTGTGTTCTCTGGGATTGTAACAAGTGACTCGTACCTCACTCGTCGTAACTGACAACTTCAGCACACTACTCCACCACTGACCTAAGTAAAATTATATAGTGTACTAGACAGAGATATAGTATACAAAACAGAACATACATTTATATTCACCTACCTCGTTTGTGGCTTCACATCTTAGGCTATACAAATTTTCTTTTACATCAACGAGTTGAATCTTCAGTGGGGAAATAACCGATAGTCCGATGTTTCGATACCATCGATGTGCCAGAGACATATATTAACTATAAGTTTGATGGCCTATGAGTTGTATGTCTGTGGATCGGCCTCGGCGCCAAGTTAACGATTATTTATCAAAAAATATTGGACGAATTTGTGGAGGAGATTAGTGCGATATTGGTGTTAGTTCGTGCGCCAGAGTACTGAAGAGTCTTTATCAAAGAAGAAAATTAGTGTAATATCGGTGTTAGTGCGAGCGCTAACGTGCTGTCAATATCTATGATGAGCACTGTTGCATCAATGCCTCTGAGAAAATTTTTTTAAAAAAAGGATAGGGAGTGGCCTTTAAGAAAATCCGTTGCTGATGTACAACAAATGATACCAGAGAAGAAAAGGAGGAGGATTATCCCCAAAAATAAATAGACCTTCGTGAAATAAAAGTTATTAAGTTGTATCTCAGAAAAATGTGGGGAATGAAATACAGAACTAATGCAGCGTGCATTGTACTGGAAGTTCACTAAGTAGTTATGCCAAAATGCGCTTGTTTTCCAGATCAGTGGACAGCGTAGTAAATTGCCATGTAGAGTGCCCAGGTGCGATTCCCGAGATTTTCTCCAGTTGGTGAGTGAATGTTGTGTCGTCCTCATCATCATTTCATCACCATCAACGCGCAAGTCGCCTAAGTGGCGTCACCAAAAGACTTCCACCAGTCAGGCTGAACACAATCTCTGATGGGAGTCTAACGTCCAAAAATGTCACAGTAAATTATCAACATCAGTTGAAAAACACTTCCAACTGGAGCCCAAGATGATGAAAATTATAGGAATTCCTCTTTTATTTCATACTTATTATTAACGCTCTCAGGCTTGATTTTTTCTGTAACTCTCATAAGTTTTAATTATACAGAATTTAGGAGAAAGATTTATGCAGTTATATGTATTCATTTTCAAACCGTACAATCGTGAGCACTATAAAGCAAGTTTCTCTTTATGCACTAAAATAACTAACTTAATTTTGAATTACTAACTGTTGTATGAGATAAACTAATCATTCATAAATACGAGGCAAAATAATAACTACTACTTTTACTTATACAGGAAAATGTACCTTATCGTCAACTTTAGTATATTATGAAGTTCACAAACTGATGCGAAATACAACATTAACTTGCCGATATTTCTATAGTTGTCCACCACATCTAGCAGTACTGTACACGATGAAAGGATTGAACAATAACAATATAATCGACTTTCCAGAAATCCTAAATACTATTACATCAAACCCAACGAAACCTCACTAAACCAAAGAGACAAGAAATGGATTTTAAGAAAATCCGTGACTGATGTACAAAAAATTTTACAGGTATGGACAATTCACAAAAAGAAGTAACATCCCATCAAAAACATAAAATGTATAAAAATGCAAGTCTCGTGACGAATCCCTTCCACCATAAAAAGACGTGAGATCTCATGAGAAACCGAGTCGGTTATTTTAGTTAGTGTTCATGACCCAACTATTCAACACAATGTCATAATTTTTTATCTAATTAGTTATCTACCAGCATCTGTGGTGACAATATCAAAATTATACATCTTTATTTCTATAATAAGTATAACGACTTGGCAATTGCATGGCAACGTAAAATAATATTTAAAATACTTTATGTAAATGTGAGTTATTTCATTCCTACTGATTACATTTGGTTACATAGTGGAATATAAATAATATTACTATATGTAATTGGCCAATCATTATAATATGAATTCTAATGTTATTCTATTATAGTGCAGTTGTGAGTCATTATATGTATTAATAGAAATAATGATGTATAATACTAATATAGTCTCAATAAATGTTGGTAGATTCCTAATTAGATAATAAATAAGTGGTTCTAAATAAAATAAGCTACTTGGTTTCGCATGGAAACATAATATAATATTTGAAAAACCTTATGCACATTTGAGTGTACTTCATTATTATGTGGTTACATTTTATTGCATAATGGAACATAAATTATTGTTATGTCATGACGATGTGCAAATACCAGCTCATTATATTTATTCTGATGCCATATTATGGTGCGATTGCTAATTCATTATATTTATTATAGAAATAAAGGTGTATAATTTTGATATAGTTACTACAGATGCTGGTAGTTAATTAATTAAATAAGAAAATTATGACGATATGTTGAATAGTTGGTTCCATAAACACTAACTAAAATAACTGACTTGGTTTCCCATGAGATCTCACGACTTCTTATGGTGGAAGGAATTCGTCGTGAGACTTGCATTTTTGTACATTTTATGTTTATGATGGGTTTACTGATAAAGTTTTGTTGAAGTTATTGTGTAGGAAATTTTGTAGATTCCTCATGTACTCAGCTGGAGGAGAGCCACATAGAGGACAAGGACATATGGAGAAACCATTTTTGGACCTGATGAAGTCATGGACCCACTGTGAAGTTAAGTGAACGTGTTGTGTGTGTAGTGTAAAGTATAGTGAAAGAACTGGAAGATAACGTTTCCTGCTTTCTTTGTGTGCAAAAAAAGAAGAAATGAGATGCATGTTACTCCCTTGAAAAGCAATAGTTTTCTTTTTTTTTATTTGTTTTGAGTGTTGTGTACAGCTTTGTAAATTTTCCTCTTCATTTTGTAAATATTTTGTATATTTATGATAATAATCTTATTGTACTGGGGCTTGATATAATTTTATGGCCAGCATAGGGCGAACAGATTGTGTAATGTAGATTAAGTTTATTTTTGTAATTAGTACCTGAGTGTATTTCATATGGTTGATTTGTAGCTATTTGATAAACTTGCTTTTGTTTTTATCACTTAATTACCCAGTTAATTATTTCCTCAAGTAACTATCTGTTTAATTAAATGAGGGAGTGTTGTAAAGAAGCATTTTGGGATTTATTCTCATCTGATTGCATTACTGAACCTCCAGATACCACTGTTGCATAATAATAGATACGAATGTAATTAGTCTATTATCATTTCATTTTCCAAAACTGTTGTTACTCTTTGTTGTAATGTAGCTAGCAGAAATCATTTTCTATTATTTCACCCCAGAGGAGTTTGTTTAATAAGTAAATATTAATTAGTTGGTGCCAGATGTATATGGTTTAAAGTTCAGATAGAATGTTAATTATTATATCTGCAAAAACTGAGTAAATTTTTTCTCATAATATTAAAGTATGTATTACTATGTTTCAGAAGTAATGTTAGAAAAGTTTTGCACTCATTAATTTCTGTATAATTACCGTTAATTACGAAAGCATTACTGATGAACCTATTTTGTTAAATATGTAATTTATATGCTATTAATTAAACCGAGACTTGTATATTAATTTAATCAGTATTGTTTTTGCTATCTTTTACTATAGCCAATTGTATTTAATTATTTTCTTTTCCATTATAATTATTACAATGGACGCAATTAACAATACTTGATATCCAGTATCGTCGTTTGAAAGATATAAACAGGATGCGTTCGCGGTATGTAACAGAGCATTGTTCCATCTGTTGTCAGAGGCACAACCCACGTCAGAGTATTGTTTCGACCGCGATCTGAGGTACAAGCCACGCCAGTTGGAACTTTAATTTCTGATCAGTTGTGTAAATGTTCGGCAGTGTTATTCGTGAAGTGATTAATCCATATATCCATATATGTGCCACACTGTATACCTCAGACATGTGTATTCCACACACTAACAGTGTAAATCCGTATTATTAATGTGTGGAATATGCGTACCCAGTCATAAAACTCATAATGGTTGTAACTAAGAGACTTGTAAGCTGGCGACAATTGGGCACTAATAATAAATCGTTAAATGTCAAGGAACTGCAATTCTGTGTGTTGCCTACGTTATTTGTAGTCAATTAGTTTTCGCCCCATAAAATTTCATCCAACCGCTACCGAGATCTGTGATCTTCGAGAACATCGAGTCATCGATCTACGACCAAGTAACGGCACGAACTATAGAGAAATATTATGAAATCGGTTTGATAAACCCTCTGCCAGGCACTGAATGTGATTTTCAGAGTAAACACGTAGAGGTAGGTGTAGAGTAGCACACCATGTGCTTCTCACCGAAAGAGAGGTGGTTTTTTTTTTTTTTTTTTTTTTTTTTTTTTTTTTTTTTTTTTTTACGTGGTAAAACTTTCCTAATGAATAGACGCTTATTTTTAAACGAGGAACTGGATTTACAAGGTGCATCTGAAAAGTTCGGTGAATGGCCCCTCGTTGTAGAAATCGCGCTGGCGAGGAAGGGGTGCTTGCGCATACACACTGAGGGACATGTCAACAAGCGCCCCCTATGACGCGAAGCACTGCAGTGAAGCGGTGGTAACGCTGCGTCCCAGCAAACAGGGCCAGTGTGATAACTCGTGTCATCACAACATTGATCGCAAATTGGGGCAACGCGTTATCATCCAATTTTGTTTATAATTAGGCAAAACATCGACGGAGAGTCTTGGGATGTTAGTGCAAGTGTGTGGTTGTAACGTCACAGCTGCGTCCACCTAATCCTCGATGGACGAAGTTGCCGTTATATTCTATTTGCTGCTTAATCATTTAATAATTGTTCCAATGATTTGACGGTATGGGATGCGGACAAGTACTAGGTTGATCCATAACAATAAACTTTGTTAACTTCCTTTATTATGGAACGACAAATGTTAAAAACTCTTCATTTAAATACACTGATTAAATAACCGCGTGCCACTACGATGAATGCAACTGCAACCGAAACTAATATGCGATACGACTGAAGGTCAAATACTTTAGCCACCGCTAAACGCGGATTACGGACGCACTGACAACATGCTAGTGCCTCGCTCTGCGGTCGGCGGGAGATCTAGTCTACGTACCTTGGGCGGGAGACTTCCGAACACCGTCCAACAAACAAAAAAACATTCCAACCTAAGAATTGTCGCCCAGCAGCTATCGCTGCACGCCAACGATAACTCTCGTTCGACCAAAACGTACCAAAGAGGTTACTAAGCTAAAACCCTGTATTCTCACATGGTGTTGAAGCAGTGAGTAAAACTGTGTTTGAGTGGTTTAAACACTTCAGAGACGGAAAGGGAAGTGCGGAGGATGAACCACGTTCA
Organism: Locusta migratoria; assembly: GCA_026315105.1. Classification (NCBI taxonomy): domain Eukaryota; kingdom Metazoa; phylum Arthropoda; class Insecta; order Orthoptera; family Acrididae; genus Locusta; species Locusta migratoria. The sequence goes on from CM048748.1 coordinate 44,730,978, forward strand.
GGTCAACCGCCCACCATCACGGTCTCAGACAACATCGAACGAGTGCGACGGATGCTTGCGGATGATGTTTCCGCGCCTTAAATTAACCGTGAAACGCTTACGCTTCGCAGCGGTGTGGAGATCCTACAATTCGTAACCTCAGTGCTTAGAGCGATTCCACAAGATGCGTTTGTCGACAATTTCCAACAGCTGTACATCCGACGTCAATGGCGATTACCTTCAAGGCCAGTAACGGTATTTTGTTTGCAATCTTGTTTCCTATACAGGGTCAGTCACGAGGTTTTCCATGGGTTTCTGTATTCCTTATATTATTTGGAACAAAAGTGTTAAGTACAGTAATGACATCAGACCCATAATTAAGGAGCTAAAACAGAGTTCAAGAACATGTCACGGTGTATGGAGTGCTACACTGTTTTCACAGAACACACGATCAGTCTTGAGTGAAGCAAGAGGTACGTTTGCATAACAAACAAGTTGGTGATACTGCAGTCACTGTTTCCTGTTATTATCTCCTGTGTACACTAGTATATGGTTTCTATTTTCAAAAAAGGGAATAGAAACGACGCAAACTGCTATAGAGGCTTTATTGTCAACTGTACAATGAGCAGCTTATTTGGCAAGATAATGTTTAAAAAATTAGACAAAGTGTTGTCCACCATATTGGAGAAGACCAGAGAGGCTTTAGGCAGAAAAGATCATGTACAGATAACCTATCTATTTTAGAACAACTGATGGAGAAATATATATATATAGCAGTAGGAAAGAAGCTACACATTGTCTTTGTAGATTTAGTAGACGCTTACGATACAGTCCCTAGATCTAAGCTGTTGGAACCTATGAACGATATAGGTATCGATGATCACTTGTTACAAATTATTTTTGAAATGTACAGAGATAATGTGATACAGATTAAACGAAGTTCAAAGTTATCAGAACCTATCAATGACGCTAAAGCTTTGCGACAAGGTTGCATCTTGTCCACTTTATATGCAGAAGCTGGAAGAACAGCTGCAGAGGAATGGGAATCACTGTTAACGATGTACAGATATTCTCATTAAGTTTTGCTGACGATCATGTTATCATGTCATTATAGCACAAGATGATTATGACCCTGAGTTCATGATACGACGATTATATCACGAATACAACAGATGGGGGCCACAAATGAGTCTTACAAAACTAGAGTACCTGTTGGTGAATAGTGATGCTAAATTTGAACTACACATCTATGACGAAGTAGTTGTGAGACAGGTAGAAAAATTTAAATATCTCGGGGCAAATATTGATTAAAATGGATTGGGCCATACAGATATAAAATACAGAATACAGTAATGCAGAATGGTGTTAGGGTGTATGAATTCCAACAATAAGAAAGAGTCGGTACGCTAATGGTTGAATCAGTGCTATGCTATGGATCAGAACTATGGATATTAAATGCGGATCTTGAAAGAAGACTAATAGATGTGGAAATGGATTATTTGCGTAGGAGTGCCAGAATATCAAGAATGGAAAGAAAAACTAATTATGAAGTAAGAGCTAGAATAAAAGCAAATTATACAGTGATAGAACTGAAAGAAAATCACTGAAATGTTACAGACATATGATGAGAATGCCGGATCATCGGTGGTCAAAGAAGGTTTATAAGTGGAAACCACCCACGTAAGCGCCGAAGACCACGACGTTCTTGGACCGACCAAATAAATGCATCGTCAAGAAAGAAGCGCTGGATAAAGAGGTTTGGCGGAGGATAACAGGAATACAAGATGTAGTTAATTAAATTTTGTATTGATTAATTCTGTAATAACAAATCTCAGTGCGCCTCGATTGCACAGTGGTAGAGTGCCAGACTACAAATCCAAAGGTCTCGGGTTCGATCCCCGCCAGGTCCTAGGATTTTTATCTGTCACTTTCCACTTCTTTCACCTCTGGCAGTATTGCTCATGTGAAATATACCGAGTAGCACCGTGGTTCGGAACCCACGTTAAACTGTAGGTCCCCCTACAACTGGCTGGGTAAGTCAGTTCGAAGGTCGGAGGAAGGCAACGGCATACCACCTCCAGACAGGACCATGCCTAGTAAAGCACTGTGGTGTTCAAACCAATCTACCGCATTGAACGTTTCACAATCTAAGGTATGTATGATTCTACATGAGACTGGGCTGTATCCTTTTCACGCGCAGAAAGTTCAGCATTTAGAACCACATCATTTTCTCAACCGTTTGCTTTTTTCTAACCGGTTAAATGGAAGTCGGCAACGCTATCGCTTTACAATGTTTAGTGGTGTGCAAACTTTACAACAGATGGTTGGTTGATGGAGTGGGACAGAGAAACCTAGGTCATCAGATCCTCGGTGGGTAGGGGAAAGAGTGATTGTAATAAAGGTGGGAAAGAAGAACGAAGAAATACTGCACTAGCAAGGGATCCCGAGCTTGCGACGCACGTAGTCAGGAAAGAACCGTAAGCACACTGGAACGATGGGGGGGGGGGGGGGGGGGCTTCACAAGAGATGTCATCAACAACATGCATATCTTGCCAGACGAAACTCCCAATGCCAACGGTAGTCTCTCGATTTCAATGGAGATTCAGTGTCAGTGTCTGGTGTGGTGGATTGTCTTTCCAGTTACTGCGGCCGATTATTCTCTCGGCAAATATTAATGGTCAGATGGTAACTTTTTACGAGAAGAATCACCGCAGCTTCTTGAAGATGTTCCTCTGGAAACAAGACGTCAAATGTACGTCCAGTATGATGGGATATCTGCACACTTCCACCATGTGGTAACAGCTTATCTTAATCAGCAACTCCCACATCGATGGATAGGTCGCCTAGGTACCCTATCATCAGGTCTGCCAGATTCTCACACTTAACACCGCTAGATTAGTGCATCTGGGGGTGGCTGAAAGACATCGTGTACGAAGTTAAAGTGGAAACACACAAAAAATAATTATAATAATAGAAATAATACAACGCATTTTCGATGCCGCAACATCAATCAGAAACGAGCATTTGAAATTACGCGCGGTTCACTCCCGTGCGAAACTTTGCCCTCAAATGTAGGGAGGAATGTTTGAACACTTGCTTTAAATCCAATCTCAATGCAATAGAGTGCTGCAATATTGTTTAAAGTAATTATTATGTGCATTTCTATCGCGAAATAATCATACAATGAAAGTTTTTCCTGCCTTTTTCCTGAGTTTTTCAATTACTGTATCTCCTTAATTATGGATCTGATCCCATTACTTTATATTTTAGCTCCAAATAACCAATGGAAAACCTTCCAGAAAACGGAGTAAAACATCAAAGTTCAAAAATGTTCAAATGTTTGTATAGCTTACTACGGGGTCATCAGTCCCTAAACTAACAAACTACTTATCAACTAGCTTGTCCCAAGGACGGCACAAATATCCATGCCCGTGGGGGGATTCGAACCCCCGACCGTAGTGGCCGTGTAGACCGTGACCGGTGCGCCTCAGTCCCCTTGGTTACCGCGGTAGGCAGTAAAACATCAAACTTCGTGACTCGCCATGTATTACCTGAGACCGTTCACCGAACTTTTCACATGCACCTTGTTTTTAAGTAATTGGTTGTTCAACAAAGTGCAGCAAAACGTATACTCGATCCCATGTATTTCCACAGTACAGTTTTTAGATTTTCTCTAAAATTGCAATTTTTATTATCAGAAAATCTACATACCATGTTACTGGTTAGTCGGCATAAACAATGGTTTTTGTTTTGTCGATGAAATTTCTAAAAAATTAAGGTTTGGGATATTTTAGAAATTCTTTTACCAGCATACCAAGTTTACTACGGAACTACAAATATATTTCATCTTAATACAACACGAACGGCCTGTGCCAATTACACGGTCTCCCAAAAAGGGCCATCTAAATGAGGTGAAAAATGCAGCATGACGAGTTATGCCCATGATTGATATTTTAGTGTTATCACACATCATGGCCACCAATAGCGCCACGTGCAAGAACAGAGGGCCCTGTGGATGTACTGGGACTGTTCTTTGGTGTGGTGGTTTTCTGATTCACCTTTCATATGCCTTGTAGAAGAAAGCAAGCGTATTTCGATCACGTTTCGGAGTTAGATCTAAAAAGAATAGCTGTCTGTGGGGATTGCGGATTTACTTTACAGAAATCGTTTCACACGTAAGCAAGGAACTGATGCGGATATGTAATCACTCGATGCAGGAGGGAACTAAGGAAGGATGTGTTCAGGAGACTTTGGAGTGAAGGTGTTGCAACGCTTTGTCCGATGTGGATTTATCAATTTGGTGCGATTACCACATTCAAATCAATCCCATGACAGGAGGACTCGATCCAACCCCAGACGGACGAAGTCAGACAAAGTACATATTTCCTCTCTTGTGAGCTAGCGAGCACCACGAAGTATTTGCTGCATTCATTTGGTCATCAGACCACACTGAGTTAAATCCCAAATGAGAATCTGTGGGACTACACGATCATGCTGTCCGATCCGTGAATCCTCAAGCGATATCGTAGCGCAACTCTCCGCGACACTGTGTTCGGTATTACTCTATATCACTGACACTACATATGTTCAAATGTTTGTAAATCTATCGGACCAAACTGCGTGGTCATCAGTCTGTAGCTTACAAACTACTTAAACCTAGGTAAACTAACCTAAGGACAAACACCCAGGGAGGACTGGAACCTCCACGGCGAGCAACCGCGCGCTCCGCAGCAAGACGCTTTAGACCGCTCGGCTACTCCACCGCGGCACTGACAGTACATTACAGAAGTTTGTTCACTCTCTTCTTGCCCGCTTATTAACGATCTGAGCTTCAACATGTAGTCATTAGCGATGTGATCACATTACATTTAACTGACGAAAGTCATGGGACAGGGATACGTAGATATACAGTTGTGGGTAGTATCAAGTACACACGGTATGAATAGTTCAGTACAATACCAAATGTGTCATAGTTACTCCGGTTTGTGATATGAAAACCTCCCCTACATTTATATGGATTCATAATGGGAATTAGTGGAACGCAGAAGTGTAGTTGGAGCTGGATACATGGGACATCCGTTTTCGATTTAGTTACGCAATTCAATTACCTGACATCACCAGTGCAAAGAATACAGAATTGAAGGGATTACCTATCACCCCACAGTAGCCGACGTCTAGGCTCAATGACCGAGCGTAGCGCTTATTCCATGTAGTTGTCAGTGCTAATAAAGAAGCAATACTGCGTGAAATCTCAAAGGTATTTGGTAGAACAGGCGGGTAGGTTGTATAAAAAAAATAATAATAGTAATATTTAAATACTTGAAGGACAATGGAATGTGGGCGGCTAAGCGTGTTTACCAGAGATACCACTTGTTGGACAATAATATTTATTAAAAATTCATAGAATAACAACAGTGCGGACTAACAATTAATGTTAAATAACAATGATGACTGACAAAAAGACTCTTAGTTAAAGCCTTTAGAAGTAACGAGATCGACAAAATGCGAGCGGAGACAAGATAAAGGTTCTTACATGGGGGAGATAAAATAAGACTCAATTAGTCTTAGGTAAGTTACTAAATTCCTAACAATAATTTCCCACAGGATTAACAAACATTAAAGACATTTAATGCTGCAGATAGAACCGGTTTCAGAACAACTCTACAGTTTCAATTAGCAATCAAACTAATTTACGCATTAAGCGTATTTAACGAAATTACTCAACATTATCACTGAAATAAAAACTTAATGTCCTTGAACGTGGGAGATACAACAAGATCCAAAACACTCTAACGTAAATTACTCCATTTCCAACAACAATTCTTCAAAGGATTAACAAAGATTAAAGACGTTTAATGCACCAGATAGAACAGGTTTTAAGAGAGCTTGACAATTAGTATGGTAAAGAATAATGAGGCAGAAAGACAAGTACACTTGCACTGACATTGATTAGTATAAACCCTATTTACAGTGCCACACGCCACTTGAAGAAGGAATGGCTCATTTAAATAAGATCCTAAATTCGAACAGAAACGGCTCGGTAACAATGACCGGAATGCCAGGAAATGGGAAGGTCACCAAAGAAAAGTCGGACAGATTACAAATAAACGGAACCCATTAGTGAAAATAAGGAAAACGTACATCAACGCCGCGGTGGAGTAGCCGCGCGGTCTAAGGCGCCTCGCTGCGGAGCGCGCGGATCCTCGCCGTCGGAGGTTCGAGTCCTCCCTGGGGATGGGTTTGTATGTTTGGTGTTCTTTGGTTAGTTTAACTTAGTTTAAGTATTTTGTAAGCTTAGGAACTAATAACCGAGCAGTTAGGTCCCATAGAGTTACAAACATTTGAATTTTTTTACATCAACTACAACTGCCAAAATACAACCACGGGTGGGCAGAGGAAACATACTGCCTGGAACAACGCCTATCCCCCGGGCAGATAACGGAGTAGCAAACGGGCACATTCCAGATACATTCCCCACTAAATTTTGATAGAAAATTTGTTAATCAGCATCAATGAATAATGACACTGCCAAGGTAGAATCTCCCCTACCTCAATCAACCGGTAGTCAAATATCCAGACCACCAACACGAAACAACAAGCAAGACACAGACATTAGGCAGTGTCGGCTGCTGGGGTTCAAACAACAAGCCTACTCAACGAGACAAACAACACGGAACTCAGTAACAAGAAAAATGAAGAGCCGCTGTTGAAAATACCTAGGTAACGAGAAGCGAGCAAGCGGCAGCAACAGATCTAAAGGCAGCACGCCCTGATATGCACAGATATCATCACAAGCGCAGGGTAGTCACCACTGAAATGTGCTTGTAAAGTCCCGCCTGAACTGTTAAAATAACATCTACTACTGTCGCCACTACATTTGTGTGTCAACGGAGGTGTAGACGTTGCCACTAAGTTGTTTCACGGAATGTCAAATCACATAATTACTCTTTTGCCATAGTGGATATTAGTTATGCATGATGGACATACAGCAGTATAAATTGTAATCCATACGTAACTTTTGATTTGCTCTCTTTGCTCTTGCCAGAGCAAAACACAGATAAGTCATCAACAAATAATGGACTGGAATTTTTGAGAAGTATAATGTTAATTTATATGAAAACAAAGTCTCACTTAAGACACTACCCCGAGGGACACCGTACTCCTGCTAAAGCGACCAGAGGACGACTCGATAACTGAAATAACGGGGAGAAAAACCGAATTAAAAAAGAGAAAACAAAGCGAGCTACCTGAGGAAGCTAACAAGTAGAATATTTGGTCTTCTCGATGTCGAAAAATGTACCCAAAACCTGACGCCGACGCAGGAAAGTCTGATGTTTAGCCGCCTCCAGGAAAGTCAGGTAATTTTAATGTGGCGGGATGTATCCTGAATACACACTGAAAGCTACTAAGTAGCTGTCTGGATTTCAAATTTTATACAAGGCGGCGGTTGACCATCCGCTCTAAGGTCTTACCCACGTAGTTACATCTACATACATATTCCGCAATCCACCGAAGGTGCGTGGCGGAGGGTACACTGTGCAACTTCTAGGCATTTACTTTCCTACTTCACTCTCAGATTGGAAAAAAGAGTGTCTATATGTTTATTATGTTCGTGTGGTTTCTGTACTTTCGGACATGTCCGAAAGTACAGACTCCACACCAATATTGTTGCGTTGAAATGAAAACAGGCTGGACTGCGAAGGCAACTAAACACAGCACTTATACTGAAAGCACGTTTATTACGAACTAGAGGTCTGCACCTCGCTCGCTTGCTCGCTCGAATGGCGTGGTACATGTATTTCTATGACAGTCCGACAGGTGTCGGTACTGCAGCTTGCGACAAGGCGTGTGGCTGCGCTCGACTTCCTCCACGCTCGTTCGAGCGGCGCACGCTCGACCGTCCCGACCGTCCACACTGCCCGCTCGCCACTCGGTCGCCCACCGCTTGAGAATAAAGTTATTACAAGTTATTATACGTTTCTGTGCTAAGATCATTTACTAAATGAGTTTTCCATTATCTTTCTTACTTTCTTGTACCCATTTTGTGGACTTTTAGTTCCTGTTTAGTGGTAGGTGTTACTTGCCGTCTTAACGAGTGTACGAGCCTCTGGTTGCACGTACATTAAGTGAAGGCGTATAAATGTGAGACACTAGAATCTCCCCATCGTTTCCACCTTCTCAATTAATCAAGACGTAAACTGAATTATAATATTTAAGCATTTATTAGTAACAGTTACACAAATGTTTTGCCAGCCGCGACTACTGTGTTACAACATGAGGAGCCTACAAGCGGTAGCCCTCTGAGACGTCCGACATGCGTCCGTTAGCGACGGAGCCTCGAACCAGTCTTCCGTGCAGAGTGTCGCGCACCCAGCACGAGGGCTGGGGCGGCATCGGAACAAAGGCAGTATACCTGCCGGCGGGCCCGCGGTGGTGGTCAAGCTGCCCTGGCTTGGCGAACCCGGGGTCCTGAGCTGTGGGCTGTGTCGCGCCAACAGTCCGCTACACCGTAAGCTCTGTGCGTGCTTCAACGACCATCGTTCGGCGCGACGGTGGAACGTTGTACGTTTCAGAGCCCGGGGATCTTGGCTTAATCGCCCGGGTCGCGAGGACGGTACAAACCTCTATAAAAAAAAACTCAATCTCAAGGTGTGCTACGTGCCGAGGAGATGCATGGCTGTTGAGGTAGAACAGCCGCTAGCGAGCAACCTCTGAGGAACCTGCCGCACCTCAGTTGTACCAGGCTTACCCAGGCAAGCGGGGCTCTGCCTGGGTGGACCTTTAGTTCCCTAGCTGCTCGTGGGATGTACATGAAACGAGCAAATAAAAGCGTGGCCGGCCGCGAAAACGGCGTCTCAAAGCGTGGTAGAAGTACATTCAATGCCTCACAATATGATCCCCAATCGTTCCCATCCCTAGCTACACCATGGGAGGAACGACGGGCGAAAGACAGGGTTGAGTCCTACTCCCCTAAATTTCTTGTCTGTGCCAGGACTGATGAGGAAACTTTTAGCAATACGAAGCCACTCTTCTTTGTGGATAATCTAGAAGACAAGTATGGCGAAGTCTCAGGTCTGTCTAAAATGAGAAGTGGTGCAGTCCTCATTGAAGCGGCATCCCCAGCACAGTCACGGGCACTTCTGGCCTGTGATAAGCTGGGCGATATTCCTGTTACTTTCACTCCTCACAAGAGTTTAAACATGGTTCAGGGGATTGTTTTCCACCGTGATCTCCTCCTGCAGTCGGATGATGAGCTCCGCGCCAACCTTGAACGACGAGGTGTCCACTTCGTCAGGCGCATCTATAGGGGACCTAAGGACAACAAGGTAGCCACCGGTGCCTTCATCCTGGCCTTTGAGGGCGATTCTTTGCCCGAAAAGGTCAAGACTATGGTCTACCGGTGCGATGTAAAACCTTATATTCCTCCTCCGATGTGGTGCTTCAAATGCTGGAAATTTGGGCACATGTCCTCCAGGTGCAATTCCAGCTCCACCTGTAGAGAATGTTGGCGTCCATCCCATCCGGACGCTCCTTGTGCTCCTCCACCTATTTGTGTGAACTGCGGACAGCACCATCCCCCTTGCTCACCTAACTGCACGGTGCTCCATAAGGAAAGAAAAATTATGGAATACAAGACCATGGATAAACTGTCGTACAATGAGGCCAAAAAGAAGTTTGAGCGACTGCACCCTGTATCACTGAAGACGTCATTTGCGACTGTCACGTCGTCGCCTTTTCCCTCGGTGTCGGCGGTCCCCATGTCTTTAACAACTTCGTGGCTCCATCCGCCCCCTCGATGGTTGGGGGTTCTCCACCATGTGCTGCCCCCAATACACCTCCTGGGGGAGCACATCCCCCATCGGGGACACCAGTCCCCATTACTCAGCCGGAGAAGCAACACCTTCCTCCGGCTCCTCTCGCTCGGAAGGGGTCCCTTGGGACGCTACCTTCCGAGGCCTCTCAGAGTGCCACGGAGGGTCGCAGCCAACGGCTGTCGGACTCGCACGCCCCTGGTCAAAGGGCTCTACACTCTAACTCGAGCCCTGCCACATCCTCTGAGAAGCCCTCTCAGTCCGTAAAACCAAAAGGACAGCGAGAGGATAAGAAAAAGAAACCTAAGAAAAAGGATTCTTCTGTGGCTCTAAAGCCACGCCATCTTACATCATCTGCTTCTGACGACGAGTTGGAGATCCTTGCATCGCCCAAGGATCTCGCCATTCTCAACTCGCCGGAACCTATGGTTCTTGATCCAGCAGATTCTGAGCAGTTAGCAGCGGATACTCCTGTGGAATAAGCTGCCTTGCTTTCAGACTATGGCTCATCAGCTCGTTGCAAATTCCATCCTCCAATGGAATTGTGGCGGTCTTTTCCACCATATTGCTGAGCTGCGACAATTACTTTGCCGCTACGCAGCATTTTGCGTCGTTCTGCAGGAAACATGGATTCCTGCCCAGCGGACCCCTGCCCTTCGTGGCTATCGGGGTTATTTTAAAAACCGTGTGGACTATGACAGGGTCTCTGGAGGTGTTTGCGTGTACGTCCTTGCTACTGTCCCCAGTGCTCCCGTGGCTCTTCATACTAGCCTAGAGGCAGTGGCTGTCAGGATCAGAGCGCTACAAGACATCACGGTCTGCTCTCTTTACCTGCCCCCAGATGAGGCAGTTTCTTCCACTGACCTTGCTGCCTTGGTCGCCCAACTTCCCCCACCCTTCCTACTTCTGGGGGACTTCAACGCCCACCACCCTTTGTGGGGTGGTTCTCAGAACTCGGCGCATGGTAGGGAAGTTGAAGCTTTGCTGGCGCGGCAGGATGTGTGCCTTCTGAATACTGGTACTCCTACGCACTTCAGCATCGCACATGGCACATATTCTTCCATAGATCTATCCATCTGCAGCCCAAGCCTTTTGCCACATCTTAGCTGGAGCGTCCACGACGATCTTTGCGGTAGCGACCACTTCCCTGTCATTCTGTCGCACTTGGATTTTCACCCTGCAGCCGGGCCACTCCGTTGGTGTCTCCGTCGAGCTGATTGGCAGGGTTACGCCTCGACTGCTGTGGTCCCTACTCCACTACCAGCAGACACGGATATGGCGGTTCACCTGATCACTACTGCCATAGTTTCTGCTGCCGAGGCTAATGTTCCGACTACTGCTGGTTCCCCTCGGCGCAAGTCTGTGCCCTGGTGGACGTTGGAAATTGCTGAGGCCATCCGAGACCGTCGAAGAGCGCTGCAACGCCACCGGCGCCGTCCCACATTAGAAAATTTAATTGCCTTTAAAAGACTACGAGCCCGAGCCCGACGACTCATTCGACAAAGCAAGCAGGACTGTTGGGAGAGGTATGTCGCCTCCATCGGTTCTCGCGCCTCCCCTTCCTGCGTCTGGTCTCAAGTACGGCGTCTTTTCGGGTATCGGCCACCGGCAGGAGTCCCATCTCTGAATATCGAGGGCACTCTTTGCAGTCCATAATAGCCGAGTGCTTGGCAGACCATTATGCACGATGCTCTGCGACGGTGAACTATACTGCATCCTTCCGTTTCCTCAAGCAGCGGGTAGAGCGGACTCGGTTATCTTTCGCTACACGTCGCCGGGAACCGTACAATGACCCGTTTACAGAGTGGGAGTTCCAAACTGCTCTCAATGCATGCCCTGACACCACCCCAGGGCCAGACCGCATACAGTTCATTCGTCACCTGTCGGCGGATTTCCAAACCAAACTGCTGTCCCTGTTTAATAGTGTTTGGGCAGTGGGTGTTTTTCCATCCCAGTGGAGGGATAGTATCATTGTCCCTGTGCTGAAACCAGGTGGAGATCCGCTGGCGGTTGATAGTTACCGTCCCATCAGCTTAACAAATGTACTGTGTAAGCTGCTTGAACGCATGGTGAGTCGCCGGCTTCTGTGGGTACTCGAAGATCGATGTCTCCTGGCCCCGCAACAGGGGGGTTTCCGTCAGGGTCGCTCCAGTATTGACAATCTAGTGTCACTGGAGTCTGCCATTCGAACAGCCTTCTCTAGGCGCGAGCACCTAGTTGCGGTCTTTTTTGACCTCCGGAAGGCATATGACGCTACCTGGCGCCATCACATTCTTGCGACATTATATGACTGGGGCTTCCGGGGTTCACTCCCCATTTTTATCCAGAATTTTCTTTCACTCCGCACATTCAGGGTTAGAGTTGGTACCGCCCTCAGCTCTTCCCGAGTCCAAGAGAACGGTGTCCCACAAGGCTCCGTTCTCAGTGTACCACTCTTTTTAATTGCGATTAACGGTCTAGCAGCGGCTGTTGGGTCATCGGTTAGCTGTTCCTTATTTGCCGATGACTTTTGCATATATTACAGCTCTTCTAGCATTGTTGTCGCCGAACGGCGTCTGCAGGGAGCCATTCGCAAGGCACAGTCATGGGCCTCAGCCCATGGCTTCACCTTCTCCTCTCCCAAAACCCGGGTTGTACACTTCTGTCGTCGTCGGGCTGTTCACCCCGATCCAGAACTCTATCTAGCTGATGAACAGCTTCGTGTTGAAGAAACACACCGGTTTCTCGGCATGCTGTTTGACAACCGACTGACTTGGGGGCCGCACCTTCGTCAGTTGAAGCAGAAGTGCTGGAGGTCTCTAAATATCTTGCGTTGTCTCAGCCACACTACCTGGGGAGCTAGCCGTCAAACTCTCCTTCACCTCTACAAGGCTCTAATCCAGTCACGCCTGGATTATGGAAGCCAGGTGTATGACTCTGCAGCACCTTCCGCCTTACAGATCTTGGATCCGATCCTTCATGGTGGTGTACGTTTAGCAACAGGGGCTTTCCGTACTAGCCCTGTTCTAAGCCTCCTAGCCGAAGCTGGCATCCCACCTTTGCGGTACCGCCGGCAACAGCTTTTGGCTTCTTATGTTGCCCATGTTCACACTACACCGCATCATCCCAATCGCAGGCTTTTGTTTCCGAATACTGCCCTACCCTGTCCTCAGCGTCGACCCAGATCGGGTCATCCAATTGCAGTCCGCGTTCGTGGTCTCCTTTCCTCCCTCGAGGCTCTCCCTCTCCCTATCGCATTCTCCTGCCACTCGCATATCCCTCCTTGGTCCATCCCTTGCCTACAGCTCAACCTACAATTGTCCTGCGACCCCAAGGCAACGGTTCCATCACACATACTTCGTCACCAGTTTCAGGACACACTTTGCGCGTTCGGTGATGCAGACGTGATATATACTGATGGCTCCCAGGTAGATGGCAGAGTGGGTTATGCCTACGTTCATGGCGACCACTGTGAGCAACGCTCGCTCCCACATGGCTGCACAGTCTTTACGGCAGAGTTGGTCGCAATACTCAGAGCCCTCGACCATCTCCGTACATGCCCCAGGAAGTCGTATGTCGTATGCAGTGACTCCCTGAGCGGCTTACGAGCCCTTGACCAGTGTTTTCCCAAACACCACCTGGTGCGGTCCATCTAGGACTCCGTTTTCAATCTCGGCAAGTCCGGCCGATCTGTGGCCTTCATCTGGACCCCAGGCCACATTGGCATTCAGGGGAACGAACGTGCTGATCGGCTGGCCAAGCAGGCAATCGACTGCCAGCGCCTGGAGATCGGTACCCCAGAAAGGAATATCCGATTGGTTCTACACCAGAAAATCTCCATGGCCTGGGACGGTGAATGGTCCACGTTGACAACGCCAAATAAGCTCCATGCAGTTAAACAGTCAACTGCAGCTTGGAAGACCTCCTTCTTGCCTTCTCGAAGAGACTCGGTTGTTCTGTGTCGCCTGCGTATAGGCCATACATGGCTAACGCACGGCTACCTGTTGCGACGTGAGGACCCACCAGGCTGCCGTTGTGGCGCGCTGCTCATGGTGGCCCACATCTTGTCGGACTGTCCGCTTTTAGCTGCATTGCGGCAGTCTTTTATGCTTCCTTCTGCGCTTTCTTCTATTTTATCCGACGATGCCCTCATGGTTAACCATGTTTTACATTTTATTCGCGCAGCTGGATTTTATCACATGATTTAATGGTGACACCTGAAACTCGATCTTTCAGGCGGCCACCATCAAGCAGTTTTAATATGTTGTTACTTTTGTCTCGCTAATCTTTTTTACTTGGCAGTTTTAGTACGTGCAGAATGGCTGGCTCATCCATTTTTATCCTAGTGATCAGCCAGCCTCAATCTTCTGTTGAGCTATTTTAACAACATTTCTTATTTGAGCGTCGACTTTTATCGTTTTTCCCTTTTTATGTTGCCATCTTAGCGTCTCTTGTCACCTCATCATTTTGCAGAATGAGCTACGTAGTGCTCGTCTTTCCAACGGAAAACCATCCTTAGTGCACTCCTCGAAAGGAACGGGGGACTGATAACCCAGTCGTTTAGCCCCCCTTTAAAAACCCCCAACAAGAACAACAACAAGCTGCCCTGGGGGTTCCAGCATTTCTCCCAGGGGGCAGACCTGACTAGGCGGCATCTCCGCCCAGCTACCAACCACCTCCAGATGGCAACTGCGAGTCCAAACATCCTCCCACTCAAAATGAGGATACTCATTTTCAAAGTCACAATCATTGACACACAAAATTCAAATGAGCAAAACAAACAAGAAATGTCAAAACAAACAAGAACAGGCAAAACAAACAAGAACTGGCAAAACAAACAAGATATTGCAAAACAAACAACAAATAGCACAATAGAAACAATGAGAGAAGTGGCCATAAACAGGCCTGGACCAACTTCAAGCAAGACACACAAAGTATACATCTAACACAATTTAAAAAAAAAAAAAAAATACACATATATACAAATCGACACAATGAAGAAATCAGTGCTTTGTGAGGGGACACAACTTGGCAATGGGCCCTTTGAACTGGCCGTTAGCAGCCTTCACTAACACCACACGAACACACTTGCCAGGACCAGGAAACAGCTCGACGATGACACCCAGCTTCCACACCAGGGGTGGTAAGTTGTCTTCCTTGACCAGCACGTGATCGCCGATCTGGGGTTGCCAGGCTGCCTTCGATGTCCATTTGGTGCGCTGCTGTAGGTTGTGTATGTACTCCATTGACCACCTCCTCCAGAATGATTGGTACATTTGTTGGGTGAGTTGCCACCTGTGCAACCGGTTGGCAGGGATTTCCAGGACAGAAGGTTCAGGGTAAGTACAAAGGGGTTGTCCAATTAGGAAGTGACCAGGAGTGAGCGCAGCAGGAGAATCAAGATCGTCAGAGAGAGAACACAATGGCCTTGAGTTCAAGCACGCTTCTATCTGACTCAATACGGTGGTTAACTCTTCAAATGTTAGTATTGCATTGCCAACAACACGTTTGAAGTGTGACTTCATGGACTTGACTCCTGCCTCCCACAGTCCACCGAAGTGAGGGGCACGAGGTGGAATGAACTCCCAACTAATCCCTCCTGAGGTCGAGAAGCTCACCAACCACCTCTGTAGAGCCAACAGATCTCCATGTTCCGTAGGTCAGCATATTCGTGCATGAACGCTCTTTAAATCTCCCCTCAAGATGGTCCAATCTACGAGAGGCCTGTTGTCGTGACTCACCCAATGGTTTGCAGTCCGGTTTCATTGGGAATCGAACTACAAACCTACCTTCTTTGGTACGAGTTGTGTGGCGCTGAAAGTGAGCCTCACACAGCTTGTCCTGTTTGCTTAATGCCTTCGTATTCACTTCTTCTAGTTTCCAAAATCTTTGCAATTTGGCATCTAGACTATCAGCCCTGACGAAGCATGATGTCACTGTGGAAGCAGGCGTGTTATGTGGAGCAGCTGGTATCCTGCCAGACAAAATCCAGCCAAATCTTGTTTCGACTAGTGAAGGATGATTCGGCTGCACTAGTCTTTCATTGCACAACACATCGAAGAAGACTTCTGCTCCAAGCATCAAATCTATGGGGCCAGGTTTGTTGAATTCCGGATCAGCGAGTGGGAGTCGACACGGAATATTCCAGGAACGTGTATTTATGTAGCTCGCTGGTAGGTTACTGGTAACATTATCCACAATAGCACAGTTTGTTTTCAAATGAAAATCACTAAATCTAGAAGACAATTCGATGTTACATGTTTGTGACACCGACGCTGTGAAGGCATTATTCACACCATTTACTGGAAATGAGTGTCTGATACGCTTCAATTTCAGTTTATCTGCCAAGCGCCTGGATATGAATGACAGCTGACTTGCACTGTCGAGCAAAACTCTGCAAGAGTGCTGCCCACCTTGGCTGTCTTTGATGTTGACAACAGCTGTCGCCAACAAAGTATTGTGGTGGGTGTTTGTATTAGCACTTACAGCTTGATGAGCTACATACTGAGTCGTAGCTTCACCATTTTGACTGTGCTTAGAATCAGCTGCTTGATGGAGCAGTACATTGTGCCTGCCCTTACATAATTTGCAACAGGAAAGCTTGCAACTACACGCATAATGACCACTGCGGCAGCACAAGAAACAAAGCTTATTTGTGGCTACATAATCGCGCCTCTCACTGACATTTAAGGCAACAAATCCCTTGCAATCAGTGAGTGCGTGATGCTTTTTACAATACTCACAAACTACTTCGACATCAGCACTGGCTAGATGAGCTCTCCTCACATTTTTTACTTGATGAGCATTGCTTGGATTACTCTGCGTCTCTTTGGGAGTATTATCCCTAAATTTAATCAGTTCAAAGGCTAGACATTTTGTCTCTAAGAACTGTATGAGTTGGTTCAATGTGGTGAACGTCGACCCAGACATTTTTTCCTCCCACTCCTGACGATCTGTGGGACGCATAATAGTCAAGATTTGTTCTGAAAGGAGAATTTCATGAAGTGGCACATCAGGCTTAAGAGCTTCTAGGGCCTTCAGATGGCTACATATATGGTTAATCAACTGCCGATAATTGGTTGACGTACCGTGGCTGACGGTAGGACAATTTAATAAAGCCTTAGCATGTCTGGCCGCGACTATCTTTGGATTATTGTATCTTTGTGTAATGAGTCTCCAAGCTACTGGGAAGTTTTCTGAGGTTACTGGTAAATGTTTCAGAATGTCTCTTGCCTCACCTCGCAATGTCGAATTTAAATAATGAAATTTCTGAACATCGTCAATTGAGTCATTATTCATGACGAGACTCGAGAAAGCATCTCTGTAGGATGACCATTTCAGATAATCCCCTTCAAAGGTTGGCAAATTGATGGCAGGTAATTTCAAATTGCTAACATTGCTCGAATGATTCGAGTTGGCAGGCTCAGGCTTCTGAGCGTGCCTCTTCAATAAACCCCTTATGGTACATTCAATGATTTCACAAGAGTCCTCGAAATCTGCCCTATCATTGCTGTGATCCGTTAATTCATCGTCCATTTCGAGTTGGGACTGTGGGGACTCAAAATCCGCTTGAATTTGCGCCAATTTGCTTAATCTATATTCTAAGATTTTAATGCTAAGTGTCTCTGCATCTTGCATTGAATTACTCAAGCGTGAAAGAGCTGCCTTTGCAAGCCCTCTCTGCTTGACTAACCGAGCTCTTGCTGCTGGCTCCATTGTAGGGAAGAGCAGATTAGAAACAGGAAGCCAAGCGGTAACACTCACCAAGGCCCTAGCGGCGCTGAGGCAGTGCAGAGGCGGCGGCCGCGGAGCCACGTGATGCCGTCGGCAGACGTGGTGCGAGGCGCAGCTTCTGTTGGCGCCAAACTGCGGGGTGGGCGGAAATGATGCTGGTGCGTGATGCCGCCGGCAGTCGTGATGCGAGCGACAGCTTCCGTTGGCGCCAAACTGCGGGATGCTCGGAGATGATGCCGGTACCGTGTGCTCGCTTCAACGCGATAGCGCGTGATGCACTAGCTGGTCACAAGTACTGCACTCACACACCGTAGTCAAGGCTGTTATTTGCGTTGTCCCGTACAAACCTTGAGACACACAGCGGCGCTTACAAGCCGCGAAGATGTGCAGTACACACGTGATGTACAAAGTTCATTTCCGGAAAGTAACTGCGAATGCGCTTCCGCGTGAACACAAATCTTGCGGTCTACGTTTTCGTGGTCACTGTATCCGGCCCGGAGGACCAAATGTACGAGCCTCTGGTTGCACGTACATTAAGTGAAGGCGTATAAATGTGAGACACTAGAATCTCCCCATCGTTTCCACCTTCTCAATTAATCAAGACGTAAACTGAATTATAATATTTAAGCATTTATTAGTAACAGTTACACAAATGTTTTGCCAGCCGCGACTACTGTGTTACAATATGAGGAGCCTACAAGCGGTAGCCCTCTGAGACGTCCGACATGCGTCCGTTAGCGACGGAGCCTCGAACCAGTCTGCCGTGCCGAGTGTCGCGCACCCAGCACGAGGGCTGGGGCGGCATCGGAACAAAGGCAGTATACCTGCCGGCGGGCCCGCGGTGGTGGTCAAGCTGCCCTGGGGGTTCCAGCATTTCTCCCAGGGGGCAGACCTGACTAGGCGGCATCTCCGCCCAGCTACCAACCACCTCCAGATGGCAACTGCGAGTCCAAACAACGAGCAAATGATTGTATTTTATATCCATTCCTCTTATCGCTCTCAAGTCCTGGAATAATTTGTCCGTCTTTTATATTAATATTAAATACTCCGATATTGATGTACACCCGTTAGGTTAGGTTTGTGCATCGCTCTCTGTTGCACCCCGTTAATACATATTCCCGTAGCATTTTGGCACTGTGTGTGGTTGCTGCGCCTCTACCTTTTCCGAGTGGGTCCTTAACGGGAATTTTTCCAATTGCAGCATTCATGTATTCCCCACTGCCACTGTCGTCATTCTTATCTACATAATAAAGAACGCATGCAAGCTTTTGTGCAATATATAGGATCCGCGCTTTCTTCCGTCGTCTGGGTCATATGCCGGTCTAATTCTCATATATCCTGTTCCTGTTTTAAATCCTCTTATTCCAACTGTTTACTTTACACAATGCTGCATTGATTTCTTTTCGTTCGTTTGTGCCAATGACAGCGATATCAAGAAAGATATTTTCTGAGTCTATAATTGTAAAGAAAAGTGACGCTTACATCTAAAGTTTTCAGTATAATCAATGGAAAGGCTCGAAGAAATGTGAAACAGCACTGATGAATGACTTTTGTTGTCATTTCGCTTAAGACAGAATACGCAACTAATTGAGACATTTATTACTATGTTAGCGGTCGGTGCATCTGTATATATTTATTAGTGACAACGATCGGCTCATTAAAGCTAGTTACGGAATTGCGAGCAGGGCTCATTGACATATACTTTAGGTGTTCGGACCCCCAGCAGGCACGCGCCGAGCGAGCTAAGTCTCTGCCGAGCTCGTTTGGCAATCACCTCGGCCCTTATTCTTCCTGTTGACAGTATGACTAAATCTTGGCAACATCGCACTGTAAGTCTGTCAACGCTGGTACCGAGGTCTTACTTCCTGGTTAGCACAGAACTATGCTCATAAATTCACTTGATGTTTCCTGTAATTTCCACTGAATAATCTGACTGGTTTCTCAGTCGAGAGGCGACAGAAGGCTATTTGTTCATGCTTTTGGGTCCATAAAATTGTTTACACTGCGAAATTCCAACTAATCTCGTCTCTTACGTTGCGAGCTATATGTTCTACTAACGTATGTGGCAGTAGGAAAGCTCTGGCGTGCAAGCTCCTCGCTAGCTCTGCGGTAAAGTAGTCGCCTGCCAGGGAGAGGTGGCTTTGGCCAATGGTTCGGATCTCATTGGAGTAGAATTTGTAAGCTTTTTTGTGACAGGAATTGCACGAATCCACATCGAAAACAACAAGAAACCTCTTGCTATATTCTCTCTGATAATGGGAAAGTCTGACAACGTTCTGGTAGTTTACCAAATCTGTCCCTTTAGAATCGAACTGATTGCAAGCTAATTATGACGCCAAGCGATGTTCGACGTGTATTTTTTCTGGAAATAATTTTTGTCGTAGGTTATTCGAGTAAGGCCGGGAAACATAAACAATTGAGGACATGTGATCGAAAGAATAGGTGCGGAATGGGTGACTTCCAAAGCACACTATTCGATGTTTTGTTTGTGAAATCAACTGGAATTATTATAGTGTAGTACTAACACGTGATGACATTTTTTAGGTCGTTTGCCCTACAGTGCGACCAAATGGTGTCACAGTTGTTTGCAAAAAATGGACGCACCCTGGCGTTGTGCTTGCACTTTGCTGAGTATAAAGATCTTTTAATACTCAGCCATTTATTTCTTCTTAAGATGTCAGCATGAGAGCATCATAACTCGTCACTAGTAACAATCGTGACTAGGAATCCTGATTGAGCGGCCTGATGGCGTTCAAGAAAAAATGTGGTGATAGTCACCCCTATGACCCTTTATACCGATTCTACTTTACGATGTTTAGATTATGTTCATATGTCAGAAAAATTCAATACGTGACTGTAATATAAGTACTAGAACTTGAAGTAAGGATATAACAGCCGGTAAATAGACTCACAGCGGCGCGCCGCTGTCACCGAGTCCGCAGGCGGCAGCCGCGATGCGGCCGCTGGCGCGTCGCCGTAGCCGGTGCCCAATACTCCCGAGAGCAAACAGTTCAGTTTTGATGCAGCAGCGAGCCCTTTTGTGTAATTATTTCTGGGACTTTTCGCTGTTACATTTGAGGTTCTTCCACACTGATAACGAAGACAGCAGATTTGCAGTTAAAAAAAAAAAAAAAAAAAAAAAGGAAAAAAATTGATGGTGGTTGGATTCGATCTCGCGATTTCTTACCTATACACTTGTAAATGCGACTCTTACCACGAGCCCACGCGCTCATATACCACATAACCGTCTCGAGAAGGACATAACACTTCCTCCTGACAGTACCGGATTCTACAGTGTTGCCAGATCGTGCACATCGTCGGACTTAGCATTCTGAGGGGCGATCGAATTTATTGTCCACACTGCGCGACCGACTCGGACTTTGCCTCTGCGTCGGCCGGCCGGCGATCAATTTTTTTGTCTAAGACTGTACATTGCAGTGGGAGTAACAATTAAGGGGGCAACTACGCCTAAAGTGACCAATTTTTTGTTCTCATAAATTGTTTTGATTTAATCGAAGTTGAATCTGTAAAGTTTGTCTTTTATAAAAAGATACTTTCATACCAAAAATCATTAAAACCGCTTCACTAATCTCTAAGTTATCGCCATTATTCTATTTTAGCCCCAATTTTGGAGGAACCCCTTAAATATGTTTTTCCGCCGCTAAAAAAATTACGTGTCCCATAATTTTTCATATATTATAAAATATGCAAATTTCATAAAAATCGGAGAGTGACGTCGGTAGGTTTCCTTGTGAACACAGCGGCAGCGCCACTCTGTGCGGCCTGTGCCCGCCCCGCCCCACGCAGCCTCGTTCGAGTGGTAACACGCTCGCTGCGGGCGTAACACTCGGCGCGCCACCGACGAGCGTTGCGCACTCGACCGAGTACGAGCGAGGGAAACCGGCGATTTACAGACCTCTATTACGAACTCAACATACACGCAGCACTGACTGCCTCTCAGGCAGAGTGCTCTGCTATTTATACACAGACAGCTGTGACTATATCAGCTAATGTATTGTTTATTTATCAACAGGCTATTTTGCAATGAGAGCCTTAAAGGTTCCTAATTGCATCGTATTACTTCAAATGCCAGTAGTATTAGAATGTTTTATTTCATGCTGTGCACTGCACTGTGCCTGGCACTCGCCATTGTCCCTCTCTCCCCTCACCGGAAACGAAACTGGAAAATCCTAAGCTGGAACAAGCAACCAACGTCGGCCTGCTCGCTGGCCTCCCGTCAGCTACAAGCACACAGTAAATCTCAACGTGGAGAATTTCTACCTATGGCCTAACTATAAATGTTGTCACCCAACTGTGTAAATACATTGCTACCATAATTAATAAGATTAAAATTGAATAACATTGAGTGCATTGGCATGGTCAATGTTTGCAGTGAACTTCATACTGTTTAATTATCAAATGCTATTAATTACAAATATTTCTATTGGGCGGTAATCTCACAACAAGCACTGCATCAATCCCATAACCACTAGCGTCTGTGTGAAGTTCCGTTTCTGCATACTCGTCGTACAAGGCTAGCACTGGTGCGGAAGTTAGAGCCTCCTTATGTGCCCAGAAAGCTCTTTCTTTTGTCTCATCCCAGTAAAATTTGGCGTCTCCCTGCAGAAGTTCTTGTAATGGACGTGCCTTGTTACAAAATCCTTTTATGAAACGTCGGTAGTATGAGCACAGCCCGAGAAATCTTCTCACATCACGAATGTGCTGAGGAGTTGGAAATTCTGAGACTGCCCTTACTTTATCTGGATCAGGACGGACACCATCTCCATTGACTAGATGCCCTAGGATTTTTATCTCTTTGGCGACGAAGAGGCACTTCTTTGGATTGAGGCGGAGACCTGCAGCCTGAACACACTTCAGCACAGTTGACAAGCGACTCAGATGTTCTTCAAATGTTTTCGAGTAAACGAGAATGTCATCTAAATAGCAGAGACACGTCGTCCACTTAAGGTGTCGAGGCAAGTTGTCCATCATGCGTTCGAATGTGGCTGGAGCATTACATAATCCAAATGGCATTACTTTAAATTCATAGAGGCCGTCAGGTGTAAGAAAAGCCGTCTTCTGCCTGTCAGCTTCGTCAACCTCGATTTGCCAGTAACCTGTCTGCATGTCCAAAGTTGAGAAGTATGTAGCTCCTTTCAAGCAGTCTAAGGTGTCGTCAATACGCGGCAATAGGTAGTCATCTTTCTTTGTGATTCTGTTCAGCCGCCGATAGTCGACACAGAATCGCCACGTGCCATCCTTCTTCTCTACGAGGACCACCGGAGATGACCAAGGACTCTCCGAAGGTTGAATAAGGTCATCTCGCAACATCTTCTCCACTTCCTCCCGAATTATTCGTCATTCAGCTGGCGACACTCTATACGAACGCTGGCTAATTGGTGGATGATCCCCAGTATTGATACGGTGCTTTATCGTGGGCCGTTTCGTCTGACTTTGCCCCTGCTGAGGTGTGAATGCACCCGAAAATTGGCGTAGTATACCTAACACCGGCTGGCGTTGTTCCTTGGTCAGTCCAGGCCCTAGTGGCAGTTCCACGTTTATTTCCTCCAGCGTGTTGTCTGTACTAACAGCAGGGCATGGGTCTTCATTGATGACGTTGAGCTCACCGTCCTGGATTGGTTCAGCTGTTCCGATACACATTCCCTTGGGGATAAGTTGTGACTGCTCGTGACAATTTGTGATCCAAATCTCTCCTTGACCACCGGTAATGCTTATGATAGCCGCAGGTATGTAAATTTCTTTTGCGAGCCTGATAAACTTTTTACTATCAACAAGAACTTCACAGTTTAACCAGTCATCTGTGTTTGTGACTGCAACTCTTCTCATTGTCAACGGCGGTATCGTCACATTGTCAACGACGAATAACTTCCAAGAAAATTCTGTATTACGTGTATCTGGCGGAACAACTTCTTTAATTTGCAGCTCAGATCTTCCACAGTCAATGATAGCTTGGGATGCCTGAAGGAAGTCCCATCCTATGATGACATTGTGACTACATTCTGTTAACATGAAAAATTCAAACGGCTGCGTCCTGTTGTTGATGGTTATTCTTGCGACACAAGTTCCTGCTGGATGGACGTACTTTCCATTCGCGACCTTCAGCACAGTTGCCCACATATCACAAAACATTGTCTTCTTTAGTGAGCGGCGGTAATTATCTGATGATATAGAAAAAGAGGCTCCTGAATCAACAAGTGCTCGGACAGGCTGGCCGTCGATAATGACGTCGATGAGGTTTCGTCCATGGAGGATTTTCATCTGCGGCGGCCTCACCTCCGTAGATGGTCGCCTCGCTTAGTTTTTCTGGACGCGGCGGCTAGGGGAGCGGCTGGTACCTCTGTACGGCGACGGTGAACGGCTGCAGCGCGTCGGGGAGCGACCTCGTCTAGGGTACGGCGATGGGCTTCTTCCCATAGGTCGACTGAACTCATCAGCAGGTGAATGCCTGGGATAGAACTGCTCCGACGTCTGACGTCTTGCGGCAAAATAATCATCGAATACTCGCCTCCTCTCTCTGCAGTAGCGTACGACATGTCCAGGGCGTCCACAGTGGAAACACAGTGGTGTGTTGTCTTCTGTCCTCCAGACGTCTGTTCTTCTGCGGGGCGTCATGGTTACCGGGGGAGTTGACTGTGGTCGCGTCGGCCGGTTCATGGGATGTCGTTTGGCGGCTGCAGCGTAAGTCATAGCAGGGCGACGCCATTCTCCACGTCGGGTGCGATTGACGGGGCAGACAGGAGCTAATGTTTGAAATACCTCGTCCACAACGGCGTCGGCTCCCTCGTGACTTACAGGGCTCACATCCATGGCCTTAATCTGATGCTCGCTCGGTCTAATAGTCCCGGTTGTCATGCACTGTTGTAATTCTTCTCTCACGATTTGTCGTATGAGAGAAGCGAAGTAATGCTGGTCTTCCACAATGGACATAGGGACTACATTTGGGAGTCTGTCATACTTCTTGCGTCCAACCCTCCTTTGTTGCATCTCTTCAATACGTTGGCACCACTTGATGAATTCTTCTGTCGTAGCGACGTCTTTTATCAGAATGGCTTGGTACATATCTTCCGCAATTCCCTTCATCAGGTGCGTGATTTTGTCCGCCTCAGTCATGTTCGGGTTGACTATGTTACACAGGGCCAAAACATTCTGTATGTACGATTGTGTCGGCTCACCATGTCGTTGGGCCTGGTTCTTCAGTTGTTCTTCCGCCGAGCGGATTTGTCGCTGGCGGTCTCCAAACGTCTTCTTAAGTTCCTCCTGGAACGTCTCCCACTCATTCAACTTGTCTTCGTTGTTTTCGAACCATTGCTGGGCTGTTCCGTCCAGGTAGAAATAGACGTTGGCCAAGCACATCGTATGATCCCACTTGGCGACTCGGTCGAACCCTTTTAGCCATTTGTTGGGGTACTGTCCAGCATCTCCAGAGAACACGGACGGGTGTCTGACGTGCAGCTGGCTTATTGCTGGTTTCGTCTCCATCGTTCTTCTGATAATACGGACATTTGGAAGTATGTACTGAGTGTATCCCTTGTATTCCGGTTCCAGTCCGTGTATGCGACGGCTTTTACGTTGCCTAATCGGAGCCACGGTGATGCAGCTGTTGCACAGTGTACCCGGCGCCTCCACCAAACTACGTCGCGTTGAAATGGAAACAGGCTGGACTGTGAAGGCAACTAAACACAGCGCTTATACTGAAAGCACGTTTATTACGAACTCAACATACACGCAGCACTGACTGCCTCTCAGGCAGAGTGCTCTGCTTTTTATACACAGACAGAATTTACCAGAACTTAGAAGAACAGTTAACATAAGAAACAAGTAGAATTTACAAGTGAACATAAGAAAGATGTAGAACCTTCTGTAATTATTAATTACAAAGAAATTAATTTTTTGCCGGTGGGCGGGATGAACCGTCGACCTTCTGCACCGCAGTCCGTGACGCTAGCCCCTGCGCCATGCCGGCAGTCGGTGTTCGTCGTCTCTCGCGGCAATATAATAAATATTTGCATTAGACGACGGCGTTAGATTCAAGTACTTCAGCGCAGATGCAGTCATACGTTCAGCCTCGCACTAAGAGGGCATGAACGATAAGAACTTGTGGGAATTTGAGACAGACGGGAGGCGAGCTCGGGTAGCCAAGTGGTTAAGTGGCAGAATCCTGGCCCTAAGTGGGATACCCCGGTTCAATTTTAGTAGTCACCATTGTTTCATTTCAATACCCTAAAGCAGTCACTGTCAATCCTTTAATTCCTAATCCTCCGTCCTCCCCTTTATCAATAATTGGTAATGCCTGTATGTCTCTGTATGAGCCCTAATTTCTTTTATCTTCTCGTTATCATTAAGCGAAATGTAAGTAGGTGGCAGAAAGATCGTTCTGCACTCGGCTTCAAATTCAAGCCTTCTACATTTCCTCAACTGAATTTCTCGAAAAGAAAGTCGTTTTTCCTGCAGCGAGCCCCGTTTGAGTTCCCGGAGCATTTCCGTGACATTCGCGCATTGGTCTAAGTCATCCTGTATGCAATTATAGTCAATTAAAAACACACCCTCCCATACCACAGCATCATCAGCAAACAGCCGCAAATTACAAGTTACCCAGTACATCAGATCATTTATATAGATAGAAAATAATAGCGGTCCTATCACACTCTCCTGGGGCACACCGTCGAGAAAATACTGCGTTCTATTACTTAGGAAGTTTTCCAGCGAGTCACAGTACTCAGGGAAACCCTATGATAACTGCTAGGGCATGTGCGACCTTTTTAGTCCTGCAGACAACGCAGAATCCAGCTCCCAGAGGGAGAACGGGCGGTTATAGTACTCAGAATGGTGGAGCGCCCCTCGGCAGCCTCTCTGTGCATCTTAATGCAAAGTAGACAGCCATGGAGTGGAAAATGTCGCGTGGCTTTGTGTTCCGGGTGCCATTAAACATAAAGGTAGTTACCGAGCGACTTCGTCCTCTTCCAGAAATCCTTCGGAGATCTCTCAAACTTTGGTCCTTGTCGTTCGGTTAATGGAATTCTTGCTCTCTTGAACAATTTGACTATATTCGGCGCTTGTCACCCAAAAGGTTGCAGGAGGGCAGCAGAGCCGCCCATTTAGTTCTGATAGAAGAGTGGAATTTGTCATTCAGGTAGGTACAGGCTGCCTTTTTGGATGCATCAGTGGCGTGGTGGACTGTTTCAGTAATATATTAAACCCATTCCTTGACACTGTTACGATGTTCAAAATTAGCAAGTTGCCCATACATTTTCTACCCATCCATACTGAGCACCAGTCCTGGTGGGTGCCTTTCAGGTGGAAAAACAGATATCGAAGGCTTCATCTCATTCGACGAGCATCCAGGAAAATAAACATCAGCTTAGACTGAGCTCCTCATGCCTTCTAGGTGCAGCAGTATCCTCAGAGGTTGGCCGTTAGCGACTGTTCCACCCGAACAGCCATGCACTCTAGCACTAAATCGCATACCTCGGTACTGAGGTTTTCTTATAGTGATATTTTGCTCTCTCGCGACCGGAGAGGTCATGCCGGCACGGAGCATACAACGTTCCACCGCCACGCTACTGTATGCTAGCTGAAGCGTGCCCAGAGTTTGCGGTGACAGAGGAGTAGTTTTGCTTGCCTGTCCTCACCGCAGGGACCCCACGTTCGCCAAACCCGTACTCGAGAAGTGGTTTTTGTTCTTTCAGGGGAGAGCTTCACCGGAGAAAAGAAGAGCCGACACATTAGGAGGTTTCCCTTCATACACCATGTGATAAAATGTATCCGGACACCCCCACAAACATACTTGTTTCTTTTAAGGTGCATTGTACTGCTACCTGCTGCCAGGTACTCCCCATCAGCGACCTCAGTAGTCATTACACATCGTGAGAGCACTGGGCACTCCGCATAACTCACTGACTTGGGACGTGCTCAGGTGATTGGGTGTGACTCGTTTTAGAAGTCTGTACGTGAGTTTTCCATACTTCTGTTTCTATTGCGATAAAAAAATGGAAACGTGAAGAGATACGTTCAGCATTAAAGCGTACACGCTGACTTAGCCTGTTGACTGACAGAGACCGCCGACAGCTGAAGAAAGTCTTGCAGTATAATTGGGAGGCATATTGTAGATGTTCTTCATATTACAATATAATTACAACTGGAAAAATTAATGCGATTTCTACATAAAAATTAACAAAATTACTGCAATTAAGAAGATTTGAATTGAGAATGGTATTCGTGCTGATTTTTTTAGGTCAGATACACATTCACATATCCAGACCATCACACAGGAAGCCCAAACTGTAACAAATCCTTTCCAAGTACTATGACAGTTACGCGCGAGGTGAGAAAAAATAGATAACATGGTCGAGTGACTACCCGTAAGCCACACTTCACGCAAATCAATGCCAAACATCGCCTCACTCGGTGTCAGTAGCGTAAATATTGGATGATTGAACAGGGGTTAAACGTTGTGTGAAATGACGAATTACGTAGATAATGCACCGATCCGACGGCAGGGTGTGAGTATGGCGAAGGCATGTGAACGTCATCTGCCAGCGTGTGTAGTGCTCAAATATTCAAATGTTTGTTAACGGACTTAACTGCGGGGTCGTCAGTCCCTAAACATAAAAAACTTCTTATGAACTACCTTATACTAAAAACGACACAAATATCCATGCCCGATGTGGGATTCGAACCCCCAACGGGCAACGGCCTCGTGCATCGTAGCATCAATGCGCTCGGCCATTCCGCCGCGGCCGTGTGTAGCGCCAACAGCAAAATTCAGAGGAGGTAGTCTTATGCTGTTGTGTTTTTCAGGGAGGCGGCTTGCACCCTTGATGCTTTGCGTGGCACTATCACAAGCCTCAATTGATGTTTTAAGTATCTTCTTTCTTCCCGCCGTTGAAGAGCAATTGAGGGATGGCTTGGTTTGTTTGTATGTAAATCTATGGGACTTAAGTGCGTTGGTTATTAGCCCCTAGGCTTACAAACTATTAACCTAAACTTGCCGGAACCAGGACTCGAACCTGGAACCTTTGCCTTTCGCGGGCAAGCACACTACCGACTGTGCTATCCCGACACGACTCGCGATGCCGCCTCACAACTTTACTTCCGCCAGTACCTCGCCTCCTACTTTCCAAACTTCACAGAAGCTCTCCTGCGAACCATGCAAGACTAGCACGCCTAGAAGAAAGGATATGGTGGAGACATGGCTTAGCCACAGCCTAAGGAATGTTTCCAGAATGAAACTTTCACTCTGCAGCGGAGTGTGCGCTGATATGAAACTT
Organism: Locusta migratoria; assembly: GCA_026315105.1. Lineage (NCBI taxonomy): Eukaryota > Metazoa > Arthropoda > Insecta > Orthoptera > Acrididae > Locusta > Locusta migratoria. The sequence continues at coordinate 44,759,770 of CM048748.1, forward strand.
TCCTGGCAGATTAAAATTGTGTGCAGGAACCGGGACTCGAACCTGGGACCTTTGCCTTTCGCGGGCAAGCGCACTACCGTGCTATCCCGACACGACTCACGATGCCGAACAACAGGATTGTTCCAATATGTCCATTGCCAAGGTGCTCTTCCGCTGCACGGAGAGTCTTGGCAGTAGTGGCAATTATCTTTAGAACACAGAATCTGAATTAAAGTTTGTAATAGTTAGTGGTGTGGTAGTATAACGGTAAGACGTCTGCCTCGTAAGCATGGAGGTCCGGGTTTGATTCCCGACCGCATCATAAATTTTAATTCTATGCTTCATATTTACCATTATTGTCTTTTACACTTATAAACTGTTTTAATCGAAGGTGCAGAGTCACCACAATGTTTATCAAGCTTTTCTTTCGTCTCCTGAGGCGTTTTGCCATTCATAATGTTTAACCACCACACGAAATTCTTTTTCGACCATTCTTTTACAATCACTTGACTTCCTTGAATCACAGGAATGCCAAAAACAAAGAAATACACCAATATGGCTGAAACGTGGTGTGCGTTCTTTCCAAAGATGCTACTAACTACACATGACCTTGATACGCGCTGGTGGTTCCATCTCTCGGAATCTTCAAACTTCTCTTTATCACTCCGTGAAGAATGGGCTACCATTACCCAAGAAATCTTCCAGCACCCGATTGAACGTATGCCTGCGAGAGCGGAAGCTGTCACAAAGGCCAATACCATATTTAATTCCAGTATCACCGATGGACGGCGCCACGAACTCGTAACTCGTTTGAAGCAAGGTGTCCGAATACTTTTGATCACATAGTGTATTTGTTACGTCATGCAATGTGACTGAACAATGGGTGCAGTATTGCACAAACCACCTCGTGGTGTTTATTTCACAGTGCTTGTAATCCTGTGTACTACTTCAGAATAAAGCGCGAACTTACAAGCACAACAGATAAACGCTCGAGTAGTTTCTCGTCGGGTGTTGTTACGCTGTCTCGTTACTTAAGGACTCCGGTGAGTGCTTCTAGCCGGCGTCTGGAGCGCCGGTCTCGGTAATAAATGAATACGTACGGTAGGTCAGACGGCTGGCGGCGCGGGAGTGGCCCGTTAATTGAAACCGCCCCGGCGCCGGGGGCTGCGCTGCGCTGCTCGGCTTCCGCGAAAGCTGGCTGGGCCCGCGGCGGCCTCCTTGTCGCGGCGAAGGAGGAGGAGGACTAGCAGCTAAGCGGCTTGACAAATGAATTGCAATTTGCGCCGAGCAGGAACAAGGCGCCTGATATAGTGGGTGGCGGCGGCGGGAGCTGCAATATCCTGACTGCGTTTCCGACGAGAAAATGAACGGGGCCCGCCGGGGGGGCGTTCCCGGCCAGCATTATGCCGAGTCGGCCGCGCGGCGGGGGCGGGCGAATAAAAAATATCGCGAGAAACAGAAAAGGAAAAGCGGGAGGGCGCGCGCGCGCCTGCGCCAACCCGTGACAAACTACGGCCCTATTTTTTGGAGCGTTATTAAATAATATTTGCAGGACCTCCGGCCGGGACTGGCGCCGTAAGCGCGCTTTGATTCTTTTTTACAACTCACGCTTCAGCGGTTTAGCGGCGCCGCAATAAATAACGGAGCGACTTTATTAAGGAAATTCTGCCGCGACGCGCGTCTGTGTTAAGTACCTGCGCGGCGTCGGCGGCTCGCCCTTAATGAACTCTGCTGTCGCGTGCCCAAAGGGGCGCGTGTACTGCAAGAGAACACACTCACACGCTGCAAGCACGTGCAGGGAACGCAACTCTTGAAGTCACCTGTACATCGGCAAATCGCGAGGACGGCTGAAACTCTTAAATTGAAGTCACGTGGATTGATCAGGTTTGTTCGAACCTATACACCCGTGGTTCGCAACTGTCGTTTTTCAGCATTCTGTCCCATCAAACGGGATGATATCGGACAATTTTGAGATTTATTTGCACTATAACTTTCGTTGGTTTTCAGTTTTGTTAGATTTTTTTTGTTTGAAGAGTCATCAGTCCTCGAACTTATTATGAACTAGCTTATACTAAAGACCGCCCAAACATCCATGCCCCAGGGGGGATTCGAACCCCCGACAGCAGCGGCCGTGCAGACCGTGACTGGCACACCGCAGACCACTCGGCCACTGCGGCCGGTTTGTCAGATTTCATTGCTTTTTACGGATATGTAGGAGTATATGTATAACGAATAAAAATCCTAGAAACAGAACGTCCATGTGCATCTACTGTTTACTGAGACAGACAAATAAAGTGTTAGAAATCACCCCACAGAATGGAGACGATTTCGGACACGTGTGTATTTCAATCTCTGTCCGGTGTTTCGAAGTGTACTGGCTGATTTCGCACACAAATTGCCTTTTTTATAAATTCTTTAGTGACTTTTAACGTTTTATGGACGTCCATCATTAACCCTTTCAGTCCTTGAGTACTAAATAAAGTACATCACTTTTACACATCCTTATTTCTTCATGAAACAGTGTGAAACACTTGAGCCCTAGTGTTTTAGATATAACATCATATCCTCTTGACATTCTGATAGTTAACAGCTTCTGCCATTTAGTGTATAGTTCCTAAAAAATATTATGGTAGAAGTCAAGATGGCGGTCAGACATGTAGCTCCTCCTGGTAAGCACATTGTTTCCAACGTATACAGACGTATATGTATTTTTCATTGGTAATATTTTTGTTCACAAATACAGTTTAAAGAGTGATATAAAACTACGACAATACAGAAAATGTGCTTATGTGTAACGATTTACTCCATTTAACACCAGGTTTGTTATTTACAGCACGCACCATAATTTCAAACTAAATGTGAAAAAAAATATATTTTTGTTCATTTAATTGTAAATAAATTAATTTTAATGAAGACCACTAGGTTTCAAACAAAAAAATCTGAGCTGAATGGGTTAAAATGAGGAATAAGGACTGAGATAAGGAATTCTATTTATTAATGGCTTTTCCATACGTTAATTTGCCACACTGAATATCTCAATCTGTAAACGAAGGCTTCCGCGGCCGTTGTCATTGTGTATAAAACTCTTCTGGGTTTTGGACCGCATCGTCAAAATATCAAACACTTCACCGACGTTTCGGCCACTATTGCAAGTGGCCATCTTCTGGGTGTTACATTTACTGCTGGGTGACGGAAAGCTGGTGTCTTAAATACTAAATGTTGCTAGTTGTTATTGGTGGTTTCAGTTCTCTTTCATTGGTGTTTACTTTATTTCTTCCTATTCTTCTATAAGAAGCTCAAGGGGGATCCGACGGCCAAGGTAATAAAACAGACGCAAGCACTGCTTAAGATAACCAGAATGAACTTCGACACGGCCAGACGATTCAACCCGCAAGTCCCACAGGCACCAAGGATTTATGGGGTTCCGAAGATCCACCGGGAGTCTTTTCCTCTAAGGCCTATTGTCTGCAGTATAGACTCACCGACTTACCGACTTGCAAAAGAACTAGTACCGAAACTCCAACATCTCGTGGGCCACACGGACTCTTACGTCAAGGACTCAACCCATTTCGTAGCACTTTTAGAAGAAAAACGAATCTCCACCACGGATTTGATGGTCAGCTTCGACGTGAAGTCCTTATTTACAAATGTACCAGTGTCGGATACCATGAGCATCCTAGAGGAACGTGTTCCACCCGACGTTTGCGATCTGGTGCAACATTGTTTAACGACCACCTATTTCAGGTGGAAAGGGAAATTTTATGAACAGACGGACGGAGTTGCAATGGGTTCACCTCTCTCACCCGGAGCAGCCGATATTTTCATGGAGGCATTCGAGGAAACAGCTCTCCAGTCCGCACCACTACGTCCAGACTGCTGGCTGCGATATGTAGACGACACGTTTGTCATCTGGCCTCATGGAGAAGAGGAGCTGCAGAATTTCCATCAACACCTCAATCAACAGCACAAGATCCAGTTCACCATGGAGATTGAGAAGAATGGTGTGCTTCCTTTCCTCGACGTAGAGGTTTATCGGAAACCAGAGGGCAAACTGGGCCATCGGGTATTTAGAAAAGCCACCAGCACAGACAGGTACCTTCACGCAACTTCCCACCATCATCCTACGCAAAAGAAGTCCGTGCTCCACACTCTAACTAAGAGGGCATACCGGATTAGTGATGAACAACATCTGAAAGCAGAATTAAAAAAACATCAGGTCCACCTTCGAAGCAAACGGTTATGGGAAGAGGATGATTGAGCAAACTATGACACCTAATGATAGAAACAAAAGGGAAGCGCCAAAGGAAGGACAAACCATCGCCCTATTGCCATACGTAAAAGGCGTCACCGAACGAGTAGGCAAAATTCTTCGTCGAGAGGGCATCAAGCCTATATTTCGCAGCAACAATAAAATAAGAGATGTCCTAGGCTCACTGAAGGACAAAACGGATAAGTTGCACACAGCTGGAGTCTACGAAATCGGCTGTGAGTGCGGCCAGGTGAACATTGGCGAAACTGGGCGGCCGATTAAAACAAGGATAGCCGAGCACGAGAGGTACATTCGGCTAGGACAGCATACAAAGTCGGCAGTAGCTGAACACCAAGAAGAGTGCGGCAAACATATGGATTTTCGGAAAGTCGCTGTACTGGCAAAACAGCCCTATACTTTGAAGAGGAAAATCAGGGAAGCAATTGAAATAGCTAAGCGACCCGGAAATATGAACAGGGAAGACGGGTACAGACTTCCCGCGTCTTGGTTGCCAGCAGTAGCAGCGCTTCGCGACGACACCGCGCGCAGTGCAGTCCATAGGGGCCCGCCCGCAGACAACAGCGGCCGCGCGTACACAGAGCAAACAGCACGCTCTAGCCGGCGCTAGGCATCACTGCTACGTCACTGCTACCACCGATCCTCATTCGCCAGGTTCAACCAATGGCAAACAATATAAACACCAATCCTGGACTTCCTTTTCCACCAATAGGAAGAAATAAAGTAAACACCAATAAAAGAGAACTGAAACCACCAATAACAACTAGCAACATTTAGTATTTAAGACACCAGCTTTCCGTCACCCAGCAGTAAATGTAACACCCAGAAGATGGCCACTTGCAATAGTGGCTGAAACGTCGGTGAAGTGTTTGATATTTTGACGATGCGGTCCAAAACCCAGAAGAGTTTTATATACAATCTCAATCTGCTTTCTTGAAAATGTCTTGGTCGTAATTACACCGATCTAGGAGACCTTTCTTACTTTCATACGTTCTCGGCATTGCCTGAAATCACTCCACAAAGTACGCAATATCGAAAAAAAGCAATCCGCCGTTTCTTTGAAACTTTACACAAAACTCGTAACAAACTGGTACACAACTTCTTACAGAATCGCAGCCTACTGATCTCGTTGGCAACTGACGCTGCACGGAATGCGGGAATTACAGTCCGGTGCACAAAATAAGTAGCGCGATGAGGTGCAAAGGAGCACTAATTCGTTGCTATGCTAACAGAATAAAAGAAGCAATATGGGATTATTTTTGCAATAACTTCATTTTTCCTAGGCCAGATAAAATTGATCCCATCAAAAGACAAATTTTGTAATATACAAAGCGAAATGAGTAAATGCATATTCCCTGCAGTATTTAATTCAACGGCAGTTCGTGTTCGTAAACATAAGACTATGGCGTTTAAATCTGTCGTTGAGATAACTTTTAGAAAATACTTCTTTCACTGAATTAGAGCTCAAACATTATGTCAATGACATTTGAGGTTTCTTATTCTTATTTTATTATTAATTAATGTACTTTTGTTTATGAAATAGCAAAACTATCTGTTGGTTTTTAGGTGTCCTACGCCATACTACGCAGCATAGAAGACTCTTTTCCTGAGCCGACTATCATGAAATTAAGCCTATATTTTGTCAAAAGATTTGTGAAAACCACATGACACTGCATACAATATTTTTTAAGATAGATGTGGTACTGGTCGTCATCGATTCTGTTCCCTTTTAAAAATAAAGCTCTGAGCCCTTTATGTCTTCAACATTCAATTTGTTACCGCTAATTTGGAATGAGGTAGCGAACAGAAAGCATTCCTACGTTGTCTTTCACGGTCTTCGGTTGTCTTCCGATGTTACAACCGACCGCGTTTCTTCATCTGCAAATAATAAAAAAAAATTAACTCTTAGCTACATTTGCGGCTTCGTTCTTTAAATAAATCCCCATAGTTACCTATTTTATGACTTTTCATTGATTATTGATGTTGCACCGTTTTTATTCCATTAGATTTTAAATTTCTGCTTCAGTTATGTACGTTTCACCATAGATTGAGGCTTGCATGCCATTGTGCTTCTTTTTGCACTTCGTGTGAATATTAATCCAAAACGCCAAATTTCACTGGTCAATTATTAACAGGGTTATGGTAGCAGAACCTGCCGGCTATTAAATATATCTTTTTTCCTTCGAAGTCCGATAATTACAATAGTTTCTTTCACGGTTTGTTCAAATTTTTGTACTGTCATTATATTATTAAAAGAAGCTTAACATCGCCAAACCTCCTTCTACGGATAACATTTTAAAAAACTCCAGCAGAACGAAGAGTCTACAAGCCGAGAAGATAATAGAGGTAACATCTAGCTTCTTTCTATAATGGTATTTTCCGCCTGTTGCCACAACATTAATTGTTACATCCGCCATCTTATGTCGATTAATCATTTGTGCTATTGATTCAATCCTCCATTCATCAAGATTTAAAAGTAATTGCCATTTGTGACATTTTATTTCTTTCTTTCGATCCATCAAATAATTTATCCATGTTTTACGTACTTGCCGGATTTTTCAACCTCGATCTCTACAGACAACAAACCTAGTAATCCATCATCTTTCGGGAGTGCACCCGGGACAGCGACAATTCTTCTTCCGATATTTCGGCTGCAAACCTTACAGCTATCTTCAAGGCGAGTCCAAGACTGAGTTCTCAGCGTCTGTGCGTGCCTATTTATACGGTAAATCACGTGATCCAAGCTACTGAGGATTAGACTGCGCATGCTCGAAGATATCACATTCGTATCTTCGAGCATGCGCAGTCTAATCCTCAGTAGCTTGGATCACGTGATTTACCGTATAAATAGGCACGCACAGACGCTGAGAACTCAGTCTTGGAGTCGCCTTGAAGATGGCTGTAAGATTTGCAGCCGAAATATCGGAAGAAGAATTGTCGCTGTCCCGGGTGCACTCCCGAAAGATGATGGATTACTATGTCCGCCGGGAAAAATTCAAGAATCACAACAAACCTAGTATCATTATAGTAGCTTTGCAGAGTAACTTTTTCTGATTGACGATGATTTTTGATAAAAAGATATTTTGGAATATATCTCGTTTCTGTAATTAGATTTTGATGAATTTGGAATTAAAACTCACCACATAACATAAATGACCATTTGCAATGAACAACACTCCAATTTCAGTGTACTTGGACGAAAGATGCACACAGTAACCCTACATAGATTAAACTATTGGCCCCTTATTTTTTTAAGTACATATGGCACAGCTTAAATTTGGAAATTTTCACGATAAGTATACCTTAAAAAAACTTTAGCCAAAACTAGCCATTTAAAGGATATATTAAGGTACCCATTTGGTTTAATACACAATTATACCAAAATCATCAACAGAGTAATTGAACAATGCCCTTTAAATAATGGCCAGAACACATTGCGCAACAAAGAAGGAAAGGCAATAACTCTAGGTATATTATTAAAATGCCCTTTTCGGGTGCTATTTAGACAATTTCTTTTCGTAGACATATGGCTCAGACCAAGTTTGGAACTTCACAATAAAGATACCATTTTACACAATACATTGGCCAAACGAGGTGATGAAAACAATAGACAATTTACATGCATCAATGTCAATAGTATAACTGAACAGTACCCTTTAAATACTGGCCAGAGCACATTGCGCACATCAGGTAAAGCTTCTGCTTCGGGTTTGCTAAACAGCAATTCAACAACAATCTCTAAATCAATAATCATAACACATGAGCACCTTTATAGGGCGAGGACCGCCACGGCTGTTATATGGGAGGAGGCGAAAAACAGTTCACTGCCACATGTATGGATAATCACCAGACCACTCAGAAAAGACACGAACAGAAGGCTGCAAAGCACAACTCGCCGACGGCAGCAACGACGACGAGAGGGAATACGACCAAGCCCTAACTTCCGACTACATCTGGGGGTGGCAACCAAGCCACAGAAGGGCAAAACGCCAAATAAATGCCGCTCGTTTCCGTCAATATACCATTTCAAGATCGTCCTCGCATAGGAGGCGAGACATCTCAAAACACGTAATTAACGCAACAGCGAAGTCAAACTTAACTCGAAAGCAGAAAACAGCCGGCGACGCCAGACACAAAACCAGCTCGGCGTCCATGCGTCGAACAGAACGAGCCCACGGCTCACTACATCTTTTTGAATCTGCTTACCGTATTCGTCCCTCGGTCCCCTCTACGATTTTTATTCCACACTCTTCCTTTAAATGCTAAGTTGTCGATTCGTTGATGTCTTAGAATGTGTCCCACCAACCTATCCCTTTCTTAGACAGGATGTGCCAGATACTCCTTTTCTCCCCAATTCTGTTAAGCACCTCCCCATCAGTCACGTGATCTACACATTTAATCTACATCATTCGTCTGTAGCACCCCATTTTGAAAACTTCGAACATCTTTCTGTCTGATCTCCTTATCGTCCACGATTCACTCGCATACAGTCCTACACTCCAGACAAATGCTTTCAGAAGGGTCTTCCTAACATTTAAACTTATACTGGATGTCAACAAATTTCGCTTCTTCAGTAAAAGATAAAAGTTTAATTCACATAGATAAAAGGTAAATGACAAATTGTTTACGTTAAACATGAGGTACGTAACGTGTTTTGATTTTTCCAGCCCGTGAGGTGGTTACCAAGACAGATGTCGATACAAGTGGAACATTAGGCAGCTACATAAGTTTTGACGATATGTCACAGTGTAACATTATTTCGTATATTGTTATGACTGTGGAAACCAAATAAACAATAATTAGCAAGTAAAGAATAATATTTTATATCGACGTTGTTCTAAATTATTTTTAAATTTAAATAATATTTTACGACTTTTAGGGACTCAACAGAATGATTTATGTGTTCGCAGATGTAATAAATTTTCTCCTAACATATTTAGCATTTACGTATGTTATCCGGTGGTAAAATGATATCTCAAGCTTCGTAGAAAGGAACGAATTCTTGTGTCTCAGCTTAGCTTTATACAAAAGCGACTTAATTTCACGCTCCAGGGAATTGTTTTTAGAAGAGAATTTAATTTTCTTAATGCTCTTCTTGGTATAAAGACGACATTCTTATTTTCTGCCAAAATTGCTTTGCCCACTGGTTTAATTTATATGTCTGTGAGATTGTCCTTGTGTATGCCACTTTTTGTGTGATTTTTTACATCTAGGATAGGAAGACAAATGTGAAAAAATATTCCAGCCAGCTGCAGTGACGTGTCTGAAAAATCTTATGACAAGTATGACAACTCTACATATTCAATCGCAACAAAATAACGAAACAACTACATTTCGTGTTTGAAGTATTTGATGAATATGAAATATATTTCACTGAGATTTTCGACTTCTTTAATGCTGAAAACAATAATGAATGAAAAACGTTACCAATGACAAGCCCATAATCCATCGTAGGGTAGGTAACCAATCATCTGCTTAAAGAAAAGACGGTGGAATGTTACTTTTTGTTATGTCAGTATGCAAGATTGTACTACCACAATAACTTCTTAATTTGTGTCATTGCGAAGTAACTTAGCCCGATTGAAAGTTGACCACATATTGCAGTTAGATATCGTGCGAAGTTTTGGATACCAGTATTACATATACTGCAGGCCATCTAAATTACAGAACCAAGAACAACTGCATTTATCACAACCTAATTTATTTAGAGGTAACACTTTCTAGAAGATTGCATGATTGAAAGTGCAGACCTATGGGAAGCAAGGAAGATGATGAAATCTGCATTGAGTGTTGTCGCCACTGCCGGCTAGAACACCCACGCCAGGGCGTTGTATCAATGACGCTCTGTATATGTATCTACGATACAGCAGTGCATGCTGCTTCCAGAGTTATTGACAACTCTTATGTGGTGTAGCAGCTAGAGGCGTATTTGGGCCAGAAGTTCAACAATCATTAACCGTACATTTTCGATATGCGAGAATCGAGAAAAAAGGGCCTGAGGCAGCAATGCTATCCTATGGGCAAAGAAGAAGTTTTGTAATTCGCGTGCTACCTGTGATCGCGCTTTATATTTCCCATTGTTGCCATCACCAATTTCCGAAGGTGTAGGAGGCCGATAAACTAATATGCAGAGATGTAACACTGTGTGGTTGGTACCCTGGCAATGCGTAGTACCGGTATGCGACAGCGAACTTTAAATGTCATCCTAAACCATAATATACCATCAGCAGGGGTAATAATAGGGTGATCAACAGTATCTCACCTCGATATCATCGGACCCTAACCATCGTGGTGGTGAAGGCAGTATCGAGATCCGCTATTAAAAGAAGTTTTCGGTTGTCCATGTCTGTCGCTCATCACACTATTGCCATTACAATCGCCCGTGGCTTTCGTTTTAATCGTAGTATTGCATGCCTGCTGCAAAATACGGCGAATGGCGCGCATAGGTCTAGTTGTTCAACAGAACGAATATATCGTAGTATGAGTCATCATATGCCACAGAGCACATCACTCCCGTGCGCGCATAATGCCTGTTCACACATTTAATGGTGCAACGGTGTGGTATCGAATGCGTCGCTGCGTAGCTCTCTCACGCATCCAGCGAAGCCGCGCGAAAGTAGTCAAGCGGTCTAGAGCGCCACGGTACGGATAGCGCGGCCTCCCGCGGCGGAGGTTCGAATCCTCCCTCGGGCATGGAAGTGTTGTCCTTAGGTTAATTTAACTTAGTTTATGTTGTGGCGTAAAGTCAGCGCCACACGCCAGACGTAAGAGAACGATCGTGGAGAATGCAGCGATCGACCGAAAGCCAATCGCAAGCAGGTGCCGCGCATTCTGGAGGGAGTAACCGAAGATGCGCGCCCTCTACAAGCGGCTATATCTAAGCCGACATACTTCTGGTCAGCCCGTCAGTTACTATTCAGAACTCAGGCAGTTACTAGTCAGCTACTAAGTTAGAAATAGGACAGTACTAAGCCAGAATTTAGTAACAAGGTTACAGTGCAGCTAGCATCATACGGACGACGGCGCGAGAAGAAAGAAGAGAGAAAAAACAGACATATGTTCTAAAGTTGGGTATTATAATGTTCAGTCAGTAAAACTTGTATTATTAATCTTAATAGTTGTTACAGTTGATATCGATTCCTGAACCAGTACCTTTCCAGATAACTAGACCGGGACGAGGAAACAACAAAAGGCGACAAGGTCACACCAGTTTACTGTCTGTACGTCTAGGGACTGATGAATATTTTGAATATCCAGCGAGTGCAAAACCGAGTCACAATTGCTTGGTTACGTCCACCACGATGGCAAAAGAACATTTCCGAGAACTCACGCTGGAAATTTAATTTGATTTGGATGCATCTTTCACAGTGTTTTATTTTGGATGGCAAGAAATGCATTTATTACAATCTTTCTTTGGCCCGTTTTCTTCCTCTCATCTGTTCACTTAATCTCCCCCCTTCCAAGCTGTTTCCAATCCCACCTATTTTATCTATCACGTCCTCATCCTCATTCCTTTCATATCTTCCTATGAGCTGACCATCACCTCTTCTTCTCTCTTAAAATCTCGTCCAGAACGATTTCTTACAATAAATCTATCCCTTCTGTGCCAATTTCGCCTCTTACTCTCTTCTCACTCAGTTCACCTGTCTATGGGTAATGAAAAATACCTGTTTATTCCTATGATGATCGGAAAATCACCTCACCCTCTACCACGTACAATATGCCATCTCCCTAAAGGTTGATCGGTGAAGCGGTATTAGCCTCACTGTAATGTTCCTTCTGCCTTTGACGATACTGTATCATGTGGAGTTTAAAAAACTCCTCCTGAAAAACGTAGCTGTAAGAGATCTTTCAGGAGGAATAGTAAATTTTTTAGTATGTGGTACTATGAAAGCATTGCAATAAAAAGGTCCATAACATGTCTACGGCTTACGGAGGTACGCAAGCCACCCCACCTCGGCAGTGTCTGTGGATCATGGGGGTGGAAAAAATTCTTCTATTTGAGAATTAAAAAAATGTGAATACACTCGTCTTTAATATACCCTGAAAATAAACTGGAATCAAAAACATGGCATTTGGACATTTTCGCGCCTATTTTAGGAGCAACATTCTAAATCGTTTTGCGCAGGCTATGTTTATAGGTAGGTGCTTATACAGATTGTGAGATTATTTAAATGCAGTTACACCCTGACCACTCAGCAAATTATGTCCAATAGTTTTTTTTCTAATTAAAAATTATCAAATGAAATGTTCGTATGATATTTTTGGCCGATAGATGTCGCTTGGGATTGTTCGTGCCGCTTTTCGCAAGTCTTTTTATTTGAAGCCACTTCGGTGACTTGCATGTCGATCACGGTGAAGATGATGATGACGACAACACTTAACACCCAGTCCGCTGCCAGGAATCGAACTCGGGACTCTTGCGTGGAAGTCAGCGACGCGGCCATCTGAGCTACGGGGGGAAACCAAAGAGCAGTTGCAGTGATTACTAATCTATATGTATGTCTGAAAGCCACTACTGCACTTACTGACGGACGTGGCCCTGTGACGCGACCACCCGTTAGTGGCTCGGGTCATAGTTAGTCCTTTGTCCTAGGCTACCAGATAGGGACTTCGTTGGCGTAACTTGGCAGTGCTTGAGTTTAGCGAGCTGAGATTCGCGGAATGTGCAGCAACCGCACCCTATTATAATCACAGAATAAATGACATCATCTGCTGATGGACAAATCTGAAAATGTGTACCCAGCCGGGATTCGAACCCCGGTATCCTGCTTTCTAGGCAGTTGCGCTGAGCACTACGCCACAGGAGACACAGTTATCACCGCACCTGCAAGGACTACCTAAGCGCGCCTCCTGTCAGACACAAATTTCCAGCTTTACGCTACCCACAGTAAGTTTTAAACTGATTCCCGTAAGAGTAAGGGTCCCAAACTTGCCCACCCCTCCCCTGCACTAACGAAAGGATCATTGCCCGTTATCGCCATAAGGTAAAGCAGTCAACAATCTGAAGATTGGTTTGAACACCACAGTGCTTTTATATATATATATATATATATATATATATATATATATATGTGTGTGTGTGTGTGTGTGTGTGTGTGTGTGTGTGTGTGTGTGTGTGTGTGTGTGTGTCATCAGTTCCGAAAGAAAAGACATGACTTCTGATACTGTAGTTGTTGGTCATTCATATTCACAGAATATATGACATCAACTGCTAATGGGCAAAGCTGAAAAAGCGTACCCATCTGGGATTCGAATCCTGACTGGGTACACATTTTCAGCTTTGCCCATTAGCAGTTGATATATATTGTGAATATTTTGTGAATATGAATGATTAACAACTGCAGAATCAGAAGTGACGTCTGTTCTTTCGGAACATGTGCCACATGTATATACACCCTATCACTTAAAGTACAAATTAAAATGCGTTTATTAATTCACTTGATATTATACGATGATTGAAGAGTTTCGTCATTCAGACTTTGGTAATGATGTGTTGTTTGAAATTTACGAGTTTCCAATTCCAGTGCGTTTTCGTCCATCAAATTTTCCCGACGATGAACAGAGCTGATAGAGATTAATATCCTTATAGACACAAAGTCAGGAAACATGTACATTCTTCGTGTATATAAATGCTTTATGTGCGTTAGTTTGTTCGTTAGTCTTACCAGTCTACATTATCATTCCGATTTTGGTGAAATATAGCACGTTATACCTGGTTACGTACGATTTCGTATGACGTACGGCGGAAGGAACAACAGACTTTGACAACGCTTGATCGATCTCCAAGAAAGTTGACACGTGTGTATGTTTTCATAGAGAAATTTTGCCTACGCCGCAAGTTACTGTATGGAACATGAGAGAAGGTACCCATATCCAGATCACCTCGAAATTCGTTACACATAATTTTTATTGAGGAAATGTAATCAAAAGGAGGGAATGGGGAGAGGAGGAGGAGGTTGAGAGAGAAGCGGTTATCAGCAGGGAGAGGATAGTGGAGATTCACAAAAAGTGGGCGTTGTGGAGAAAATGGCCGAGATTTGGATGGATAAGAGGACGACGGGATGCAGGAAATACATAAATACAGAGGAAGAAAGACAGGGAGAGAAGAGGAGATTAATGCTGAGGCTTATAAGAGAAAAACATCAAAAGCGGATAGTCAGTGTACGTTAGTCTCCTAAAGATTTGCGAAGTGCAAAGCCACTGTGAGTAGATGACGCAAAGATATGTTCTAAGACCCGAGAAAGGAATGGCGTCCTGTCTGAGAAGCTTAACGTAAAAGCAGCCAACACCTCAGCACTCGGCGTTGGCGAGGGTGACTGGCTCATGTCCTTTTGCAACAGCACTTAGGCACCATCGTGTTGACGCTGCCAAATTAGAATTCCTTAAGATCCGTTACATTCAGAGAGAAACGGGTAGAGGCTTCCTTTGAAAAGGCCAAAAAGACGCCCGCATTCACTTAGGATCGGTGGCGCAAGCATACACGATAGCGAAATCTAGCACGGAATCTGTATCGCTAGTTTCGGAAGAAGCAAGAAAGGAAGCTTAGGGCTTAACGTCCCGTCGACAACGTGGTCCAGAGAGACGGGCTAGTTTCGGATTCGGAATACGCTAGAAAGGGAAGTTACAAGACAAACATAATCTGGATGGTGTGTGCATTTCTCTAAAGAGAAACGAGGAAAGAAAATTATATTGTACGCAAGGAGTCAACGAGAACAGTAATGAAAATAGCTGATGTAGGTGGCCTTCTAATCACTGCTCTTCTGTAGGTCACCCTGGTATTTAGACGTATGTTGCTCAAGAGGCGTCTAGATTTCGCCGAAAACAGTGTCCTGCTACATACAACGGTAAGACGGCTCTTTTGGTAGAATTGCAGTCAAAGTTGCACTTAGACCTTTCATGTTCGACGGCAAAGCCAGCTCTGGGCAGCAGAATAGTGAACATCGTTGTTTGACGGGAACCTTCATGCGGTTTGCACTTATGACAATGATCAATATCTGCTCTGTGATAGAGGGTGTTTAGCTTCAATTGCAACCAAAGGATATCTTACGGAGACAATAATACTGTAATCTCTTAATCTGCGGTAACATTGACCATTAAAAACAAATTGACACAATGTTTAACTGAATGGCTATGAATCTCGTAATATAAATTATTTCAAGAGCAATTCAATTAAACATTGTATCAATTTGTATTTAACGGTCAATGTTACCGAGGGTGGAGTTTCTTCAACGTATTACACTTGTGTCCTACGATATTGGATTCTACAGTTCACAAATTGTTCTTTGCATTGATAATAATAGGCTGCACATTGTTTTCCAGATTAATCCAGAACACTTAACAAATATCTTGTAATTTGGATATATTCGAAAGCAGCAAGGGGTATTTGTACATTTTCTGCCTTCGTGTTTTGTGATCTTTGGTACTGTGACCAAGCATCTTTTGAAATGCTGCTGTACAGGGATCGAATCAAATGACACATTACTAACCGATATCCGAAGGAGAACAGCAGCTGGAGAGAAAGAAGCAGGAGACGGATTAGAGACACCCGCCTGTTTGGATGCGAACATCAAACACCAAGACTAAAGTCGAGAAAAAGTTTCTTCCGGAGAACGCAACCAATCCAGACATCACTTGCAGACCATAGGATACAACTCTGGCATCAAAGAAAAACTGGGACTACCCCAAGGAAGAATTTGCACAGGTAATCATCTCCCATATACGATATGGAAGGTACTCGAGATTCTGAGAACTGGAGTATCTCGGTGTAAGGAGAAATGGGAATACATCTCATGGGGCGAACTATGTGAGTGTGGTTAACCTCAAGATCATCAGCAGTTACTCAACTGCTGGAAACTGACGGAACCTGTTTCCCTGGACGATCTGATTATCGCCAATGAAAAAATGTTCAAATGTTTGTAATCGTATGGGAACAAACTACGTTGCTCATCAGTCCTTAGTCTTATAAACTGCTTAAACTAAATTAACCCAAGGACAACACACCCAAGCCCGAGCGTGGATTCGCACCTCCGACGCGGGAGGCCCCGCGATCCGTAACGTGGCGCTCCAGAGCGCTCGGCTACTCCCGCGCGGCTATCACCAATGATAAAGCAGTATGTACAGCGGAATTCTGGCCAGAACGTAGAATATAAATATGCACATATTCTCTGTAATACTTGTAATATACTTGTATAATATGCTGAGTATGATATGCTATGTATCATCTATACATATAAAATTGAATTGCTGTTCGTTAGTCTCGCTAAATTGGAGAACGGCGGAACCTGTTTGGTTAATTTTAGTCTTGAAATATTCGTGTAAGTCCAGGGAAGGTTTAAACGGTGATAAAATATGGAAATTGTTCGCAAAAGAGGAAAATCGGGATAAACTGAAACAGCTTTCTCAAGTGAGTTGTCAATAACGTTCATCCAATTGCGATAAAATTTTGTACATTTCATGTGGAAAACAAGAGGAAGGTTTGCATCAAATAAAAATTTGGAAAAGCCGCGCGGAAAGTAGGAAAATTTAGGAAAAACCGGAAATTATTTTTTTTCTATTAATAGAAATCAATTGCCACACGGTTGTAAGAGCATGACTTGAGTACGGCTTGACAGGACAAGGTTTTTATCAGATAAATTTATTGTAAAATCTACCGGAAAATTGGAAAATTTGACAAAAACTGGATGTGAGTTTTTCAATGTGTTTTTTATTGAATACAGCACTGTAGCTGACTATTCGCATGACTGAGAGGGTAATTCGTTTTTTGTTCATTATGATGTTGGGAACGTTTTCAGTAAAAAAATAGGAACAGTTAAAAAGGAATGTCGCAAAATTCGAAGGGAGTTCCTTTTTCAGTGTGTTTCTAAATGTACTCAACACTATAAGTTGAGAACCGTTTATCCGATTGCGCTAAAAGTTTGATCATTTGACGTTCAACGAAAGATTAACGTTATTATTAACTAAAAACTTGGGAAAGTTCCCCGGAAAATTTGAAAGCCGGCCGCGGTGGCCGAGGGGACTGAGGCGCTTCAGTCACGGTCTGCACGGCCACTACGGTCGGGGGTTCGAATCCCACCTCGGGCATGGATATTTGTGCCGTCCTAGTTCGTAAGTAGTTCATAAGTAGTTTGTAAGTTTAGGGACTGATGACCCCGTAGTTAAGTCCCATAGACTATACAAACATTTGAAACATTTGAAAATTTGAAAATTCGGGAGAAACTGAAAGAGCTTTTTTCAATGGGATATGAATATCATTCATCTGATTGCGATAAATGTTACATATTTGATTTTCAAAGCAAGAGTAACGTTATTTTCCCGGAAAATTGGAAAATTCAGAAAAAAATAGAAAGAGATTTTTCTATGAAATATCAATATCATTCATCTGATTGCGATAAAATTTTGCACACTCGACGTTCAAAGCGAGAGAAACGTTTGAGTGAAGTAAAAGATTGGAATAGTTGCCCAGAAAATAGGAAAATTTGTGGAAAACGGAAAGAGCTCTTTTCTTTGGGATATCAATGTCATTCGTACGATTGCGGTACAATTTTGCACATTTGACGTTCAAAACAAGAGTACATACATATTAGCAATTGCGAAGCTTTGCCGGCTCGACTAGATGACCCAGAGAACTTCGTATCACTTCCCTCTTAATATAAAACATATTAATTTAAATCATATGTATTTTATACCCAGTCGCTTTATAAGGGCATCATCAGATAGACTAAGTATCGGTTCGATAATGGGCGGAAAGAGTGGGCAAGTCACGCACACATGTCCAGGATAATGTTCATGTCACATTCGTGGAAGTTCAGGGAAGGTTTAAACGGTGATAAAATTTGCAAAAGTTGTGAGGAAAATTTAGATGTAAAACATGTAAAATAATTATAGGTACTTCAGTTGTTCTGCCGTTCTATCCACGTTTTACAAAAGGGACATTGAATTTTTAAAAATTAATTATAACTTCTGAAAAATATTTAAGAAGTCCAAAAGTAAATAGCTTTTCCAAAGAGTAATTATTGTTCGATATTTCGCTTTACATAGTGCAAATAAAAAATATATTAAATTACACACTTTCTAGAGTATCTTATCCGGTACTTCAGCGCTCAAGCTATTTCCACACCAGATTTCATCACAATAGATTCAGTGGTTTATGTAATGATATATATAGCAAATCGGATCAACCGTTGTCGAGTTTTAGCGAGACTAAAGAACAGCAGTCCATTTTTATTTTTGACAGTTCGTACATGGGTTCAGATCGTCTAAAGCGAACTTTAACCCTTCAAGGAACATTTCTTAACGTACCTAACACAACATCCAAATCATTATTTTACATGTTTTAAATCTAAATATTTCTCCATTTTTTCCATATTTTATCACCGTTTGAACCTTCCCTGAACTTCCAGGAATGTGACTTGAACATTATCCTGAACATGTGTGCGTGATTTGCCGTCTCTTTCCGCCCACTATCGAACCGATACTTAGAGTATCTGATGATGCCTTTATAAAGCTACTGGGTTTTAAATACATATGGTTTAAATTTAAAGTTAAGTGATTCGAAATTCACCGGGTGATCTAGTTATAATTAATGCTATGTTCTGCATGTATAGATAAATAATTATTTAACATGTGTGAATCTTTTCTTCCCCTCGCCTTATCACCGGAACCGATCCCGCAGTTGTAATGGTGCCAAGCATCATGGCAGGCAAAACCTAAACAACCCTTTTTGCTTCAGGTTCAGATTTCTTAAATCGTTTTTAAATATTCCCTTCTGGTTACACAATGAATAATTGAGTAAAAATGTACAACAAGCTATGCTCCAAAAAGTAAAATTGTGGCTGCATGGCCACAATATCATCACAGAAAGGCAATATTTTATGAAGGATATCACTATTGTGATAGGTTATTGAGAAAATCGTCCTGTTATTCAGCACACAATCAGCTAACGGTTCTGAAACTAATATACATTGCAATCAACACACCAAGGAAAAGTGCGGTTGTATTGGCACCCTTTATGAGAACACCTGAGACGTTTTTGGATCGATTCCGATTGGTCATCTATAAGAAGCCTTCGTAATATCAAGTCTGAGAATTACGTTTCTGAGTGACAATAGACATTCGTCACATGAAAGGGTGAAATGGGCGTACAACTTTCACGGTTCCATTGGAATAATCGAGGTGAAATCATATTCAACTGTGATGTTATTATCTCACAATACAGCTCACATCAGTGTTTGAAATTTGCTTCCTATCCACATGTATTGATGGTTCCCGAAGTACTCGACCGCCATACGTCACAAAAACGAGTATTACTAATATTTGAAAAACTGATACAAATTACAGTTCGTGCCGTATAGAAACGTGGATAATGTAATAGTTCGACAGGTAATGGAAACGATAACGTGAAATAGCAAACTCTTCATTCACGCAGTGAGTGTACACGGAAAAGCCAACGTTTGTAAGCAAACATGGTGCCCAGGCAACTTTTCTACGACAAAGGCACATTGTCAATGTAACATAATTCACGGTTATAAAACGTCAGACAAATAGCAGATCTTTTTATTAAATATTTACCCTGGAATCGGCAGTACAATTTTCAGCATATCATCTTGGCCATCATCAAGAGCCATTTCAATGTACGAGAATTACTGCTTGCATGGTGTAGCTCCTAGTTTATACAACCTTTACTGCTCTTTCTCAACAAAAATTTATATCTTCTTAAAATGGCCAAATGTGCCACATCTGAATATCACATTTGATAAATGAAAGGAAAAAAATAGGTATTACTGTGCACATATATTTGAAATAGGTGAAAGTTCCGTTTCTTAGACAATAACCACCCGGTTATTTGTGAAGAAAGAAGGTGTATACCGGTGAGACGATTAGAAGAGCCGAAGGAATTAGTCACTTACTATGGAAACAGAGGCTTGAATCTAAGTGACTGTAGAGATCTGTAGGAATTCCGAAGTATGGAAGCAGCGGCCTCTGTGTAGTAGTTTCCGCCCCCGACTGTGTCAGGGAGCCCATAAAAATATCGAATTATTAATTTATGCCGGTTGAAAGGTATAACCTCTACCCATACTAACTCACAGAAAGTATCTGCCTCAATTTGTGTGCAAAATAAACCTTTTGTAACAGCAATAAACACGCCAACCCATTTTTTGAAGTCCTTTTGGCCCTTTGCAAAAATTTCGGCCGAACTTATCACTTAATATATGCGTCGAGAGCAGAAGAGCCTCACATCGCATATGTTAGAAGGAGAACTGCTCATAAGGCGGTAAAGCACTTGATTTGTAATTCAGAAGTACATTTAGCTTGTAACAAGATATAAAATTGAGGGATTAAAAAACTAGCACTAGTTCTATTGGAACAAAGGAGTTTAGCATGTATTCATAATAGGTCGAACTTGTGGTCTCAATCCTCAGAGCATCATACGAAATGTTTAATAGTGATTGTTTGTGTGTACCCATGTAAGAATTGGAAAAACGATTCTCACCAAAGTTCCCGTAATGGAGAAATTGACTCATGTCAGATTAGTAAAGTAGTAGATAGGGACTTACCTTCATTTGGAAGCTCACAGATTTTTACGGCGGCCACTTTACCTTCACCCAATGGCCCAAATCTCGAATCTTGTAACGGAAGTCATAGGTTATGTCGAATTGTTAAATTAGTATCTAGAACCTTCTTTCACCTTTAAAATCGTATGCATGTGTGGTAGCGATTTTAATCTCGAGATTCTTGTTGTTTCACTAATCGCGAACATCATTTGACCTGTAGAAATATTAAGCTTGTAATGATGTGCTACACATTCGGGTCAAAGATATTGCATTAATCTGATGACGGAGACAGATGGAATGCAGAAATCTTGAACAGTGAAACACATTTGAAGAACCGTCAGATGCAAACTCTGGCAAATTTTATTGGTTAGCTTTGTCATGTATTGTAGTGTTTCTGTAATCTATATACACCGTTAACAGTGTAACAGTCATATCTTTTACGATAAACGTAGTTATACAATATGTTGAATACCCTAAGATAATTCTGTTTCATAGGGTTTTCAAAATACGGGAATGTGCTGTAGGTTACCGTGGTAGAGTCAAGGCAATCAATAGTATTGACGACATGCAATTACCGTGCTTTGCGTACTTTGAAAAGGGAAACTGTTGGGTTTCCGCTAACGAATTGTCATACAATTTGTCAACAGAACGTTTAGCACTGTAATTATCACACCAATTACTTGTGTAGACACGTGTATGGACGTTATCCAATGTTACGCCTTTTACATGGAAACGAGAAAAATGTCAGGGTGACAATATAATACTGGGAGAGTAATATGTACTTTTGTTCATTTAAATAGCAAAAGCGTATACTAAAAAATACTAGTGTGATGTGTAGGTGAACTAAATAAATTAAAGAGAACTTGTTTCGGTACCTAGAGACTGAAAAGCAAGAATGAAGTTTCTTTTAGAGGTTCTCAGTTATTCTGTGACTACTTACTTATTAAAAGAGATGTGTAAAGTTATTTTCTTCCATTTCGTTTAATTTATGAGTCTGCCTTTTTTTACGTTTTTCCAATTAGCTTACATGTTTCACTGCAGGCGCAGCATCTTTAGTCGACTTCCTCTCCATTTGTATTAACTAAAATTGATCTTTTAAATTTTTACATGCATACATTAATTTTAATGTCCTGTTTACTGTCCTGTCCTGTTTACATTTAATAAACACAAAATTTTGTATATTTACATACCGTGTTTCTACATGTTCATGTATTTCTGATTTTCTGCGTTTTGCTAAATTCAAGAGGGTTTTCGTTCACAGTCTGTCATCTGGGACCATAAGGCACTTATGTATAAACCTATCAGGTGAATAATGGTCCTGTCGAAGCACAGAAAAGGCAAATATGTTCTTGTTGAAAAGACTGACAGGAATGTGGAAAACCAGCTGCCTCAGTCGTCATACGCCTTCCTCACCAAAAATTGGAGACTGAACCCTTTTTTCCGGTATCTCACTGTACTTAAGTTTACTTATACAGCATCCGTCACTGACTCTGTCTACATGTGTGTCCCTACCATTGACTGCTACTTCTCCAATTGGCAATTTCTCCTGACTGTCTCTCCTTGTGTTACTCTCTTCCTCCCTAAGGCACTTTAAACGCCAGTCGGCCCTTGCCTAACTTTCATTCTTTCCTATCAATTTTTTTTGTTCACAGTCTGCTGTCTGTCATTTCAATCACCATTTTCACCATTTTATCGTCTTACACGTATTAGAAAAACATGCGATGCTGAAAGAATTAGATTAGGTAACAAAACAACATAGGTGGTCGACGAGTTTTATTACTTGGTTAGTAAAATAAATACGATATTAGCAGTACGAAGGATATAAAATGTTGAATGGCAATGGGAAGAAAGATTTTTCAAGCGAAAGTTGCTAACATCGAATTTTAATTTAACTGTAAGAAAGGCTTTTTTGAAGGTGTTTGTGTATAGTGTTGCCGTGTACGCTAGTGAAAGTTGGACGATAAATAGTTCAGACAGGAAGAAGATAAATGCTTTGGAAATGTGGTGCTACAGAAGAATTCTGAAGATCAGGTGTGTAGATCGCGTAAATAATGAAGAGGTGTTGAACAGAATTGGGGAGAAAAGGAATTTTTGGCATAGCTTGACCAAAAGAAGAGATCGATTCATAGGACATAGACATCGAGGAATCGTAAATTTAACATTGGATGGAAGTGTGTAGGGTAAAAATCGCAGAGGGAGGCCAAGAGACGCATATAGTAAGCAGATTCAAATGGATGAAGGTTGTCGTACTTATGAGGCGATAAAGAGGCTTGCTCAGAATAGGTATTGTGGAGAGCTGCATCAAACCAGTCTCCGGATTGAAGACCATAACAACAACACCTCTTTGGGAATGGGTTTGGTCAGGCCTGCGAGGCCGTTC
Source organism: Locusta migratoria (assembly GCA_026315105.1). NCBI lineage: Eukaryota > Metazoa > Arthropoda > Insecta > Orthoptera > Acrididae > Locusta > Locusta migratoria. The sequence continues at coordinate 44,782,949 of CM048748.1, forward strand.
CCCGTCGGGGGTTCGAACCCCCTCCCCACCCCCCACCCCCCACCCCCCACCCCTCGGGCATGGATGTTTGTGCCGTCTTTAGGATAAGGTAGTTCATAAGTAGTTTGTAAGTTTAGGGAATGGTGACTGCGTAGTTAAGTCCCATAAACTCTACAAACATTTGAACATGACCAGGCTTTTATCAATAATGAAAGAAGCAGCATTAGCCGTAAAATATTTTGCTTTATTTAGGCAAATCGAATTCGGTTTTCCAAGAAACCATCTTCAGTGCTATCAGCAAGTTCAAAACAGCATGTTAGTAAAATGTATAGTGACATTTACGTCTAACAAATCCATTGACATAGATACATGTGATACTGTCTGGTGTCATACAAAGTCGACACCAAATGTGATACTATCTGGTGTCATACAAAGTCGACACCAGATAGTATCACATGTATCTATGTCAATGGATTTGTTAGAGCCGGCCGCGGTGGCCGAGGGGACTGAAGCGCTTCAGTCACGGTCCGCACGGCCACTACGGTCGGCGGTTCGAATCCCCCCTCGGGCATGGATATTTGTGCCGTCCTAGTTCGTAAGTAGTTCTTAAGTATTCATAGAAGTTTCGGGTATGCAGCCGGTCGTCGTCTAAAACATCATGTTTTAGACGACGACCGGCTGCATACCCGAAACTTCTATGAATATTCGATCCGCCGGGAGAATTTTAAAGTTCACAGTTCTTAAGTAGTTTGTAAGTTTAGGGACTGATGACCCCGTAATTAAGTCCCATAAGATTTACAAACATTTGAACTTTTTTTTTATTTGTTAGACGTAAATGTCACTATACATTTTACTAACATGCTGTTTTGAACTTGCTGCCAGCACTGAAGATGGTTTCTTGGAAAACCGCATTCGATTTGCCTAAATAAAGCAAAAGATTTTACGGCTAATGCTGCTTCTTTCATTATTGATAAAAGTGATTTCGTGGCCGTTGAGCACACCCATCCACATAATGGAATCCAATTTAATGGTCAGGCTTGTAAACACTTGACCGAGATACTTTAGAACGTGCATAAAGGAAATGGGGAAATGCAGAAAATATTTTTTTAATGTTTGTCGGTTTAGGTGATACACTTCCCTAGAGGTTATGTGTGGTCTCTAATCGTTTCTCTTCCTGATTCGCCTCTTCTCTTCCACGACTATTATCTTCATTCATGTAGAAGAATGAAACTTTCACTCTGCAGCGGAGTGTGTGCTGATATGAAACTTCCTTGCCCGCGAAAGGCAAAGGTCCCAGGTTCGAGTCCCGTAAGTTTCATTCATGCATCTTATTTATTCCCACTTTCCTCTCTCATAGGCACTGTCTCTTTCTATTTCGGCTCAATACTGAACAAATATGATCGCACACCAAACGTTTGGTGAAGTGAGTGTAATGTACAGCACTTAATTCCGTATACCACGGATCATAGCAAAATTATGCAACCCATTCCACTGATGTACAAATAAGATGTGTCGGAAGCGTTGTCAAGATGGAAGGCGAATTGGTGAAGGCTTGTGGGTGCCCTAGGAAAGGGTGGATGATTGGCAAATAAAGGGATTTAAGTTAATATTGGGCATATTCAGAAAGTACGGAATACATGGTGGGTCTCGCCCTGGGGTCGGATGCAATAAATGTGCCAGCTGTCACCAGTGCCACATCGTAAACAGCGCTAAGTATCTGAATTTAATTTGTGTCAAATTTAATTTGCCAGTCTAGTTCATTTTCGGTAGTACTGTTTTAAGAGGTTTATTCCCGCGTACTTGCAGATTTCGTTTGTACTACTGTTTTAATTGTTTATTCTCTCGAATTTGATAAATACCGTTGTTTAGTCTTCGTCTTTGACCGGTGTATTTCAAAACAAGTCAGAGACCGTTATTAAGCTCGTTATCAGTCAGTCCAGTGCCAGCTGCCGGACTCAGTTTTGTTGATTCGACAGTGTAGTTACCACTGACCACAGTTAAGTCAGCAGCCAGCCGCCTTCATTAGAGTACTAGGCTTCTTTAAAGTTGTTAATTGCTGTTAATTGTACCGATAGGATGGATAGGATGTGTGCCTGCTGTGTGCGGACGCAGGAGGAGTTGGCCGCGGTTCGCGAACAGCTGAGCGTGCTGTTGGCTACGGTCAGCCGTCTTCAGGCTGCTGTCTCGGGGTGCAGCGATGGTGGGGAGTCTGGTTCGTCGAGTGGGACACCTCAGGTGTCTCGCGCTACGCTCTCTGTCCCTGCTACCGAGGCACCTTCAGGTGTACCGGACGTCGTCGAGCCGCCTTCTCCGCAAGGGGAGTGGCGGGTTGTACGGCGTTCGCGTCGCTCGAGGCGGAAGGCCAATGTGGAGGCTGGACGTCCGTCCGCGCCCGTTCGTCCTATGAGTGAAAGTGTGGCCACTCCTTCAGCAGGGTCCGAGCAGGTGCACTGGGGGAGGGGATTATTAGTTATTGGGAGCTCCAATGTCAGGCGCGTGATGGAGCCCCTTAGGCAGATAGCGTCCAGATCTGGAAGGAATTCCAACGTGCACTCGGTGTGTTTGCCGGGGGGCCTCATCCGAGATGTGGAGGCGGCCTTGCCGGCGGCTATCGAGGGTGCGGGGTGCAGTCGACTGCAAGTCATGGCTCACGTCGGCACCAATGACGCTTGTCGCTTGGGTTCTGAGGACATCCTCAGGTCCTACGAGCGGCTGGCGGAATTGGTGAAGGCTGCTGCCTTCGCATGCGGGGTGCAAGCAGAGCTGTCGATTTGCAGCATTGTTCCCAGGGTTGATCGGGGTCCTTTGGTTTGGAGCCGAGTGGAGGGTCTGAACCAGAGGCTTCGCCGACTCTGTGACAGTCATGGCTGCAGATTTCTGGATCTGCGTTATCGGGTGGGGAATTGTAGGGTGCCCCTAGATAGATCAGGGGTGTACTACACTAAGGAAGCGGCTACTCGGGTAGCAGAGTACTTGTGTAGTGCACATGGGGGTTTTTTAGGCTAGGCGCTAACTCTGATGAGCACTCGACTGTCAGCATTCAAACAGCGAATTCAGGCCACGTTCGGAATAAAAATTCGAACATAAAAATATTAGCCGCGAACTTACAAAGTATTAGAAACAAAGTTCCCGAATTTGCAGCGCTGCATGGAAGTTATTGCGCTCAGATAGTTTTAGACACCGAAAGCTGGCTAACTGATGATGTGGCAAGTTCAGAAATATTTATCGAAGCGTGGAATGTATATCGGAAAGATAGATCTGATACAACTGGAGGAGGAGTGTTCATCGCTGTGGACAAAGATATTGTTTCTACTGAGATCGAGGTTGAAAGTAACTGTGAAGTTATCTGGGCACGCATAACAGGTCTAAAAGAAGTAAAGTTAATAGTTGGGTGTTTTTACCGGCCCCCCAGTGCTGCTGTAGCAGTTTTAGAATCATTCAAGGACAGTCTATACCAGGTAGTGCATAGGTATCCGGGCCATGCAATATTAGTCGGAGGTGACTTCAACCTTAAGAGTATAGATTGGGACCTCGCTAGTTACATTTCAGGCGGTACAGACAAGCAGTCTTGCGAGCTACTTTTGGACACATTCTCCGAAAACTGTATTGAGCAGTTAAACCGGCAACCCACGCGCAATGGAAATATTCTAGACCTTATAGCCACAAACAGGCCTGACCTTATTAACGATGTCTGTGTAGAGACAGGAATTAGTGATCATGACATCGTCATAGCGTCGATGGTGACCAAAGTTCATAAACCAGTCAAGAAGGCTAGGAGCGTGTTTTTGTTGGGAAAAGCCGACAAGCAAATGTTACGATCGCACTTAGAAAATGAATAGGCATCGTTTAATTCTGGGACTATGGATGTAGAGGAATTGTGGACTAATTTTAAATGCATTGTTAATGAAGGGTTAGAGAAATATGTGCCAGTAAAGACGATTAAGGATGGAAAAGATCCACCGTGGTACAATAATAATGTTAGAAAGCTGCTGAGAAAGCAAAGGCTGTTGCATTCTCGATTCAAAAAAGAACACGCAAATGGTGACAGGCAAAAGTTAGTAGAGATTCGTGCGTCTATAAAAAGATCGATGCGTGAAGCATACAATAATTATCACAGCCATACCTTAGCAAAAGATCTTTCCGAGAACCCGAAAAAATTCTGGTGCTATGTAAAATCGATAAGCGGGTCAAAGCCCACTGTCCAGTCACTAATTGATCATTCCGGGGCAGTAATAGCAGAAAGCAAACGGAAAGCTGAAGTTCTAAATTTAACCTTTAAGAAATCTTTCACGCAGGAGGACCGCACAAATATACCATCATTTGATCAACGTACTAATTCCGAAATGGGGGACATAGCAATAGGTATTTCCGGTGTAGAGAAGCAGCTGAGAGAGCTAAATACGAAAAAGTCTGCTGGTCCGGATGGAATACCAGTTCGGTTTTACAAAGACTATTCTGCGACATTGGCCCCCTACTTAGCTTGCATTTACAGCGAATCTTTAACTCAGCGCAAAGTTCCTAGTGATTGGAAAAAAGCGCAGGTGACTCCCGTGTATAAGAAAGGAAAGAGAACTGACCCATACAATTACAGGCCAATATCGTTGACATCGGTTTCATGTAGAATTTTGGAGCATATTCTCAGTTCGAATATAGTAAATTTCCTTGAAACGGAAAAGCTTCTTTCCATGAATCAGCACGGGTTTAGGAAACATCGTTCATGTGAAACTCAGCTTGCCCTTTCCTCACATGACATCTTGCGAGCCATGGACGAAGGGCAACAGGCGGATTGTGTTTTTCTCGACTTCAAAAAGGCGTTCGACACGGTGCCACACTGCAGACTCCTAACGAAAATGCGAGCTTATGGAATAGGTTCTCAGATTTGTGACTGGCTGGAAGACTTCCTAAGTAATAGAACGCAGTACGTTGTTCTCGACGGCGAGTGTTCATCAGAGACGAGTGTATCGTCAGGCGTGCCCCAGGGGAGTGTGATAGGACCGCTATTATTTTCTATCTATATAAATGATCTGATGGACAGAGTAAGTTGTAATTTGCGGCTGTTTGCTGATGATGCTGTGGTGTATGGGAGGGTGTCGTCTGTAACTGACTGTAATAGCATACAGGTTGACTTAGACAAAATCTCTAGTTGGTGCGAAGAATGGCAGCTAGCTCTCAATGTAGAAAAATGTAAGGTGATGCGCATGAGTAGAAAAAACAGTCCTATAATGTTCGAATAGAGCATTAGTAGTGAGCTTCTTGATGCTGTCGCGTCGTTCAAATACCTAACGTAACATTGTGGGGCGATATGAAATGGAACGAGCATGTAAGGACTGTTGTGAGTAAGGCAGACAGCCGACTTCGGTTTATTGGGAGAATTTTGGGAAGATGTACTTCACCTGTAAAAGAGACCGCGTATAAAACGCTTGTACGACCACGTCTTGAGTATTGCTCAAGTATTTGGGACCCGCAGCAGATCGGTTTGAAAGAAGACATAGAGGCGGTTCAGAGGCGAGCAGCTAGATTTGTTACCGGTAGGTTCGACCAATGCGCGAGTGTCACGGAAATGCTCCGGCAACTCAATTGGGGATCGCTGGAAGAAAGACGACGCTCTTTTCGTGAATTTCTGTTAAGTAAATTTTGAGGGCCGGAATTTGAAGCTGAGTGTAGTACGATCTTGCTGCCGCCTACTTACATTTCGCGTAAAGATCACAAAGACAAGATAAGAGAAATTAGGGCTCGTACGGAGGCATATAGGCATTCTTTTTTTCCTCGTTCAATTTGGGAGTGGAATAGGAAAGGAAATGCCTAGTAGTGGTACAGTGTACCCTCCGCCACGCACCTTACGGTGAATTGCGGAGTATGTATGTAGATGTAGATGTAGAAATGAGTGCCAGCCTAAGTTGTGGTTTAGAAAATGGAAAAGGTAACGGTCACGGTTCACATTGTTGGTGGCTGTTACCAAACAGCCCCCAGGCGGGAGCGGACGGTATGTTGCCGTTCGTCCCGCACAGAGGCTGGGCCTCTTTGAGTGTGTCTGTTCTACGACATTTCATTAGAAGCCCCTTGTGAGGTAGAGTGTCAAAAGCCTTCCAGAAATATGGAATTGATTTGAGATCCCTTGTAAATGGCAGTTAAAATTTCGTGTGCATAAAGGGGAAGCTATGTTTCGCAATAGCGATATTTCTCAATCTGTGTTGACTATCGGTTAATCGGTCGTTCTCGTCGAAGTAGTTCATAATGTTCGAACAATGTTCCAAAATCCTACTGCAAATTGACGTCAATTTCTTGAATATTCGAGTGACCTGAGAAACTTTCCAGGCTGTGGGTACGGATCTTTCGCTGAGTGATCGGTTGTATTATAGTAAGTATGGAGCTATTGCATCAGCATACTCTGAAAGGAATCTAGTTGGTATACAATCTAGCCCGGAAGATTATTTTTAGTGACTTATGTTGTTTTACTACTACTTCTAAATTTCGCATGCTAGCAGCTGTTCTTGGTTGGAATTCTGAAGTGTTCACTTCGTCTTCTTTGCTGAAAGAATTTCGTAAATCTGTGTTTAACAGTTCTGCTTAAGCAGTACTGTCATCAGTAGTATTACCATTGCTATCGCGTAATGAAGGTATTGTTTGTGTTTTGCTGTTAGTGTACTTCACGTATGACCAGAATTTCTTTGTATTTTCTGCCAGATTACGAGACAGGATTTCGTTGTGGAAACTGTTATAAGCTTCTCGCATTGATGCCCGCGCTATTTTACGAGTTTCTGTAAAAGATTGCGTCTTGGTGCATTTGGGAATTTCGATATTTAGTCTCGCTACTACAACTCAATGATGGTTAATTCCTATATGTATTTTGATGCTCTTTACTACCTCAGGATTATTTGTTGCTAGGAGATCAAGTGTATTTTCGCAACCATTTACTATTCTAGTGGCTTCATGAAGTAACTGTTCGAAATAGTTTTCAGAAAAAGCATTCAGAACAAGTTCGGCCAATGTTTTATATTTGCCTCCGTTTTGAACACATATTTATGCCAACATATCGAGGGTAAATTAAAGTCGCCACCGATTATAACAGTATTCTTCGGGTACCTGTTTGAAGTAGTATTCTAGCTTTCTTTGAACATTGCGGCAATTGCATCGACTGTGTCAGGGAGCCCATAAAAATATCAAATTATTAATTTATGCCGGTTGAAAGGTATAACCTCTACCCATACTAACTCACAGAAAGTATCTGCCTCAATTTGTGTGCAGAATAAACCTTTTGTAACAGCAATAAACACGCCAACCCATTTTTTGAAGTCCTTTTGGCCCTTTGCAAAAATTTCGGCCGAACTTATCACTGGTGTCAGCCATCTTTCAGAACGTGTAATGATATGTGCCTCAGTACTTTCTATATGCGCTTGGAGCTCTGGAACTTTCCCAACACAGCTACGACAATTTACAACTATTACACCAGTGGTTCCTAGATCTGCATTCTTGCTGTGTATGACCTGCACCCTTTGAGACTCAAACTCATATTGTGTGTTCCCGAGGCCCTCTAACCTAAATAAACTCCCAGTCCACGCAACACAGTGCCCGCTACCCGTGTAGCCGCTTTCTCAGTGTTGTGGACTCCTCGCCCTTTTAGAGGAACCCGAAAACCCACACCCCTATGGCGCAAGTCGAGGAATCTGCAGCCAATACGGCCACAGAACCGCACGAGCCTCTGATTCAGACCGCTCGTCTCTGAACTGTCAGTCCTGTCGGCTATGCTGCAGAGCTCTGCCTTCATCTTGCAAGCAAGACTGGCAATCTTTACCACCTCTAATAGCCGCTAATGGTCCCGACATTAGCCACCACCTGCAGCTGGCTGCACACTGCGCTCTTCATGGCATCCGGAAGGACCCGTTCCACATCTGGAATGACTCACTACGGTATGCACAAGGAGTGCACCTTGGACTTCTTCCCCTCACTCTATATGAGGGCCCGGATCTTGCAGGCAGAGTGGTGACCACAGGACAAGCGACACCATCTGCTTTAGGATCATCCTCAACCACAGACAGCGCCTCGAATCTGTTCGTGAGACTAACTCGGGAAGTCCCCTCTTCGGTTCCCCGGAAAGACTTACGCCGTCTGACACGCTCTGAGGAGATCTCCCAATACAGTAAGGGATTGGGAGGCGACCCTCTCGCGGGCAGTGAGTGGACTGGCCACAGGCCGATCGGAGGGATAACAGACGCACAGGGCGTTTGTTCACTAACACCCAGAGAAGGCCGCGGCGCTCTCGTGTGACGTCAGGCAGAGTAGGTTGCGAGTGCACAGCTGACTGGCTCGCTGCTTCGGCATAGTGGACCGTGCCCCAGCGGCTACCCAGTCAGCTATGCGTGCGAACCTACTCTGCCTGAAGTCACACGCACACCAACTGATTTTTATAAAAATGTTCAAATGTTTGTTAAGCTTATGGGACTTAACTACGGGGTCATCAGTCCCTAAACTTACAAACTGCTTAAGAACTACTTACGAACTAGGACGGCACAAATATCCATGCCCGAGGGGGGATTCGAACCCGCGACCGCAGTGGCCGTACAGACCGTGACTGGAGCGCCTCAGTCCACGTGGCCACCGCGGCCGGCTGATTTTTATACGTATAGTTTGACTTCGCTGTCTCAAGCGTTGCCCGAGAAGCCAATGCCGACTGAAGCTGCGAGCGAAGAGTCACCAACTCAGCCTGCATCCGTACAAAGCAGTCACAGTTCCTAGCCATTCTAAAAACACATGTATGTTCCAAATAAGTACGAGTGTTGTGATTTAAACTGTGGGATAATACGTCGCTGCGGAGTGGTCGAGCGGACTGAGACACCTTGCTCCGATGCGCGAGGCCACTCCCCGTCTGGGGTTCGAATCCCCCGTCGGTCATGGATGTTTGTGCTCTATTTTGTATATGGTAGTTTATCAGTAGTTTGTAAGTTTAGGGACTGATGAACCCGCAGTTAAGTCCCTTTAAGATTGACAAACGTTCGAACATTTTTTTGTGGGAGAATAAACTAAATTGTAAATTTGACACGAATCTAAGTGTACGCACGAGGACACAAGTCTATCCCTCTGACGCGAGGCTGACGATCGAAGACACAAATGCTTAATAAAGAGTGAGCTTCGAAAAATATGTACCTAACTAGTTTATTAATGGCGAATTTGGAAAATATATACGTGAGCTAATAAATCAAAATATCAACACTGATCTGTCAATCAAACGCGATTCTGAATAAATAAACACGCGAGCACACGAATGTTTGATGAACGGCAGAGAAAGCACGCAGAAATGAAAATAAGTCCCTGCTAGTAAGAAGCCGGTTTACGTAATGATGCGCGACACAGGTGTACTCGCCGGAGGGCACTGAGGTATTTTTTCTTCTACGATACTGCCCGACCTCAAAGAACTCTCACGGGAATTTGACTGGGTCATGTTTGATAATGCTCCGAACAGCCCGCAACTTTCATCTCTTCTTACAACTAAAATCTTTCCTTGGTGGTCAACACTTCAACGATGATGAAGAGTTGAAAGAACATAGTTGAATACATTGGCAGCAACCTTATATGAAGAAGGCACACAAAACTTGTGCCAATCTGTGATAAGTGCCTACAAAATTTCGGAAGGTATGAAACGTAATTGAACAGTTATCGATTTTTGTACACGTTTTCTTTACATAACCAAACGGAACTTGTGGACATACCTCGTATTGCATGGTGAAAAAAGGCTAAATTCCGATTTTTTGTGAGCATGTTAATTTTCAACTTCCGTATTTCAGATATATATATATATATATATATATATATATATATATATATATATATATATATATATATATATATGAAAAAAATTATGTTTGAGAATATTGTCGCGTTGAAATGGATGCAGGCTTGACTTCGAAGGGAGGTTTGTCAACTGAACACAGCACTTAATACTAAAAGCAGGTTTATTGCGAACTGAACATACACGCAGCACTGACTGCCTCTCGGGCAGAGTCCTCTGCTATTTATATACAGTCAGAATGTACAACAAATTAGAAGAGTAGTTAACATAACAAACATGTAGATGTTACAAGTGAACATAAGAAACACGTATAACATTCTGGTAATGATAATTACAAAAAAATAAATTTTTGCCGTAGACGAGATTGAACCGACGACCTTCAGCAACGCAATCGGTGATGCTATCCTTTGCGCCACGCAGACAGTTGGTTAACTTCGGGTCTTGCGGCAATATAATCTTAGGCATGTATGGTAAAAATTTCGACGATTTGCAAGAAATAAAAAGTATAGGAGTTTCATCCCCTCAATTTGTATATTGTGTAACAAAAAAAAAAAAAAAAAAAAAAAAAAAAAAAAAAAAAAAAAAAAGTTTCCGAGCAACGTCTCAAGAAGGATTGAAGGATAGCTACAGCATTCCAATACTGCTGACATGTTACAAATGATCGCAAGACCAAGATGTATCGAAAACATTGTACTACTTGTGCATTTTCAATTTTTCACGGCGTAAGGAGTAATCCAATCAATTTCAGGCGTGCACGGCTACATGCCTGAAATTTATTGAATTATTGTACTCCTTTTCTCTGTGATATATAGAAAACGAAATCTGGGCTGCTGAAAAATCGTAACTTCTTCTGCGGAAAAGTAATTTTTTATATCGCAGTTTTATCAATTGAGGTTGTAGAAGTTACGTCAAATATCATCCTCAGTACTTTCATAACTGTAAACCCAACCCTATGAGTAGTTTAAACTTTATCAAAGCAGCTTTCACTTCCATGCAACGAAGTTGGTCGAAATATTAAAGAGTGCACTGCTACTTAAATCATGGTATTGACATTTCTTTTGCAAAAGATATCCTACCTGAGCGCTCACGGCATTACCTTTGCTACATCTTGATTCCAGTTATGTTTCAATCCTGTGAGACAGTACATACTAAGTACTTGAAACTGTCTACATGTTGCAACTTTGTTCCTCGTATTTGGTACTCAGTATGTTTGAATACCTTTCCCACATATTTAACTTTAGGTTTGGAAATGCTGATGTTCATCCTATAACCTTACATATCTGATGTAGTTCGGAAATATTTACCCACACTAAGTAATGAGCGTACGCTAAACTAAGTATTTTCAGAGTGATATGTCCACTCTGTAGCGGAATGTGCGCTGATATGAAACTTTCCTGGCGGATTAAAACTGTGTGCTGGAACCGGGATTCGAACCTTTGCTGTCGTGGGCAAGCGCTCTACACCGAAGAAGCTATCCCGGCACGCTTCATGGTCCGTTCTGACAGCTTTTCTTCCGCTATTACCTCTCCTCCTACCTTCCTAATCGGTAACTATATACCTCTGTAGTTACCACAATCTTTTCCGATGTCATGCTTCAAAATCGATATAATTACTGCTTTCGTCCAGTAGACGGAATACCTACTTCAGGGTTCTCATTTGAGGCCTGACATTCAACTGTATTGAATGCGTTCTGACTTCCTCTATCCCAGCCACTTTATTGCACTGCATGTTATTGACCATTCTCTTCGTTTACTGAAATGTGAGTTGTTTCCCTCTTCATTCCTATCCCATCGTACTGTACAACAAAATGTGAAACATTACTGAACCAGTTTCCTCTAACACTATGCTATTATTCAAAATATTCCCTCAGTACCAACTTCCAGGACTTGTCCTGAATTTTAGTATATTCCCTCTTTCTTTCAATTACACTCCAGGAGAGCAGGAGAGAGAGCCGCGATATTTGAATGGCTGTATGTTTGCGTGTAATCTTGTGTCATCTACCAGCTTGACATAACAATAATGTTGAAGCCTTTACACATTCCAAACATCATTCCGTTGCAAACAGCCCTAGGGAGAAGAGCTAGTCTCACGCCTTGCAGAATACGTAGGGATGTTTTGCGCAAAGCAACACGATCCGGTTGGACAAGCTGGGAACTTCGACTAGGGAGCGGGTTTTTGTCAGAACCAGAAGAGTTAGGGGACTCATGCAGAAGGAGTACTTCAGTATGTGTAGGACAAGAGAAAGACTTTCCCATAGGAGGAGTATCAGCCGTCTAGGACAGCGATGAAGTAACGGATTCAGCAGCCGACAATGTTCCAAGTTCTGCTCCGCAATTTCAACGGCAGAGTTTCCGAAGTTGGCGTAGCTGAAGTACCTTCGGCAGCAGTCAACACGGAGGCAGGGAGCAATCGCTGTCCTTCGGATTGCAGTACTTGATAATGCGGCGATGGGGAAGACCAGACACTCGCGAGAGCTGCTGCAACTTCTCAAGGTTCGCTTCCACTGTCTAGATAGGAGGACTTGAAACTGCGTCAACATTGTTTATATGTAAGGTGATGCATCCAGCAAGATTAAGTGGCGTAACAGTCGTACATCGCAAAAATTTTCATCTTAAGTGCGGCGCCGCTTAATTGAAGCTGTTGTAGCTTTCTATGGTTACAATTGGTTATTCGTCGTAGGGCAGTCTGCACGGGAAGCTGAAATCACTCTAGACAAATTTAAACACAAACTAATATGAAAAAACATACAATTACATACCTTTCATGTGAGCTGCTATATTTTCATAATTACTTTGTACAATAGTAATTGCATAGGTCGGTGTGGCCTCCTGAATAACTGAGACTGTCAGTGCTATCTCGCGTCCTATAGCTTATCGACTGGTGCGTCGTCTTCTTTGCTGTCCCGTCGTTGATGTCGCAGACGTCAAGAAGTGAAATGCAGAAGTGGAGAAGTGGGCTCTCCAGAAGTAAGCGGCGCTTATTCTATCCTCTTCATAGACTTGCTATCGGCTTGCCACTGTGTGATTGGCTAGCGGCTCTCCCCCGCCTTCTTGCTCTTTCGTTCCACTTCTGGATGAGTGGCGTCACCTTTACGCCACTACAGAAGCACCGTTACATCAGCACAATTCGTGGACGGCACAGAAGCCGTGTTTAATTTCAATTGTGGAAAATTACCCGTGGAAAGACGCAAATCAGGTTGTGGAACACAACTGGATACAACTATATCCTGTCCCTTAGCAGTATCGGACGGTCCGAGATGACATGTCGTCAGTTTGCAATGTTGTGGAAGAGCATCTTTTCGAACAGAAACCTTCCTCTCTCAACTTCAACGTTGGTGACCACACCCATGACTCAGAAAGAATGTTCACTCATGACGACTGTAAATGACATGAACACTATATCCACAACCTGAAGTCGTATTTGAAACAAAAGATACCAATTGTTAAATCAAATGTGTTATTCCAAAAGGCGAGTGACAATATCTCTATGCATACGCCCAATACGCACAATCCCTTGCGTGAATGCAGTTGAAACTGCGACAAAGTGGAAGTAATGAGTAGCGTGCAATACGATAGTAGTGTGCATTAAGTTGATAATCTCGACTGGACTGGAAGTGTGTTAGGATATCGATAGTCGAGGTAATTGAATACTTCGAACTCGAAAAACACATTAATATAAAAAAATTAAAAGTAAGAAATAAAAAATAAATTTTAATAAAAATTGAAGAAAGGGAAACACAGTAAGATTTAAACTTCCCACCCAAAGCACATCAAATGTCAGGACTAGTCACCACCTAGTTTTCACAGATATTGAAAAGTCACAGCGGATGTTTAAATAGTGGTGTTTTCTTCACCAAATAATTAATTTTCGTTATTGAAACTTCATAAGTGAAGTAACGAAAAAATGCAACGTCCGTAGCGTCATACACATCATTATTCCATCAAATGTAAATCACAGTCCTCACTGGTCAAACCAGAATTAACGAATACTGATCACTCCATCGATCGTCCAATTCATCCCAATAAGTACATCTACATCTACATGGGATACTCTGCAAATCACATTTAGGTGCCTATCACTATTTATCCCCCATTCCACTTTCGAACAGCGCGCGGGAATAAAGAACACCTGAATCTCTCCGTTCGAGCTCTGATTTCCCGTATCTTATTCTGATGATCATTTCTACATATGTAAGTGGGAGTCAACAATATATTTTCTCATTCGAAGGAGAATTTTGGCAATTGCAGTTTCGTAAGTAGCCCACGCCGCAGCGATAAGCGCCGTTGTGGTAATGATTCCCATCTCAGATCTTGTATCATTTCCGTAACGCTGTCTTCACTGTATCGTGACAATACGAAACGAGCTGCACTTCTTTGGACACTTTCGATGTCCTCCGTCAAATCCACCTGATAAGGATCCCACACTGGGCAGCAGTACTCCAAAAATGGACGGACAAGCGTAGTGTATGCAGTTTCTTTTGTAGTTCTGTTGCATGTTTTAAGGGTTATGCCAATAAAACGCAGTCTCTGGTTCGCCTTTCCCACGACATTATCTACGTGTACTTTCCAATTTAAATCTGAAGTAATAGTAATTCCTAGGTTTTTTACGGAGTTTACGGCCTTCACTTTTGATTGATTTATCTTGTAAACAATGTTTAACGGATTTCTGTTCGTACTCATGTGGACGACTTCACACTTCTCATTATTTAGAGTCAATTGCCAACTTTTACACGACAGTGATATCTTATTCAGAACGTTCTGTAGTTGGTTTTGATCTTCAGATAACTTTACTGGACGGTAAATGACGGTGTCATCTGCAAACAACCTAAGAGAGCTACTTAGATTTTCCTCTAAATCGTTTATGTAAATAAGGAACAGCAGAGGACCAATAACACTACACTATGGAACGCCCGATATCACCTATGTGTTAGTCATTGCCTTACCATCGATTACTACGTACTGTGTCCTCTCTGACAGGAAATTCCCTATCCAATCGCAATTTTGGGGCGGTATACCATAACTACGCAATTTGATTAAAAGCCGTTTGTGAGATACGGTGTCAAAAGCCTTCTGGAAATCAAGAAATACGGTATAGATTTGCGAGCCCTTGTCGATAGCACCCATTACTTCGTGTGACTAAAGAGCTAGTTGTGTTTCGCATGAATGATATTTCAGTTCTAAATCCGTGTTGACCTTGGGTCAATAGATCGTTCCGTTCGAGATAATTCATAATAATTGAATACAGGACATTTTCCAAAACCCTGCTGCAAATTGACGTCAATGAAATAGGCCTGTAGTTTAGTCAAGCCACGTCTGCCTCCGTAGATCACAAGACAGCGCCGCTTTCTACCACGCATGGAACCTGGTTTCGATGTCTGGCAGGAGACTGGGCGTTGTTATCCTCATTATCATTCACAGTCATCGACACTAAAGTCGCCGAAGTGGCGTCAAGTAAGATGGCTTGCAACAAGGCGACTGAACTCCACTTTAGTAACCCTGGCGATAAAATCCCATATGATTGTCATCAAGATTAAAGATATGATTCGAGTCCTCGCAATCATACTCCAATGATGATTAAAGGTTTTTAGATTTGCGACCTAAAGAGGAATGTTAAAAGTGCTGCGAGCTATTAAGGTAGGTATTAGTTTGAGTAGAAGATTAGGGCAAGTATTTTACGAACACAGCATGTATGGCAGTCCATCATGGGCAGTGGTAACACGGAAACACAGGAGAAACAAAAATTTTAATATGCGCTGCTAGAGAAGACGTTATAAATCAGGTGGACAAATATCAAATAAAAAGATATTTCACAGAATCGGCTAAGATAGAAATACACGGAAAACACTGACCGGAAGAAGGGATTGTATACTACTTTAGTCCTCAGGGTATTACATCAAGGAAGTAGCTGAGCACGTAGGGTGGATGATCTACAGTGAATGGAAAGAGAAAAAGAATGGTATGCAGTGGGGAGAAGGAAATTGCAGAAAAAAATGGCGATGAACAGTGATGAAGAGAGAGGGGGGGGAGGGTGGGGTTGGAAGGAAGGAGGACGGAGATGATCGGAGGCAATGCAGAGCAATAGAAAGGAGGGGGAAAAGCAGATTGAAACAGAAGGAAATTGGAGATGTACAGAGAAGTAACAGAGATTACAGGTGGTGAGAGAGTAAAAGGAGGTGATAAGCAGTGTAGGAGGAAATAGGATGGGTCTATGAGAAGAGGAGGGAGAAAGGAGCAGAAAAAAGAGCAAATTGAGGTGTAGGAGACAGGTGGATAGAAGAGAAATGGAAATAGAATGAGTAGTAGACGAGTGAAAGGAAAATGGGGAACAGGATGTGCCTAAAGGGTGAGGAGCTGATGGAAAGGCAGAAGGACAGGCAATGGCTAGATGAAGTGGACAAAGAGATGGGGAGAGAGACAGAAGCAGAGATGTAGAGAGAGATACATAAAGGAGGAGATGTACTACTAGAATAGGTATAGTACACACCTTGCCAACGCCAGTTATTTAAATATAAGAATGTTACAGGATATTAATGATAAAGACCAGAGAGAGCTATCTGTATCTGTTTCTAAAAGGGGAGACTGAGGCAAGTTGATGTTAACGACTAAACATTTTTAATAAATTCATTTGTTGAAGAAAATAGTTTTCATTGCAAATATTATTAGACTACTCTTCTATTGCATTGTTCGTAATTTTATATAAACTATCAATTTCATATTGTCAGCAGTTTTTGCTAATTTTAGAAATTAATGCAGTACTGCGGCAAGATGACTTTGGCCACAGACCAAGATGACACATAATAAAACTGCAATGAATCTTTATTGTTATAACTATCAATACACTGTTAATATACATCAACAGAAGTCATACAACTCCTCTCCCTCACAGTTTGAGGAATCTTTGTGCCAACATCTTCTGACATATAGTACTCATGGATCTCATCACTTAACTTTCTTCGAAAGCATTGGTTGATGTCTCAACTCAGTTTCCTTTTCTTAGTTCTAGTTTCTTAGTATCCCTTTCCCTTTGACCATGTTCCCGCACATACAGGGTGGCTTGGTTAAATCCGGATTTGGTGCGTTAATATTTACAGGGTGGCCGTATGCCCCTACTATCGCCACCCCATACCCCCTGGGAGGAAATTTGCACCCTAAATGCCTGCGTATAGTGTCACATGTGTGAAAGTGTTAAGTGTTACGAAATGTTTGTGCATCGTATAACTAAGGCGCGACTTAGGTCCAGCCCAGTATTCGCCTAGGGGGATGTGGAAAACCGCCTAAAACCATATCCAGGCTGACTCTTATCCCCCTTCCTTAATTCGCTGGGCGGATTCGAACCGGAGCCGGTACGCCTCCCCATCTCGGAAAGCCGTGCGTTAGACCACACGGCTAATCGAGTGGGTTTCTGGCTTCTTAGTAAAACCTCTATTTCCTGCATCCACAGCCCATCGTCTTTTTGCTTTTGCTTCAGAAATTATTGTTTAAGTTTCTGCGCTTCTTTCTGCTGTAAAGTATCTTTTATAGGCGCGCTTGTAAAAACATTTACACATTGTAAGTTGCTACATTTCCTCATGTTTGGTTTATCTTTTGGCAGTGGTTCAAAGTCAAGAATACTTCTGCATGAGTTTGGTTTATCCAGATGGACACATTTGAAGGTCCTTACCCTCCAAGAGCTTTACTGAGGACTGGACATTAGGTTCTTCCTCGGATTTTCACGTTCAGTAGCACTGTTGCAAGAGCATGGTTTGTGGGTCGTCAAGTTTCCCCATCCAGCTTGCTCCGTACGACAATTTTAGAAAGTTTCCATTATTACAGCTATGTAAAAAAATACCAGTGTTCAATATGAAAAGAACATTACTTAAGGTACTTATATATGAGAATGTGTAAAACAATATCTGTCATGTTACTCTGCGAAGTCTTAATTCAGAGATGTAGAAAATTACAATACGTGACAGAAAAATCTCGATGATTATTACAGGGACCGATCCGATACAAGCTTCTATAGGGTTTATTTTGCGGACGGAGGTTAGTTTCGGAAGACAAATTTTCTCACTGCTGCTTCTCACAAATCCCCTAATCCTCCACAACCTTACGGATGTTGATGCGTAGCAGTGTGTGTTTGTACCGTCCTACAGTACGCACGAGGTGTCGTAGTTGCTGTCCAAAACTTTAAGGAAATCATAGTATTCTGACAAGCTTGTTGTCTTCTATAGTTGTGTCCCCAGCGGCGCAGAAGACGGCACACAGGTCGTTGGTTCTTCTTCAGCATACGAGTGAGGCTAGAAGAAGTTCGGTGAGATGGAAGTACAAAAAGCGACATGCGAGATATTCAATTGTCAGGGATACCATTTATTTCTACTTGCAAAATGATAGTAATTAATAATCTCCTTAATATAAGGATTACATCCTATATTAGCAACTATTATCAACACTACACGGCCTATGCTGCCCGTAGTTCATAGTGAGACCTCAAGTGTTAACATAATTGCCAAACTTTACTCATGACCGGCGCGGACCGGCGCGTGTAGTGGTCAGCTCGAGACTGAATCTGTGGCGCAGTGCGAGAGCGCCAAAACCTGGCCGTCGCGCGCCTTCTGCAATATCGTTCTTCTCTTGTTAGAGTAAGAGAAGAGACATTAAACCTGTCCTTGAGAGATATTTATAACAAATACTCAGCTCTGAATAATTAACAGTTAATAAATAATAATTGAAACTAATATCAAAATAAATCACGTGACATGAAATGCAGTAGCCAATGCGAGGAGATTACCAGTAACATAGGCGGACTTTCCCAGGGGAACCAGTACCTACCGTGCCATATGCTACAGCTCCCCACCCCATCTTCCAACATATACTGCAATTATGTCTTACTTCCTCATTTAAGACACGTACAATGTTAGCAAAGAAACAGCCAGCGGCCAGAAATATATAGTGGCTATAGGCCAGGAATATCACACCGACACGAGCGGTGCCAATGCGCTACATTTTCTTCCTAGTCGTGTGGAGTGTTATGCGATTCCGTTCATGGAGGCGGAGTGATAGGGAGGGCATGAAGGGGAGGAGTACGGCCGCACGCCAACAGCTGAGCGTGCGGGAGAAACATTGTGTAGCTCGCGGCTAGTCATACTCCTATACTCCGTTCACCGAAACGAGAGACGTACTGTAAACACTGAGGCGCGTGACCAGGGATGGACAAAACAGAGTCGCTCGCTCAATTTCGCTGCATCCTTTTCCGGTGTGAGGTCGTTGTGTGTTTTGTAATATAGCAGTGCTATTAGAAGCCAAATATTTAACATTCATTTCTTTTAACACTTAATAAAAAAAAGGCGTTTTCTCCGAAAATTTCCGAAATCTGCATCTTCCCTAACCACAGAAAGCACGAAAAACTTCTTTCCGTATCGTATTTCAGTGTAAACTATCAAGACATTCTAAAAGCTTGTCATATTTTCTTCTTTATTTTTTAAAAATTTTTTTTGTTTTTCCTTGGAGGCTTTGAAGAGTGTGTGGGTTGCTAGCGACTGTTTTCATAACAATATGAGTCATTGACTGTACCGGACACAACAGCTGTGTATTATACACAGTAGGAACCATGTCTTTCTCTAAAGAACTTTATTACTTCTTCTTTGAACGCTTTTTGGGTGGACGCAAATTGAAGGATGGCATAATGAGCTTACTCTTACGTGAAACCAATGAGAGAGAAAAAGACACACATAGACTATGAAATCTGAATATTATTGTAAACACTAATACTTACCGTACTATTCAGTAACTGGTCGTTCAAGATAAAGTTGACAATCAACATCTATTTTCACTGCTATATAACAATCACACCCACAACGTCCTTACACCTGAAACTGATGCAGAGAAATTGAACGAGCGTTCCTGTTTTGTCCACCAATGGTCACGCGTATCAGTGTGTTTACATTACGTCTCTCGTTTCGGTGAACGGTGTATAGAGAATGAACGTTATTGGCTGCCATTGAGGTAATGGAGCCGCGGTGGAGTAGCCGAGCGGTCTAAAGCACCTCGCTGCGGAGCGCGCGATTGCTCGCCGTGGAGGTTCGAGTCCTCCCTGGAGTATGGGTGTGTTTGTCCGTAGGTTAGTTTACCTAGATTTAAGTAGTTTGTAAGCTACGGACTGATGACCACGCAGTTTGGTCCGATAGATTTACAGACATTTGAACATCTTGAGGTAATGGAGAGATATGGGGACAACGGCTGAAAACTGGGGCACCTTCGTACGTGACGCCGACTATAGTAGTATGAAATCCGGTGCTGCTACCAAGAAACGGGAATTTAAACTAAACAGTTATTCATCTTGCCCCACTCGGCAACTTGCCCCGCTCGTCAACGTGTCCCATTCTCGCCTATAAATTCTGAAACTAGTAGTCATTCAGCGAGGTTTAAATTACGTAACTTCCAATTTGACACATGTTTGTGTTTTCTTGTCTCAAATTGCCCGGATAAAGGGAAAGGGAATCTGGCGTCAGCAGCAAGCGTTCCTTAGTGTGTCAGGCTTCAAATGCTCTCCGTCGAGGGCTGTTAGCGGTGGCATTACCGGGGCGTATCCGGCTGCGGGAAGAAAAATGTCTGCCCGGTCGTGGGAGCAGCAATAAGGCCGGAAAAATCGCGGCACCGCAGCGCCGGCCCGACGGCCAAATAGCGCGGAAACAAATGTCGGATATACGTCAGAGCGCGCGCCGCCTCGGCCGACGCGTGGCGTGGGCGCTCGCTGGCAGCAGCAAGTGGCGGGGCGGTCTGCGCCGCCTCCGCCGATGCTCACGAGCGGACTGAACCAGCAGCTCGCCGCGTCAGGAACACCCCAGGCGGATGAGACATTTCCGAAACATAAAATGTAACCGGAACACAATACTTAGTGTAAACAACCGAATTAAGCAAATACATTCCATGTGAAACGTAAAATTTCCATTGTTTTCCAATTAAATAAGCTATGGTTCAGTGTGTCGCATATCAAAACTTAAGCTCTCATAATAAACAACAATTTTCGTCGATATTCCCTATAATTAAAATTTAAACTCTTTATATGAACAGCTAACTTACGCACTTCTCGTGTTTTATTTCACGACGAACAATAGGACGTGGCCAAAACCCCGAAGACTGACTTTTCGATTCTTAGAAATTTGATGGGTGGTTTGGGTAGGGGAAGGATTAGTGCATCTCATTCCAGAAAAAGAGGTCGCCACCTTCTACATCTACATCTACATCTGCAAATTTAAGTGCCTGGCAGAGGGTTCGTCGAATCACAATTACACTATTTATCTCCCATTCCATTCTAGAATAGCGAGCGGGAAGAAAGTACACCTGAATCTCTCTGTTCGAGCTCTGATTTCTCGTATTTTATTCTGATGATCATTTCTGCCTACGTAAGTGGGAGTCAACAACATATTTTCGTATTCGGAGGAGAATGTTGGCGATTGGAGTTTCGCAAGTAGCCCACGCCGCATCGATAAGCGCCGTTGTTGTAATGATTCCCATCCCAGATCCTGTATCATTTCCGTAACGCTGTCGCCCCTGTATCGTGACAATACGAAACGAGCTGCCCTTCTTTGGACTCTTTCGATGTCCTCCGTCAAACCCACCTGATAAGGATCCCACACTGGGCTGCAATACTCCAAAAATGGACGGACAAGCATAATGTATGCAGTTTCTTTTGTAGTTCTGTTGCATGTTTTAAGGGTTCTGCCTATAAAACGCAGTCTCTGGTTCGCCTTTCCCACGATATTATCTACGTGTTCTTTCCAATTTAAGTCTAAAGTAATAGTAGCCGGCCGCGGTGGCCGAGGGGACAGGCGCTTCAGTCACTGTCTGCACGGCCACTACGGTCGGAGGTTCGAATCCCCCCTCGGGCATGGATATTTGTGCCGTCCTAGTTCGTAAGTAGTTCATAAGTAGTTTGTAAGTTTAGTGACTGATGACCCCGTAGTTAAGTCCCATAAGCTTTACAAACATTTTAACATTTTGAAGTAATAGTAATTCCTAGGTATTTTGTGGAGTTTACGGCCTTCGCATTTTATTAATTTATCTTGTAAACAACCTGTCGATACCTGTCGACTTGCGCGAGTTGCGTCAGGTCAATTGTGTGACCTTCGTCAATGTTCAAATGTTCTAATGTTTGTTGAGCTAAAGGGACTTAACTGCGGGGTCATGAGTCCCTAAACTTACAAACTACTTATGAACTACCTTGTACTGAAGACGACAGAAACATCCATGCCCGAGGGGGGCATTCGAACCCCCGACCGTAGTGGCCGTGCAGACTGTGACTGGCGCGCCGCAGACCGCTCGGCCATTGCGGCCGGATGACATTCGTCGAGAGCATATGCGGTGCTGTGAAAACCAGACAAATTTATTCTCCAAGTGAATATTTTGGTACTGAAGTGAAAAATTTCAGTTGTAGTTTAGATTACATTAATACTTGTTCCATAGATCATATAAACGACATTTCGTAATGATGTGGAACATGTCAGTTCAGTAAACGTTATCTGTACATGACAATCAATATTTTACGGATTTATTTATTAGCATTGTCTTTAAATTTATTTTTTAAGTTTTATTAAAAATTCATCTACATTGTAGGAGTTGCCATTGAGAAATTCCTTTAATTTCTTTTTAAATACTAGTTGGCTGATCGTCAGACTTTTGATGCTACTCGGTAAGTAACCGAAGACTTTTGTGGCAGCGTAATTCACTCCTTTCAGTGACAAAGTTAGATTTAACCTTAAATGGTGAATATCACCCTTTCTCCTGGTGTTGTAGCTATGTACACTGCTATTAATTTTGAATTGGATCAGATTGTTAATAACAAATTTCATGAGTGAATATATAATATATATATATATATATATATATATATATATATATATATATATATATATATATATTGTGAAGCTACAGTGAAGATTCCTAGAGCCCTAAATAAATGTATGCAGGATGCTCTTTTGTGGGCTCCAGCAATCATTCTGATTATACGATTTTGTGCTATGAATACGTTCTTCTCATTCTTGAATTGCCGCAGAATAAGATGAAAACTGTTGCTACAGGTATGTACAAAATTTCGAACACTAAATCGGTGTAAATTTCATGGTTATCCTATTTATATTATATTTTTTTCCGATGTCTGTGCAAAACAATCATGCAATCCACTCTCAACTACAGCAAAAGTAGCATATACTGCAATAACCGCGGAATTTCAACTCCCAGATCATAGATTGATTAATTATGTGATGGAATTGACAAGAATCAGGTGCCAAAATCTGCCATTTCTCTGGTATAATGCATATTTACAAGTGCCCGTGCGGCCGACATTTCGTAACACAACGTGTTCGATGCAGCAGGCGGTGCGGTAAGCTACGGAACTATAAGTTTCCCGTGCCACACGCTTCCGATATCTGACCATTTGTCTACACTTAATGTGTTACTAATGCTATTGTAACATTTTTCACACGGGTTCGGATGGTCAATGTCCAGCATTGTTGAACAACGATTGAATGCTGGTCTACCTGCATTAATACCTTATCTGCAGGAACAAATTTCTGAGAAAGGTGGTCGTCCGTTGCAGATACCAGAGGATATGAAAGTTCCTCTTTCCTCATTACTCGGTAAATTGAGAACACGATAGCAAAAGGCTAAAAGAACAGAGGACATATTTTTTGAAACATTTCATTTAATTTCCGGCAGCTACTGTTAGTGGTAATTCTCAGGCTGACTGTGAGTGTCACCGCCTAGTAAATGCAGTTCACGCCCGTCTACGGATTTTGCGTCATTGAGCAAGACGTCGAAACGAAGAAGAACTCAATCTCTCCGTCAAACTTAGACTCCACAAGAATTACCTTATACTACCCAAAAGAGTTTACGCTCCGTAGGTCAAAACTCAGTGGGACCCTAGGCAATGACTAGCAATATGCCTTCCAAGTACTTGGCTGTGATGCTGATAACAGAGCAAAACGCGTCGAGACTTTTGAGGCAACAAAGACCAGAGCCTCTCTTATACGACTTGGCAAGCATCTGCAATGATGAAAATGTATTTAAGCTGTGGTCGCCCTTTTCAGAATATTATTTGTAATTACATTTACCATCTGTAGAATAGTAACAAATACTTGACTAGAGTAATTTTAAATATCCAGTTTAATAAGGAGTGTTTCAGAAAATTATCTGCATTATCATCAACGGACGCTGCTCGGGGTATACGTTTGTGCTAGCGGACAGAGATTTCAAGTAAGTTTCAGCTGTTCTTGACATTCGTGAACGGGAGAGAAAGAACTCGAAATGAGTGAATACGAGGTCTACCTGCTGGACCCAAAGTAGGAAGAGCACAATGGTGTGTTCGGCAATTGAACCCAGCGTGATGGCAGTAATTTATGTAAACGAACGTGTGAAGTGGATAGATTTGGCATCGACCAGTAAGAAAATTGGGATTTTGTTAATTTCTTCGCCCTGTGAAGGGATAATTCAAGCTATAGGCAGATTCTATGAGGACTGAATGATGTAGTTGATAAAGGACAGCCGGCCGCGGTGGCCGAGGGGACTGAGGCGCTCCAGTCACGGTCTGCACGGCCACTACGGTCTGGGGTTCGAATCCCCCCCCTCGGGCATGGATATTTGTGCCGTCCGTAGTCTTAGCTAGTTCATAAGTAGTTTGTAAGCTTAGGGACTGATTATCCCGTAGTTATGTCCCATAAGTTCTACAAATATTTCAACATTTGATAAAGGACAAAGAATGTGTTTTCCTCATGGGCAATTTCAGTGCCAGGATAGGACATCGAACAGAAGGGTATGAAAATTTTATGCTTTGAAGAGGCTACAGGAAAGGAAAGCTGCTCTAGGATATATGTGCCAGTATATGCTTAGGTAGTTTCGTGGTACCAAAACTGCAGGAAGTCAGGACGTAAGAGAATAGGAGTGAACTTCAGGACAAAGAATTCAGGCACAAATACATTATAATGTTTTCACAAAAGTACCAGTTAGCTGAAAATAGTCACGTATAGTCATAGGGAAAATAATGGACAAGTTACTGTTAAGGAATGTGTTGGAACAGTAGTGTGTAAAGGATGAACAAAGCAGACAGCTTGATGGAATGGCACATTAAAATGCAGCCTGCGAAGGAAAAAAGATGGCATTTCAAAAATGCCTTTATACTAGAACGCAGCAGAAGGAGAAACCTACGTTAAAGGAAAAAACCGAAAACTGATCATGGCAGTATACCAACAGGAATCATAGGATGATTCTGGAAAATTTGGGTGAAGCCGCTGGAAAGCCATTCCGATGTGTCTTCGAAAGGAATTAAATAAGGATTTTACTAGAATTGCTCATTGTAGGTGAAATGTTCAATAATATTTCAGGTTTTTAAAATGATGATGGAAACAAGTTCATATTTGATGGAAAGAATGGTCAATAGATTGCAGTGCAACAAAGAAGCTCTGATTGATGAAATTAAATCAGAACTCGTCATATAGTAGAATTTCAGGTCGCAAATTGTTACATCGAAGGAATGAAATGGAATGGGAGTTTCGTCTGACAGAACGATAGCAGAAATCACTCCAATTTTGAAGCATGGAAACAGCAAAGATTCTGACAACTATAGAGGTATACTTTTAATTAGCGTTATTAAAACCTATGATAAAATCAATTACAGAAAAATGACAATTACTTCTACTTCACGATGCTGACCACTAATGGTGCGAAGTGTTCCATGGGTCATCTAGTGGAATATTACAAACCATAACTATGACCTGCAGGATTGTGTAGCATTTATTGCTGCGATGTTTCCATATTATAAGTTTTCGGTGGTTTTAATTTTCGATTGCTGGACACTTCCCTGCTACAACTACTACATTTTGAGTCTCCACATAATACTTTCGTCGTCTCCTTTAGGTGTATTTCGGCTACGATATAATGAACGACAGTAGTACAAATGCATAATTAATTCCTTGCTTTCATTCCCTAATTTGGTTTTAATAAAGTGCAGATATTTATTATCTTGCATCCGTCCATGCAACTGCTGAAAAGAAAAATTTCTGCAGTCAGGGTTCTGCCTTTATTTATTTACAGGTCATATTCTGTGGAGTGCAATATGTATTATATAACCATAGAAAGAGAACTACATTTGTAATGTTGGCAACACTCCAATAACACACTGTGCAGACTCAGTAAAAAAAAAAAAAAAAAAAAAAAAAAAAAAAAAAAAAAAAAAAAAAAAAAAAAAAAAACCACACTAAACCACTTCTGATCTGTGGAAAACAACTATGGACAGTGCAAAAGTGACAGTGGAAAAAGAGACACAGCATGGAGAACCGGCGGTATTGCATGAAACAGACCGGCATTCCATGATGTGAAGCAAAAAGAAGACAAAATTTCCGTAAGTAACAAACATTAGGCCTACTTTTCATGGTCCGTTAACGAACTGTTTTCTATCTAAAAACAAAACAAACTATAGATTTCTATTATTACAGACCACTGAAGAAGTTTTACAGTCATTAAAACGTCTGGTGAGAAAAAAATCGCTTTTTTATTCTAGTTGCAAAGACGGACAATCATTGCTATTCATTCATATGAAAGCAACTACGGACATTATGGCCACACAAACGGAGAAATATTTTCACCTATTTCAATTTTACATTTCTGACATTTTATATTTTACACGGTGTTTGCCTAAACTACCAGAAATAGACATAAACGTGTACATATTGAAGGCCACTGAAGATGCCTCGTAAATATTACGGAAAGTGTATGGTAAGACTATTTTGTTTTTTATTTGCATACCCGGACCTAATATAATAAATATCAGCAGATAGCGAACGGTATAATGGTTGGCACGTAAGTAATGGCAACTATTTATTCACAACCGACAAAAAAGCGTTCATCTTTGCACCCGTTACTATTCTTCAAAGTAGTCACCAGCGTTGTGTAAAACCCGTTGCCATCGATATGGAAGGCATACTATACCGTTAGCGAGCCTGTTCTGTTGATGGTGCAAATGCAGCAGTCTACAGCCTATGAAAGGTCTGGAACAGTTTTATTCAAATGTTCAAATGTCTGTATAGCTTATGGGGCTTAACTACGGGGTTATCAGTCCCTAAACTTACAAACTACTTATGAACTAGCTAACACTAAGGACGGCGCAAATATCTATGCCCGAGGGGGGAGTCGAACCCCCGACAGTAGTGGCCGTGCAGACCGTGACTGGAGCGCCTCAGTCCCCTCGGCCACGGCGGCCGGCGAACAGTTCTAAATCGAATCCCACGAAGTTCAGCTGCGGAATCAGATCAAAGTCACAAGGACTTACGCTCTGTATGCTTCCGCGCATTGTCTTAAAAATGGTGGGTGCGTTGCGGAGAAAGTATTGCCGCTTCTTTCACGAAGCATAAGTCCTTGTGACTTTGATCTGATTCCGCAGCTGAACTTCGTGGGATTCGATTTAGAACTGTTCGCCGGCCGCCGTGGCCGAGGGGACTGAGGCGCTCCAGTCACTGTTCGGTCGACAGGACTGGGAAGTACTGTACCATCCACCATACTCCCAGGACTTCTTTTGACTTAGATATGATTCCGAAAATGAAGAAACCGAAGCATTCGCTTCAGAACAGTTCCAGAGATTCGACAGGCAGTAGACCGCTCCATTCGCACCATAAACAGAATAGGCTCTGCTATCGGTATACTACGCCTTTCACATGGCTGGCAACGGGTTCTACACTTAGCTGGTGACTACACTGAAGGGAAATAAAAGGATGCAAACATGTACCGCTTTTGTATCGGTTGTGAATTAATAGTTGCCACTATTTCAAATCAAATGTTTCAAATGTTTGTATAGCTCATGGGATTTAACTACGGGGTCATCAGTCCCTAAACTTACAAATTACTTACATATAATACTAAGGACGGCACAAATATCCATGCCAGAGGTGGGATTCGAACCCCCGACCGTAGTGGCCGTGCAGACCGTGACTAGAGCGCCTCAGTCCCCTCGGCCACCGCGAGCGGCAGTTGCCACTATTTAAGTTCCAACCCTCGTACACCAGCTCACGTTAACAACGGTTTACGACAAGAACTGTTTATTTATTGAAGCCTCATTGAAGTGCAGCAAGCAGTCTGTAATTACGAAAGGGAACGCCACACTGCTTTTGGCGGCTGGAGGTCTGCCGGTCGGTCCGCCCCTCTCGCACAGTAGCCGCCGCTACCTCTGCAGATGCGGAACAGCCGATCGCTACGCCGCCATCTGGAGGGCAGCCAGCTAGTTCCGTGACAAACGGTGGCCGCGCTACAAGCGCACTCATTAGCATAGGCTGTACTGCCGGGGCGGACCACGGACCAGCGCGCTCTCTCCCACCGTCACAAGCACAAGCCGCGGATCCCTCTTGAGCTACGTGCGACCACCATAAGGTCACATTTGCTTCATTCTACTGTGGTCATTCTCAAATTATAGTAAAACTTTCCATATAGTCATTACCAAAAATATTCAAATGTGTGTTAAGCTTATGGGATTTAACTACAGGGTCATCAGTCCCTAAACTTACAAACCACTTATAAACTACTTACGAACTAGGACGGCACAAATATCAATGCCCGATGGGGGATTCGAACCCCCGACCGTAGTGGCCGAGCAGACCGTGTCTGGAGCGCCTCAGTCCCCACGGCCACCGCGGCCGGCTAGTCATTACCTTTTCACTTATTGTTTCCCTACACTGTTTTTTCATCCACCTTCCCACCCCACAACCTACATGTACCGGGGTGGACTGGCAGTGGTACAATCAACCTACTTTTTGTGATTCTTCATTTTCTCCCGGCGTATTTGAAAATCAAAATATCCACTGGTGTACTGCCGGTCTATAGTGTCCAACG
The DNA here is from genome assembly GCA_026315105.1 of Locusta migratoria. Taxonomy (NCBI): domain Eukaryota; kingdom Metazoa; phylum Arthropoda; class Insecta; order Orthoptera; family Acrididae; genus Locusta; species Locusta migratoria. The sequence goes on from CM048748.1 coordinate 44,811,557, forward strand.
GGCACAATATTTCGGCGATCATACATGTCGCCATCATCAGGTGAACTGACGGACTTAGCCCATGGAAACGCGCCGGCACGGAGATCCGCACGCTACGGCTCCTCGAAGGGTACTGGGTTCTAGCCCGGTAGCGGGCGATTTAAATACCCTCGGCCCGCGGAGCGACCCTTCCGCGGTCCGCGCCCCGCGCCGCGGCCGCGCAGTGGAACCGATTGCGACGGCGTCTGAGATGACGTTGGTGTGAGGGCTCTGTCCGCCGTGGTCGTCACTTCGTTACGTTTGCTGCATTTACTCTTAATTAACCCAATCGCTGGTTCCCAAGCTTTGCTATGATTATAGCCACAGTCACGGTTTATGAGGTCGTCACTTGTGCGAATTTTAATGGCTTCTCTAACGACGTACTCCCAGGATCTCGACGTCTGTACCAGAATCCTAGTGCGTTCATACTCCGTCGCATGATTCTCCGACAAACAATGTTCAGCGACCGCCGATTTGCTCGGATACATCAATCTTGTGTGCCTCTGGTGTTGAACGCATCGATCCTCGACGGTACGCATCGTCTGTCCAATATATGACTTTCCACACTGACACGGAATCTGGTACACGCCGGCCTTCCTCAAACCGAGATCATCTTTTGCGCTCCCCACCAGTGCACGAATTTTATTCGGCGGACAAAAAACAGTTCCAAGCTGGTGTTTTTTCAAAATGCGGGCGACCTTCCCCGAGAGTGCGCCGGTATATGGAACGAATATATGTTTACTACATTTTTTGCTTAGTTGTGAGTCAACAGCCGTAATATACTTTAAAAATGCATAGTCAACCATCAGCTGTTTATTGCATTTAAAAATTTACCGCTTTCGGATATTAGACATCATCAGAAGAGTAAAATTAAACATATTATCCATCATAAGAAGGGTAAAATCAAACAGGCTGATTGATAATTGATAGTTGATTTTGATAAACTTGGCAGAGATGGAAGTATTCATCAGAACAACTATGTATTTATCAATCAACCTGTTTAATTATATTCTTCTGATGATGGACAATCCTTGACATTAATCACAACATTAATACTTCAATCTCTGCTAAGTTTATCAGATCAACTATGTAGTTATCAATCAGCGAGTTTCATTTTATTCTTCTAAAGATGGATTTTTTGACAAAAATCACATCATGAATTCTCTGATATCTGATAAGTGTATCAACTTTGTAGTTATTACAAAGAAACACTGGCACATTGCATATACAATGGAACACTGCACAAACACTGGCACACAGACGATGGACGTTGGAACACTGTAGAAAACACTGGACTAAGGAGGAAACAGTGTGGAACAGAACACTGCAGCGATTGAACTGCAAGACTCTGCCCTGGAAACATTAATGAACAAAAAGATACTTAAGAATAGGATATGAGAGTGGAGATGAATGGGGCTAGAGGGGTTCTGCAAGGGGTTGACGGGATTGGGAGAGTAAGGGTTTGTCTTGACTACTATGGGATGGGAAGTGGGAAGTCAGTTGGGTATAGGCCTGTGGAGAACCCTTTAAAGGAGGCGGGCAGTGGGAGGATACGGTGACATTAGGAGACTGTGTGCAAGGTGACTTTTAATACTGGTTTTGGAAGAGGATGTCAAGTGAAGGCACCATAGAGCATTAGGATCGGAAGGCAGAGAGGAATCTTTGATTATTGTGTGCGAGATGTGCAGCATATTCTGAGGTGTTTGAGGAGAGCTGTAAATTGGATAAGTAGGTAGAGGATAACTTCGGCGGAAAATAATCAGATACGGCACAGCGCAATGTATTCAAACATGTACAACGTGAGTGTTGTAAAGTTTGGTCTGCAGTGAAAATGTTGAAATGTTTATTAAATCTAAGCGACTTCACTACTTAAGCTAACTGATAGTAGCGTATGCTAATGACAACACACACCTTCATGCCAGAGGGACGATAATCAAACCAAGGAGGATGAACAACGCAGAAAAGCTCCTTATACCGCTCGGCCAGTCCACAGCGGCGGTCTGTTAGCAGTTTTAGTGCATTAAATCAAATTTGAACTTTCTCTTGAATCGTCACCAGATGAGCATTCGACGTAAGATACCTGTTGAAGTTTATGTAACTTTAGTGTGTTGGTGCTCTGGGTAGGATGGTCTTAAATGTAGTGTGAAGGAGCGGATGCTGCATCCTATAATTATTGCCCGTGGTCAAATCTATGCCTAATCATGGTGTTAAGTAACTTCAAAAGTAAGTTCAAAAGACGGCTGTCTGACGTCTTCTCTAAGTTTTTAACTTTGTTATTTATCTAAGTTCACTAGCCAGGCTTCTTTGTAAACGAGAACCTCTTTCGTTCGGTGGCATGAGGAATAGCATTTAATTTCATGTATTTAAATATTAGTTTCTATAACATTGCTGAGATTTTATAACGCTAATAATTTATCATTGTGTCTATGTGTCTAAATGTTAGTTTCTGTAATATTGCTGGGTTTTTATTATGTTAATAATTTATCATTGCGTCATTGAATGTGGCAATATGAACGGTTTCTCTGTGACGCCACTGTCCCTGTGAGAATGTGTACTTACTTTATTCTGTATGTGCATATACGAGCATCTTCTAGCATGGGAGTCTGAGTGTATGTATGAGCATTTTCGTCGTCGGCTACTGGCTGCTCGCAACGTGTTTCTCTGGCTTCGTGTCGATAGGTAGTCGTTACCAAGCTCTGCTTCTGATGCTACCAAAGAGGTTCCTCCACCCTTTGGTTACAAGTTGGTTTGGCAATGCCCGGTAGTGAGCCTTGGAATGACGAGCGAGTCTAGGCTCTCCCCACCAGCTCGATTTTCTTGGGTTTTTACCGATGTCTGGCCCTGGCGAGCGACTCGCTATCCCACTCTTCATTCTCTGTGGCTGCGCTTCGACCGGGTAACATGTTCTGATTTTCTTTCCTCCCTTGAGATGGTAGCGATTCGTTGTCTGGTTTGTTCAAGTTATACTTCAGAATTTAGGTTAATTTTTCGGAATAAGTTTCTCCGATCATGTGCAGAAGTGTACTCAATTTCATTTATGTGATTTTTCACAGGTAAACTCGGTGAATATGTATCTAATTCGGTTTGATAATGGCTGGGAATCGGTAACCCATGTGAGACTATCTGCCGGTGTACGATCTCTGTTTAATTTCTTCTGGCTTTGTGGGACACGACTAATATGCGGGAGTATTTTTATTCTGCGTAGTGCATGTAAAATATTCTTTTCCGTTTTCTCCTTCCGCGAGTGATATGTACACCACATGATGTGTTCTCAGAACAAAGCCTTCAGCTACCCCTGTGACTGTTTCTATGCCCTTCAGGCAAGAAATTATGCATGTGTCTTTCTGATTTCCATTAGTTCATCGCAATCTCTTCTTCGTCTATTTTAAATTGCTGTTTCGTATCCAAACTTGTACTTTGATTTCGGACTCCATCAGTAAATTCTCTTCTAGCCTTGTACACCCCATTTATTAGCTTGCGTATGGAATAATACGTATTTCTAGGGGCTGCATGCCATATTTCTTAGTTGGTTTACTCCGACTTTGAATTTATTCCATTTTTCTGATTTTTGAAGACTGGACTTCGTCCATCTGTGTAAACCCTGCCACTCGCGTCTGGCTGTATTTCTTTACCTTCCTTATGATATCCTACGCATTTCTAAGGGTTTATGCCGTAGCTATTTTTCTTTCTTTTTCGGTAATTTAATTTTTGTATTTTTACTGGTTTTCTGAACCATGTGGATCCCAACTCCGACTTCAAGGTTTATAGCTAGTCACTTAAATTCTCGCCACTGCTCACATACCAGTGCCTTACTATTGTGTATTCTTGTTTCGTAATCTATGATTCCGTTGATTTTTGTTGAAATGAATACTACCTTTTTAGCACTTCGCCTTCAGTCGTGTGCGAATATGTAATGTAGGAGACACGTGGTGTGTGTCTCAGTAAGTCCACATGCTCACGGTTTGATTTAAATGGAAATTGATCTCGCTATTATCGCGTACCATCTCAAGTAAAGAAAGACAGACCAGAGTCATCTACGACGTTTATTTTCCTTGTGTTGTGTGGTACAACCTGGTTCGCTGAATTTCGCATACGATAACGGCGCCTGCATCTGCTTCGTATCAGCACGCTGAGTTGGGTGAGTTTCGCTTTGCTTCGCGCGTGTAAGTGGCTGAATGCTTGTTGATTGTAAATCTCTCCCCCGACGATGCTGAGTTCAGATTACTTTAGGTTGATTTTCAATGGTTTGTATAGGTATAGGTTACCCACCTGCGTCAAAATTCGTAGAGGTGAAACTGTGACAGTTAGTTCGACCTCCATAATTATGGCATATTGTAGATGCAGGACGTACTTGGTAGTAAAGTTCACGCAGATTTTATATATTATTGCATTACGAATTCAGTAAATACACTTAGTTTAGTTGATTCTTGAATAGTCTACCTCACGCGATATAAAAAGCTAATTCAGTTAGTGTGCAATAATACTCTTTGATAAAACTACGTATGATAATGAGATTCGAGGCTGGATCTCTTGGTGACCTGGGAGTTACGCTAAGCACCCTGGATTTACCCTGGCACGTCTCCTTCCTCTGTAAATATTCTCATTCCGGCCTCAGTCAAAATTCTGAAGACTCTCAAAATAAGTTGTCATAACTCTACAACAAAGCAAATATGTTTATCTTGACCGAAACACACGCATGTGGGTTTATACAAATGAAAGTAAATTTTTCACAGTTTTTTTTTTTCAGGTCTCAAACGTCCACGATGGATATTTAATTACTTCAGCATCATGTGGATATTGTTACCAAGACCAGAATATGGTTTTAGGTCTTCAGATCACTAGAAAGATTTGCTAACAACTTTGACACTCCTGCACAATGGCTTCGTACACTCACATTCAATTACCCTGTCAAATCTTCCTCTTCAGGTCAAATTATCACATCTCTTCCCTGTGTAAGGTCTTATCTTAAACTATGTCTGGATATCTATATTGCCGCGGTGAAAGAGCTGTGCGCACTGAGACGCCGTGCTGCGGTGCGCGCGACCGTTAGCCGTCGGAGGTTGTAGTCCTCCCTCGGGCATGCGTGTATATAATGTCCTTAGGTTATTTTATATTAGCTCAAGTAATATGTAAGCTAGCGACTAATAACCATACAGTTAAGTCCCATAGATTTAAAAACACACACACACACACACACACACACACACACACACATATATATATATATATATATATATATATATATATATATATATATATATATATATGTGTGTGTGTGTGTGTGTGTGTGTGTGTGTGTGTGTGTCCAATTCTGTGTGGCTATTCCATTATATTCAGACAGAATTCGCTATGATATTCGGGTATAAGGGAACAACGTATGGACGAAGAGGTTCGATTGTCGAAGGAATGCCAGGGAAAATACAAGCGACTCAGCGAAGCTACTGTGCCAGGGTGGCGTAGCGGTAGGTACAATTGCTACTCAGTAGGAAACAGCTTCCAAACCTGGGCTTATAACAATGTTTCATATGACGCTTCAGTCTAAGCTTAACCATTACATTATTGTCTGATTTGCAAAAGTATTTGAGTCATTTCGTTTCATTTACAAAATGTTCAAATGTTTGTACACCTAGTGGAACAAACTGCTGTGGTCATCAGTCCCTAAACTTACAAACGGAAAAATTAAAATTCAGTGTTTTCTGTATTAATACAGTGGAGTAAAAATCAAAATCTGTGTTTTAAAAATTTAGTCGAATTATTGATTTTTTGTGTCATGTATTTCAAGCACAACAGAGACGTTTGTATCGAGCTATTTTACTACTTGCGCGTTATTTTGTTGATAACACTGCCGGATCAATAATACTAGCATAGTCTTCGCCATAGCATCAAAGACAAGACTGTTCACTGCTGGAATGAAATAAAAGGAACCACACTCACGCTCAAACTCTCAGCCACGTAGAGAAGGCAACGCAACACAATCTCCAAGATGGACAGATTAATGTCTCAGAAGTGACTACACGCCGTACCAAATGGCAAAATGTCCTACTAGAAACTTGTTTTTCATCAGAAAAATGCCACTTTAAGGATTGATGCACAATATACGGTATAAATCAACTTTTAATACGTTGTTGTCCAGGAAGAACACTGGAAATTAAAAGATTAACATGACGCCTTAGACCACGCGGTCATCCGCGCGGCGTTTAATTTTATATTCACTCATGAATTGAATTTCATATTTTGACAGTGAATGTTTGTATTTGAAAAAGAATATGTATTGGGATGAAGTGAAAACATTTAATGGGCAGCATCAGTCGTGTCGCCTTCTGGCTAGATTTTTCAGTACTGTAACATTGTTTATTTTGTTGGATGACGACAGGATTAGGCGTATGTTTTAACTCTGACAATAAAACTTTGCCTGAAGTTTTAAGATTTTTCGTGGCTATTAAGCGTGCTTCACTGTGTGATTCCTAGTTAATTGATAGTTTTGCTGTGGTTCTATGACGGCGTAATAATGACTTCGTGGCTTCAGTGCGTCAGGTGTAAATTGTCGTAGCTGTGTTGGAAAAATTCCAGAGCTCCAAGCGCTGATAGATAGTACTGAGGCACAAATCGTTATAGGTTCTGAAAGCTGGCTGACGCCTGAGATAAATTCGGCCGAAATTTTTTCAAAGGGTCAAATGGTCTTCAGAAAGGATAGAATAAATAAAACAGAGGGTGGCGTGTTTATTTCTGTTACAAACGGTTTATCCTGCAGCGAAATTGAGACAGATACTTCCTGTGAATTGGTTTGGGTAGAGGTTATACCTGACCACCGAAATAAATTAATAAATGGATCTTTTTATCGGCCCCCTGACTCAGACGATGCGGTTGCAGATATGTTCAAAGAAAGCTTCAATCATATTTCAAATAGGTATCCGAAGCATACTGTTATAATCGGTGGCGACTTTAATTTACCCTCGATATGTTGGCATAATTACGTATTCAAAACCGGGGGCAAATATACAACATCGTCCGAACTAGTTCTGAATGCTTTTTCTGAGAACTACTTCGAACAGTTAGTTCATGAACCCACTAGAATAGTACGTGGTTGCGAAAATACTCTTGATCTCCTAGCAACAAATAATCCCGAGATAGTAAAGAACATACAGGGATTAGCGAACATCAAGTTGTAGTAGCGAGACTGAATATCGAAATTCCCAAATGCACCAAAAATAAACGAAAAATATATCTATTCAATAAAGCAGATAAAAATTTGCTTCACGCTTTCCTGAGTGATAGAATCCAGTCCTTCAAAACTAAAAACGCGAGTGTAGATCAGTTGTGCCTTACTTTCAAAGACATAATATCAGTAGCAATCGAGAGATTTATACCAAATAAATTAATAAAAGAGGGGGCTGACCCCCCGTGGTACACAAAACAGGTCAGATCACTGTTGCAGAAACAAAGAAAAACGCATGAAAAATTTAAAAAGACACAGAGTCCACAAGACTGGCAATCTTTTACTGAAACTCGCAACCTAGCGCGGACTTCAATGCGAGAATCTTATAGTTGTTTCCACAACGAAATCCTGTCTCGTAATCTTGCAGAAAATCCAAAGAAATTCTGGTCATATGTGAAGTACACTAGCGGCAAAACACAAACAATACCTTCACTACGCGATAGCAATGGTAATACTACCGACGACAGTACTGCTAAGGCAGAATTACTAAACACAGCTTTTCGAAATTCTTTCACCAAAGAAGACGAAGTGAACACTCCAGTATTCAATCCAAGAACAGCTGCCAGCATGCGAAACTTAGAAGTAGATGTTCCTGGAGTAGTAAAACAACTTAAGTCTCTAAACAAAAATAAATCTTCCGGGCCAGATTGTATACCAACTAGATTCCTCTCAGAGTATGCTGATGCAATAGCTCCGTACTTAGCTATAATTTACAACAGATCACTCAGCGAATAATCCGTACCTAAAATTATTCCAATATTCAAGAAAGGCAATAGGAGTGATCCCCAAAATTACAGGCCTATCTCATTGACGTCGATTTGCAGTAGGATTTTGGAACATATACTTTGTTCGAATATTATGTACTACCTCGAAGAGAACGACCTATTAACCAACAGTCAGCACGGATTCAGAAAGTATCGCTCTTGCGAAACACAGCTTGCCCTTTATTCACATGAAGTGTTAAGTGCCATCGACAAGGGATCTCAAATCGATTCCATATTTCTGGATTTCCGAAAGGCTTTTGGTACTGTACCCCACAAGCTTCGAGAGTAATATTTAGTACAGCTGTAGTAGCTATGAAAGAGAGTTTCTTTGTTAGGCAGCGTTGGTTGTGCAGTGTCGGAGGGATTCTTTGGCAGTGAGCGAGTTCTGAGAAGGAAGGCAGTTAACAGGACACCTTGTACATGGGATGGCGTTGCGCCCTTGCGCAAAGGGCGGCAACGACCTAAGGCAGTACAAAGACAGGTGCCTTTTAATGAATGCTTACAGTGTTCAGCATTCTGACGGCTTCTGCAAACCGCCGTGTGATGGCTGCCGCCACCCTTCGCAAACCTGATGGTACCGTTACTGTCACCGGAGACACGAATGTCAATAGGTTTCTTAGACGTGTGGCGTCCGGCTATCTTCTTGAGGCGCTATGAAACATCGCACCGTAATGGACGACTGACTTTCGCTGCCATCTCCACGTGGAGCTCACGCAAATAGTACGCGAGGAAGGAAGCTGGATATATCTTCTCGTTTTGAGAACAGACGTCTTAGTGCTTTGTTCTGCAGACACAGGGTGAGCTGCCTAGGTGCCGTTAAGTACACCATTGGAATAGTTTATTCGTTTTCAGAAATAAAAACCCGTGTTTCGTGTAACAATTTCTTCATTTTTTCCACATGCGTTTCGTTCTGTACTATCCCACGTTATTATCAGTGGCTTGAATTATCTAGAAATTATATGTTTTAAATAAGTGGCTAGTCACGTTTTAAAATCTTGCTAGTTTCTTCTTTGTTGTTCCTCCAGTCTGGTCACAGGTCGAAGTCGCATAATTCCAAAATTTCCACATTGTCTTTTTCATTTTTTCACTTTATAGATCTGTTACAATTTTCCATTTCACAGTTTCTTAGCTGTACTTCATTTAGCCATTTATTTGTTTTCAATTTGTTACCAGTTTGTCGGTGAGTAAGTTGACTATATTAGGTGTGTGGGATTTCGTGTAAAAAGAAAATGGAGTGTACAAAACGAACTTGTTAGTACGGTATGGGGTCATCCAGTGATACTATTATCCCCCTCCCCTTCCCCCAGCATCGTGAGTTTCCATTTCGGTTTTTATGATGTGAGAAGTTTCTCTCTCTTGTTCAGTTTACTCATTATCTCTGGATGTTGGTTTGTTATGTGTCATTTAGTATTTTGCGCATTTATTGTTTTATTTTTCTTTAGTAATAAGCACAAAACACAAAATCAGATAATATGAAACAGAACCACACACAACCACAAACACTAAATACCATAAACACAAGAGAACAAACGCACACTTAATATAGCCGACAATTAATAAGAAATGCCATAAACATAACATACATAACAGACAATTCTGTCCAAAAATACAACCACAAACTGACAATACACATCAACAAAAAAGCTGAAATGTACCAATTACAACGCAGTTTTTAAGATGGGAGATATATAGGTCAAACAAGCAAACCTTAGATTTCAAATAGAAGGAACACATTAGGGTCTGGAAGTATGGAACAAAAACCACCCGCATTTTCCGAATACCTACGAAAACAATCTCAAACCAACAGACAGAAAAGAAATAGAAATAATTAGAATAAACAACAGAAAGCATACAAAAATCATCACTCCAAAAAACCAAAGCAGATAACTAAATCCTGATGAATGATCAAGTACGTATATAAAAAATTCACTGTTGATGAGATAGAAAGAAATATTGTGCTTTTTCAGATTCTGTACACTAAAAGAAATGACAGGCGATTGTGAAAAACCTAACAGATTCAATAAAGCTGAAAGTGACAGTTGCTTCACGAATTCTGTGGCTAGCACCGTTGGGGTGTTAACAATGTAAACGATCATTTTTCTATTTCATCAGCAGTGAAAAAGAAAAATGATCGTTTACATTGTTAACACCCCAACGGTGCTAGCCACAGAATTCGTGAAGCAACAGTCACTTTCAGCTTTATTGAATCTGTTAGGTTTTTCACAATCGCCTGTCATTTCTTTTAGTGTGCAGAATCTGAAAAAGCACAATATTGTAGCTGTATATCATTATGAATTCCTTTGTATGGGCGGTTGCAACATCTTATTGAAAATAACCATTCAGATTAAAATGATTGCCGAAAATGGGATTCGAACCTAGGACCTTTGTATTGCACGGGCAAGCGCTCTACCCACAGAGCTATCCAGAAACGTTTCATTTCTGCGCACACTCAGCTTAAGAGTGAAAGTTTCATTCTAGATTAACGGTTCAGTATTTCACTTATCTGAAGTTCTCTTACGAATGACCCCAGAATATCACTGCAGTTTCGTTGTGCGTTTATTGTTTCGTTGAAACATTTGCGGCCCACATCCGACATATAGACATTGCAAACCAAACTCCCATTTTCACGGAATGAAGTAGTTCCTCATGAATATACAATGGATTTGCAGTACTCCACATACGAGAATTTTACGAATTCATGTACACGGATAAATGATAACACGCCTCGTCAATGAAAAATATTTCATTAAGACTATCCATTCCATTTTGTTAACCGAAATTTCTGAGCCATTGTACACTAAAGGCCATTAAAATTGTTACACCAAGAAGAAATGCAGTTGATAAACGGGTATTCATTGGACAAATATAATATACTACAACTGGCCTGTGATCATATTTTCACTCAATTAGGATGCATAGATCCTGAGAAATAAGAATCCAGAACAATCAACTTTTGTCGTATTAACGGCCTTTATACGACGGGGCATTGAGTCAAACAAAGCTTGGATGGCATGTACAGGTAAACATGGCCATGTAGCTTCAACACGATACCACAGTTCAAATTCAAATGTTTGTAAATCTATCGGACCAAACTGCGTGGTCATCAGTCCGTAGCTTACAAACTACTTAAACCTAGGTAAACTAACCTATGGACAAACACGCACACCCATGCCCGAGGGAGGACTCGAACCTCCACGGCAAACAACCGCGCGCTCCGCAGCGAGGTGCTTTAGACAGCTCGGCTACTCCACCGCGGCGATACCACAGTTCATCAAGAGTAGTGACTGGCGTATTGTAACGAGCCAGTTGCTCGGCCACCATTAACCAGACGTTTTCAATCGGTGAGATATCTGGAGAATGTGCTGGCCAAGACAGCAGTCGAACATTTTCCGTATCCAGAAAAGCCCGTGCAGGACCTGCAATACGCGGTCGTGCATTATCCTGCTGAAATGTACGGTTTCGCAGGGGTCGAAGGAATGGTAGCGCCTGAAATATAACGGCCATTGTTCAAAGTGCCGTCGATGCGAACAAGAGGTGACCGAGATGTGTAACGAACGGCACCCTATACCATCACGCCGGGTGATACGTCAGTATGGCGATGACGAATACACGCTTTCAATGTGCGTTCACCGCGATGTCGCCAAACACGGATGCGACCATCATGATGCTGTAAACAGAACCTAAATTCATCCGAAAAAATGACGTTTTGCCATTCGTGCACCCAGGTTCGTCGTTGCGTACACCATCGCAGGGGCTTCTGTCTGTGATGCAGCGTCTGGGGAACCGCAGCCATGGTCTCCGCGCTGATAGTCCATCCTGCTGCAAAACAGTGGAATGCTGGGAGAGGGAAGTAACCCAGGCAGGCGAACAATCATACGGAACGCACGGCTGTGTCTTACGGCATATAATGACACGGTTTCCTTTCCCCGCTATTATTAAAAGAAAATTCTGTATTTTTATATTATTTCGCCATGTAAAAATATCTATGAATGTCAGAGAAAAAATTTAAGAACATCACATTCAATTTTTTAATGACAGAAGATACTCTTGCCTTGTACTTCGTAGCGATAGCATCTTACAGACGAGAGCTGTGCTTTATTATTTGTATGTGGCCCGTGTTACGTGGATTTTGGACATTCTGATAATATATGTGTTGTGTGCGAATCTTACTTTTATAAATAAAACCCACATCTCACTTAAATTCACACTTACGAATTTTATTACTAATTTTTTCTAATGCTTTTTTCAGCCTTGTTGCATCACCGCAACAATGGATGACACTGTTTTTAGTTAATATTTAATGGTGATATTTCGTGTAGCCTGCAACTCTTATTTTCAAAATGTATTCAATAGTATTATCATTTACCGGCAACAGAATCTGTAGTCGATTTTCTTGTACACTTTTTGGAAGTCCGATGTGTTTGACTTACGTAATGTTCCTGTCCAATTTTTATCATGTCACGTATCTTACTTTACGGTCTGCTACACGAGTCGTAGTTTGATATTGACGAACTGCCATCTACTGTTCGGCGAGTGGTTATCATATTATGAGACTTTCATTTACAGGCAAATTTCAACCACCGATGGTTCAAAATGTTCAAATGTTTGTAGAGTCTATGGGAATTAACTACGGGGTCATCAGTCACTAAACTTACAAACTACTTATGAACTACTTACAACTAACGACGGCACAAATATCCATGCCCGAGGGGGGATTGGAACCCCCGACCGTAGTGGCCGTGCAGACCGTAACCTACCGTGCCTCAGATCTATTGTTGGATCTATTGTTAAAGGTAACCGCTCGTCGATTCTTTTTGTAATGTTCTGCCTGCACAACACAACACTGTTAATTAGCTTGCTAATTCATTTAAATGCATGTAACAATTTTCCAAATATTTTCCGTAATTTACTGATTGGTATCTTACATAGCTTCTAACTTCAAACCACTTCCTTCTGTAAATTTGTTAATCTCAAACATTAATAGCCAGGCTGGATCATTATAGGCATTGCTGAGAGACTGTTTGAACACTCCGCAATTGAGGGCCGGCCGCGGTGGCCGAGAGGACTGAGGCGCTTCAGTCACGGTCTGCACGGCTACTACGGTCGGGTGTTCGAATCCCCCCTCGGGCATGGATATTTGTACCGTCCTTAGTTGTAGGTAGTTCATAAGTAGTTTGTAAGTTTAGGGACTGATGACCCCGTAGTTATTAAGTCCCTTAAGCTTAACAAACACTTGAACATTTGAATTTCGTAATTGAGGTGCTCGAGAGTATCGTATCGTAGTAGCCTAATTCCGTCCTTCAAAAGACGAGTCCACAGCTAAGATCCACAATAATTCTAACGATAATTGCGATGCACCAGAGTATTGTATCATAGTAGTCAAATCCTGTCCTTTGACAGAGGAGACCAGAGCTAAGCTCCGGCAGTTAAACGCGACGGAGACCGTCCCCTGTGCAGCACAAAACACGGCGTAACGAGCGCGCAGCAGGAAGCGGCGTCCAGCGTCTAAACACGCCACCCCCACCCCCTCCTCCGCGCTAGAATTAATGCGCCCCACCCCGGCAGGCCTACACGCTCTGAATAGCGCCTTGGGGGGGGGGGGGCGCGGCTGTGCTGCACGTGAGGGCGCACACGCAACGCGGCGCCGCTAACCGGGAAAAAGGCCGACCGCCATGTGCAAAAATAATAAAAAAAGGGGAAGCACGCGAAAAACGGGCCGCAGACCCCCTTTTTGCCGCGGCAGTCGTATTTTGGCCGCCCCTTCCGTTCTCTCAGCGTTTCGTTTGGGGCATTAACTTTTTTACGGCGGCTGCTAGCGGTACTGCGGCAGGCTAAGGGTTGTGCCAGTGTGCGGATGTCAGCAGTGGCCGCAGTGGCCGCCTTACACGACGCCACCACTAGATGGCTGGATCCACACATACGGGAATTTGTTATCTAGTTTTGGACCACTTCGGATTAACTTTCCATCTAGTAATGTTAGGATGTCTTGAGAATATAGTGCTCTGCTCTGACGTTGATTCTCCTGGTTTACATTTCTAACAATTATCGTTTGTACCAGGGTTGGAAACACGTAGATAATATCGTGGGAAAGGCGAACCAGAGACTGCGTTTTATTGGCAGAAACCTTAAAAGATGCAACAGAACTACTAAAGAAACTGCATACACTGCGCATTGCGAGGGTGAAGGTCGGGGTGAGAGTTTAAAATTGAGAAAGTTAAAAATTTTTTTTAACTCACAACCACCAGCTGAGAACCAATTTCCTAAACATGCAAAAACACCGGAACTGTGATTGTGATTGACTCGTTTTCTAGGGGATGATATCACACGTTCGCAGCTTTCCTTCCCTGCATATGATTAACAAAATAAATTCATAATAAAATCAAGTTCATGAGAGAAAAGGGTGTACTAACTACTATTTTTGAAAACACGTGAAAGTTCACTTTATGTTGTTTATTTCACAATATTTGAACCCTGTGGCTGTCGCGTCTGTACGTTGGTAAATGTACCAAATAAAGTTATAGCTCGTGAGCCCCCAGACAAAATGAATATTTGTTGCAAATTGATTTCACACCACGTGGCTGTCTCAAACACCGTTTATGTTCCTGCCTATGCGACGACACGTGTTACATTAACAAATCACAGTCACTTTAATTCAATACGATGCACACCTTGTTGCACCGGCTAAATATTCACAAACACACAGTAGCACTCGATTTAACTTGGTGCAGTCTACGACGAGCAACCACACGTGACGATTGCCACACACAAAACTCAAGTCACCACCTCGAGATCCACATGCCGACTGAGGCAGAGCGACGCCGCCCGACCAGCCACACCACTGCCCTGGAGTCCTCACTTCCTGCCCTCGCGCACGCGTGCGCGCCAAAACTCGACTGCCGGGGTTTTTTCCCCTACGTCATCAACTTCCGTATGCGAGCTGTTCTAACCGATTTGCCAACGTACAGCCCTCAGCCAATACATTTCTAAAACTTTACTTAAAATCAAAATAATTACACTACACACTAAACAAATATTTTCTTACGTTTATATATTAGTATAAACATCCTTTGTACTGTTTATCATAATTGTGCAATTTCTTATACCACAGATAAGTGATTTAACTGAATACTTCAAGATAAAATACAAAAGATTAATTGAAAATAAAATGAGAAATAGTTAATATATTATTTTTATAAACAAACAATGCCATGTTAGTTGTGTAACTGTCTTGTCTTCGTTGGTAATTTATTACTTTTCATTGTCAATTAAACATATTACGTTAGATGTGATTATATCAGCTAATGTATTGTTTATTTATCAACAGGCTATTTTGTAATGAGGGCCTTAAAGGTTCCTAACTGCATCGTATTACTTCAAATGCCAGTAGTATTACAATTTTTGTGCACTGCACTGTGCCTGGCACTCGCCATTGTCCCTCTCTCCCCTCACCGGAAACGAACTGTAAAATCCTAAGTTGGAACAAGCCATCAACGTCGGCCTGCTCGCTGGCCTCCCGTCAGCTACAAGCACACAGCAAATCTCAACGTGGAGAAATTCTACCTTTGGCCTAACTATGAATGTTGTCACCCAACTGCGTACATACATTGCTACCATAATTAATAAGATTAAAATTGTGTAACATTTAGTGCATTGGTATGGTCAATGTTTGCAGCGAACTTCATACTGTTTAATTATCAAATGCTATTAATTACCAGTATTTCTATTGGGCTGTAATCTCACAATACCCCCACTTGCGGCATCAAAACCATGTGCAGGATGGCGCAAGTAGCATCAAAATTAATACTTTCAAATGAGCAAAATTTAAAACTACGAAATTATGGAATCGGATTGACTCAAACACTATACCAATTATGACCTCAACTAATGCAAAATAAATAAATAAATAAACAGGGCAGTGAGATTATTTCCCAATATTTGTACCATTAAGACAACTTATAGTGTGTGCATAATTTTAAGAAAAGAAGCCTTATAACTAATTACATCCATGAAATTTAAGTGCGCCTGCTGTTTATACACAGAATTGGCACCAAATTTATAATATTATTAAACTTTAGTCTTTAGAGAACCTTGTCCTACATGGAAAAACTAGAATTCTCACTATAAAAACTTTTGACGGTGTACACTCCACTTGTTTAAAGCAAATCTGTCACCAGTTTGACACTGAGAACCCCAGAGTCATCGTTGCAGCAACTCTGGTCCATGGTGTACGGTGCTATGTCTCCGTCATTTCAACCAACATGCTGTTGCAGCTTAGATTCATGGCACTGGATCAAGCGTTCTTGTTCACACACGTCATATGCACCCTACATGGAACAGGAAGAGCAGAAGGCACTCATGAGTCAACATAGACAAAGTTTGTCTGGACACCAGGATTCGGTTGGATTTGTATCACACCCCTCTGCCATCCAGACTTGCTGCAATTGAAACTGAGCATTGAGACATGTACAATAACATGCAAATCAACAGAATTAAGAACTCAAAGTGGTTTGTGTTAGTCATTATCAGATCAACCCAAACCACCTTGCCTGCACTCTCATCAGCCATAGCTTCAGATGAAACAGACAAGAAAATATGTGGCATACTTGGAGTATTACTCCATCAAAAACAATACCAACAACCTGCCTGTGTTAAAGTATATCTTAAAGTTCAAATAATGCTACCAAAAGAATGTTATCATAGAGAATTTTCTGTTCTATCAAAATGACACCAACAAGCATAAATACAAATCCTACCCCCTCACACCAAAAAAAATTATTTTTGCTGGTGTGAGATTAAATTTGGATTCCTGTCATCAGCCTCATGTCCTTTCCACAAGTACTCCCCACAATAAATATTTAAGGTTAAAGTCTAATTTCAAAATTAGTTTCTCACAAAACATCTACATTTTTTAAATAAAGTATCACCAAACACTATTGATACTCAGGCTAGACAGAAAAATAGTTCTCATCAACTGTTGTTGCAGAAATTGTTCAGTCAACAGTTGAGCACCATTAAAGAAACCAAAATGTGTTATCAGAATCAGTTTAATATAACAATACAGAGCATTCCCTATTAGACACATTACCTACCAAACACTCAAAGATACAGACATTAAAGAGCAAACACTGTCTTTCATTGAAACATTTCTCAATCCAACCCAACTTTAGCCAAAACAGCCACAACTAAACATACATTCCTCACTTCTGACCCATATGGTCAGTCACACCCACATATGCAACCCTCTCAGCTGACATTTTCATCACAATTTATCTAAGCCACAGACCCCACTGCATGCATCAATGTCCACCACTTTCTTGTTCTCCGAGTCACCCCACAACTCACACCACATATCCAGCCCTGCTCACATATACACACACATAAACAGTACACTCCCACTTCCTCTATCCTTTGGTGTTGGCATACATACATACATATTTACCTCATGTACCACTGTTGAACTGCAAATCTGATACAAGCACATGTTTTAACTAAAACAACAACAAGAAAAAGAATATATAAAGAAAGCATGTAAACGTGACCCCAATGATTAAATCTAAACACTTACATAAATATTAACACAGACCACAGAATAAATATACACAAATTCTTAACCTACTATCTACAATGCATTGAATCTCATACTTCATGATTTACACTGGTTTATGGCAGTTACTTGTGTAAACATGCCATTAAATCTTTATCATTTACAACATTTTTGAATTTCACCCTCTTCATGGATCCCTCCAGACTTAATTCTAGCACTTTATCCTTATATTCCAACTGAGCTTCATATTTGCACAGAAAATCACTTCCTAACACTAGATTTGAACATAGACCTCTCATCACCAATAAATGTTGAATAAACAGCTCCTCCTCAATGATTATTTCAAATTCTGAGTTCCCTGCATTTAACACCCCTATTTTTCTTGCAAAAGCATAATTTTCTTTTTCCTATGCCACTGGCTCTACTGGTTTTAAATATTTTAAAAACCTAATCCAATCATCAGTCCCATAGTTATGCACTTCTTTGTTAATCCAACCTACATTCAACCCATCTTCATCCATGCATGTATGTTGTTCATTATTATAAATGACAGATGATTGTATCTTATTCTCCTTATCACCTGACCCCTCCTGTATAAGTTCATGTACCTCACTAATCTCATCATGATCTAAGGTACACATGCCTAATACCCTTAATTGATCATACTCATTGTCCCCATTCACAAACTCTTTCATCACATTGTAATAAGTCTGGTCCCTATTATATTGTTTGCCTAGCCTGTCCAAGTAATCATATTTGTGCAGTAGCCAATCATCTGGTGCCCACTTCCTAATCCAGTTTATTTTCCCAATTAAATTTTTGGTTTGTGCATCTACACTGTCAACTTGGCCTTCATTTACAGTAGGTCCATTGTCATTTATTGTCTCTACTGGACCACATTTATTTACATTTAATTTAGAAAAAACATTCACTCTCATTCATACATTCCACAACATCTATGCTGGCTAGAGTACCATCAATATTTACATTCTCACTTTCACATTCAGTCAACACTTGTGCCTCTGACCTATCCAAAACTAAGGCTAACCCAATACTGTTTTTATCTTCTTTAATGTTATTATGAAATAAATTTCTTACATTATACTCTCCTTTATTGTCCTCGTTTCTATCATTCCTCCTCCTGTTTGCCTTTCTTTTGTCATGTTGCCTAAACCAATCCCCAAACATTTCCTCACTACCTAAAACAGCATCCATTTGACACATACTTTCCTCTCTTTTCTCCCTTTCCTTGTTTACTCTATTTATGTTTTCTTCCCTCTTTTCTTTATCCTTGCCCTTGTGAACTCCTACTTACTCTTTCCTATCATTATCTCTGTCCATGTGACATAGTTTTTCCTCCCTTCTCTCCCCATCTCTATTCCTACTGTAATGATGGTCATTTGATCCCCTGCTATCCCATCTTCTGGTCCTGTTATTAGAATAGCTCCTTGTCCCAAAACGGACCTCATTTGGAACAAATCTTAGTTTCCTTGATTCTGTCTCAGATTTTCTCTCCTACTGTTATCCCCATTCCTATTTCCACCTTCCTGCCTTTGATTTCTCCTATCATTTTCCCATGTTTCCCTCTGGCTTCTATTATCCCAGTTGTCTCCTCTGTTATTGTTACCTCCCCAATTTTCATTTAAATTCCTCTCTCTATTTTGGTTTCCCTGGTTATGACCCACATTTCTACTGCCTCTGTTTTCATTGTGGTTCACATGCTGTGTTCCCCTGAGCTGTCGTTCCATAACTAAACCCTGGTCTATCTTTTCTACAAATTCAATGAAATTCTCAGCTGAATCTGTGGGATGGTGAATTAACTGCCAATGCAAATCTGCAGGTAACCTCCTACACAAAGTGAAAATTACTGCTAAAAGACTCAAAGGTGTATCTAAATGCACTAGTTTCTCAAGTTCCTCCTGACAAAATTCCTTCATGCTCTGTCTCCCTTTCCCATAGTTTGGCCCGTTCAACAATTCATTTTGTATCTTAGCTTGCTTGGCCTCCCCCCAATACTTATTTAAAAACAATTTTTCAAACGCCTCAAAACTAACAAATTTATCAGCACACTGATTTGCCCAAGATTGAGCAGAACAGTCAAGCATTCTCTTTGCTAACTTCACTTTACACTGGTCTGACATACCAGGCACAAATTGGTCCTTGCATGCAGCCAAAAAATCTACTGGATGATAATTACCCACTCCTGAAAACTTTTTGCCATTAGGTGTCTGCACCATGGACCAATTAGTGTTTCCTGATGCAGTACCCAATTCTAGATTATTTATTCTAGTGTTCACCTTCTCAATATCAGTATTGTTTACTGTCACTACTTGTTCTATCTTTTTCCTAAAGTTACATTCTGTATTCTCTAATTTTTCTTACAACAAAGTTTTTGTTTCCTCAATACCTGCCACCATCCTCTTGTCAACCTCAGCCAACGCTTGCACAGTGCCCTCATTCCTGTGATCACATATTTGTTTCACAGCATCTAACTTGCCTCCTACCTCAGTCTCAATAGCACCAATTCTGGCATGTATCTCCTTTTCCCTATTTTCAAACCGTTCTGTTAGACTTCCTATCTTTTTGTCAATGTCTGTGATTATTTCTGTCTTTAATCCAAGCATTGAATTTTGTAGTGCCCCAATGTCTGCCTTAAAGTCTGCTTTCAATTCTGATTTTACAGTTTCTATTTCTGATTTTACAGTTCCTATTTCTGATTTTACAGTTCCTATTTCTGATCTTAAATTTGATTCTAAATGTAAGTTTGAATTTTCTATTTTTGACTCTAAATTTGAGCTAAAACTCGCTAACATGGCTGCTAACATCTCCGGTGTCAACAACATTCCCCCAGTATTTACCCTCTCTGGACTTTCTGGTATGGTACTTTCTGAATCTACGTCGCTTGGCGACTTTTTGAAAATCTGCTCCATGATTTAGTACCACAAGAAAGCTTGATTAACATACAAGAATTTATAGCGCCAGCTGCTTTACTTATCTTTTAATCCACAAGTTGCTGCAACGAGCTGCGACGTCCCCAACGCTCGCTGCCGTCTGTTGTAGAAGCTGTAGCTGGAATATGTCCTCACTGCATCCTATCCTTTCTAGAATCGAAGCTGCTGGGCCCCGACGCTCCGTTGGCGACTTGCGAAGTCCCCACGATCACTGCCGTCCGTTGCAGAAGATGAAATTTGAGTGCGTTGAACCCACGCGCCACCGCTCACTGCTGCCGGTCCGATGCGCCGTCGATCGCCGGTTACGCATGCCCGCGCCCGAACTCTACGTCACTAACCGTCGTTAACCGCGCGACGCGATTGCGTATCTGCTTGCAACTGTTCGTAACTGCTCACTGTCCTATACACACCCTAATCTCCCCGTCCGAGCAAGTCCAACGTGAACTTATCCCGGACGAGCCCCCAAATGCGAGGGTGAAGGTCGGGGTGAAGGTTTAAAATTGAGAAAGTTAAAATTTCTTTTTAAACTCACAACCTCTAGCTGCGAACCAATTTCCTAAACATGCAAAAACACTGGAACTGTGATTGCGATTGACTCGTTTTCTAGGGGATGATATCACACGTTCGCAGCTTTCCTTCCCTGCATATGATTAACAAAACAAATTCATAATAAAATCAAGTTCATGAGAGAAAAGGGTGTACTAACTACTATTTTTGAAAACACGTGAAAGTTCACTTTATGTTGTTTATTTCACAATATTTGAACCCTGTGGCTGTCGCGTCTGTACGTCGGTAAATGTACCAAATAAAGTTATAGCTCGTGAGCCCCCAGACAAAATGAATATTTGTCGCGAATTGATTTCACACCACGTGGCTGTCTCAAACACCGTTTATGTTCCTGCCTATGCGACGACACGTGTTACATTAACAAATCACAGTCACTTTAATTCAATACGATGCACACCTTGTTGCACCGGCTAAATATTCACAAACACACAGTAGCACTCGATTTAACTTGGTGCAGTCTACGACGAGCAACCACACGTGGCGATTGCCACACACAAAACTCAAGTCACCACCTCGAGATCCACATGCCGACTGAGGCAGAGCGACGCCGCCCGACCAGCCACACCACTGCCCTGGAGTCCTCACTTCCTGCCCTCGCGCACGCGCGCGCGCCTAAACTCAACTGCCGGGGTTACAACGGCGCTTATCGCTGCGGCGTGGGTTACTTGCGAAACTCCAATCGCCAACATTCTCCTCCGAATGCGAAAATATATTGTTGACTCCCACTTACATAGGTAGAAATGATCATCAGAATAAAATAAGAGAAATCAGAGCTCGAACAGAGAGATTCAGGTGTTCTTTCTAACCGTGCGCAATTCGAGAATGGAATGGGAGATAAATAGTATAATTGTGGTTCGATTAACCCTCTGCCAGGCACTTAAATGTGATTTGCAGAGTATCCCATGTAGATGTAGATGTAGACTGGCAACTATTTATTCACAACCGATACAAAAGCTTTACATGTTTGCACCTGTTTCTGTCCTTGAGTCACCAGCGTTGTGTATAACCCTTTGCCAGTGATGTGGAAGGCGTAGTACACCATTTGCCAGTGATGTGGAAGGCGTAGTACACCATTAGCAGAGCCTGCTCTGTTGATGGTACGAATGCAGTAGTCTGCTGTCTGTCGAAACACTGGAACAGTTCTGAAACCAATGCCACGAAGTGGTTCCTTCGTCTTCGGAATGAAATCAAAGGCACAAGCACTTATGTCCGGGGAGTGTAGTGGATGCTACACTATTTTACAGTCCCATCGACTGAACAGAGCGGCCACAGCTTGCGCTGTATGCGCCTGCGCATTGTGCAAAATAATGGGTGCGTTGCGCAGGAAGTGTTGCCGCTTCTTTCGCAAAGTTGGTCGCAAGCGATGCTCCAAAAGCGAGCAGAAATAATGTGCATTAACGGTCTGCCGTTTGCGGACTGTGACGTCACAGTTTCTCTTGCAGACGCGTCTGCAGTGGCCGCCTTACACGACGCCACCACTAGGTTGCTGGATCCAGACAGACGGGAATTTCTTATCTAGTTTTGGACCTCTTCGGATTAACTTTTCATCTAGTAATGGTAGGATGTGTCCTCTGCTCTGATGATGGTTGTCCTGGTTTACATTTGTAACAATTCTCGTTTGTACGACGGTTGGACATTAAATACTGGCAACTATTTATTCACAACCGATACAAAAGGTTTACATGTGTGCACCTGTTACTGTCCTTGAGTCACCAGCGTTGTGTAGAACCCGTTGCCAGCGATGTTCAATTCAAATGTGCATTTTCAACTTTTCGCGGCGTATTGTATAATCCAATAAGTTTCGGGCGCCGGCCGCGGTGGCCGAGGGGACTGAGGCGCTCCAGTCACGGTCTGCACGGCCACTACGGTCGGGGGTTGGAATCTCCCCTCGGGCATGGATATTTGTGGTGTCCTAGTTCGTAAGTAGTTCATAAGTAGTTTGTAAGTTTAGGGACTGATAACCCCGTAGTTGTCCCATAAGCTTGACAAACATTTGATTTTTTTTTTTTTTTGAAGTTTCGGGCATGCAGCCGCGCGACTTCAATTTCCTCCAATATTTCGGCCGAGTAACGTCCGGCCGCCTTCAGGGTGAGCCGCAAGAGTCTTGCGGCTCACCATAAAGATGGCCGGACGTTACTCGGCCGAAATATTGGAGGAAATTGAATTCGCGCGGCTGCATGCCAGAAACTTATTGGATTACTCAATTTAAATGTTTGTAAATCTATAGGAACAAACTGCGTGATCATCAGTCCGTAGCTTACAAACTACCTAAACTAAGGTAAACCAACCTAAGGACAACAGACACACCCAGGCACCAGGGAAGATCGAACCTCCACGGCGAGCAGCCGCACGCTCCGCAGCGAGGCGTTTTAGACCGCTCGGCTACTCCACCGCAGCACCAGCGATGTGAAAGACGTAGTATACCGTTAGCACAGCCTGTTCTGTTGATGATGCGACTGCAGCAGTGTACTGCATGTCGAATCACTGGAACAGTTCTGAAGCCAATGTCGCGAAGTGGTTCCTTCGTCTTCGGAATTAAATCAGTCACCAGCACATAATTTCGGAGTGTGTGGTGGATGGTACAGTATTTTCCATTCCCGTCAACTGAACAAAGCAGCCACAACTTGCACTGTATGCACCTGCACATTGTGCAAAATGATGGATGTGTTGCACAGACAGTGTTGTCGTTTCTTTTCCAAATCTGGTCGCAAGTGATGCTCGAAAAAGAGCAATATTACTGTGCATTGACGGTCTGCCGTGGGAGAACATTGATGCTTTAGGATAACACCATCATAGTCGTACATGAGAATAACCATAACTTTCACCGTACCGGGGGTCTGAGGTACTTTTGATTTTCGCATCGACCTATAATGACGCCATTCGTTGTATTGGTGTTCCAGTTGGCTCTTACGATGTAGGCCATATCTTATCCAGTCTTACGATGCGGTGTAAAAAAATTGTACTTCGCGCTCTTAGCGTTCCAATTGCGTTTGAGCAGTGTTGTAGCGCATCCTTTTCTTCACTTCCGTCAGTTCATGCGGAACCAATCGTGATGCAATCTTTCGCATATCCAGGTGTTGCTTCAGGAGGTGAAGCACAGTCGTATGCGCTAATCCGGTTTCGTGAGCGAGCTCAGTCAGTCCACTATCGCGGCAACAGTATGCACTACTTCTTCAGAGACTCTAGGACGACATGCCCGATGCATATCGGCCACAGTTTGCCAACCTTCGTTGAGAGCTCTTACCCAAAGTACCACTGTTCTGTATCCCAATGTCGATTGCCCGCATACCTCTTTTAAAGACCTTCACGACACTGTCGTCCTACACGATCTTTGGCACATTCAATCTTGATCCAGTTCCGTTATTCCTGTTTCGAAGTTATAGTGACCGTTACGTTAGACCACTGGCTCCAAAGTGACCGTTTTTCCCTCGATTGGGTGCACGTCGGTGACGGTACGGGCGAGTCCATTTGCTCGAAGACAACAACGTATGCTATCAGCGACAATATTGTTTCCATTTACGTTCCAATCCTCGTAGATTGTTGCTAATGGTGCTTAAAATTTTGAACATAGCTGCTATTGTCAGCGACTGTGACAACGCCAAAGGATAAAAATATAGTCGTCGGTCGCAAATTAAAAATGATTTAACCTGGTTTCGGCAATGACTATGATTTCCTTCATCAGAAATTATAAAATACAACAAGTCACATAATACAACTCAGCTGTATGGCTTACGGCACAAAATTTAAAAAGAATTTCTTTTTAAATTTTGTGACGTAAGCTTTACAGCTGAGTTGTATTATGTGACTAGTTTTATTTTAGAATTTCTGATGAAGGCAATCATAGTCATTGCCGGAACCCGGTTATATAATTTTTAATTTGCGACCGAGGGCTGCATTGTTATCCTTTGCTAATGGTACTATTGTTTGAACATGCAATTCGTTATTTGGTTCCCACGTTCTAGATCATCTTGCGGTTCTAAAATTAGGTATCTTCTCTTTAATATTTGTAACATTTGGATGTTGCGCATGCTGTGCCCCAGATGAAGCAGTCGTATTTCATAACTGAAATGATGATAAATGTCTGGACTCAAAATTTGGTCCTTTTATGAAAATTGTCAATGAATTAGATTACTTTGTTAGGTTTGTCCTTACCAGGATTAACGTTGTCCTTAAATAACACTTTGCGATTTAATTATTACTCTGAAATATCGCACTTGGTTGAAATATTGAATGTCGCTGTTATTGAGTGATACTTTGTCCCGGACATCTCGTTACTTTGTGTCAAACGTGATCGCTTTGTACATATCTGCCTTTAATCGTCATTTTACTGTGTGTCCTTATTTTAGTCATATTTGATTGTTTGACATCTCATATTCTTATTTATTCTTGACATGATTGACCTGTTGTCTAAAAATAGAGACTAAAGATCTGACGAAGAGTGAGTAGACCGTCGATGTAGTAAAATCAAAATTGCTGCTAACACTGATCACTATCGTATGTCTTTTTAAAAGAGGGGCTAAATATATAATCTGTGGCTAGTCTGGTACTGGAGCATCGATGGTATTGAGCATCGCTGGCGTAGCCCTACAATGCGCGACAGTCAAATCAATAATACGGTCATGAAGAGTGTGTGTGTGAAACGATATGACACAGGATGCATTAACTTGGGACACCCAATATGCGGAGTAGCAATTTTACATAGTTGGCTGAAAGGAACTGATGTCATGTTAACGTGATATTATGAAAGTTCTTAAGATGAAGAAGATGTTGGTGCAAGAGATACCGAAGTAAAGTTTATCTCACACAGCCATTTGTTGAATCACTGACAGTATTTACAATCATCAAACAAATAACCTGTCATTCAATGTTAAGAGTAATTATTGGTATACTTCAAAATTATCTGGTGTTGTTCAAATTAAAATTACAGCCTAAAAATAAATGTGAGTTTAGAATTTTATTAACAGTCAGAGTTGACATTTTAAGCTTTATCTTGGAAACTTAATAAAACATATGTAAGGATAAATTAATTGTAACTTTGTGTCAGCCCATCATCTCAGTACATCCAAATGATTAGTAAAAATTAAACCTCACGTGGTGACTTCCTCACTTTCACCTGCACCTTGAGTTGAACGTTGAGATTATCCTGCGTGTCATCTGCGTCACGTGATTGTTGCTAACAATGCTGTCTCCATGTACGAACCTGTTGTGTTGTCAGTCTTTATTTATCTCGTCTAGTTGCGTACTTTCGTTTTGATAAAATTTATCAGTTTGATTTAAATCTTCGTTACTATCACGAGTCAACACCTGAATTTTGTTTTCCGTGAGGTCCACATGTTGCTAGCCATCATTTAGAAAATGAAATTCTGAATATTCTAAATAAAATTTTGTCTTACAAGTTCTGATAAAAGCCCTTTCACTCTTAACTATAATTTTACCGTATGCAATAATAAAATCATGCTATCACTTTCAACAGCATAACGAACAAAGGAGCGTAGCGAGACAAAAGCAAAAATTTTCTGATTTCAAAAATTGCAAACTTGCCCAATACATTGATCTTAACGCCTAAATCCAATATGACAAAATATGAGAAGAAATTTTTACACGCAACAGCAAGATTGGAATTGCAGATTAGAAGAGAAAAGAATCTGACGATCTCAACATTCAAAACTTCCAAATGCTAGCAGAGTGGCCAAGTGAAAGGTTTCTCTTTAAAAAGTCTTCTTCAATATCACAAACGAACATCATTATGCTGGTAGAGAGATAAAGCTTAAATTTGCGCCACCATCTGAATTATACTGAAACAGCTTCTAATATTACATTGAATTTTTTTCATTAAAATTATATCTGCAACACTTGTCGCTTGCAACAGTTCCCTGGAACTTCCCTGGGCCAGCGATATTTTGTATTATTTATTCTGTAATGATTTTTTTCCTTTTTGGCTTGGTGTTGCCGTTAAGGGTAAGGTTAGGTACTGCTATTAAAATTAAACAGATCGTGAAATATTACGGAGAAAAGTAATTTTGAAGGAATGATCTACTGAAAAAAAAACATGACAGATTCCGCACTCGAAGCTTAGCAGCAGTAATAGTTTGCGCAAGCAAAGACAACATCAGAAAGCATTACTGCAAAAGAATCCGTACTTTACCCGGTTAAAGTAATAATTTCTCTGCAGTTGATCCTGTATAGAACAATTTATTCCATATTGTAAAGGGATGCTTGGTTTTGTGATCTGTGGATGCAAAAGTTTTAAGACAGTGCACGGTAAAATTTGCAAAAAAATCATCGTACTTCGTTTACTGACAAAAGATTTCCTGCAGGCATTGAAACGAAATGATTGAACATTATGAAAAAGTTAAAACTGCATTCAGAAATTTCCATCACAATCGCATAATAATTTTCAACAATGGCCCAAGCGTCATTTTACAAATGTCTGATGCTGCTGGAAAATAAAATGATAAAATTAATGAAAATATGGAAGGGCATTTTGAAATGAAAGAAATGCTTCAATTAAATTAATTATTATCTACGAGTAAAACATCGAAAGCTCACTCTTACAATTATAATGAGGCGCGCTTTGTGGAAGAAATCCGATCAGTACAACTGTTAAAACAAGAAAGACCACAAACAAATCCGCATTTTATTCAGCCCGTATGAAATAGTTGACTATCAGAAACAAACAAAAAAGTAGTCGAAAATATCGCTGGCAGAGAGAACGGTTGCTAGCGACAAGTGTCGCACATATA
Source organism: Locusta migratoria (assembly GCA_026315105.1). NCBI lineage: Eukaryota > Metazoa > Arthropoda > Insecta > Orthoptera > Acrididae > Locusta > Locusta migratoria. The sequence goes on from CM048748.1 coordinate 44,839,360, forward strand.
ATTTTAATGGGAAAAAATCAGTGTAATGCTACCAGCTCTTTGACGTTAAGGTATGGAACTTACTATATGCACTAAATCATGCCGATTTAAACCACGATGAAATTTATTTTACGTCATAGAGACTGATTAATCGCCGAATATTATGGTCCAGAATTTGCACTAATCTCTACGATGTATAACACTTTTCTCTTGACATTCAGCACAAAAGCAGCAGTAGCATCGAAACCCCCTTTACATCTAAATAGCGCTGTACTTTTTTTCTGTTTGAACGAATAAGTAACAATGTCTAGCATTGTGTAGGCCTATTGTGACAATGCGTGATTCAACGTCAGCAATTGAAGATTAATAAACTTATTGGAAAAATCTAACTACATGACTGTAAATGATTCCGATGGACATGGATTTTCATGATTCCCCTTTCTTTATCTCTCAAAAATTACAGTGACAAGTACCAGTCACGAAAGTCAACCATGTGGCTTGCTGAACATCTACCTCGAAATTTGCAAAAGACTTCGATTGTCAACTGAATGAAATCTACCTTAACAATATGTAATTATAAAAGTCATTTAAATTGTGTCCTGGTCCTATTTTGGGTCATAAATGCTGGAGACAACATTTCCTCTCCAATAATGGAGCTACAATGATGGCGCGTACACATAAATGAATATAACAGTTTTCTTCAAGTACTTACTTTTCCAGTTACATAAACCAGACTCATAAAATAATTTCCTTTTCGTTGTTTACAACATTTTTGCACGTTTTTTTCAAATAATTCATCGACAGCGAGTCACTGTTCTACTGCTGCATATAGGCAATTCTGTCAACAGACAACATTTCACTCTGTCTAACAACAAGCCGAAACTAACTGGCGTCTCTCTTTGCCCAAAAATAACGGAGTATGACTTCGCCGCTCAAAGATAAACTGTGTCTCGTACAGAGATTCTCATGTCGTCGACACCTAATGTTAATGTAAGAGATTATACAAAAGCTTCCTACGAGGATATGGAGAAACTGCATATAAAATGAGCATTATTTTAACGCTGAAAATTATTACAAGAAACAATAATAAGATATACTTTCGCACGTACAATATCCTTCTTCTAAAAACTGACGGTCCCTTATAGTGAGTTAATCTAGCGTCCAACTACTTTAGGTAAGTACTGTTAGATAAATTTCTACGGAACTTCCAAGTGTGGTCAAATATAAGCGCTTAAGGAATGTGAGTTCTTGAAACTGAATCTTAAGAATGGTATTAACTGACGAATAGTACCGCAACGAATTACTTTATTTCTACAAACGTCCTTCATCACATGTAAATCAGAAATGGAATGTTTATTATCCTATATACATATTATAAATGCGAAAGTTTCAATGTTTGTTACCGCATCACGCTAAAACTACAGCACTGATTTAGATGAAATTTTATATAGAGATTTCTTATGTCTTGGTTTAGGACATAGGCTACTTTTCAAAATGTTTATTACAAGTTATTTATTTGAAATATATCCATAGAGATACGTAACGGTTCTAAGAAGCTTCTAATACAACAGCAGAAGAGCATCACAGGCTATGTCATGTTTAGCCGCGGTGGTTAACGCGTCACGTAACAGACTTCTGTTATTTTGGGCAATGGTTCGGGTCCTGCTATAGTGAAATTTTTTTTCTTCGTTATTGTTATCTTTTTTACTTTCGAATATACAAAAAGATTCTTGGATACTGCCAAAACGGCTTAACTGATATATAATTACATACACAAGAAATCAAAATTTTGGCGTTTATGCCGCATTCATTTTCATTTGTTGTAGGAATGAAGGAAGTATGTATATAAATTGAATACTTTAAATAAAATATGCTCTAAGTACCATGGCAAGAAAATGCATTGACGTTTTGTGTAGAATGGGATCTAGATACCAAGCCCTATTTTGTGTACAAAGCGCGAACTGCCACGTATAAATAGCGTACGTAAACTGCAACGAAAGTAGTAGCAAATGCACTCAACAGATGGCAGGCGGTACGCTGCAGTTAACATATGAAACGTTATAGATGTTCGAACATTGTAATGTTATCGTAATTCTTTAAAATTGTATTCTCTTTGGATTTCAATGAATAATAATATGGTGATTTCGATTATTTATAGCATTCGAACGTTTGCATTTAGTTCTTTTGTTGGTTCGCTTTGCATTTGTAGGATCTCAACAGTTCCTTTCTCCGTTAGATGTCTTTTTTATCTCTTTACTTTTCTCCGTTAGGTTTGTTGTTTATTTCGTTACATTTCTCCGTTAGGTTTGATGTTCATTTTGTTCCTTAACTTGGCATTTGTTTTCGATTACTGTATTGTTGTTATTGTAGTTACTTACCGTCAGGGGTGCCATCCCACAAGTTGGAGCTGAAGGTGGGTGTGCCTGTTTTATTAATGCGTAACTTGGATGCACCACGATTATGCAATGCACCAAGTTACGCATCACGTACCTGAGAAGGCATATCATGCAGGCCACCATCATCACGGGTGGAGCCAAGAGAGAGACTGTATTAATACCACGAATTCCCATCATCCCAACAAACTTGCCATTCCAGGTTAACCGGTTACATTTTCCATTGAAAGTGGCCTTCTCGATTACTATAAACAAGAGTCAAGGACAAACATTAAAAGTAGCAAGTATTCGTGTGCCCACCCCATGTTTCTCGCACGGACAGCTCTACTTAGGCTGCTCCTGTGTATCGAGAGCTAGAAATCTCTACGTATACTCCGAGAACAAGAAGTCTCGAAACGTCGTTTCAGGGACGTATTGCAATAGATTTTTGGCTCTCCATCCGTTCCAAGACAATTTTATATTCCGTGCTAACAATGTCGCAAACAGTCATGTAGTTATTTATGCCGTTTCTTGGCACTTTAATGTCTGACTATTGAACCGCGGGTAACACCGCGGGGAGCAGCTAGTTGTAAATATACTGCTGTCTATCAATTCAGTAATATGATTAACAACGGGTAACAACTCCATTCAGGTACCAGTCTATATCGGTAGAAAATAAGAGATTGATTTGGTAGGGACAGTTCTCTGACCCATAACTTCCACATTTGAAGTTGTAGGATTCATTTGTTAAGAAAAATTTCGTAAACGTTTTGTGACTTTCTCACGTTAATATTACCAAATAATATACTTTGATTCCTGTTTGATTTCCAGCAGTTAATGTATTTGTAGTTTGTGCAATACAGGAATCCAAAATGTGTTAGAACACAGTTTTCGGAATATCAATCGGAATTAGTTTCCTTTCCTTACACATGTGGCGTACGTAGCAGTTGTGGACAGTTGATAATGAAAGTAAAAGTTGACTTTAAATTGGACCTTCTCTGTACTAAATGTAATTGATAGTGTTCAATCTACAGCAGATAACCTCTTAAAGCTTGCGCCCATTCTCCAAAGGGAATCCGAAGTTTACAGACTAAACCAACTGGGTAATTGGCGGATTTGCTTGGCGGGATATTTTGATGAAGTTCCCGTTTGAGTACTGCTAACAGCTGGAAGTTATACGTCCTATCCATGGTATGCTCCACCAGCTGAAAAACGTATATGTTGTGATGAAGAGAATCTGCACTACTGACTCTCAGTAAATCCACTCATTCTGAAATACCTTCAACCGACCGCTCTCTATATGAATTGTAAATTTCATTTCTTTAATTTGTGTCAGATTGAATGGATAACAATAGAGAGTAGTTATTTGAATCAAAAAAACCCTGTCCACAACCGCCAACACAACTTGAAAACTACTGAAGAAAATATTTAAACCTGTTTTCGAGTTTGAAGCTCTTCTGCAGACTATTTGTAATGTCTCAGTTTTAACTATTGTCTGATGTGTCATTGTTTTCCATCAGAACATTCTACAGTCCGTACAGGGCTCTCAGTTGTCAGAGTTCAGCTGAGGCTGTTACAAGGACGAACAATTCAGTCAAGAGGATACTGACATTACAGATAAAAGGGGAAGCTGATTGTTTCCATGTGAAAAGCAAGTTTTGGCAAGCTGTTGGGTTCCCCAGTCGGACGGCTAACAGTTTGGACCTAGTGAAAATAATACAGGTCGTTACGAAAACCATAATCTACAGGAATCGGCGGACTTTGATAAGCGAGTACGGCTATCCCAGATTGCAACTGAAATACAATATTGCTACACACATTATTCTAAAACTCCATATTAAGTCATGGAATGATCATACGGCAAATATAATCATATGAATGGATTCAGTAGACTTGGGAGAATCAAACGCCGAAATTACAATTTTAATATCCCTTACACATAAAAGTCGATAAATTTCAATGCCATCATAATAATATTATAAGACTTTTACAAGTATTACTTTTATATATGTATTTTATTATATGTAATCTTAGTCTCAGTAACGTTCGTTTTATGTTGTAGTCTGTCTCTTAAATACTTCATGACCGACTAAAAATAGTATATATGCAGCAGATAATTTATACCTAAACAATTATATGTATTTGTGGAAAAAACCTGAATATATTTGCATAAAAAGGCCATGATAAATTAGATATAAATTGTGTAACTATATTTCGATGGTGGCAGTATATTTGAACAGTGAGAAGTCACGCTTAATAGCTACTTGATCAAGCAGCTTCAGTCTAAACAGAATTTGGTATTGTTAAATATATATTTGTTTGTTAAATGTAAAAATGTAAAAACAGTTAAATCTATCACATATTCATAATGAGTGCGTGCGTATTTTGAAACGACAAAATCTCTTTGTATCCAGCCCTAAGAAGAGAAATAAGATGTGTGACAACTTGTATGCACCTCTTACTACAACGAATCGATGCTGATGTCTGCGATATAGACTATGGCCGTATATAATCATGAATGAAAGTTGTATACGTGCAAGAGACCGGAAAACACTGGGAGATACCAGATAATGGTAAGGCAGGTTTTGAATTGTAAGACATTTCCAGCGGCATATATAGAATCTGACCACAACGTATTGGTTATGAATAGTAGATTAAAACTTAAGAGAAAGTTAAGAAGATGTAATCTGGACAAATTAAAGGAACTAGAGGTGGTTGAGGGTTGTAAAGGCAGCATTAGTCAAGGATTGTCTGATTCAGTACAAGAAGAAGGGGTAGCCCTGAGAGATAGTGAAGACGGCAGAGGATCATATAGGCAGAAGGATAACTTGGTTTTGGAACGTATCCTGTATTCAAATATTATGAATCATTTCGAACAGCACGATCTATTGACCCAAGGTCAATACGGATTTAAAAAATATGTTTCATGCGAAACACAACTAGCTCTTTATTCACACGAAGTGATGGGTGCTATCGACAAGGGTTCGCAAATCGATTCCGTATTTCTTGATTTCCAGAAGGCTTTTGACACCGTGCCTCACAAACGGCTTTTAATCAAATTGCGTGGTTATGGTATATCGCCACTAATTTGCGATTGGATAGGGAATTTCTTGTCAGAGAGGACAGAGGTCTTAGTTATCGAAGGTAAGGCATCGACTGAAACAGAGGTGATATTGGGCGTTCCACAGGGTAGTGTTATTGGTCCTCTGCTGTTCTTTATTTACATTAACGATTTAGGGGAAAATCTAAGTAGCTGTCTTAGGTTGTTTGCAGATGACGCCGTCATTTACCGTTTAGTAAAATCATCTGAAGATCATAACCAACTGCAGAACGATCTTTATAAGATATCAGTATGGTGTAAAAATTGGCAATTGAATCTAAATAATGAGAAGTGTGAAGTCGTCCACATGAGTACGAAAAGAAATCCGTTAAACTTTGTTGATAAGCTAAATGAATCAAAAGTGAAGGCCGTAAACTCCACAAAATACCTAGGAATTACTTCAGACTTAAATTGGAAAGAACACTTAGATAATGTTGTGGGAAAGGCGAACCAGAGACTGCGTTTTATTGGCAGACCCCTTAAAACATGCAACAGAACTACAAAAGAAACTGCATAGACTACGCTTGTCCGTCTATTTTTGGAGTATTGAGCCCAGTGTGGGATCCTTATCAGGTGGGTTTGAAGGAGGGCATCGAAAGAGTTCAAAGAAGAGCAGCTCATTTTGTATTGTCACGATACAGGGGAGACAGCGTTACGGAAAAGATACGGGATCTGGGATGGGAATCATTACAACAACGGCACTTATCGCTGCGGCATGGGTTACTTACGAGACTGCGATCGTCGACATTCTCCTCCGAATGCGAAAATATATTGTTGAAAATCACTTACATAGGAGAAATGATCATCAGAATAAAATATGAGAAATCAGAGCTCGAACTGATTCAAGCGTTCTTTCTTCCTGCTCGCTATTCTAGACTGGAATGGGAGATAAATAGTATAATGGTGGTTCGATGAACCTTCTGCCAGGAACTTAAATGTGATGTAGATAGTCTATATTGTGAGGCGTTGAACGATAGTTTCATTGAATAGTGTAGACCTTTTGCTCAAACAAGTATCTCCAGATGGGCTACATGGAGCTGGGCTTCGGTCGCCACTTTGCAGCGTGGCGCAGCCGCCCCCCGGCTGTCCCCGGGTCTCGGGGTGAGGCGCGGACGAGGCGTAAAACAGGGCTCGTTGGGCGCCGCAATCTCGCCCCCGGAGCGTCCGCCCCGCCCCGCCGTTTACAGTGCGTCGCAGCGGCGCCTCCAGGGAGACCTGCCGCTGACGGAACGACCGGCAGCAGGTTTACCGCCCACCGCCGCCCTAACAGATTGAGGGTGGGCCGGAGTGTTGCTGACAACAGGGGGACAGCGGGGCGCTGCCACTGGCCGGCTCACTGTTTACCCTCTCTGCTGGCTGGCTTATCTGGAAACGCTTTCACCGACTATGATTAACGTCTCACGCTAGGCTTTACAGTCTTATTGGTGACTAGCGGTTCTGCTAGCGTGTTGGTTGATTAATGATAAGCTATCTTTCAGTAGTGTGCTATGAGACTGAATAGTAAGTAGTGTAGATCAAATCACTCGTAAAAATGCACTCGTTTCGAAGAATCCAATCACTAAATTCAACAATAATGATTGTAATAATATCACAGCTCGATCACTTGATGTAATGCGCGAAACGTCAAATCGATTTTTTAAAGAGATGTATTAAAATAAATTTCTTATTTACTGCTTTATTTATTTATTCTTATATTTTCTTATTCGTATGCTTATCCTTACAGAGAAAGAGCTGAAGACATTGTAGCACGCATAGACCCAAGATATGGTCTATTGCATTATGTTTCGGTGTATGTAACCTCCTTGCTATAGAGTCTCACACATCATCGCTGGCCTTCAGTCCGATTTTTTTATAATTTGACGACATTCAACCACCCATATCTTCCACCCCGTTATAGCTATCGGCATGGAAATGCTATGGTGTACAACGGGAGACTTCGGACAGCAATTACATACAGATTAATCGTTTGCATTCTGTAGTTTTCGCTGCAGAGCGAAATATTAACACACACACACACACACACACACACACACACACAGAATTTTATATACACCGATAACTTTCCATCCCAATATACTCCACCCTTTTATCATTATCCACCCTCAAGCAACAATGCAACCAATAAAACCATTTTCAAAGAGCAAATTAATTACTCTTTGAAAAGTATTTGTTCTGCATTTCGCGTTATATTCTTCAAATTACTATATATTTATCAGATCGCTATAAAACCGCGCCTAAAATTTTCCTCAGGTATCAATTAGTAACTGTACAAATATTTAGGTCTCTGCGTCTTGTCGTTCGGACGTGATAAGCGTACACCGAACAGACATTCACATTTATAGATGTAGGCACAGATTTGTGACTGGCTGGAAGACTTCCTAAGTAATAGAACGCAGTACGTTGTACTCGACGGCGAGTGTTCACCAGAGACGAGTGTATGGTCATAATATATGTAGATAAATAGCTACCCGATCGCCATGAAACCATGCCTAAAGCCTTCCCCGGGTAGATATTAGTAACTGTACAAATGTCTAGCTTTTTATGTCCTGTGGTTCAGACGTGATTAACGTACACCGAACAGACATTCACACTTATAGATATAGATGAATGTAATGCTTCGTTGGTTGCTTCGTATCACTTACCTCTTAATACAAACCATATTAATTTAAATCATATGTATTTTAGACCCAGTAGCTTTGTAAAGACATCGTCAGATAGTCCCACTATCGACTCGATAGTGCGTGGAAAGAGTGGGCAAATCACGTACTCATGTCCAGGGTAATATTCATGACATTCGTGGAAGTTCAGGGAAGGTTTAAACGGTGATAAAATATGGAAAAATAGCGAGGAAAATTAGATTTAAAACAGTAAAATAAAATCTTGGTTCCCGTGTTGGTTGCGGTCAGAAATATACTTTGAAAAAGTTCGCTTTACACCATCTGAACCCGTATCTGAACTGTCAAATATAAAAATGAAATGCTGTTCGTTAGTGTTGCTGAAACCCGAAAATGGCTGAACCGTTTTAGCAATACATAAACCTCTGAATCTATTGTGATGAAATCTGATGTGGAGACAGCTTGAGCACTGATGTAACGGATACTTTAGAAAGTGTGTAATTCAAGATATTTTTTGATTTGAAGTAAATAAAGCGAAATATCAAACAATAATTACTCTGGAAAAGCTATTTCCTCTTTGATTTCGTAACTTTTTTCGGAAGTTATAATTACCTTTTAAAAATGCATTGTCCCTTTTGTAAAACGTGGATAGAACGGCAGAGCAACAGAAGTATGTATGTACCCTTTCTTTGAACGTCAAACGTGCAAAATTTTATCGCAATCGTACGGATAATATTGATATCCCAAAGAAAACGGGTCTTTCAGTTTTCCACATTTTTTTCTATTTTCTGGCCAAGTATTCCATACTTTTACTTAAATCAAACCTTCCTCTCGCTTTAAACGGCTAATATGCAAATTTTTATCGCAAACAGATTAATGGTACTGATATTTCATGAAAAATCACTTTCTATTTTTTCTCAAATTATCCAATTTACCAGTAGATTTTCCAAAAAATTTATTTCATGCAAACCTTGTTCTGTCAAGCCCTGCTCAAGTGATGTTCTTAAAACCATGTGGCAATTGATTTTTATTCATAGAAAAAAATCGCTTTGGGTATTCATAAATTTTTCTACTTTCCGGGAGACTGTTACAAATTTTTATTTGATGCGAACCTTCCTCTTGCTTTCAACATGGAATGTATAAAATTTCATAGCAATTGGACGAACGGTATTGATAGCTCACCGGAAAAAGCTGTTTCAGTGTTTCCAGAATTTTCTCTTTTTCCGGACAACTTTTCCATATTTATCACCGTTGAAACCTTCCCTGGACCTACACGAATATTTCAAGACTAAAATTAGCCAAATCGGTTCGGCTGTTCTCGAGTTTTAGCGAGACTAACGAACAGCAATTCATTTTTATATATTTAGATTCTAGATTATAGGTTCCGTTTCAATATTGGTTCGCGGCACATTTCTCGTGTGACGATGCAAGGGAGTGATCCCGAAATGTTTTACCCTTAGTCGTGTATATGATATATATTCCTCACATAAGACACCACTGTTAAATATCTAACATCTCAATGATATGTACATGACGAATTTGATGTTTACTTTTTGGCCTCAAAATTAGCTAAGCATATTATTTATATAACTGTTTCTTAAACTTACCTCAAAAATCTGCATTTAAACCTATACATCACGATCTCTTTTTGTGTTTATAACATCAAAACATATCAAAATTCACGTATTTCGACAGTTCACTGCTGAGAAGGCCTTGTTGTTTACTTGACATATGGGGCAAATATCTTCAAGTAAAGATATGCCAGTTAAAGATGTAAATGATCTAAATTCATATTGTATGCAAATGGACTAAATTATTATTCAATGTAAAATTGAATAGACAGTTCACTGCTGAGAAGGCCTTGTTGTTTACTTGACATATGGGGCAAATATCTTCAAGTAAAGATATGCCAGTTAAAGATGTAAATGATCTAAATTCATATTGTATGCAAATGGACTGAATTATTATTCAATGTAAAATAATGTACTTACATTTACCTTGTAAATTAAATGAAATTCTTTTATCTTTGTGATAAACTTGGTACTCATCATAAAAGAAAATGTATAGTAATATTATTAATTGCTAACATAAAAAGCTACAACTTTAACAAAATAATGAATCAGAATACTATTTAATTCTTTATTGTATTAAAAAATTAATTTTTATTTAAATTAATAATTGATATAATCCTAAGTTCACATGTTTTAAATGATCACATGATATAGACTATCATTTATCACACTATATACAAGCTGGTGCATAGGCAGTGCGAGTAGTTCTGTCGAGTTCTGTTTAGTGCTGTTCAGTTCTGGTTGTAAACTGTTAGTAGTATGGAAGTTTCTAGTTGTTATGAATTGGCAGAAGTCTGTTTTATAAGTTGTACTACAGGGTTGTAAACTGGCCTGAATTGAGATTTGTAACAAGAACACTAACTTGGGTTGTGAATCTTGAAGGTAATAAAATTTAAAGTACAATATTCTTGGACTATTTTGGAACCTGAAACGCCATTTCAAAGTAAATTTCACAAGTAACATTAAAATAGCAAGACTTCAGGACAACATGGCTTTGCAAACGATAAGTTCCCATAAACACAAATTCTCCTATGCTTTGAGAAAATGTTTTAGTTGGACAGTAGAAAGTCTTGCATTTCAAAGTACACAACCAGAAGAATAACCCAAAAGTGGCTGCAAATATGCATCACAAAAGTGTTGACTGTAAAGAATGTCTCTCTCACACTGTGGCGTCCAATTCAGTAGTTTCATTTGCTCGACTTTCGAAATCTTATGATTATTTTCGTCAAGTAGTCACCAAAAATGAAAACGACATTGATTTAATTTCGTCTATAATTATAAGTATTATATTTATGTATCTGTTCAGCTAATGGTGTTTCATTTTCTTCTTTTCTTGCCACAACATCTACATTTCTCCAACCGCTTGTTTCTGCTCATCAGTCCATATACCCTCTTTGCTCGAGGTTTCGGCTTAGCCAAAAGCGATTCCTGTCACTTATTACTTCTTCTGTAACACCTCCTTTGTTTGCATCATGTTTTCACGTCTTCTATCTCACTGTCCATTACTTCCACCATTTACATACCTTTCTCTTATCTCCTTGTGCTCTTATAATTAACACTGTATTAGATACTTGCAAACGCGACGTTGCTCGGATATCTAAAAGTAAAGCAGTCAATCCGGGATTGGTTTGAATAGCACAATGCTTTACTAGGCATGGTCCTGTTTAGACTGACTTACACAGCCAGTTATAGGGGGACCTACAGTGCTACTCGATATTTTTCACATCAACAACACGAACAGAGTTCAGAGAAGTGGAATGTGACATATAAAAACGACCTTTGGATTTATAGTCTGTCACTCTACCAATGTGCTACCGAGCCGCACTGTTCGGATATCTATTACTGCAACATTCAGTTAGTCGTTGGAGTCTCTCTGCAGTTTGTGTCTATCTCCACCTCCCTCCTCTGTCTACCTACCTCATCCTCGCCCTCCGCAACGACCTCCAACTCATCCTTCTCCTGCCCCTATCTACATAACTGTCAGTCCCTCTGCCACTGTTATTACTCCCCTGCTCTCGGTCAGTCTTCTTCTGTGTTTACACCCCTCCACTGTATATGAAATATTACAATACCTGCCACATTCATGGTGATCGCTAAACCTGTGTTAGATTTCCTCTGCCATGCATCGAACGACATCTTATATAGACACTGATCTTCCTCTAATTTTGAAAGTCAAGTGTGGAAAATTCCATCAAAACAGAAATTAAATAGCAGATAGAAGTCGATGTCTGATGTAAAGTACCCACCGCCATTCACTTTGCGAATTACGTATACAGTGCCGTTCCTCTTGTTTTCAAGCTGAAGTGTAAAATTTTAACGCAGCCGGATAAATGGTGTGGAATCTCATAAAATACAAATCTAATCGTAAGTGGTAATGCACCCTTTTCAAAATTGCAATTTTGGTTTTGCTATTTATTTCAATTTTACCTTTGGGGTTTGCTAGTTTCTTTCTAAAACACGCCTGTATTAATTCGAAGAAAAAAAATTGTTCAATTCGGTGGAGCCATTTCTTGATTTCAGCGAAACTAACGAAGAGCAATTGATTTTATATAAGCACATAATACGTAGCAAAACTGGAGTAAATAGAATACACGAAAAATATAAAAAGCACAGTTATGTAAATTTCGGAAAAAGTGAAATCTGAAATAAATTGTAAGATCAAGGGAACGTCCTAAATTAAATATAATAATGATTTCGTGTGCCTTAGTGACCTGGTACAAGTCCTTGGATTGGACGCCACTTAGGCGCCTAGCATGTTCGTAACCGTGTTATCGAACCGGAAGAAGGGTACCTACAGTTTTTCTCCATATCCGTACCGCATTTTGTTTCTGGCGACTCCTTACATCGTCAACACGTGATGACTAGGTTATAACTCATAGAGAAAAAGTCAGTTATCCCAGCAAGTTTCGCACCCATGACCTTTCACTCTGCAACAGAGTACTTTGCCGCTAGCCAAGACGTGACGTTGGACACTTACCCAATCATGATGATAAAAAAAATAATTTTCAATAGGAATAATAGCACGGTTATTAGTCAAGATAAAAGCTGTACTGTCTTTTACGTTGAACCAAACCACGCTGTGCAAAATTTCATTATTATCAGAATTAGATTCGGAGTTCATCGCGACCAAACATCGACTACTATTTGTGATTCAGCAGTATTATCCATCAACAAAAAAGTTAAATAACGATGTTAACTACCGATGGGAATTCTAGTAAATGACTGGGGGCACATGAAAAATTGCACCTAACCTCGTCAACAGGAATGCACTTTAACCTGCCTACATCACTGTTTTATGGGGGTTAAGGTAATTAACCCAGATAACGCAGAATTATTTTTGCTTTTACTTTTATTTCAAAATATATAAATTAACTTCATATGACTTCACAAAAACAGGATAAGCGATTTTGTTTTCCACAATCACACCATTAGTTTTGGAATATTGCCCATGTTTCTGGAGAGCAACAAAATAAATGTTTTAGAATTTACATATGATGTATTATTATTAAAACACTATTTAAATTAAATATTTGTATATAAATGTCGCAAAAATTAAAGAATTTTCTAGAAATATGAACCTAAATACAAGGAAATCTTCAATATCATTTGGATGAACCTCAACTTTTCAGCCGTATCCTACCACTTTGCCGTCAACAATACAAACTAAAATTTATCTAAAACGGAAGGAGGAGACTCAAAGAAATGGAATACGACACTGTGCACCAAACTGTAACTACAAGTATGAAAAACTAAGCCACCACTTCGTCCTTCTGGAAGGACGTCTGCGCTGTACAGAGCAGTACACTACACTACTACTGCTTCTACTAGTCCAAATATCCGGAGGTCTTAGGTCGGTAGGCGGATCTTCGCTCTTCCACCACGGCGGCGGATGAGAGACTGCTTGCAAACTTTTTTTCTTTTTTTTTTCCTTTATTGAATTTTAATGCCCTTATACAGACAGGCTGGCAGCAGCCGATGGTGCTGCTCTACAGCCGAGCGAATGGAAACAACGGACAAACAGGATATAAAATTAAAGGTGACAAAATGGCACTCTTATAATTACAAGATGAAAGTATGGGAGAATGTTAGAAGACAACATGACAGTAGACAGAACATACATGGTCGTTAAAACAAAACATTGCCACGGTGGCTAAAAAACACTCACTGCAGACGGAGAAACATAACACGAAGGCGACATTGCGGTAAAAAGCACTGAACACTGGTTTCCCACAGGCGTGTACGCAACGTTAAAAAACACTGGGCGACGAAACACTATACACACGAAGCACTGAACACTTAAAAACACTAGCACTGTACTGGCCCTGCAAGGTGAGGGGGGATGATGGAGAAGGCGTGGGGGAAGGGGAAAGGAGGTGGAGAAGGGGAGAATGGGGGAAACCGGAAGGAGCTCCCAGGGAGGTAGAGAAAGGAGGGGTGAGCCAAGCGGGGGACGGGAGTGGGAGGGGAGGGGGAGGGAGGAGGCGGCGGCAATCCACAGAGAGAGGTCAAAGTTGGAAGGAGGGATAGATGTCGGGACGGTTGTGGAGAACGTCGTCTGGGAGAGGTAGGTGGCGGAAGCCACCCTCGGAGAGGACGTAGAGGGTGTGGAGGTGAAGGGAGGGAGGGATGTGGCGGTAAAAGCGTGGCAGGGGCTCGGGATCAAGGAGGAGAGGAGATACTAGTGGGTTATGGGACTCTATCTTTCGGTGGATGTACTTGAGGCGGATTGTGTTGAAGGAATTGGACCAGGTGTGGGAATGGGATGAGGTCGTAAAGGATCCGCGTGGGGGAGGGGAGGCGGATGCGGTAGGCGAGGCGAAGGCTTTAAAAGGATGTGCCGTAGTTCTGGCGGCTAGCACGTAGAGCGCTGTCGCTTAGCCACGCCCAGGATCGCTCGGGTAGAGCCCTCTGCTGAATCGAGTTTTCCGACTTATCGTACTGACTGCTGGCGCCTGCCGGGTTGGCAACCTGTGCAGCGGTACTGTCGGCCGAGAGACCAACACGGCAGGCGCTCTGTAGTGTGCTTGTGGCATTTAATACACTACTCGCCGTTAAAATTGCTGCACCAAGAAGAAATGCAGACGACACACGGGTATTCATTGGACAAATATATTATGCTAGAAGTGACTTCTGATTACATTTTCACGCAATTTGGATGCATAGATCCTGAGAAATCAGTACCCAGAACAACCACCTCGGGCCGTAATAACGGCCTTGATACGCATGGGCATCGAGTCAAACTGAGCTTGGATGGCGTGTACAGGTACAGATCCCCATGCAGCTTCAACACGATACCACAGTTCATCAAGAGTAGTGACTGGCGTATTTTGACGATCAAGTTGCTCGGCCACTATTGACCAATCTTTTCAATTGATGAGAGATCTGGAGAATGTGCTGCTGGCCAGGGCAGCAGTCGAACATGTTTCGTATCCAGAAAGGCACGTACGGGAGCTGCAACATGCGGTCGTGCATTATCCTGTTCAAATGTAGGGTTTCGTAAGGATCGAATGATGGGTAGAGCCACGGGACCTGACACATCTGAAATGTAACGGTCACTGTTCAAAATGCCGTCGATGCGAACAAGAGGTGACCGAGAAGTGTAACCAATGGCACCCCATACCATCACGCAGCGAGTGATACTCCAGTATGGCAATGACGAATACACGCTTCCAATGTGCGTTCACCATGATGTCTCCAAACACGGATGCGACCATCATGATGCTGTAAATAGAACCGGAATTCATCCGAAGAAATGACGTTTTGCCATTCGTGCACCCAAGTTCGTCTTTGCGTACACCATCGCAGGCGGTCCTGTCTGTGATGCAGCGTCAAGGCTAACCATAACCATGGTCTCCGACCAGATAGTTCATGCTGCTGGAAACGTCGTCGAACTGTTCGTGCAGATGGTTGTTGTCTTGCAAATGTCCCCATCAGTTGTCTATGGGATCGAGTCGTGTCTGCACGATCTGTTACACTCATGTGGATAAGATGCCTGTCATCTCGACCGCTAGTGATACGAGACCGTTGGGATTCAGCACGGCGTTCCGTATTGCCCTCCTGAACCCACCGATTCCATATTCTGCTAACAGTCATTGGATCGCGACCAACGCGAGCAGCAAATTCGCGATACGATAAACCGCAATCGCGATAGGCTACAATCCGACCTTAATCAAAGTCGGAAACGTAATGTTGCGCATTTCTCCTCCTTACACGAGGAATCACAACAACGTTTCACCCGGTAACGCCGGTCAACTTCTGTTTGTGTATGAGAAATCGGTTTGGAAACTTTCCTCATGACAGCACGTTGTAGGTGTTGTCACCGGCGCTAACCTTATGTGAATGCTCTGAAAACCTAATCGTTTGCATATCACAGCATCTTCTTCCTGTCGGTTAAGCTTCGCGTCTGTAGCTCGTCATCTTGGTGGTTTAGCAATTTTAATGACCAAGAATGTATTAAAATGACTGAAATAAGATAAATAAAACAAAACAGCAGATACGCTTGGCACGTCAACGTATATAGCTTTCATTAGGGTGTAATCATAATCAGTTCCTTTTAAACTTTCAGAAATCGGGTTGGAATTCATTACAGGTCTTAAAGGCTTTTGATGACTGCTGCTGTGAGTCTTACGTATTACTCTACACAGAGATTATGGCCGTTTGGAACGAGAGAATAGCTTCCGCTCCGTCAATGTTGCACTTCTTGTCCTTTAGAGATGCGCGTCACTTTGTGTTACACTGTGATCTGAATACAGTGTTTTTCTTTAACTTGAAGCATTCGTGGGCTATACTTCATTAACTTGAAATTAGTTTTTAGTAGAAGAACAAAAGTAAACAAAAACTGCTAGTTTACCGCTCATATTTTAATATAGCTTTAGGCTTGCCATCCGTAGGAACTTTTGTGACGTGTAGTGGAAATTTCTTTACCATCGGGACGGTGCGTCGGAATTATGAAACTATTAAAAATGTTGCGAAATTCAACGCACTTCGATAGGCTCATGTACATTTATATAACAGTTTCATAACATTTGTAATTCAGTATCACGTCACTCATTGTGCGTTTGTGATTTAGAGACTGCTACAGTTTTAATATGTACTGCACTTGATTCGTACCGTTTTATTTGCACTCTTTCACATTCTTTCGGCTTCGAATGATTTCATGACATCTACAACATAATAGTATAATAAATAAACTGAATGACCCCGCAAATAGTTTGCACTCGACAGTAATAACCAAAAGTATACGGGAAATTTTTAGTTTTAGCAATTATTCGAGGTAAATTTGATAATGCTGGAATTAATCAGCCACCAGACACCAGTTGTGTACGGAATTTTGGTACGTACTGTCGATCTAGGTTTCGACAACAGCTATCTATCATCTTTATAGAGACTTTGATACATCACGTCACATTCAGTGTAGTGTGATCAACATGTGATGTAACCAGGTGTCTGTAAAACCTAAGTAGAGGTGCTAAAATCATTATATTGAATTCACTAATTTATTTTTTATCTAAAATGTAATTTTTAATTCATTTATAAGAAGTGTTAAAAGTCATAAGCGCTTGATTTGAACATATAAAATTTATGGGTATATGCTTACTAAATAATGAGGTTTGAATTAACCGTACAAAAGTACGAAAACAGAAGTGACATACTGCGATAAAAGAAAAAATCGAGAAACAGTTATTAACCTCTTTAAAAGAGGCAATTGCAAAGTGAGAATCAAGCAGGATAATTAATCCCACAAACTCATTTTACCAAAAGATATTTCTGACCAGACTAATGTAAAATATGAATCGTACAATATAGCAAGCTTTGATGTAAAAGGAAACTATAAAACAATGTGGTGAGAGTACGGCAAAATGAATTCCTTCATTTCTCTGTGTTTATGATGTTCCTAAGTACAGAACTATGCTGTTGGAAAACTCGGGCCAAGAGTATTTCAATTTCAGGATTACTCCTGAAGTGCCTACTTCCTTGAAAAGAACTTTTGTTTGATGCTACTTTGCATTATATTCAGTGAACTGGTACACAATATAAATTCTTTTATACCTTCTTTAATGTCTTTTAACTATAATAAAGCCAAGATCTATGAAATTAATACAGTGGTGCTCAGTGAGAAATTAGTTCTGAATATTTTTCGGTATATTAACGTTATAAACCGCCTGATCGAAGATGTATTTTTATTTTGTGCAACGGAAAATTCACTGAACAGCCAGACTGAATACAAAAATATACAAATGTTTGTTAAGCTTATGGGACTTAACGACGGGGTCATCAGTCCTTATATATAAGTTACTTATAAAGTAACTTATACTAAAGACAACACATCCATGCCCGAGGCAGGATTCGAATCCCCGACAACGAATGGCTTCGCGTATCGGAGAATAACACCTCAATGCGCTCGGCCACTCCGCCGCGGCACTCAATAAAAGAAGAGAACCTACCTCATCAGAACCTTCCTTGGTTTGGCCTTATCAGCTAAAATATTGTATGTGTCGCATTTTGTTGTCTGTAGCAAATTGTCAGATGTCTTAGTGGTTAATTCCGGGGGAGAAACGTTCACCATAAAAGCAAAATTTCAATTTAAGGAGAACGTCAATACAATAATTCATTTATAATTGAATTACAGAATTTTTTTCTCTTCCCTACAGGCACGGCATATGTTGCTACAATAAAATGTGTAGCTGCTTACTTAATTTAAGAAGATTTTATACACTAATTCTTTCCACTAGCATCAGGTTCTCTCACTCTTGCTTTCTATGTTATACCTTTCGTAAGGTTTTCAGATTTTATTTCCTTTTCTTTTAAATAATGTAGTGATGTTATTCTGAGGATGTCATTGTACCTAATTTTCAAATGTGTACGACTTCCCATTTGTTAACATATTCCAAAAGAAAGGAACTGAAATTTAGAATGACTTGAATTTTATTGCTGCCCGCTTAGATTGGTTTACCTACTTGTTTGGTTTTACAATGTTCGAAGAACTGCAAATCATAAAAATGCGACATCTGTCCTAATAAAAATGGTTGTAAATGTAGTCCTATTATATCATGTGGATATTTTTAACTCTGACAGATGCTTGTGAATTCATAAATCACTGACCAATGTTCTGAATAATACAAGTTGGCATCAATAATCTGTGATTCTTGGACATGCATTTTGTAACACTGTCAGTATCTATAAGGTTTTACAGTGACTATAATTTCACAAACTCGTATATTAAAAATGCTTTTAATTCCATATACGAAACAATGGCTGCACTCCCCGAGAGACGTGGCACAATTATCCATATTTAGGTTTTCTGTAATTTCTGTAAATCACTTTACGCAAAAACCGTGACGGTTCGTTTTAAGGAGGACTGTCGATTCCCTTCAGTATATAACTCCTTCATTATTTCACGTCTTCATTAGATTTCGTGTACTCTCTATGTTACTGATACGTGGAAGAGTAAAAGTGAAACATGTAGACTATGTGTCAGTACTGAAAACGTTTACTATTTCTCTTTCAGATTGTGGCAGAATAATTGTTCGTAGGTGCATAAACATGTAGTATGTGGAAACATCTCTTCCCATTTACAAAAATCTTACGTTTCCAGAGAACGTTTTATAGTTACGGTATAAGAATTCCGACACATGTAGAGTGTCTGCTTTCATTTAGAAATGCAAGAAGAACCGTAAGGAAGGATGGTTACGGTCGACAGCGTGGTTATTAAGAGGCGAAGCTCACGCTCGGAAGTTTAGGTAGGGATGGTTAAGGAAATCGGCCATACCATTTCCAAGGAACCATCTCGACATTTGTCTGAAGTGATTGAGGGAAATCACGGAAAACCTAAATCTGAATGGCTGGAGGTGGATTTGAACCATCGTCCTCGCGAATTCGAGTCTAGTGTGTCTCTGCTGCACCACCTATGCACGGTGATATAAGAAATATATTCCCTTTAAGTAACAAGACTGGCTGGAGATGTAGGTCTGAAACGTATTCCAAGGCGCAATGCTCTCTCACTCTAATTAAGCTCCAGCGAAATTCAACCAACGATATGAAAGCGCTCTTAGTGGAAAATCGAATATGCTATCACACGTGTAATTCTGCACTTAATTAGCTGATGAGAAGCTTCTGAAAGACGTAATTAATTAATTTCAGCAGGAGTAAATATACAGAAGAGGTAGGGATACACGTGAGCAACACGTATCAGATAACTTTAGGACACTTTACAAGTAACATTTATAACGGTAGTTTTTGGTGTTTATTTGAAGATTTTGATTTATTAATTGCAATATTAAAAGTAATGGGTACTAACACATAACTATAAAAAGTTTCACAGTTGGGTATGACAACACAGAGAGTAATTTTTATTCTATGGTAGCGCTTCTGTATCACTTACTTGTGTGCTGGAAATGCCTCAAAGTTCATTAACCGTTAGAATAACTGCAATGTCACTGGCAGAATATTATTTCAAAACTTTATTATAATTTACCTTTACAATTAACTTCTCAACATGTAGCCTTTGCGCTCAGACAAGGAGAGGACGCCTACTCGTCATCGCCGAATTCGTCCAAATTTGTGGTACATGTAGGGCGAGGTGAGATATGAAAGTGCCCCAAGGGGGAACTCCAGGTGGCCAAGCATTTAGGAAAGAAAAGTGAGTTTGATACGGATCTATCCCCATATGCATTTAGGAAAGAAAAGTGAGTTTGATACGGATCTATCCCCATATGCAGCTTATCAACTGTCCCTGTGAGAGGGTGTTTATGAAGCCGTGTTTGGCTCAGCGGTTGCTGGACGCCGTGGCTCAGCGCGTCCGGTCAGGGGGCTCAACGCTTTCTGTAATAAAAAAGTTGAGCCAGCAACATACCGAACAAGAACGGTCAGCGTCCGCAACGAAGAGCACTACCCATAGAACAAAAAAAAATTAAAAAAAAAAGTAAAAAAAAAAAAAATTAAAAAATTGAATTAAAAAAATAATTAAAAAAAAAGCTGTAAATGATCGGATTCGTGTTGAGAAGGTCGCGGGTTCAACTTCACCCGGCGACGAATCTTTTTTGGACCTTAGCAATGTGTACACCTACATATTGTTCCCATAGAGATCGTGAGGAGAAGATCAGATTAATTACAAAATCATCCTTCCCATTCTCAAAACGTGAATGGAATGGCAAAAACCCTAATAACTGGTACAGTGGGACGCACCCTCTGCCGTGCACTTTACAGTGGTTTGCAGAGTATTTATGTGGACGTAGATGTAGTCTGACGTCACAGATAACCGCAAAATAATACAGGTTATTTCATTAATTTATATAAGCAGAAAAAGAAAGGGCGTTGGATGGAATTTGGGACTACAAACATTTAACGCATTGCCAAGCAAACAAAAATTCCCACTTGGTACACTTTCATATCTCACCACGCCCTACATGTACCATAAATTTGGACGAATTCGTAGATGACGAGTAGGCGTCCTCTCCTTGGAGGTAATGTAAGTGCTTGAATGTGTGACATCTGCGATTTTCTGTGAACATTGTATGACCTAAGCCCTGGAAGGACAAAGCATACCATGCAACCGGTATGACTCGCGTTTTCTGCGTATAGTGGTAATGTACAGTCCTACTACGAATTAATTCACGTTTCAGTTCGTTGGAAGTATTTTCCAATAAAACAGTTTACCGCTGAGTCGAACTTTTTTTTTAAACTTACATACTTTATTTTTCGACATAGTTGCCGAATTTGTTCAAACACTTATCATGCCTCTCAACCAATTTAAAAATACCGTCATCATACAATCTTGTCTCCTACTCCGATAACCAATAGTTCACTGGCGTTTCGTAAAGCACTGATCTCGACACGTCAGGAAATTCGTTTGAGAGATCTGTTATTGTGAAGCCCCTGTTCTCACGAATCCTCGCTTCAGTTCAAGCCTCCTAATAGTCTGTAATCGAAGGTGGGTGACGGGAGCGGTCCTCATCATGGACGTTGTCACAGTCCTCTGAATTCTCGTACTCACTTACGCACTTTGCCTTTACTCATAACAGTATTACCGTATACTCCGCAAATCTGCCGATGAATTTCTGCAGCAGACATGTTCCTTGGTTACAAAAACCATATCACTGTGCGAACCTCACACGTGGTTGGTAAGATGATAAACATTTTGAAAGCACAGAACAGAACCGCATAGGTTAGCTACAGAGCTGAAACTGAGCACAGTTGTTCCCGATGCATGCAGGTACACGACACATGCGCTTTTTGCAGTATGTGCGCGTACTCCTAGTGTCTACAACAAAACGGAACTTACTTACAAAAGGCGCCTCGTAACATGGATTAATGGGAGCGCTAGATGAAGACGTTTACAGGTGTGCGGTAGGATCTCTATGTCAAACTAGCACAATATTTCGGCAAAAAAAAACCTGTTGCCCCCATCAAGTGCGCTGATGAACTGACTGCCTCGGAGCGGTGTCGATGCTTTTAACTCCTCCTTCCTTCCGCCGTTTTATTCTCCTTCCGCCCCCGGTGACGTCTTCGTTGTACCTCGCTTCCTATGCCGTCCGCGCCCAACGATTCCCTCTGGTGGTGTGTCCCGCCCCCGGCCAATGTCAGTTCGTTAAGCGAAATTTTATTTCCTTCCTTAATTATGCTGAGTACAGGCTTCCATGCTTCACTAAGGATGTAGCCGCTATCGCTTGATGTTCCAGAAGCTGGACGTGTGGGTCAGCACTCTGCTAATCCTGTAGTCCGTGCCATTTAATTCAGAAATTTAGTGTTCTGCGACTGTTGCATTGTGGGGCTATTGTAGTCTCGTGAGTCGTTGATGTTCACGTCTGCTATCTACGACAGTTAGAAACGTCTGACCAATGTAAATCTCTTGACATCTCATAAACTCCGGATTTACGTAGACTCAGGTCACCTTAATCCTGCCCATCAAAGCCTTAGTTTTGACCGATGGGTGGAACCATGTTCACTTGGTGTTTTTGAATTCGCCCTATGTTGCTGGATAGTGTGCCACAGTATGGACGAAATGCAGTGCCAATACCCTCCTGTGGTTCCTCAACCATTACCACCGGAGGTGCTAATGGTGTATGACGTAGGGCTCTCCGAACTTGCCACTCTGTGTATCCGTTCTTCCGGAATACAGTCTTTAGGTGCTCAAGTTCTTCATTGAGACTGTCACTGTCCGACAGGGTATGTGCCCTGTGTACCAGTGCTTTCAGCACGCCGTTTCTTTGCCCGGGTGGTAGCAGTTGTCCGCGCGGAGGTGTAAGGTATAATATATATACCAGGGGGAGTTGGAAAAAAGTTTCTCTGCCGACTGTGGTGAGGGTATATTCATGACACCATAAAGCAGAGGGTATATTCATGACACCATAAAGTAGTTAACTGATACTGTTTTCAGAGCTAATGCTGATCAACATAGCTTACAGTTTATTCCGTTTGAGGATGCATTTATAGACAAAAGATGAAAATTACTTCAAATTTGAACTCTAAAAGAATTACATCAATTATTTTGCCATTTATAAAGAATTTTATTTTACCTGAAATAAGTCGAAGGCGTTTCGCATTTCACCTCCGAGTTTGTCAAAGATCTTTATATATAAAAAAACCATATACGAAAACTAAATTCAGTCGGCGAGACCAAACTACCTCACCAATTTTCTTCATTTTCGTTTTAAACGAAAGGTATTCATCCACAGATTTATAAAAAAAATCAGAATTATCTGAAGTCTCTCCATCCTTTATTTTTATTCAAACACGGATCCTTCTGTCCTTGCACAGAATATTTTAATCGGTTTGTTTTACGATTTCTTCGGTTGTAATTAAGGTACGCAGTTCTTTTTTTCTAACAACATCCAGAGGATCAAGCTCTTTCATTTTCGCTTTTCAACACTTGCATTGATTGATTCTGAAGAATGTGTGAACATTCAACTTCCATTTTTTCCAACTTTTTTATCATTTCACTAACGGTGCAAAGTGAGAAAAGGCGTAGCCATAGATGCGACGAAAGGTACCTCAACCGTCTGTCGCTGAGGTCATTTTATAGCTGCTGCCAGCATATAATTAGGCCGCCCTTAACCTGGAGAACAGACGCCTTTTCCAGCCACCCGTCAGGAGTACAGACGCTGCAGCTAAATGGCATTTCCCTTCTCATTTAATCCCCAGAAAGGAGGGTTGCCTCGTCTGTCAGCTTCGCCGTTCCGAAGTCTTTCTTCTCCGCCGTCGCTGCCATTATGGTCTTCACCCGTAACCCTTGGCACGGGTTACGGAATACTTAGAATGCGGCTCCCAAACCAGAGGCACCATCAGTATCGGGGAAGAAGACCTGCAGAAAACCATGCATTTTAAGTACCTGGGGTCCGTTGTAACCTCAGACTATGACACAACTCTCGATACTCGGACGAGAGTGAATGCAACTTGGGTCATGTGGAGACAGGTCACTGGAGTCCTTTGCGATAAAATGATGCCTCAACGTTTAAAGGCAAAAGTCTACAAAATCACTGTACGTCCAGCAGCAGTCTATGGGACTGAGTGTCGCCCTATGACGAAACAGCAGGAGCAAATGATGCATACGATGGAAATGAAGATGCTTCGTTGGTCCATGGGGCTGACCCGATGTGACCATGTAACAAATACAGAAGTCCGGCATACGTTTGGTGTGACGCCTATCACAGACAAACTAAAGGAAGCCCGTCTCCGGTGGTACGGCCACGTCAGAAAGAAAGGAGGACAATTCGGTTGCGAAGACAGCACTCCACATCAACCCAGGAGGAACAAGACCAAGAGGGAGACCGGCAAAGAGATGGACTAACAACATCAGGACACACATGGTCGCTGTTGGTTTAAGGCAAGAAGATGTCAACGACCAAAAGATATAGAGGAGACGCAGCAAAATAGCAGATCCTGCAAGTCGGGATTAATGCTTGGAAGAGACTAACGGTGCGAAGTATTCGCACGGATCCTCTAGTATTATCTTTACATTTACGTTTTATGGCAGAGAAAAGAATCCCCAGAAAGAAGTCGGTTTCCAGCTGTCCGAACTGAAATGGAATGGTACATATACGTTTCCGAATATTATGCAGAGGTGATAATAAATACATTATTATTCTCAACGGAAATATGTTACATGCAATTAATATCTGACACTTTAGTTCCAATCGTTACGGACTAAAGTAACTTACAATTTAAACAACGTTTATGACATAATTTTCCGTTAGGTAGTGTACATATTCTTCTAAGTAACATTAGAAGTCACCAGCAAACGAGAAAGTATTCTTTACTGATAATTGTACCTTCGTTTACCGGCAAATAAAATAGATGATGCAGATTCCAGCCAGAGACGATTGATGACTTGAGTCATTGAATTTCAAATCGGACAGCAGGAAACTTTGCATTTTTGTCATAGAAAGTAGAAGTCAATATATTTGAAAATCTCGCCGCTGTGATATTCAAAGGCCTCCATTTTTTTCTTTGAGCAGTGATAGTAACGTAATTTCCTTAAATGACATGATAATGACATACGTAGTCCGAAAACTATTCATACTAAAATTTTTAAATAAATTTACAAATGAAGGCACTATTTTGTACTTTGATGGGGTACTTATGCGGTATTTCTACAATTTACATTTCAAGTAGTTTTCACGCCAATTTTCAAATATGGAAACAGAAACGATTGAAACAATTATCGAGGTATCGCGTTAATTAGCGTTGTAGGCAAAATATTCTCAGGTATTGTTGAAAGGAGAATGCGAGTATCAATTGAGGGCAAGTTAGATGAAAATCTATCTATGTTTCATAGATCTAGAAATGGTTTATGGCCGTGATCATTGGATGAAGCTACTGACAGTTCTACAAGATTACGGTATACGAGGCAAACTTCAAAATGTTCAAATGTTTGTAGAGCCTATGGGACTTAACTACGTGTTATCAGTCCCTAAACTTACAAACTACCGTAGTGGCCGTGCAGACCGTGACGAGCGTCTCAGTCCCCTCGGCCACCGCGGCCGGCAGGCATACTTCTGCAGCCAATTAAAGGGCTTTACGTGGATTGTCAGACAGCAGTTACAGTAGATGGTAAATTAAGCTCATGGTTCAGGGTAGTTTCAGGGGTAAGACAAGGCTGTACCCTGTCACCACTGTTGTTCATACTATTCATGGATGATATGTTGAAAACAGTAGACTGGCATGGCGGGATTAAAACAGGTGAAAACAAAATTAGCAGTCTCGCATATGCGGATGACTTAGTTGTAATGGCCGATTCGATTGAAAGGTTGCAAACTCATATTTCAGAGCTCGATCAGAGGTGCAAACTAATATTTCAGAGCTCGATCAGAGGTGCAAGGATTATGATATGAAGATCATAATCTCCAAAACGAAAGTAATGTCCGTGGAAAAGAGATTTAAACAGAATCTACATCTACATCTACATACATACTCCGCAATTCACCGTAAGGTGCGTGGCAGAGGGTACACTGTATCACTACTAGGCATTTCCTTTCCTATTCCACTCCCAAATTGAACGAGGAAAGAAAGAATGCCTATATGCCTCCGTACGAGCCCTAATGAGTGCCAAATAGGAGAAACAAAGAACAGGCAGACAGTTTCTAATACATGGGATGTATTTTCTCACAGGATGACAACATAGTGAAAGAACTGGAATCGAGGTGCAACAAAACTAATGCAGTGAGTGCTCAGCTAAGATCTACTCTCTTCTCCAAGGAGGAAGTAAGTACCAAGACTCAGTAAGCGGTGCACCGCTCTATCTTTCGACCAACTTTGTCGTATGGGAGTGGAATTTGGGTGGATACAGATACGAAAGTAGCAAGAATGATTGCAGGTACTGAAATGATTTGGGCGTATGGTTTTCTTGGGCGGGAGATCCCTTGAGGGATTTTTTGGCCGCCTTAGTGTAAGTCTTTTTTATTTGACGCCGCGTGGGCGACTTACGTGTCAATGATGATGAGATGATGATGATTTGGACAACACACAACACCCAGTCCCCTGCCGGGAATCGAACCCGGGCCTCCTGGTGGTAGTCAGCGACGCTACCGCTGAGCTACGGAGGCGGACATTGCAGGTACTAATAGATGGGAACAATGACAGGAGGGTGTTCATAATGAGGAAATCAAAGAAAAACTGGTAATGAATATCATAGATGAAGCAGTTAGGCCGGTATCGCACTAGGCAGCCAGGCTGCGGCAGCCAAGATATTGAGCAGCCAGTTGGTGGCAGCCAGCGTTGGCAGCCAGCTGTCGGCCAGTTGTACCCAATCGGTCGAGCGACAGGGACGTGCAAGATGCGGTAATCGTCCACCTGTTGTCTCAAAGAAAACGCAAAGCAAAAAAGAGATATTGGATTCATCCTCTGCTTGCGGAGCGGCACTCGAAGGGTTTCTTTAAAAATTACTTCAAGGATCTTCGATACTACCCAGATAGCTTTTTTAACTATACAAGGATGTCAGTCGAATCTTTTGATAACCTTCTGGAAAATGTAAGAAATTCCTTTACGGGTACTGATACTCGTATGCGAGCTTGTATAATGCCGGAAGTGAAACTGTTGATTACTCTCAGGTGAGTCGGAAACAAATATGATAATTCATTGTTAATATTATTTGAAAAAAATTGGGCAGGGGGTAATATGGCAATTCAAAATTTACGTAAGTTAATTCTTTTTTCTATGTAATAAATAATAAATAACTTACCGAATTCATTCTTTTCATTTTCAGACATGTTCTCCTCACACATTACATTTACGATTTCCTCCCACCCCCGTCTCTTCACAGCACGATCACTGTATTGCTCACAAGACACATCCCAGATTTCTCTTCGTCTTTGAATTTCATGAATAAATTGCTCTGTGTCGAACGTCATGAGAACTTGGAAACAAGGTCTGGCTGCTTCATTAAGTGCGCGGAGATTGCCGGCAGCCACACACGTTCACTGCGAGGCTCGCTGTTGGTACTGGCTGCCCGCAGCCAGCTGGCTGCCACTGCTGTGCAGTCGGCCGCGTTTTGATGGCTGCCGCAGGCACCAATTCCTGGCTGCCCAGTGCTTTTAGCGGCCTGCCGTATACCACCACTGTTTCATTGGCAGCCGAAGCCTGGCTGCCTAGTGCGTTACCGGCCTTAGAGCGAACAGACTGAGATGGTGGGGCCATGTTACACGCATGGGAGAAGCAAGGTCACCTAAGAGACTCATGAGCTCGGCAGCGGAGGGTAAGAGGAGTCGAGGTAGACCAAGAAGAAAGTACTTAGACTCGGTGCTGAATGATTTTGAAGAAAAAGGCGTTGTCTATAAAATGCATACTCAAGTGGAATAAAATGTAAGCCGTATTGATCGGCATTTGATTTAAACACAGTATCAGTTAACGGTAGATCGTCTGGGTTATCAGGCTGTGGTCCATGAAACTTTGCAGTATTCTTCGACGTTTCGCCCAGAGCTGCTGAGGTCTTCACACTTCCCCTGAGTCTTGCCGCGTCGGAAATACTCAGCGGAATTAGGAAGACCTCCACAGCTGTAGACGAAACGTAGAGTAAGACCGCCAAGTTTTATGAGCAATGACCTTACAACCCGAAATATCTGCCAGCATCCGGTCGTGATTTTATTATCAGTAAATAGTTTTATGGTTTAAAAAATTAATAACGAATCTGCGTCGAATTCGCTGGCTGCACTACGCTGCATTACGGCGGCTACGCTGTGCCTAGTATAAGCCACAGTCAGCTCTTAAGCTCCATAGTGACCCAGTCCAGCTGCGAGGAGTCTTCCCCTGTTGAGTGGCGGACGGCAGCTCGTCGCAGTCTAAGTTGCTGGTGCAGTGCGAGCTTGCGTATTTATTAGGCAATTATTTTTTTCTACCTTGAAAATAAGGAACTCCATAGTACTTAAGACGGAAATCAATGTTATGAAAAACTAATTGAAGTCTGTGTAAGTTTAGCCATAATGAAAATTGCATATATTTAAAAAAATGAAAATTGGTCCTACAACAATCAGTTGTTGTCATGTTATTGTTATACAACTACCTGCACTTTAGATTTTCAGCTTCACTGAAATCTGGTGTGAGGACTTTGAGTTACGCAAAGGGTTATGTTTGGAAAATAACGCTAACTTTCTACCGAATTTTAACTTGAAATATAGTAATCATTACCTGCCTATTTCATGCACGGCTCTTTTAGACTTGATTATAATATGTTAATTGTAGGTCATTTACGAACTTATCGATACATATTATTAAGTATGCTATGTTATAGCACTATGCTCAATACCACCCATTAGTATATCTCTGCATATTGTTCATTATGATTGTACTAGTCTCAGGATAACAATCTGCAATAGTCTCTAAAATAATGTTTTTATGCAAGTTTCATTTGCCTTCCTTTATACTTTGACAAACAATAGTTGTTATTGGATATATTTATTTGTTGTTTTCATGGTCCAAGCTGTCATTTTACGTTATGTTTACATAACACTCTCTGTATCAGTCGCCATGACACCTCATCAAAGATATGTCCAGTGATGGCGGTCAAAGATATACTATTTTAACACTACAAATGCTTCGATCTCTACTAAGTTTATCAGATCAACTATGTATTTTTCAATCAGTCTGTTTAATTTTGTAAGTATCTTATGTATGACACAACCATGTTATGTCATATTTCATTTTAACTTGTGTATAATTCATGATTGTAAAAATTTTGACAGACTCTTCTGAAGCTAGATAATATCCGAAACCAGTAAACTTTTAAATACAATAAACAGCTGATGGTTGACTATGCATTTTTAAAAGTATATTACAGCTATTAACTCACACCTAAGCAAAATTTTGAATTATTTAAGAGATTAGGTCATGACAGCTGTTTCCTTTTACATTTATTGGCACTTGTAGAAATTATTAATTGTTGTAAAAAATAGTTTTCTCATTTTTCGTCCACTTTCAAATGGAATATTCTGCAAATGAAATTATCATACGGTAGATTAACTGCCGAGAGTTTTAAATTATGTGGATGAAGTAAACAGCTATGAGCAGCAAGCTAAGTCATTAACTACACATCCACTTCAGATACTTGTTAGCAATCTTCAGTGTAACAGGGTATGTCAGCTGGTACACTGCATCAGGTGTAACTACAGCAGCTGTCAAACGCTGTAACACTGCTCATGGCTAACAAGTAGCCGAAATCTAGCTGTTAGAAACGATTTATTTTGCGGCTGATCGTTATTTATCTCTTACAAATTATGAACGGTCGCTGCTGCAGGTTAGTCCAAATATGGGGTCAAACATAAATTATAAAATTTTGCTCACTTTTGGTAAATGTATTATTTCCAGTCTTGTTACTTCCACTGTCCACCCATTCCTCATACGTTATAATAGGTGTTAATCAGTTTCTATTGAAATCTCATTCATTGTTGTTTCATAGATATTCCCAACTTTAGAAAAAAAATTCATCTTGTAAAAATGTATCATATATTGAGATAACATTCAGACATTTCAATTTTCCATTCATGTTTCTCTTATGAAGCTCATGAAAATACCAATTGATTGCACAAACATATCCGGAGTAGGCTCGTTATACATCTCACGTTATGTAATTCTATTGTTTCCAAACTTTACATAATTACTCAACGTCAGAAATGTTCTGCTCTTATAAGAAATCTGTAACTTCGGAGGGACGCGAAATTACATTTATTTATCACGATAAATATCTGGGCGTGGCATGCCAAAATCAGTTGCGATCGTTCAGAGAAATTGTGTGCCCCCTCCCTCACTCTCCTACTACACACAGGGCAATTTTCAATGATTTATGCCACGGAAGAAAGACTTCGTCGCCTCGTGCGGCAAGTTCCATTATTAATGCGCCAGTGCTTGATCTCTGCCATCTGTAGCAGCAGCTCTGAGAGAACAAAAAGTGAAACAGAAGCAGCTTCTGGAATCTATGATTATCGCATCTTGAACCTAAAACAAAAGTACTTAATAAACAGAACGTCTTCTTTGCAAGTATATTTTTTATTACAATGACGCGTTTCACCCGGGTGGGGCATCTTCTGATATCTGACAAAGACGAAAAGATTGAAACATAACTTACAATATTTACATGACATTATTTCGAAAATTTTAGCTACAAACCAATCTGAAGTTGTTAATAAGAAATTGTGGTAATGTACGGTACTAATGTTTTATCTACTCTGTCGTGGAGGGTGTTTAGATTAAAATGCGGTCATAGGGTGGTGAAATCAGCTTATGATTTTTTGTAAAATATGTCTCAGAATTTATAAATGGAAAAATTACTTAGACTCTCGTTGACTCAGTAACTACACACTTAGCAATAAGAGAAGTACTCGACCTTGGGGACTTATACATCTGTGTTTAAACGGAAAACAACTATGTTTATATTATGAAAGAATTGCTTTCATAGTATTGCGTAGCACAAATTATGATCGATATTTGTCGTTATAGACTGACGTGTATATGGCACGATAAATTTAACCAATTTAGATTTCTCAAAAATGTTCAAATGTTTGTAAAGCTTAAGGGACTTAACTACGGGGTCATCATTCCCTAAACTTACAAACTACTTATGAATTACCTTATACTACATTCGGCACAAACATCTATGCCCGAGGGGAAATTCGAACCCCCGACTGAGAACTGCATCGCGCATCGAAGCATAGCGCCTCAATGCGCTTGGCCACTCCGCCGCGGCTTAGATTTCTTAGACTATAAGAGAACACTGTATCTCATACAAACATTGGGAATAATTTACTTCGTTGATATATAGCTTTACCTTACATAAGATGATAGAGTAATATGCACTTCTTTGTGGTCTTCTAGTAGCACCATAAAAAGGATCAGTTTGTTGGGGGTCAACATTACGCTGAACGCAATGTTTATTCATTGATTCTGACATGAACGACAGGAGTGAAGTCGGCACCCGTGAGTTGTTGTGTGTTGTGGTGGTCTTCAGTCCGGAGACTGGTTTGATGCAGCTCTCCACAACACCCTATCCTGAAGAAGCCTCTTCATCTCCACATAAGAACGGCAACCTACATCTGTCTGAATCTGCTTACTGTATCCATCTCTTGGTCTTCCTCTGCGATTTTTACCCCACACACTTCCCTCTAATGCTAAATTCACAATTCCTTGATGTCTAAGAATGTGTCCTACCAATCTATCCCTTCTTTTAGTCAAGGTATGCCAGAAATTTTTTTCTCCCCAATTCTGTTCAGTACCTCCTCATTAGTTACGCAATCCACCCACCTAATCTTCAGCATTCTTCTGTAGCACCATATTTCAAAAGCCTCTATCCTCTTCCTGTCCGCACTGTTTATCGTCCATGTCTCACTCCCATAGAAGGCAACACTCCATACAAATGCCTTCAGAAAGGACTTCCTTAGGCTTAAATCAATATTCGATGTTAACAAATTTCTCTTTTTTAGAAACGCTTTTCTACCCATTGCCATTCTGCATTTTATATCCTCTGTACTGCGACCATCATTTGTTATTTTACTGCCCAAGTAACAAAACTCATCTACCTCCTTTATTGCTTCGTTTCCCAATCTAATTCCTTCAGCATCACCTGATTTTCTTACACTGCACTCAATTACCCTACTTTTGCTCTTGTTAATGTTCATCTTATATGCACCTTTCAGCACACTGTCCATTCCGTTTAATTGCTCTTCCAGGTCTTTTGCTGTCTCTGACAGAATTACTATGTCGTCGGCAAAACGCAATGTTTTTAATTCTTCACCCTGAACTTTAATTCCTTCTCCAAATATCTCCTTGCTTTCCTTTATAGCTTGCTCAATGTACAAATTGAATAACAATGGAGAAAGACTACAACCCTGTCTTACTCCCTTTCCAACCACTGCCTCCCTTTCATGCCCTTCAGCTCTGACAACCGCTGTCTGCTTTATGTACAAGTTGTAACTAACCTTACGCTCCCTATATTTTACTCCTGCTTGCTTCAGAACTTGAAAGAGTTTATTCCAATCAACATTGTCAAAAGCCTTCTCCAAATCTACAAAAGCTAGAAATGTAGGTTTGCCTTTTCTTAATCTATCTTCTAGGATAAGTAGTAAAGTGAGTATTGCCTCGCGTGTTCCTACATTTCTCCTGAACCCAAACTGATCTTCCCCGAGGCCGGCTTCTACCAGCTTTTCCATCCTTCTGTATATAATATGTGTTAATATTTTGCAACCATGACTTATTAAACTGATGGTTCTTTAGTTTTCACACCTGTCTGCACCTGCTTTTTTGGAATGGGGATTATAACATTTTTCTTAAATTCTGAGGGTACTTCACCTGTCTCATACATCTTACACACCAGGTGAAACAATTTTGTTATGGCTGGTTCTCCCAGAGACTTCAGTAGCTCTGAGGGAATATAATCTACTCCAGGGGCCTTGTTTCGACTTAGGTCTTTCAGGGCTCTGTCAAATTCTTCTCTCAGTACAGTATCTCCTATTTCATTTCCTCTACATCCTCTTCCTTTCCTACAATATTGTCTCGAAGTTCATTTCCTTTGTAGAGCCCCTCTATATATTCTTTCCACCTTTCAGCTTTCCCGTCTTTGCTGAGAACTGGTTTTCCATCAGTGTCCTTGATATTCATAGAGCTGTTTTTCTTATCTCCAATTGTTTCTTTTATTTTCCTGTTGGCTGTATCTATTTTTCCTCTATTTATACATTCTTCTACATCCTTGCATTTGCCTTCTAACCACTCCTTCTTAGCCATTTTGCACTTCCGGTCAATCTCATTTCTTAGTCGTCTGTACTCCATTTTGCATGTTTCATTTACTGCATTTTTATATTTTCTCCTTTCATCGATTAAATTTAGTATATCCTGTGATATCCAAGGATTTTTTGTAGGTCTTGCCTTCCTACCTATTTTGTCCTCTGCTGCCTTGTGAGATTACCGCCCAACAGAAATACTGGTAATTAATAGCATTTGATAATTAAACAGTATGAAGTTCACTGCAAACATTGACCATGCCAATGCACTAAATGTTACACAATTTTAATCTTATTAATTATGGTAGCAATGTATGTACACAGTTGGGTGACAACATTTATAGTTAGGCCATAGGTAGAAATTCTCCACGTTGAGAATTGCTGTGTGCTTGTAGCTGACGGGAGGCCAGCGAGCAGGCCGATGTTGGTGGCTTGTTCCAACTTAGGATTTTACAGTTCGTTTCCGGTGAGGGGAGAGAGGGACAATGGCGAGTGCCAGGCACAGTGCAGTGCACAAATATTGTAATACTACTGGCATTTGAAGTAATACGATGCAGTTAGGAACCTTTAAGGCCCTCATTACAAAATAGCCTGTTGATAAATAAACAATACATTAGCTGATATAGTTACATCTAACGTAATATGTTTAATTGACAATGAAAAGTAATAAATTACCAACGAAGAGAAGACAGTTACACAACTAGCATGGCAATGTTTGTTTATAAAAATAATATATTAACTATTTTTCATTTTATTTTCAATCAATCTTTTGTATTTTACCTTGAAATATTGAGTTAAATCACTTATCTGTGATATAAGAAATTGCACGATTATGATAAACAGTACAGAGGATGTTTATACTAATGTACAAAGTAAGAAAATATTTGTTTAATGTGTAGTGTAATTATTTTGATTTTAAGTAAAGTTTTAGAAATGTATTGGCTGAGCGCTGTACGTTGGCAAATCGGTTAGAACAGTTCACATGGGGAAGTTGATGACGCAGGGGAAAAAACCCCGCAGTTGAGCTTTTGGCGCGCGCGCGCGCCTGGGCAGGAAGTGGGGACTCGGGACCACGTGGTGTGGCTGGGCAGGCGGCGCCGCTCTGCATAACTCGGCATGTGGATCTCGAGGTGGTGACTTGAGATTTGTGTGTGGCAATCGCCACGTGTGGGTGCTCGTCGTAGACTGCACCAAGTTAAATCGAGTGCTACTGTGTGTTTGTGAATATTTAGCCAGTGGAACAAGGTGTGCATCGCATTGAATTAAAGTGACTGTGATTTGTTAATGTAACACGTGTCGTCGCATAGGCATGAACATAAACGGTGTTTGAGACAGCCACGTGGTGTGAAAACAATTCGCGACAAATATTCATTTCGTCTGGGGACTCACGAGCTGTAACTTCATTTGGTAAATTTACCGACATACAGACGCGACAGCCACAGGGATCAAATATTGTGAAATAAACAACATAAAGTGAACTTTCACGTGTTTTCAAAAATAGTAGTTAGTACGCCCTTTTCTCTCATGAACTTGATTTTATTATGAATTTGTTTTGTTAATCATATGCAGGGAAGGAAAGCTGCGAATGTGTGATATCATCCCCTAGAAAACGAGTCAGTCGCAATCACAGTTCCAGTGTTTTTGCATGTTTAGGAAATTGGTTCGCAGCTGGTGGTTGTGAGTTGAAAAAATTAAACTTTCTCTAATTTAAACTCTCACCCCGACCTTCACCCTCGCATATGGGGGCTCGTCCGGGATAAGTTCACGTTGGACTTGCTCGGACGGAGAGATTAGGGTGTGTATAGGACAGTGAACAGTTACGAACGGTTGCAAGCAGATACGCAATCGCGTCGCGCGTTTAACGACGGTTAGTGACGCAGAGTTCGGGTGCGGGCATCCGTAACCGGCGATCGACGGCGCATCGGACCGGCAGCAGTGAGCGGTGGCGCGTGGGTTCAACGCACTCAAATTTCATCTTCTGCAACGGACGGCAGTGATCGTGGGTACTTCGCAAGTCGCCAACGGAGCATCAGGGCCCAGCAGCTTCGATTCTACAAAGGATAAGGGATGCAGTGAGGACATATTCCAGCCACAGCTTCTACAACAGACGGCAGCAAGCGTTGGGGACGTCGCAGCTCGTTGCAGCAACTTCTGGATTAAAAGATAAGTAAAGCAGCTGGCGCTATAAATTCTTGTGTGTTAATCAAGCTTTCTTGTGATACCGATAATGGATAGGTTTTTTAAAAAGTCGCCAAGCGACGTATTTTCAGAGAGTAGCATACCAGAAAGTCCAGAGAGGGTAAATACTGGGGGAATGTTGTTGACACCGGAGATATTCGCAGCCATGTTAGCGAGTTGTAGCTCAAGTTTAGAATCAAAAATAGAAAATTCATACTCACGTTTAGAATCAAATTTAAGATCAGAAATAGGAACTGTAAAATCAGAATTGAAAGCAGACTTTAAGGCAGACATTGGGGCATAACAAAATTCAATGTTTGCATTAAAGGCAGAAATAATCACAGACATTGACAAACAGATAGGAAGTCCAACAGAACGGTTTGAAAACAGGGAAAAGGAGATACATGCCAGAATTGGTGCTATTGAGACTGAGGTAGGAGGCAAGTTAGATGCTGTGAAACAAATATGTGATCACAGGAATGAGGGTACTATGCAGGCGTTGGCTGAGGTTGACAAGAGGATGGTGGCAGGTATTGAGGAAACAAAAACTTTGTTGTCAGGAAAATTAGAAAATACAGAATGTAACTTTAGGAAAAAGATAGAACAAGTAGTGACAGAAAACTAACTGCGATTGAGAAGGTGAACACTAGAATAAATAATCTAGAATTGTGTACTGCATCAGGAAACACTAATTGGTCCATGGTGCAGACACCTAATGGAATAAAGTTTTCAGAAGTGGGTAATTATCATCCAGTGGATTTTTTGGCTGCATGCTTGGACCAATTTGACCCTGGTATGTCAGACCAGTGTAAAATGAAGTTAGCAAAGAGAATGCTTGACTGTTCTGCTCAAACTTGGGCAAGTCAGTGTGCTGATAAATTTGTAACATTTGAGGCGTTTGAAAAGTTGTTTTTAAATAAGTATTGGGGGCAGGCCAAGCAATCTAAGATACAAAATGAATTCTTGAACGAACCAAACTATATGAAAGGGAACCCAGAATTTGAAGTAATCATTGAGGAGGAACTGTTTATTCAAGATTTATTTGTCATAAAGGGACTTTGTTTAAATCTAATGTTAGGAAGTGATTTCCCGTGCAAATATGAAGCTCAGTTGAAGTATAAGGATAAAGTGCTAGAATTAAGTCTGGAGGGATGCATGAAGAGGGTGAAATTCAAAAATGTTGTAAGTGATAAAGATTTAATGGCATGTTTACACAAGTAACTGTCATGAAGTATGATATGCAATGCATTGTAGATAGTAGGTTAAGAATTTGTGTATATTTATTCTGTGGTCTGTGTTAATATTTATGTAAGTGTTTAGATTTAATCATTGGGGTCACGTTTACATGCTTTCTTTATATATTCTTTTTCTTGTTGTTGTTTTAGTTAAAACATGTGCTTGTATCAGATTTGCAGTTCAACAGTGGTACATGAGGTAAATATGTATTTATGTATGCCAACACTAAAGGATAGAGGAAGTGGGAGTGTACTGTTTATGTGTGTGTATATGTGAGCAGGGCTGGATATGTGGTGTGAGTTGTGGGGTGTCTCGGAGAATGAGAAAGTGGTGGACATTGATGCAGGCAGTGGGGTCTGTGGCTTAGATAAATTGTGATGAAAATGTCAGCTGACAGTGTTGCATATGTGGGTGTGACTGACCATATGGGTCAGAAGTGAGGAATGTATGTTTGTTGTGGCTGTTTTGGCTAAAGGTGGGTTGGATTGAGAAATGTTTCAATGAGAGAAAGTGTTTGCTCTTTAATGTCTGTATCTTTTGAGTGTTTGGTAGGTACTGTGTCTAATAGGGAATGCTCTGTACTGTTATATCAAACTGATTCTGATAACACATTTTGGTTTCTTTAATGGTGCTCAACTGTTAACTGAACAATTTCTGCAACAACAGTTGACAAGAACTGTTTTTCTGTCTAGCCTGAGTATCAATAGGGTATGGTGATATTTTATTTTAAAAAAATGTAGATGTTTTGTGAGAAACCAATTTTGAAATTAGACTTTAAACTTAGATATTTTATTGTGGGGAATACTTGTGGAAAACACATGAGTCTGATGACAGCGATGCAAATTTAATCACACCAGCAAAAAAAAATAAAAAATAAATATATATATATATATATATATATATATATATATATATATATATATATATATATATATATATATATATATATATTTTTTTTTTTTTTTTTTTTTTTTTTTGGTGCGAGGGAGTAGGATTTATATTTATGTTTGTAGGTGTCATTATGATGGAAGAGAAAATTCTCTATGATAACATTCTTTCGGTAGTAATATTTGAGCTTTAAGATATATTTGACATAGGCAGGTTGTTTTTCTATTTGATGGAGTAATACTCCAAGTAGGCCACATATTCTCTTGTCTGTTTCATCTGAAGCTATGGCTGATGAGAGTGCAGGCATGGTGGTTTGGGTTAATCTGATAATGACTAACACCAGCCACTTTCAGTTCTTAATTCTGTTGATTTACATGTTACTGTACATGTCTCAATGCTTAGTTTCAAGTGCACCAAGTCTGGATGGCAGGGGGGTGGGATACAAATCCAACCAAATCCTGGTGTTCAGACAAACTTTTGTCTATGTTGACTCATGAGTGCCTTCTGCTCTTCCTGTTCCATGAAGGGTGCATATGACGTGTGTGAACAAGAACGCTTGATCCAGTGCCATGAATCTAAGCTGCAACAGCATGTTGTTTGAAATGACGGAGACATAGCACCGTACACCATGGACCAGAGTTGCTGCAACGATGACTCTGGGGTTCTCAGTGTCAAAGTGGTGAGAGATTTCCTTCAAACAAGTGGAGTGTACATCGTCAAAAGTTTTTATAGTGACAATTCTAGTTTTTCCATGTAGGACAAGGTTCTCTAAAGACTAAAGTTTAATAATTTTATAAATTTGGTGCCAATTCTGTATATAAACAACAGGCACACTTAAAATTCATGGATGTAATTAGTTATAAGGATCCTTTTCTTAAAAATATGCACACACTATAAGTGGTGTTAATGGTACAAATATTGGGAAATTATCTCACTGCCCTGTTTATTTTTTTATTTATCTATTTATTTATTTTTTGCATTAGTTGAGGTCATAATTGGCATAGTGTTTGAGCCGATCCAATTCAATAATTTTGTAATTTAAAAATTTTGTTCATTTGAATGTATTAATTTTGGTGCTACTTGCGCCATCCTGCACATGGTTTGGATGCCGCAAGTGGGGGTATTGTGAGATTACCGCCCAATAGAAATACTGGTAATTAATAGCATTTGATAATTAAACAGTATGAAGTTCACTGCAAACATTGACCATGCCAATGCACTAAATGTTACACAATTTTAATCTTATTAATTATGGTAGCAATGTATGTACACAGTTGGGTGACAACATTTATAGTTAGGCCATAGGTAGAAATTCTCCACGTTGAGAATTGCTGTGTGCTTGTAGCTGACGGGAGGCCAGCGAGCAGGCCGATGTTGGTGGCTTGTTCCAACTTAGGATTTTACAGTTCGTTTCCGGTGAGGGGAGAGAGGGACAATGGCGAGTGCCAGGCACAGTGCAGTGCACAAATATTGTAATACTACTGGCATTTGAAGTAATACGATGCAGTTAGGAACCTTTAAGGCCCTCATTACAAAATAGCCTGTTGATAAATAAACAATACATTAGCTGATATAGTTACATCTAACGTAATATGTTTAATTGACAATGAAAAGTAATAAATTACCAACGAAGAGAAGACAGTTACACAACTAGCATGGCAATGTTTGTTTATAAAAATAATATATTAACTATTTTTCATTTTATTTTCAATCAATCTTTTGTATTTTACCTTGAAATATTCAGTTAAATCACTTATCTGTGATATAAGAAATTGCACGATTATGATAAACAGTACAGAGGATGTTTATACTAATATAAAAACGTAAGAAAATATTTGTTTAATGTGTAGTGTAATTATTTTGATTTTAAGTAAAGTTTTAGAAATGTATTGGCTGAGCGCTATACGTTGGCAAATCGGTTAGAACAGTTCACATGGGAAAGTTGATGACCTAGGGGAAAAAAAACCCGCAGTTGAGCTTTTGGCGCGCGCGCACCTGGGCAGGAAGTGGGGACTCGGGACCACGTGGTGTGGCTGGCCGGGCGGCATCGCTTTGCATCAGTCGGCTTGTGGATCTCGAGGTGGTGACTTAAGATTTGTGTGTGGCAATAGCCACGTGTGGGTGCTCGTCGTAGACTGCACCAAGTTAAATCGAGTGCTACTGTGTGTTTGTGAATATTTAGCCGGTGCAACAAGGTGTGCATCGTATTGAATTAAAGTGACTGTGATTTGTTAATTTAACACGT
Organism: Locusta migratoria; assembly: GCA_026315105.1. Classification (NCBI taxonomy): domain Eukaryota; kingdom Metazoa; phylum Arthropoda; class Insecta; order Orthoptera; family Acrididae; genus Locusta; species Locusta migratoria. The sequence continues at coordinate 44,879,237 of CM048748.1, forward strand.
GTCGTCGCATAGGCATGAACATAAACGGTGTTTGAAACAGCCACGTGGTGTGAAAACAATTCGCGACAAATAATCATTTTGTCTGGGGGCTCACGGGCTATAACTTCATTTGGTAAATTTACCGACGTACAGACGCGACAGCCACAGGGATCAAATATTGTGAAATAAACAACATAAAGTGAACTTTCACGTGTTTTCAAAAATAGTAGTTAGTACACCCTTTTCTCTCATGAACTTGATTTTATTATGAATTTGTTTTGTTAATCATATGCAGGGAAGGAAAGCTGCGAATGTGTGATATCATCCCCTAGAAAACGAGTCTGTCGCAATCACAGTTCCAGTGTTTTTGCATGTTTAGGAAATTAGTACGCAGCTGGTGGTTGTGAGTTGAAAAAATTAAACTTTCTCTAATTTAAACTCTCACCCCGACCTTCACCCTCGCAACCTTCACTATTTCACCTCTCAATTTTATCCATTCCTCCTCTACTGTTTTATTTTCCCCTGTTTCTGTCAATTGTTGCCTAAAGCTCCTTCTGAAATTCTTAAGAACTTCAGGTTCCTTCAATTTATCCAGGTCCCATCTCCTTATTTTCCTACCTTTTTTGTAGTTTCTTCAGTTTCAGCCTACAGATCATAACCAACAAGTTATGGTCAGAGTCTATATCTGCCCCTGGGTATGCCTTACACTGTAAAACCTGGTTCCGAAATCTATGTCTTACCATTATAAAATCTATCTGGTATCTCCAGGTGTCTCCTGGTCTCTTCCACGTATACAACCTTCTTTTGTGATTCTTAAACCAGGTGTTTGTAATAACTAAATTATGTTCTGTGCAAAATTCTACTAGGCGGCTTCCTCTTTCATTTATTTTGCCCAGACCATATATCACCTACTATCTTCTCTTGCCTTCCTTGTCCTACAACCGAATTCCAGTCTCCTACAACAATTAAGTTTTCCTCTCCCTTAATTGTATGAATAATTTCCTTTAGCTTCGATCTCATCATCGGCAGAGCTAGTTGGCATATAAACCTGTACTACTGTTGTCGGTGTTGGCTTCATATCTATCTTGACAATGATAATGCGATCACTGTGCTGGTCATAGTAGTTTACCCGCATTCCTATTTTCTTCTTCATTATCAATCCTACTCCTGTGATACCCCCAATTGATTTTGTATTTATAATCCTGTTCTCAACTGACCAGAAATCCTGTTCATCCTGCCACCGAACTTCACTAATCCCCACTATATCTAACTTCAACCTATCCATTTCCCTTTTTAAATTTTCTAATTTTCCTACTCGATTAAGGGATCTAACATCCCACGCTCCGACCCGTAGAATGCCAGTATTGTTTTTCCTGATGATCACATCCTCCTGAGTAGTCCCCGCCCGGATATCCGAATGGGGGACTATTTTACCTCTGGAATATTTTACCCGAGAGGATGCCATCATCATATTTCCATGCAGTAGAGCTGCATGTCCTCGGGAAAAGTAACGGCTGTAGTTTCCCCTTGCTTTCAGCCGTTCGCAATAGCTGTGTGGTAAAGCCACATTAGCTGATGTTACAAGGCCAGCTCAGTCAATCATCAGGATTGTTGCCCCTGTAACTACTGAAAAGGCTGCTGCCCCTCTTCAGGAACCACACGTTTGTCTGGCCTCTCCACAGATACCCCTCCGCTGTGGTTGCACCAACAGTACGGCTATCTGTATCGTTGAGGCACGCAAGCCACCCCAGCTCGGCAATGTCTGTGGTTCATGGGAGTGGCTGTAAAGCTTACGACACAAAATTTAAAAAAAAAAATAGAAAGAGCTAGCCACTATTGGATGCACGCCTGCATGGAGGCATCATTTTTGAAGAAAACAATCATATTTATTGCCTAAACTAGGTTAATGAAGTTTCGACCGAGGGCTGCATTTTTAACCGTATGTATGTATGTGTGTGTGTGTGTGTGTGTGTGTGTCTGTGTGTGTGTGGGTGTAGGTGGGTGAGTGAGTGTGGGTGTGGGTATCATTAACTCACCTGAACCCCTAATTGTTTTGGACACTGTAACTGGCGTTCATTTATAAGTGTCATTTAATCTTTGCAGTAATTACGGCTAAAATTAAACCTTCTTGCTATATGTAAGTTTGCAGTGGTACTGTATAACTTACTTTGATAATAAAATAAAAGAATGCCAAGTTGTTATCTTTCTGTTTTGAACTTATCCATCGAGATTTTCTGCTCAATATTGCCAACTGCAGTGGCACGTTCGCCAGTGGCGTGCCCTTGTATGATACAGCTCTCAACCACCGTCATTTCGCGGTGCGACCCCTCACCCCAAACTTGTGGTTCCATCAGGTTCTCGGCCCCTTTCAGCAACGTGACTCGTTTCTCACAGGCTGCAGCCACGCGTCGCTCGCGGCTGGGAGCAAGTTGAGGCGAGGGCGGCAGCAACTTGGCCAGTTCCGGACAAACTTGGTTCAGAAAGGTTCTTGCGCGACTACGGGGATTCTGCAGATGGGAACGCACATTGCTTGTTGATGGATGAGGGGCATACCGAATTGTGTGTTGTGGTAGCAGAACTATCGGTCAGCTACGAATGTTTTAACGAGAACCTCATATACTACTTTATCATTTTTGGCTGTCGGTGGAATACATTGATTATGATATTATTTATCAGTAAATTATTCCCTCCTTAAAAACTGACGCTGTTGATTGCAACAGATCGATTTGATCTTACCCGGGTGCGGGAAAAGTGTGGAGTAATCTCTGCAGGTGCAGTGAATTGGTTAGAAGAGATAAGATTACGTTTGACCAGGAGTACATACACTGTGTTCCTTAGTCATATACTCAAGAGACCATCGATGATTTGTTCTACAACGGGAAAACAAAAGATACATCGTATTCAGCACTCCAAAGGTTTGGAACTCTACTTCGCTAAAAGTTATGTTTTCGTTGCTGTGGTCTTCAGTCCACAGACTGGATGGATGCAGCTCTCCTTACTACCCCGTCCAGTGTAAGATTCTTCAAAAGCGAATACGAACGGCAACCTACATCCTTTTAAATCTGATTACTGCATTGGTCTCTCGGTCTCTCTCTACGACTTTTAACCAACACAAATCCTTCTAATGTGTTCCGCCAACCTATCCCATCTTAGGATATGACAGAAACTCCTTTTCTCCCCAAGTGTGTTGAACACCTCCTCGTTACTGGCGTGCTCTACTCATCTAACCTTCTTCATTCGCCAGTAAAGTTGCCGAGGGGAGTGAGGCGCTCCAGTTACGGTCTGCATGGCCACTACGGTCGGGAGTTCGAATACCCACTCGGGCATGGATATTTGTGCCGTCCTTAGGATAAGCTAGTTGATAAGTAGTTTGTAAGTTTACCGACTGATGACCCCGTAGTCAAGTCCCATAACCTGTACAAACATTTGAACGTTCGACAGTAAAGCTTTCATCACCTTTTTTGTTTGAACTCCTTACCGTCCACATTTCAGTCCTATGTAATGCTACACTCCAAATTATTTCATGGAGTAATTTCTAACACTTAAATTAATAAAAGATGTTAACAAATTTCGCGTCCTCTGAAACGCCTTTTTCTGATAACCTTTCTGCATTTCATATCTTCTTACTTTGACCATTACAAGTTATTTTGCTATCCAATGAACAAATGTTATCTACTATTATTATTGTCTCGTTACCATATTTAACTCCAGCATCGCCTCATTTTCTAACATTACTTTCCGTTACCCTTGTTTAACTCTTGCTAATGTTCATGCTATACACTCCTTTCGAGACTCTCCCCACTCCATTCAATATCCAGTTTTTTTTGTCTCTGCTAGAATTACTATGGCATTTGAAAACCGCAAAGTTTTTATAGTTAAGTAGAATATTATGCCTATGGAAAGCGATCAAAATTTATATAAAACACTCTTACTTCAGCCAAGATCGCTAGTTTATTTGTTGTTTTTCTTTACCAGTTTCGATGAACTATGTCATCATCTTCAGAAACAATTTTTTATAAGAACTTTCTCCTATTTTTAATAAAATAATTACTTGTGAAAATGAAATATAAGAAAAAGAACATTGTCAAACGATTAAAATTTGCATCACCAAAGTGGATCGTCATCTGTATTGCAATACAAAAAAAAAAAAAAAAAAAAAAAAAAAAAAAAAAAAACCTAGCGATCTGGGCGTAGGTTTTACGCAAAGTTTTTATTTCTTCTCCCTGATCGTTAATTCCTCCTACCATTTTCTTCACAGCTTTCTCAATGTACAGGTGGAACAACATTGAGGGAAGGTTACAACCCTGTCTTACTCCCAACTATTGCGTCCCATTCCCGACCTTCGTCTCCAATAACTGTTGGATGGCTTTTGAACATGTAGGATATCATTTTCTGCTTCCTAAATTTCTCCTCCCTCTCTTCATCCCCTCTCTCATACACTCCCCTCTCTCTGTCCGTCTCCTCCACTGTCCTCCCTCTGTCCCTCTCCTCCTTCCCCTTTCTGTCCCTCTCCTCCTCCACCTACTACTCCACCTCCTAATAGTATGGACAGCTCTGTTACATGTGCACGTTCCGTCTTTATTTATTCTGAATCGCTGATAAGAGGCTTTCAGTTTCCCATGACCTGTTAACATTGCTGTAAAATTCGGAGATTTTGGTAGTTTGATCATTAAACGTTGTCGGATCGTAGGAAAATACGGTTTAGTGCTTCCCCCGTTTTTGTTTTTTGCTACTCAATGTCCCATTTGTTCCTAATCTGTTGTCGTTTCTTCTCTCCGGCACTTGTAGGTATTTTGTTGTAGCGTATCGATTGTCGTGATCGAGCTGTTCTTTTAGCAAGATTGACAGCTAGTTCATATCCCCATATCCCTCGATGTGCTTTAACTCATTCGAAATGCACCAGCAGTTGTGTGTCTGCAACCTTCAGATTTTACATCTTATTTCTTCAATCAAGAAGTTGTGGTTCTTCGGATTTCGTTACGAGTCCAAAGTAATCATGCTGTTGGTGTAAATTACTGCAGTTCCATCAGTATTCGAGAGATTGGTTATTTACTCAAGAGCATTGAGAAAGGCGAATTGTTCCGCTTGATTATTTGAGCATTCATTAGCCACTTTCAGCTGTATCTGCTAAATAAGCTTCTTATTAACAAATATTGCTGTTCCCGAACCCACTCCATCGTCTGACTTGCTTCCACCTGCGTATGCTTAAAAGTGGTAGCGTTTGCTTGCGTCATTCTCAATTATCCTCCTAAAGTCTGCCGGGTGTGCCCAGCTTCTATATTCTAGGGCGATGGCGATTGTCTGTCTGGCGTCTTTTTTTGACCAGGATATAGTATTTGGCTATTTCCTGTATCTTAAGAGTTATGGTATGAGACCTGATAAAACCCACTTCACAGGATGTCGTTCTTTAAGCTTTGACCATTTTAAAATTGATTAACCGTTGGACGCTGTCAATTTTGGTACAGTTGTATTGTCGATCGTTCCACATTTGAACAAGTGCCTAAAAGTTTCGGAATCTATGTAAAAAAGTAGTTTAGAAGTTGTAGATTTTTGCACAATCAATATTTTTTCTGTATCTGTACACGTTTGTTTTATATAACGAAATGGAACTTACTATGTGGACATAACTCGTCATGAAGGAAGCAGGAAGTCGCAGCTCTTCAAAATTAAGTAAGTAAAAACTGAGAACTCACTTCCAGGCTGTTTTTTCAGCAGCAGAAAACCACAAAGTTATTCTTTCAGGACAATACGAGAAACAGCGTCGCCAATCAGTAACGTTATTCTGTTACTGCGATGTTTTGATTTCCACTGCTGACAATACTATCGACCTAATAGTTTCACGCATTCTATCGTTAGAAAATGTTCAAATGTTTGTAAATGTATTGGACTTAACATCGTGGCCATTAGTCAGTAGCCTACAAACTACTCAAACTAAGGTAAACTAGCATATAAAAACGCGAATACCCATGCACGAGGGGGACTCGAACCACCGACGGCGATCGGCCGAGATCTCCGCAACACGGTGCCCCAGCACCCACGGCTAATCCGCCGCGACTTTAACGCTAGAGGTCTGTTGTGCTGGTCTTGTACCTTTCGTCCTCTGATGCCCTATTTTGGTGTGGAAACATCCACTTTCTTTGAGCAATATTAACGGTTCCGTACACAACTTTTTTTTTTATTTTTTTAATGTCAGTGGGAAAGAGCCTCTCGAATTACAGGTTCATTTAGGCTCGTTGTATAATTAATGTTAAAAATGGTACTTCAATATTTGAGCGCATATATTTGTATAAATTTGATTTCCACTACTGACAATATGGTTGACCTAGTATTTCCACCAGTTCTACCACAAGATGGCTCCCGCACTAGAGCTGTATCACTCGATATGAATCGTCGTCTAATATCCCCTTTACATATGAAAAACATTTACTTCCTTTGACCTCTCTGAGCACCTGCGTAAACGCACGAACAGAGGAAAAGTATTAAGTGACTTTTCTTTCACATTTTTTCGTGGTTATTGTCGAGAAAAAATACCAGAAAAGTTTGGCACTATTTTTAATGCTTGTTGCAACTCGTTAAGTACCTTAATTGTCATATATGGTATAAATGAACACTCGTCGCGTAATATGGCAGTGTTTTGCAACTCTTATTGTTTGTGACACATCTCATGAAGTATGCATGGCACTCGGGTTTAACCGTCACAAAGAAACGAAGTTGTCAGGAGCATGAATATTACAAAGAATAGCAGAGTAGAGTAGCCTCTTCCCCAAGAGGTCGGAAGTACGTAGCAAAGTGGCGAGTTAGGCGGCGTTGTCATAAGATCAAGAACATGAAAGTAGTTAATAAAAAGATTTCATGCGCCATCATCAGTCAATTCTTCCCGAAAGAGCATTGAAATGTAAGAGTATTTTGAAACAATTCAGTCGTTAAGTGTCAGAATAATATGTACGAAGGCGGAGAAGAAAGAACACGAAGGTGACAGCCCGATGTGCTTTAAGAAAAATCATGTCATTATGAGCAAACTATGGAAGGTCCTAAACATAAGCTGCAGCCAATCATTTCTCGGAGGGAACAGCAGGTTTCACTGAATACGGTTCACTACATCTACTTTACAAAAATAGATATGGAATTTTTGGTTTGTCGATACGCCTGTACAGCTTGGAACTGTGCCATTGGTAATTTTTACGTCTTTTTCTCGCTTTCGATACTAATTTCAAGTTTTTTTATTATTCATTTGCTTCACATCACTGCTTCTGGCTTTTCACAATCTGAGGATGTCTCACAAGAACAAAACGCTTCATGTACAATGAAAAAAAAATCATTTGTATCTGTACACTTTTGTTTTATATAAACGAAATGGAACTTACTCTGTGGACATTACTCGTAATGAAGGAAGCAGAAAGTCGCAGCTCTTCAACATTAAATTATTAAAAATTGAGAACTCACTTCTGTTCTATAGTTTCAGCAGCAGAAAACCACAAAGTTATTCTTTCAGGGCAATAGCAAAACAGCGGCGCCAATCAGTAACGTTATTCTCTTACCGCGAAGTTTAGTTCTATGCACATTTGTGGCATAATTCTTTTCAAATTATGAAAGTTTCACTGGCCTCCTTTATAAGTAATGATTGGTACATTAAATTTCACACCCTATTTTCTATGTCGTGTTAAGTCAGTCGCCGTCGAAAATGATTTTTTCATTGTATATTTTTGTTCTTGTGGTACATCCTCAGATTATGAAAGGTCAGAAGCAGTGATGTGAAGCAATGAAAAACTTGAAATTAGTATCGAAAACGAGGTGAGGACATAAACGTAGCCAATTGCACAGTTCCAATCTCTGGAGGCGTATCGACAAACCAAAAATTCCATATCGATTTTTGTAAAGTAGATGTTTTCAACCGTATTCAGTGATACCTGCTGTGCCCTACGAAAAATGATTGGCTGCAGCTTATAGCTTGCTCATCATGCCACGATGTTTCTGTCACCTGAATATTCGAAATGGCTCAACTTAGTCGAAAAGAGTTGCATTATTCAGGAAGTCATCTTCTCATCAAATTTGAGACAAACAACTGTTTAAAAAATTTTGAGAGATTTCTTATTGGTAAACTCCATCTATTTACCATAATGACTCGCTTTATAGAAACTATATAGAGTTCAGGTTTTTAAATGTCAGTTGGACATCTGTTCCTTCCTGGTTGCAACAGTCAAGTAAATGCTGGAAAATTAAGCGATTTGTCAACACTGGTTGTTTCAAAGGCTTGCGAAATGTCTTGTGTGAGCCACTTCAATAATAGCTATTGAGGCGCCACATTTTAAACATCAACATCTGTATAATTCGCTTTCGTGAGTCATTATTTTCGCGTTTTGTTTTGGTATGATGACATTCACTGCTGAACGGTATCGTACACGTGGCTGCATCCTGGAGTTAGTAGTATTGACCAATAAAGAAAAATAATCATTTTTACAGAATGTATGACATTAACTGCGAATATGAATAGACTAGTTGACCCGTGCACAGTTTTATCGCAGTCAATGAATTTAGCAGTGATGATGTACTCGCCAAAGTGAGTCATCCCTAATTTCGCACCATTATTTAATTCTTGATTAGCGTTAAGATTTCTAATTAATATTATCATAGCGTTTTTCTGGGTGCAACAATAAATGCATGTCCCATTTACGATCGTTTGCCATGTATCATCTCAGATTGTACGAAAGAACAAATTGTTTCAAAATAAGGTTTTTCTTTGTAAACTATATATGTGTATTTTTCGTCATTAGTGAAGAACGAAACCTTGAAAATGATACCTCAATCATTAATTTTGGATAAGTAATACGGAAGATATGGTGTACCCATAAGAAACACCGATGAGAAATAATATATATGATAATAACAGCAGGATCAAAAGGGGCGTCTGTTCTTTCGGACATCTCCGAAAGAACTGACAAAAGATATATAACTAAAAAAAAATATATAAATTAAAAAAAAAAATTCTCTCAAAGCCCTATGGATTCCAAAGGTTGTTCAAGGATAATCAGTAATCGGACGACTACTGTTCGTGCATCTGCAGCCTTTGGAGTTCATGGGACTGTGGCAGAATTTTTTTAATTATTATTAATTAGATATTATTATAACAAAATTTTTCGAAGTATCGGAATGAGTGAATTTAATTTATTGATAGTACCTCACGACTTTCTGGTTATAACAGCGACAACTGACGAAATATGCTGGAGTAACAGGCGGACAATAAGTGAGCCGTGAGTGATAAATGCGGTAGCATCCATACAATACGCGAGAGCTGGTCACACTGGAAGTGTTCATAACGCCACTTTGCTGGAAGAAATGCTGGAAAAACTCCCCAGTGTTTGTAACTGGGATTTAGAACCTACTACTAGACACTTTTCTCCCTCGCTACATTATGGAACGTAAAATGACAGGAAAAGGATAATAGTGTCACGAGGAAGCTTCTGCCGAGTATCTATGCAGCCTAGGCCTCGAGTCAGAAGACATAACGATTTTAGCGACAGCGGTCCAGAGGTGGAAACTCACCCACAGCGATTCAAGCGCCACCGGCACAAAATCGAATCGCTTTATTAGCTCCAAGTGGATTAGGGAAAGGTAATTAATTCGAACGAGGCGAAGAGCGCGCCGGTTCGGTGAGTGGAGGGGTGGCGAGCCGTGGCGGGGGGGGGAGGGGGAGAGAGTGGATGAGGGGGCAAGAATTTTCTAGCGGTGAGAGCTAATTTCGGTAATGTACTTTGCACATCTGATACAGTAAATTGAATTCCGGTCGGTGTGAAACTATGCGCGGTGCTAGGCAGGTGGGGTCGGCCGGATTGTGGCTGCAGCGACCAGCGGCGGTGTCGTCGCCGGTGGTCCGCGCGGGAACGGCGCCGGGCAACTTGCAGCGGAATCTCGGATCCGCTTAATGCGGGGGCGAGCGCAAGGGCGAGGGCGCGCAGCTCTCATTACGGCGCGGCGCGGCGGGCAGAAAGTGCGCCAGCTGCCCGCCGACAGGGCGGCCAACTTTCCCCGAGCAGAGTAGTTCCGACCTACTCCCACACGCACACATACGTACGGCGCCGTCAGCAGCTCCCTCCTAGACCAACTCTCTTGGATAGGGTTTTAAGGCGCCCCGGTCGCCGCACGAGTTTCGCCGACCTTCAGAGTGATATCACAGCAGTGCTAATACATAATAACAACAACATAAATAAAATAATGAAGAATTCAAGACAGTTATGTAGACTTTGTCGTTGTTGTTGGGTTTTTAAAAGGGAGTAAACTAGTAGTTCATCAGCGGCCCTTTCCTAGACAAGTCGTTACAACTTAATGCAAAACAATATTAAAAGAAAAAAAATATCTGGCGCTCAATACACAGAAAGAAAACCCACAAGGTGTACAGAGCAACAATGAACATTTCACTGACAGCACAACGGGCAAAGCATAAAAGGGATAAACCAAGTGTTTAACAGAACTAGAATTTAACAGCAGAATTCTGTCGCTGGCATTCTACAAACATAATAAATGACGAGCTAGCCAAGCTGTACACATTAGCCGGCCGCGGTGGCCGAGGTGACTGAGGCGCTCCAGTCACGGTCAGCACGGTCACTACGGTTGGGGGTTCGAATCCCCCCTCGGGCATGGATATTTGTGCCGTCCTAGTTTGTAAGTAGTTCATAAGTAGTTTGTAAGTTTAGGGACTGATGACCCCGTAGTTAAGTCCCATAAGCTTAACAAACATTTGAACATTTGTACACATTAAAATGCTCTAGACAGTCTACAAAATGTCTGATAACTACTTAAAATCCTGGAGTGGTGAGACCCGAGTGATCAGGCAAAAGCACCCTCCATTAATGGATTGATAACAACCAGTGTCGCGAATAAAACGTAAAATAGTAAACCATAGAGGCAATGTTACATAGAAGTAAAGAGACCGCACCTGGTGGATTAAAAGACTGCCGCAAGGGGGCAAAAATGGGACAGTCCATCAGGAGATTGACCAATGTTAACACAGCACCACATCAAGACTTGGTTTGTGATGTAGACAACCGTGGGTCAACCGAATACGGAGACGGCGGAGGACAACCGAATCCTAACGTGTGAACCTCAATGAGGATTTCAATGTGGCCGTGGATAGCTTGACCACTTGAACCTTGTTTGAGCCACTGGAAGCAGAGCTTTCGGAGATCCAAGCTTCGCTCACCTTCTGGTGTAGCAGCACAGGGATATCAGTGCCCATGCAACAAATTTCTAGAAGTCGTTAGGTAGTGGCCAACTGGTCACCTCGTTCCTTCCCTGGTATGCCAAGGTGGCCCCGGTTGCATACAAAGACTACTGGACGGCCAGACCAGCCAAGTGGGGGGAAAATGTCTTGAATAGAAAACATTGAAGGATGCTTAAAGCAACACTGATCGAGTGCTTGCAGGTCACTGAGGTAGTAACTACAGATGACAAATGCCTCCCCAGGGGGTGCTCAAAAGCACGAGAATTAGCAACCAGCTAAGCAGTAAAACTATTGCTCCCACAAAGCAGGAAATGCTTATCAATGGAAATAAATCGCAATTTGCGATGTTATGGCTTCACTGTATGAGGTTTAGATGGAGTACCAAACTGTGTATCAATGGGTTCGCTATAGTGGTAGGCAAACCCTATTAGGCCATCCACCACAGAGCCGTCGGTGTAGACAAATTCTGCATCACGGAACAAGGCTTTAAATGCCGCAGACTTGTGACAGGGATTCTCTGGTGGTACTGAGGCTTTGGCCTAAGAGGCCAAAACTATGAAAAGCCAGCACTGAGGGAGAGACCAAGAAGGCATTTGGGAATTAGAAGGAGGAAGGAGAGGAAGGGACTAGAGCCAAGAAAGAAGGATGCGAAAGCGGATCGCGATCGTGAGACCAGACCTGCGCCGCATAAGGAAAAAAAAATAAAATAAAATAAAAATAAAAAGCTTGGAGACCTCCATAAAAATTCAGGATGGAACGATATCAAAGCTAAGTTCTACTGGTGACATTGCCATCCTGAGAGGTAGTGATGAGCTATGAATGGAATGGAAATTCTGCTGAGTACTGAAAGTAGTTTATAGTAACCAAAAAATACTATAAGAAATGGGAAATATCAGAATTTATAATAGTTTAATACTACTGCTTATTTATTATTGTCAAAATTGTAAAATTACGAAAAATACAAAAGGGAAATAACTTTAAAATGCGGTAGACAGGAAAGAAATCGTAACGGAAACTGACGTGAAAGAATAAATTTACTGCAACAAATGTGGGAAGTATTTCAACAGAAATTATATATATATATATTTTTAATGTGAGTTGTTACATTGAGTTTCTGGTTGCGTCGTTGTGAATTCCTGATTTCTGCATAACATCGGTGAAATTTCTGACAACCGCTCGCCGTAGTGAACAAATTGAACATATAATTAGTAATTTGAACACGTGCAGCTAACCGGGTGAAAATGGTATTGAAGTTACGATGATGGCTGTAGCAGCTCGTTCTATATGTTTACTAAAGTATTTTTCTACTATCATCCTTCATTTTATATGCACATTCAAAGTATTTTTATCGTATGAGAAACGTTTTACGTCGCGGTGATAGCACGTATAGGAGTCGTAGCGTACCCGCTTAATATTGGTGGTAGCGGCCGCAGCGTTGCATAGGGTATGCGCGGCTGAGGTTCAAATTCTCTTCTGAACCCCGTGGATGCAGGGAAGGGCGATGGGAAACACATATTTTAACATTGGCTTCGGAGCTGATAGAGACACCAGCTCCTGCCTACTCGAGCTCTGGCAGTTGTGCGTGAATGGTCCCGAAGCAAGACAAGATGCTACTGCGCTCCTCGCTTTGCGCATGCGCAAATCCTCCATTAAGGCAACATCCGCTCTTCATATTTGCTTTCGGCGCATTGAAGATTCATCAAAAACGCGTCATATTTGCTAAAATTAAAGACGCATCAACAGTAAAAGTCTTCAGAAAGTCCGATCATGAATAATAATGCACTACTAGCATGAATAACTGTGTCGTTAGCGGCATTGAGCTCCGCCGTTGGTAGTAACGGGGTCGAGACCGACTGAAAGAAATTTTTTTGAAACCAAATCTTCTTTTAACAGATACTGGAATAAAAATAATTATTTGTATTGTTACTTGCCACATATCTTTGGACGATTTAGCAAATGTGTCGCGATTGTGAGGGTAAATGACAGTTACACTCTTCGTTGTAACAAATATTTAACTCTTTGAAAAGATATGAGAGAGAGCAGCCTTTGCGCATGCGTAAGGCTAGGAAAGGGTGCTGCTTACAGTGACACGTGACCGAAAGGTAGCTTGTCACTTCATCGTAACATATTCATTTTGTTACAGTCACTTAACACTGCAATCAGTTACTTACGGCGTTTTATTGTTCATGTGCATATTCATATGTTCGTGGTGTTTATCATCAAAGAAAAATGAGCAACGTTCAGTATCTTTTAGAATCAAATTACTCAGCTTTAAGCCTGGAAGTGAAATAAAGAAACCTGTAGGCCGACGCCTCAGCTAGAGTTGAAGCAAGCGCAAACCATCTGAGGTAAAGCGTTGTGCAGGTCTTTAAACGAAAATACATATAAAGGGGGAGAGGGGGAGGGCAAACCGTAACGTTTTGCCCCAGCGCCATTCGCAGGTGCGCGAAATTGACTCTTTGGACGCCGAGCGGCTAGGGGGGGGGGGGGGATGAATTGAGAGTGCCACTAAAGCACCAGCCGCCACTGAATGATGATATTGGGAAATTTGAAATGACTGAAAATCGGGCTTCTCGGAACATTAAAACGGGGCTGCATGTTCTATTGCGGAATTTGGCAAATGTTGAATGCAATTTGAATGTAAACGCAAATTGCTGCACAATTATACGACCTAAAAACAATGACATCGAAATCATTCATTATTACGATTGTGATTTTGCTGCAAACAACTTATTAAAATATTTGACGGGAATGGAGAAGCTAATACAATTGTTAAACAACATTTTTAAGCTCTGAACTGAATAGGGGATTATTGAGTGAGAAAATAATGCATCTTACATCTTTTATGAAATCCATAGGAGGTGGTATTGGCCTTGTTAACGATATGACAACGGAACTCAGAAGGCCACGAAAGTTTAACAAAGTTCTTCTAAAAGCTACGGTAATAATAAAGGATTGAAATTAAGAGCAGCGGTAGTGTTTTGGAAGGATACTGCTGTCTGTGAATCTTCCCTACGTAATATTACAAAGGCACCAAACTTATGAAACTGAAATTTACAAAGCAGAAGATGTAAAGGACACCCGACATCTTGCGTGCAAAAGTAAGCGTCGATGGACGAAGCAAGAAGAATGTATAAAGCAAATCGACGGAAGCAATGTGGGAATTCATTGCCATGAGAAATGTACCGGTTGTCAAACATTAACCTCAATGTATGGAAAACATATATCAGGATTAACGTTTCGAGCGCATGGTCAGTGGGAAAATCGAAAAGTAGAGAATCGAAGCGAAGGAGACATGGTGCTACCGACGGATGATAATTGGTAGTAGAATGGAAGATGAATAACGGACCCTAAAACAGACGAAGAGAAGTACTCATGTAAAACACTGATAACAGGGAGGAAACAGAAACGATGTCTGTACTAGCAATAAAACTGTAGATATACGTCAGTGGTTCTGCATTTCTGTCTTCAAAACTGCTACACGAATTTTCACGTGTTTTTTACAAGAACCGAGAGCAAGATTTATGTCAACGTCTGGGCATAATTTCACTAACACTGGATCAGCGTATGAAAGATAACGTCAGTGTTGTCAGCAGCCAGCCGTAACGCCTGTCTGCTCATATATTAGAAACCTATTTCTACAAAACTGCATGGCATTTTCACAAGTAACTTAAACGTATTTTGAGGCAACATATAGGCTTCGTACCTTTGAATACGTTAATTTCAAAAACTACTAGTCATATTTTTGTAGGTAACTTCAGCGAATTGTGTGATTAGATAAAGGCTTCATTTGATCATAATCGGATCAGAGAAAGTAAAAATTTCATAATTTGGATATTTGTCGAGAAGCAATCCTATATGTCTATCCGTACGAGCAAATCTTTAATAGTACAGTACTACACGAATTTTCACGTGGTTTCACATATACATAGAGGGTAGCTCGGGGCAAAATTTAAACTTCATTTCATCAAAGTCGGATCAGAGGAAGATCAGTTAGCATAATATAACGTTTTATGTGTACCCTACGCTTATTAGTACGGCGTGGTGCAGCAAAGAAAAAATAGAAACGCTGTTAGTTATTTAGTGCACCAAATAACAAATAGATGACACTGCTACTTTCGTGCCATGATTTAGTTTTGAGTATTCAAAACTTAAAGACATATCTTTGCATCTTTCCACAGGTTTCACTTGTATTTAAAACGTAACGAGATTCCTGTGACTTTATGTATACTTTCTTAAAACAGATTTCCTAGCAAGATTATTGAAATTATGTGGTTTCATTTACGATTTCGGTGCGTAGGCCACCTCAATAGATTTTGAACCCTCTCTGTTTACGAATAACCAGAAAGATTCTTCGGTTACCAATTTAGTTTCGCGTAAAGACCACAATGAAAAGCAAAGAAAAATTACGCTTTGCTAGGAGGTAATAAGGCATTCGTTTTTTCCTTGGTGTAATTAGGAGCGTCTCAGAAAAGGGCAGTGGTAGAATGGCCGCGCACTACAAGGCGCCATGCCGCGGAACGCGCGGTTGTTAAGCATCGGAGGTTTGAGTCCTCCCTTGGGTACGACTGAATCTGTTTGTCCTCGAGTTACTTTAATTAGTTTGTAAGTCCAAGGATTGATAACCAGAGTACTTATGTTCCATACATTCACAAACCTTTGAATTTCAAGAGAAAAGGATATGACTTGTCGTGCTAATAGTTACCAACCCCCACGCATCTTTTTGTAGATAAATGAATATGTATGTAGATGTATACGTAAACTGGATATACATTGTGAATTTTGTATAGCAATATATAGGAATGGAATTTTCTACTTATGAATGAAGTCATAAAGCTTTTCTTCTCCCTGAATGTAGGGGTTATAATTGTCAATCAACTGACAATTGAGCACCCTCCCACCATTTTATGACAATATTGGCTTGGATCTCATTTTCAGAATGGGTTGTCTACTACAAAATGGACTTATAACGGCATACCTAGGCCGTACATTAATAATAAATGTGATGCAAGGATAAAAAATTAATCCGTGACGATAATAAGACTGCCTTTTCCTTTTATTGAAATAACTGTCCTTTCATCTCTCAACAGTATGTAACAACTTCATGCTAATAATTTAGTCTTATTTAAGATTTGTCTCAGACTTGCACTAACTTGGTAATAATGTTGTTGTGGTTTTCAGTCCGTAGACTGGTCTGATGAAGCTCTCCATGCTATCCTGTACTGGGCAAGCCTCTTCATTTGAAAATACGAAAGGTGACCTACATCCTTTGGAATCTGCTTACTGTATTCGTCTCTCGGTCTCCCTCTACGATTTTCCCCCCACATGCTTCCCTCTAATGCTAAAATGACAATTCCTTGATGTCTCAGAATGTGACCTGCCAACCTATCCTCTTAAAATTCTGTTGAGTACTTCCGTATTAGTAACGTGATCTACCCATCTTCGTCTATAGCCCAGCATTTCGAAAGCTTCTATCATATTTTTGTCTGAACTCCTTGTCGTCCACTTTTCACTCCCATACAATGCTACACTCCAGACAAATACTTTCAGAAAGAACTTCCTAACATTTAATTTAATTACTTCGCTTCCTCAGAAACGCTTTTCTTCCAATAGCCATTATGCATTTTATATGTTCTTTACTTCGGCCATCAGAAGTTATCTTCTACCCAAATAACAAAACTCATCTATAACTTTTATTATCTCATTACCTAATCTAGCTCCTTCAGCATCCTGATACTACATGGCAGTACACTCTTTACTCTTGTTAATGTTCATAACTTCCTTTCAAGACACTGCCCATTCCATTTAATTTCTTTTCCAGGTCCTTTACTGTCTCTGACTGAATTACTATGTCACCACAAACCACGAGGTTTTCATTTCTTCTCCTTGGATTTTACTTCCCTCTCCTTGCATTCCTTCACAGCTTGTTCAATGAACAGATTGAACAAGATCGGGAAAAGTCTACAACCCTGTCTTCCTCTCTTCACAACCACTGAGACTATTTCACGTTCTTCGACTGCTGTCTGGTTTTTGTAAAAGTTGAATATAACTCTTCGCTCTCTGCATTTTACCCCTGCTACCTTCAGAATTTGAAAGAGTGTATTCCAGTCAACAGTGTCAAATGCTTTCTAAAGATCTACAAATGCTAAAAACGTAGGTTTCCCTTTCCTTAACCCTTTGTTCAGTGACCGGCGGCCAGTGCACACGTGACCAGCAGCAGCTCTACATTGTACGGTAACCGGCTTCTTAATAGAAGCGACTTATTTACATTTAGTGTGTACTTTCTCTTGCAGCTCTTTATACTTTAGTGTGCTCGCGTGTTTGTTTATTAAGAATCGCGTTTATTTGTCAGCTCAGTTACTGCATTTTTTATTTATTAGCTCGCGTATATATTTTTCAGATTCGCCGTTAATAAACAGTTCAGCGTTAGGTCTACTTTACAAAGCTCACTGTTTATCAAACTACTGAGTCCTCTGACGTACTTACTTGGAAGAATCAAAGATTTTTAGAATGGCTAGGAACTGTGACTGCTGCGAACGGATGGAGGCAGGCGGCGTTGGCTTCGCTGGCAACGCTTGAGACTGCGGTGGGTGGGCGCCGCTGTTGTGGGCCGCTCGCGGGGGTACAGCAGACGCCCTGTGCGTCTGTTGTGCCCTCCGATCGGCCTGCGGCTGTGGCCAGCCCGCTCAATGCCCGCGAGGAGGTAGCCCCTCAATCCGTGGTGGATTGGGAGGTCTTCTCAGCGCGTGTCAGGCGGCGTAAGACTTCCCGCCCGGGGGACCGAAGTGGAGGCCTCCCCGGTTAGTCTTGCCAACAGATTCGAGGCGCTGTCTGTGGCAGGGAATGTTCCTGATGCGGATGGTGTCGCTTGTCCTGTACTCGCCCCTCTGCCTTCAAGATCCGGGCACTCACAGAGGGTGGGTTTGTTGGTAGTTGGGAGCTCCAACGTTAGGCGGGTAATGGAGCCGCTTAGGAAAATGGCTACTAGGGAGGGGAAGAATTCCAATGTGCACTCCGTGTGCATACCGGGGGGAATCATTCCGGATGTGGAACGGCTCCTTCCGGATGCCATGAAGAGCACAGGGTGCAGCCAACTGCAGGTGGTGGCTCATGTTGGAACCAATGATGTGTGTCGCTTTGGATCGGAAGAGATCCTCTCTGGTTTTGAGCGGCTATCAGAATTGGTTAAGACTGCCAGTCTTGCTTGCAAGATGAAAGCGGAGCTCACCATCTGCAGCATTGTCGACAGGACTGACTGCGGACATTTGGTTCAGAGCCGAGTGGAGGGTCTGAATCAGAGGCTCAGACGGTTCTGCGACCGTGTCGGCTGCAGATTCCTCGACTTGCGCCAAAGGGTGGTGGGTTTTCGGGTTCCGCTAAATAGGTCAGCAGTCCACTACAATCAGGAAGCGGCTACACGGGTAGCGGGGGCTGTGTGGCGTGGACTGGGCGGTTTTTTAGGTTAGATGGCCTCGGGAATACACAAAATGGGTTTCAGTCTCAAAGGGGGCAGGTCAGACACGGGAAGAAAGTAGACATAAAAACCATTGGTGTAACAGTTGTAAATTGTCGTAGCTGTGTTGGGAAAATTCCAGAGCTCCAAGCGCTGATAGAAAGTACTGAGGCACAAATCGTTATAGGTTCTGAAAGCTGGCTGACGCCTGAGATAAATTCGGCCGAAATTTTTTCAAAGGGCCAAATGGTCTTCAGAAAGGATAGAATAAATAAAACAGGGGGTGGCGTGTTTATTGCTGTTACAAATGGTTTATCCTGCAACGAAATTGAGGCAGATACTTCCTGTGAATTGGTCTGGGTAGAGGTTATACCTGACCACCGAAATAAATTAATAATTGGATCTTTTTATCGGCCCACTGACTCAGACGATGCGGTTGCAGAAATGTTCAAAGAAAGCTTGAATCGTATTTCAAATAGGTATCCGAAGCATACTGTTATAATCGGTGGCGACTTTAATTTACCCTCGATATGTTGGCATAATTACGTATTCAAAACCGGAGGCAAATATAAAACATCGTCCGAACTAGTTCTGAATGCTTTTTCTGAGAACTACTTCGAACAGTTAGTTCATGAACCCACTAGAATAGTACGTGGTTGCGAAAATACTCTTGATCTCCTAGCAACAAATAATCCCGAGATAGTAAAGAGCATCAAAACAGATACAGGGATTAGCGAACATCGAGTTGTAGTAGCGAGACTGAATATCGAAATTCCCAAATGCACCAAAAATAAACGAAAAATATATCTATTCAATAAAGCAGATAAAAATTCGCTTCACGCTTTCCTGAGTGATAGTCTCCAGTCCTTCAAAACTAAAAATGCGAGTGTAGATCAGTTGTGGCTTACATTCAAAGACATAATATCAGTAGCAATCGAGAGATTTATACCAAATAAATTAATAAAAGAGGGGGCTGACCCCCCGTGGTACACAAAACAGGTCAGATCACTGTTGCAGAAACAAAGAAAAACGCATGCAAAATTTAAAAAGACACAGAATCCGCAAGACTGGCAATCTTTTACTGAAACTCGCAACCTAGCGCGGACTTCAATGTGAGAATCTTATAGTTGTTTCCACAACGAAATCCTGTCTCGTAATCTTGCAGAAAATCCAAAGAAATTCTGGTCATATGTGAAGTACACTAGCGGCAAAACACAAACAATACCTTCACTACGCGATAGCAATGGTAATACTACCGACGACAGTACTGCTAAGGCAGAATTACTAAACACAGCTTTCCGAAATTCTTTCACCAAAGAAGACGAAGTGAACACTCCAGTATTCAATCCAAGAACAGCTGACAGCATGCGAAACTTAGAAGTAGATGTTCCTGGAGTAGTAAAACAACTTAAGTCACTAAACAAAAATACATCTTCCGGGCCAGATTGTATACCAACTAGATTCCTCTCAGAGTATGCTGATGAAATAGCTCCTTACTTAGCTATAATTTACAACCGATCACTCAGCGAAAGATCCGTACCCAAAGACTGGAAAGTTGCCCAAATTACTCCAATATTCAAGAAAGGCAATAGGAGTGATCCCCAAAATTACAGGCCTATCTCATTGACGTCGATTTGCAGCAGGAGTTTGGAACATATACTTTGTTCGAATATTATGTACTACCTCGAAGAGAACGACCTATTAACCAATAGTCAGCACGGATTCAGAAAGAATCGCTCTTGCGAAACACAGCTTGCCCTTTATTCACATGAAGTGTTAAGTGCCATCGACAAGGGATCTCAAATCGATTCCATATTTCTGGATTTCCGGAAGGCTTTTGATACTGTACCCCACAAGCGGCTTCTAATGAAATTGCGTGCTTATGGAATATCTCCCCAATTGTGCGATTGGATTCACGATTTCCTATCAGAAAGGATACATTTCGTTGTAATTGACGGTAAGTCATCGAGTAAAACAGAAGTGATATCTGGCGTTCCACAGGGAAGCGTTATTGGTCCCCTACTCTTCCTCGTGTTTATAAACGATTTAGGAGATAATCTGAATAGCTCCCTTAGACTGTTCGCGGATGATGCTGTCGTTTATCGGTTAGTGAAGTCAACAGAGGATCAAAAGCAACTGCAAAGCGATTTAGACAAAATTTCTACTTGGTGCGAAAATTGGCAATTGACACTAAATAAAGAAAAGTGTGAAGTAATACACATGACCACTAAAAGAAATCCGCTGAACTTCAATTACGCGATAAATCAGTCAAACCTTAAGGTCGTAAATTCTACCAAATACCTAGGAGTTACAATTACGAACAACTTTGACTGGAGAGAACACATAGAAAATATTGTGGGGAAGGCGAACCAAAGGTTACGTTTCATTGGCAGAACGCTTAGACGATGCACCAGCTCCACCAAAGAGACTGCCTACATCACACTTGTGCGTCCTCTCTTGGAGTACTGTTGCCCCTTGTGGGACCCTCACCAGGTGGGACTGACGGAAGATATTGAGAAGGTTCAGAGAAGGGCAGCTCGTTTTGTTTTATCACGTTACGGGGGGGGGGGGGGAAGCGTCACGGAAATGTTGCACGAATTGGGGTGGAAATCATTAAAAGAAAGACGTTATTCATTGCGGCGTGATCTGTTTGCGAAGTTTCAATCACCGACTTTTAGTTCTGAATGTGAAAATATTTTGCTAGCACCCACCTACTTAGGGAGACATGACCATCCCAATAAAATAAGAGAAATCAGATCGAAAACGGAACGATTTAGGTGTTCTTTCTTCCCGCGCGCTATTAGAGAATGGAACGGTAGAGAAAAGTTATGAAGGTGGTTAATGAACCCTTTGCCAGGCACTTAAATGTGATTTGCAGAGTATCGAAGTAGATGTAGATGTAGATCCTTTAAGATAAGTCGTAATGTGAGTATTGCCTCGCGTGTTCCTACATTTCTCCTCAATCCAAACTGATCATGCCCCAAGGTCAGATTCCACTAGTCTTTCCATTCGTCTGTAAAAAATTCATGTTAGTATTTTGCAGCCATGACTTGTTAAACTGACACTTCTGTAATTTTCACATGTGTCTGCACTTGCTTTCTTCGTAATTGGAATCACTATATTCTTCTTGAAGTCTGAGGGAACAATGAGGTGGAACAATATCTTCATGACTGTCTCTCCTAACGATAATCGAACTTCGTCTACTCCATGTTTCTACTAACATCTTTCAGATCTGTCAGATTCTTCTCGCAGTATAGTATCTCCTATTTCATCTTCCTCTATTTCGTCCTCCATTTCCAGAATACTGCCTTCAACTTTATTTCCTTTGTATAGGCCTTCCATATATTCCTTTCACCTTTCAGCTTTCCCTTCTTTGCTTAGTACTGGTTTTCCATCTAAGTTCTTGATATTCTTACCGTGCTTACCTTTTCTGCAAATATCTCTTTTATTTTCCTGTAGGCGATGTCTATCTTCCCCCTAGCTATACATTCTTCCTACGATCTTGCATTTCTCCTCAAGATACTCCTGCTTAGCAAGTCTGCAATTCCTGTCAATCTCATTTTTCAGACATCTGTTCTCCCATTTGTCTGCTTCACCTAATGCATTTTTATACTATCACCTTTCATCAATTAAGTCCAGTATCTCTTGTGTTATCCTAGGATTTCTACTAAATCTTGTCCTTCCACCTATATGATCCTCTGTTGCCTTCACTATCCTATCTCTCAGAGGTACCCGTTGTTTTTCTACTTTCCCCCGTGCCAGACAATCCTTGCATGATGCTCTAAAATTCTCAACCACCTCTGGTTCTTGGAATTTGTCCAGAATGTATCTCTTTAATTATCTACCTTTTTTGAAGTCTCTTAAGTTTTAATCCACAGCTCATAACCAATAGGTGTATTTCTGCACCTGGACGTGTCTTATAGTTTAAAACCTGGTTTCTAAACCTTTGCCTTATCATTTTTAAGTCAGTCTGTCATCTCCTCGTCTCCTCCACGCATATAACCTTCTTTCATGACGACTAAACGAAGTGTTTGTGATGATTAAATTGTGCTCTGTACAAAATTCTACTGGGCGATCTCCTTTTCTACTACTTATCTTTCTCTTCCCTTTCCTTCTACCGAGTTCCAGTCCCTCATTACAATTAAGTTTTCATTTCCTTTAACGGTCTGAACAACTTCTTTTATCTTCTCATACATTAAATGTATTAGCTGTTGCAGGAAGATATCTTGTTGATTCTTATCACTGAAACCAAGTGAGCAATGAAAGCTACCTTCGCGTCATCATCAAACAGAGAAAAACAGTCCTTTTTGCACCTGAAAGAGTCGAAGTTATCACTTAGGATAACGCTTACATTGCATACAAGGCAGGTATATGAATTTACTTCCATACAGATATCACGTATACGTATTTTACTCACTTGCAGTCGTCTTCTGTACTCCGACGCTGAATTTTCTCTCCTTTTAAATTCATGTATTCCACTCCATTTACTTTTGAATCACGAATAATATTTCTTGTCCGTTTATTGCCTACAGGAGGCACTTCAGAGTCCGAAGAAGCCGCAGACATAATTACACCTCGAAAAATAAGTGGCTTTTGAATGCGACAGTAATGACCTATTATTTGAACCCACTATGCTGTAAACACAACAATGGATTGTTGCAGATATGCTAACCTCAGACGACAAAATACGCGGGAAAGCCGCGCAACGCCGTCAATAACTTCTGCCTTTAAATACACCTCGACACAGTCGCAAAAACGGCATGAGTCAATGACCTTTTTCCAATGAAGATTTCAAGGGTGGATAGTGTCACCATTTGATAGCTGACGTCTGCCCTTCTTGTACGTATGAATCCGGCTACACTTTCCCATCCATTTCCAATGGATAACTCATTTTTGTAAAAAAGTTGACTTATGACCTTTTTGCAATGACCGTTTCATTTCTTTGATCTCATCGTAGTTGGCATATAAACATGTACTACTGCAGTCGGTGTTGGCTTCCCGTCTATCTTTGCTACGATAATGCGTTCACTATGATGTTCATAGTAACCCGCATTCTTACTTTGTTATTCATTTTCAGACCTACTCCTCCATTACCACCAACTGATTTCCTGTGTATAACCCTGTACTAACCTGACAAAAAATCCTGTTCATCCTGCCACCGAGCGTCACCAATTCCGCACTATATCTAACTTCAACCTGTCCATTTCTCTTTTCAAATTTTTTAGGATAAACTCGATTAAGGGATAACGCTCTGAACCGAAGAATGTTTTTTATTTATTTATTATTTTTTATTATTTTTTTTTATAACAACATCCTCCTGAATAGTGCCCGCTCGGAAATCTGAATGGGGCACTATTTTACCTCCGTAATTATTTTAACTGAGAGGATGCCAGCATCGTATATTCATAATGTAGAGCTACATGTTCTCGGGAAAATTAACGACTGCAGTTCCCCCTTGCTTTCAGCTGTTAGCAGTAACTTCATGGAAAAGTCATGTTATCTGATGTTACAAGGCCAGCTCAGTCAATCATCCAGACTGTTGCCCCTGTAACTACTGATAAGGCTGCTTCCCCTATTCAGGAAACATAAGTTTTTCTGGCCTCTCCATATATAACTCTCCGGTGTGGTTCCACCTACGTACGGCTGTCTGTATCGTTGAGGCACGCAAGCTACTCCATCTCAGCAGTGTCTATGGTTCATGAGAGTGGAAATAATTAATAACTGAAAGCGGTAACTGGGATACGTTCAATGCAATAGATCAAAATATCTGCCACGCCTGTACTTTGACCGGGATTCTCGCATCTTGCGAGCAGTTTCGTCTCTGTTAACATCAGAAGAAAACCAAAATTTCCCTCACACTACTATCTTGTGATTCCATTGCAAAAGATATCCAAGAGCCGATGTAGACTCGGTCACAGATTTTTGGTGATGATGATGATGTGTACATTGAGGCTTAAGATAATAGTTAAAAGGAAAACGAGAAGTATGGATGGAAATGGGATACGGAAATACTGAAGAATGATGCGTTTGATGTTTACTATGGAAGAGAATGCCCTAATAGGCGTTTCATTTAAAGAGAAGTCGACGTATCAGAAATCAGCATTCACAAAAATTTCAGAGACAACCATTACCTCACGGAAGGTAACTGCCAATAAGCTATGGGTAACGGAAGACAAATTTCGGCTAATCAAAGAACGAAGGAAGCCTCCATGTTACCTAGGAATCTGAACAGTATAAAAACCAGTGGAAGGAAAACAAATACTGATATGCATTCAGCAAATAATTAAAGTCTTAGTGTGTAGTGCTGTTCTGAAATGATGAGGTTGACACAGGATTTCATTCAGGACCACTTTATATCAATCGTAAGACTAATACTGTTAAAAAGAAGGAAAAAGTGATCTGTCCATTGCCCCTCCTTCCCGCAGGTGAGTCTGTATTCTCTTAAGGGTTTGAAAGCATTTTCTTCACCCTCTTTTTAGAACTGTGTGCCCTCTGAGGCATACATGCAATTATATGAAAAGAATACTCCATTAGGAGCGGTGTGCCCCACGACCATAAAATGATAAACATTAAAAGAATTTTCAGCATTGGTCGTAAATTACCATTTATTTATTGCAAATTGATTTCGACTATGGAATACTCATCTTCTGTGCAATATGATACAAAGCTGGTGTTACATGTCAAGCCACAAAGCATAACTACAAAATATATAAGATATTCCAGAGTGCCAAATAATGATTTGTGCTACATTTATTTAACTTTCGTCATCGTTCGATAGACCAGATAGATCAAAGGGCTTCTAACAAAATGTCCATGACTTGCAATGAATGTTAGATGTAACTGCTGTCAGTACAAGCTAACACACAGAGTTCTTATTATAGCTACCCGTAATCTATCTTTCCGGTATATGTAGGTGTCATCCACGTATACATTCATCTTTCACGATATGTCAAAAGTCAAGTGTCATCAAAAATTAAATATGTCTGCAACTTCATACCAGGTAATTTCTTTCGTTTTCCGCTACCCTGTTTTTTTCTTACGTTTCTCTGCTCTTACCTCTTTCTTTCAGCATTGATTTCCAGTCTACCATCCAAACCAATGTTTCTTCCCTACATACAGTATGTGACTAATTTACTTTGTTAATTCTCTTTATTCACGACGACCGGTTTCGACACACTACGGTGTCATCATCTGGTCTCGTTGACAAGAACTGCTTGTAACAATGCTCCACGACAAATGTGGTAGGTGGGTGCCCTGGTCGATATGTGTATATAAACTCATATCCCGGTGGAAAGTCATAAATAAAATAGATAGATGGTCAAAGTTAAAACAGTAAAACCTACATAAAACTATGACCAGCATAGTGCACATGTCGGTTGAGCACCTACATAAAACCGGTCGTCGTGAATAAACAGAAAAACTTTTTTTTTGCGATCTCGGCATCTGTCCTAAGATAAGTAAATTATGTACTATAACAATGTAAATTATTTTTGGGGCGTAACTAGGTGCTATATTTGATAGAAATATTTTACGTTATTCTTTACCAGGTAATTTGAAGAAGGGAGAGCGTTGTCGGATGCATTAGTGACGATATTCCATAAAACGTGTACACAATAGATTGCACGATATTCTTGTCGCTTACAACGTACGCATCGAGGAAATTTTTGAAAAATTTGGAAGCCCATTGCAATTGTCATAGTTCCGTAAACATAAACTTTGTTCGGTATGGCATGAAGTGGTTTTTCCTCGTGGCTTCTGGATTCTACCCTTCGGCGTTAAAAATGACTCACCCTTTTGAATTACACCCTGCAGTTGTTGCAGTACTTGGTGGCACGCATTGCAGAAGCGACCCTATTGGGTTTGCATGTCGTTGACAGGATTTGGTTAGACCTCATCCTCCAAGTGTTCCGTTAACCAAACGTCTAGTGAACGAAAAGGACAATATGTGGGTGTCCCAGAAAATCCAGTAGTCCTGAAATTAGGAATTAGTACCCATGGTGACGAAAATGTGGTGACGTGCCATGAACCACAACTATAATCATTGCTGACATGACACAACCTCAAGGAAGTTAGGCTATACTTTACTGAGAAAGTCCTGATAATTTGTTCCATTTAACATTTATGCTATCACTTACGGCCCTATTAATCAATCGCCAAGAACGCCTGCCCATATGTTGCTTCATACTCCCTTTCCTGAACTGCCAAAGGATTTACATCTGCACAAACATGATAGTTTTGGTAGTTGTAAACCACATCTCTTGTGAATCCTATTTCATCGATTTATAATAAGGTAAAACATCATGATTCATATCCGTGGTTAACACTACTGTATAATGAGGTACATATAAAGGATTAAAAATAACATAGGTTGCAACACAATTCGAACTACGCAACTGGCAGCATAGAGTAATGTAAGACATCTTGCCATTTTACGAAGAGTAAATACGAAGACTATGCTACTACCTGAATCCAAGCGCCGCGCATCTCTTTCCACAGACGGATGTAAATCTAAGCTTGCATTTCCGGACGTAAATTTAGTAGAATTATTTTTGTTCTTTTGGTGAGTACGCCTGCCACTCAAAGTATTCGATACTCTTTTGGGATACTCTGTATATTAATAAACTCATTAACAACCCTGCGTTGGCGTTCGTCACAACCTGCCTGGAATTCCGTTAACTGGAGTGGTTATTACTACATCGACTTGAACCCCGATGACCAGGGAAGGGAAGGTTTTATTTATTGATGGAATACTAATTGTAGTTTCCTGACATAGTAAGGAAACGAGAAGGATCAGATTCAGGTAATAAGTTACACAGCCAAAATTTACATATCTTGTTAAGTGTACCAGCTATATATCTTGTTTTTCCTAAGTCTGATGGTGTAATAGTATTACAGAAAAAAACATAAATTGGTAGATAATCGTGTATCTATAAGGAACAAAAACATCGTACTAATGTATTCATGACAGCTTAGTTGTGGGTAATACAGAAAATTTAAGAGTGGTTCGTATACACTACAGGATACGGAGAAAGGGCCTAGCAGACGAAACAGTCGTTCGAACATTGTTATACGTAGCATCACGTTAATTCCAGTTACTTACAACACATATACTAAGATAGCGTCGTAATATGAAGTAAACAGTTCTGTCCCGTAAAATTTTGTAAAATATAAAAATAATTAAAATTGTCACCCAATTCAAGGAAAAAATTGCTTTCCATATGCCACTGTGTTCATACTTACTTAAATTTTGCAATGGGAAATACGTAAGAGAACACTGTAAAAAATTGTAACCCATACTGCCAGCTGGTGGCGACCTTACACGTAATTTGTACCCACATAACGGGGTCAGACTTTCATCAAATGGGCGAAAAATAACAATAGGCATTATGTTGCTCTGTAATTCTTGGCACACATTGTGAAGAATTGGCACACAATGGTTCACTTAACAAAGGACAATACTGTCTCGACCAGGTATTGTAATTTGATCTGTACATGTTAAAGTTATGTAAATAGCAATTTGTAAAAATGTATGTTCACTACATTTGTGTTTGGATAATTTTACACTGCATTACCAGATGGAGAAAGACTTTAATGTAAAATTTATCCGAAGATGGCGTCTTAAAAATGTTCAAACGTTTGTAAAGCTTATGGGACTCAACTGCGGGGTCATCATTCCCTAAACTTACAAACTACTTATGAACTAACTTAAAGACAGACCAACATCCATGCCCGAGGGTAAATTCGAACCGTCGACGGGGAACGGCCTCGCGCATCGGAACATGGCGTCTCAAAGCGCTCGTCCGCTCCGCCGCAGCATAGCGTCTTAGAGGTCGAAGCAGGTCACCACTATTTAACAAACATGATCAACAAAACGACACGAGGATGGTGTAACATTCTTCATTATTTATTGTTTTCGGCTGTTACGCAGTCCAGTTGAAATATTACTGCAATATTTGTTTCAAAAATTATTTGTAGCTGATGGCGGCATAATAGTCGGAAACTAGTTTGGGAAAACGATGAAATTTGTATAATATTATACGAAAGAAGTGTGTTTTTATTGATCACATATTGTACCAAGCCCCAACGGGAGATTCAATCAACGAAACAGTTAACAGTTTTGGCAAATTAATGATGAAGGAGGGGAAGGAAGAAGAAATCGGGAAGGAAAGAACTGACAGTGGCAGCATTATGGCACTGAATTTAAACAATCGCGACAAATGAAAATGTGAAGCGGGCCGGTGAATCGAACCCGGGTCTTCCGCTTCGGACCAGAGGTTGCCTTAACCACTTGGCTAACTATGCTCGCTGTCAAACTTCCACAAATAGCACATTATGGCTGTAGCGCCTCTACCATCCATGCCCTCTTATACTCGCCATGACCGATCCCCGTGCGAGGTTGAACGTATGAAGTAAGTGAACTAACGTCGTTCAAAAATGTTCAAATGTTTGTTAAGCTTATGGAACTTAACTGCGGCGTCATGAGTCTCTAAACTTACAAACTACTGAGAAACTACCTTATACTAAAGACAACATAAACATCCATGCCCAGGGAGGAATCTTACCCCCGACGGGGAACTAACGTCGTCTTTCCGTGGTGTCTGCTCTTCCTATGTTCGAATGAACATACACCACAGTAATATAATAATTAAACAATTTCTGTAATCAAATGTAAAGCGGTCTGGGCTTAGCAATCATCACCCATCTTGAAGGTTCCACGTTTACTTAAGTCAAAATAGTAACAACTACGGAATATCCGAAGTTTTCATATTTATTAAAATAATAATAATTATTATTATTATTATTAATACGAGATTAAAGATCGTACGAAACAATATTATGCGTCACCGTAATTTTTTTCAGGAGATATGGGAGAATTATTGAGATGTAATTAGATATCTCTACACTAAATTCGATTGACTACGGCCCTTTAAGCATATGGCGATTAAAATATTGTACCAGTTATGGCCCTCAAATTAGATTCGCTCCCAAATTTAGCACATCCAATTTCCTCGCACTCTGGACGTCTCAGGGCGGAAGATACCGTACCACCGGGCCAACCTGGAAGAGAAAAAAAATCCCCGAAGCAGAACTTAGCCGGTCGTTTCTAGTCGGAGCCGAAATTAGACTGGTAAAGTGTGGTAACCCAGTTCCGGAGATGGCGAATGTGTTTTGAGATTACAGCGACTCTTTAAGTGTGGGGCGCAGAAGGAGCGCGCGAAATTAGTCCCTCAGGGCATCTCACTGGCTGAGAGAAGGGGTGCGAGGGGGGGGGGGGGCGGGATGGGGCGACCCGGCGCACGTGCCCGGCCAGATTTCATTTCCGGTGGCGGCGGCGGCGGCAGGATGCAGGATGCAGGAGGCGCCGGGCAGGATGAAGGATTCGCGGCGCGTCTCCCAGACCGGCGGCGTCCTCTCCCCCTACCTCCCGCGGGGCTCGATCTTGTGCCCTGCTGATAGCAGATCTCGTTAAGCGCGTGAGGTGTTTCTAGATAGCTTCCAAACACGGGCACCCTCCCCTGCCTTCTCCTCCACCCTCCAGCTACCCCGGCATTGCTTCAGTGCCATCAGTACTTGGCTCCAAACCTCCTTCCTAACGGGACAGAGGACATCAGAGGTGGGGCTAGTCCATCAACGTGCAAACTGTACAGATAATCCACCTGCAGACGAGAAGTGCACATACTTTGATAACACTGGTGGCATAATGCGAAGTAAGTTTGGAAGAGACTCGATTGCTGCCTCCCCCCCACCCCCCCCCCCCCCCCAACCAATCAGTAGTTCTGCTGGCGGTAATCCGTCGCGGCTCCTATCGGTGCCGGTAATCTCACCTCAAGACGCTTTTCAGTTGACGGATCTTTACGAACTACACACGTGGCTCCCGGCAGGATATGCGCTAATTACTATCCACAGATCCGTTTCCCCAACTACACTCTTAAATGACAAAGGAGACGCAGAAAGGCGGCAATGCCGCTTCCCTCGCCCCTACTTAATCATGTCCATTCTACAGACATAACGGAGAGCGAAGCAAAGCCGTTCAAATGTCTGAGATACACAGTCGCGACACTCACTACTGTAGAAGTTCTTACAAATGACAGTTGCAACGACAATAGCGCTCTTTGTAGTCGGCAAGGTGCCGCAAGAGAAATGTTTGTTTGTAATTACTTTTCTTTGCAATTAACCAAATAGCTTCTGTAATTTCTGCGTTTCAAACAGTAAAATATCGAGAAAAAAAATTGTGAAACAAATGTAAAACCAGACGAATTTCCCTGATTCAGTTATATAAGCAACTACTTATTCATGAGGAAATATTTTCACTGAAAGTGAGAGAATATAAACAGACGAGCAACGTTAATTACTTTTGTGGCCTGTTCCTACCTGACAGGAACTTCATTCGACAGGTAAAATTCCATATGGAGTCTAATGATTTGAATATGTATACACTTCACTTGTCTTTATTACAAACCCACATACATTTGAGTATAACTACGTTCGATTATAAAACGAATGTCTTGAAGGTTCTTGTCGTTTATGATTCTGATGTAGTGATAACTATGAAATTTCATCTGCTTTGTTGGAAAATATTTGCTTCCGGTATTTCATAGCCACGTTTGTGAGGTTTTTCCCTTCAGCTACAGCTGTAGTGGCTGATCTGGTACATTTAATAATGTAAGTATTGAATTCCATATCAGTTTATTATGTTCAACTGTTACTGATTTGGCTCGAATTGTAGTGAAGACATCCTGACGTTTGTGAGTAGAAGGTTGGGTCTTCTGTTCTTTATTAGCACTTTTTGCATGTGATAGAAACTGAAATTCTTAATTAGTACTCGTAGATTTCAAGATAATCTTAAATAAACTATCCTGAAAAATACCTTTCATATCATCCAATGAATCTTAGGAAAACAAATAGACAAATGTGAAGTTGTTTCTGGTTATTACCTTTTTTATGGCACTACATATCTCCCCTGTTGTTAAACGTATGTTACAATCAATTTAAACAACACTATTCACACTCATCCGATATTGTCTTTAGAAACGTATCTTGCCAGCTGCTTGGAGCGCTGCTGTCATGTCGGTGTTAGACTGGTGGCCGAGCTGTCTGCGGCGCGCTAGTCACATTCTGCACGGCCACTATGGTCGGGGGTTCGAATCCTCCCTCGAGCATGGATGTGTGTGTTGTCCTTAGCTAACTTAGTTTAAGTAGTTTGTAAGACTAGGGACTGATGAGCAACGTAGTTGGGTTCCATATAATTACAAACATTCGAACATTTTCTTTTGAAAACGGTCCTCATAGAGGTAATCTGACAACAATATGTATTTTGGGTCGGACTGAAAGTCCTTTAAGAGCAATGCAACCATGATTACTGAAATCCAATGATGACTTTGAAAAACCTGAATGGTTGCTTGATACATACAAAACTGTTGTACACTTCATTATTTTTATTTGTCATGACGCGTTTCGGGTTTAACCCATCTTCTGATGACCGCTTGACGCACTGGAAGGCTCCCAGTTACCTGCCAGCTCCACAACATCGATGGAGTCAAAATTTCTAATGATGGTCTAAATAAGACAGAAACTAGTTGAATGAAAGAAAAATTATTGCACTCTAGACTGTTCTTTATTCATAAATTTAAATAAGACTGCTGTTGACCCAAACATAGTGAAACGAAATGTTTCCAAAAATATGTTAACTGTATATTATCAAATGCAGTAATGACAGGAATTACAATTCCTACAGCATAGGAAGACATGAGTCACTAGAGGCCGGTATTGTACAGCGCCTCGATGCTCAGCGCTACAGGTGGGCGTGGTTTACGTACTTCTTTTACGATATACAGTACAAGTTAGGCAATTAGAGAAGCAAAAATTATTTATGACAAATATAAACATTATTTTTAAATGACCATTTGAAATTTAAGGACTTAAAATACAATATAAAAACCGCAATTGATAGTAATACTACGCTACAATTGATTACTATATGACAGGTTAATACTAAGCACAAGAGTGCGTAGTTTACATTATGCATATTTTGAAAACAATTATCATTTATCGTAATTGGCCATGACTAACACGAATTCTGATTACATGCCAGACAGTAGTGTCTACATAATGGGGCTACAAAAGCTGTTATTGTGAAAACATCGCTGTGTGAAGTTAACAATAGAGATGCCTACAGAGGCAGCGTTCTTTTACACATACTATGATTTTCTTTCATTATAATTTTGTGTATTTCAGGCAACCATTCAGATTATTTTTAGTCATCATTTGGATTCCAGATCAATATCTGTTGCTTTATGAAATATCGTATCATCTGCATAGGAAGTAACTTTTCATATTTTATATATTAAAAGAATCTACGAAAACTAAAGTCAGTCGCCCAGACCAAACTACCCGGCCGATTTCCTTCATTTTCGTTTTAAACGAAAGGCATTCATTCGCAGATTTATCATCAAGTATCAGAATTAAGTCTCTCTATCCTTCATTTTTATTCAAACGTTGTATCCTTTTGTCCTTGCAATGAACAGTTTAATCGGTTTGTTTTACTATATTTTTGGTTCTAATTAAGGCACGCAGTTCTTTTTGAGCTGTCAACATTCCGGGGATCAAGCCCTTTCATTTGCGCTTTTAAGCAATTGCATTGATTGATTCGGAAGAAAGCTATGCGTGAACATTCCATTTTCCTTCCATTTTTCCACAACTTAGTCATTCCATTAACGATGCGAAGTATTCGCACTGGTCCCCTAGTACGACTAATTTTCATGGTCTAAACTTGTGTATAGGAATAATACACTCGGCAGATACAAAAATAAAGTCTGCAACAAATGCCATTCAGTTTTGAAATCTAGGTTTATTACTGTTACTCAGAACAACTTGATTTTAACAACATTTGTAATTATATTATTAGAAAAACCAGAAAGATTCCAGACACCACTGTTCGCTAGGACAATTTAGTCACTGGCTATTTCGATTGCGTAGTCTTTCTGGTCTATTGCAGTTATTAAATTGTGTTATTAGGAACGCTGTAGAAATATTAAGGCAAAACGTGGTTCATTTATTTACGCGTTTGGAAATAATCATCATCAAAATCCGCAAGATTATAAACATCAGTTATCATGGTGTTACCAGAATAAGTATTATTAGAAGAAATAGAAGTAATACACTTTAAAAACAAGGAGTCAAATTCGTACCTAGGCCTCATCATAGACTTCATCTGAAGTCTGGTATTTTTCGTCTGTTTATCGATCATTGTCACTGACAAACTCCTTCAACCACAGAGACTAACACATTCGGACTTCAGATCGTTTATCCTTGCACAAACCGTTTGTAATACAATCAAGAAAACAAATACCTAGGTTACGAGCCGTGAGACAGAGCGAGGGGGCGGTATGGTAATATAATGGACGCGCATGCGGCAAGATGGCGCTTCAAAACCACCTCCGGTCATCACGATTTAGGTTTTCCGTGATTTTCCTAAATCATTCCAGGAAAATTACAGGACGTTCGTTTGACAGAGCACGGCCGATATCCTTCTAAAACCGTCCCCAACAATCTCAGTTTGAATCCATTCTCTATTCGGCGAAGATAGGAACATAAAACACTGACAACAAAAAGGAGCTTGTAAGCCATTATGGAATAACCTCATTCATACTGGAGGGGACTTGAGATGGTAAAAACTGTAGGAGAAGATAAATATTTGAATAATTGAGAACGTACGGTGAAAATGCTATTTGAAGAGGTGAGGATGGCACATAGGAGAAATTCCGAAGTAGCCGCATCAAATGGGCCATACGAATGGTGATAAAACATGGTGGTGGTGATATGCATTAATTTTCACTGATAATATACCTAATGAGACATCGAGTAGGATGCTCATGCCTATCAAACATCTGTGAAAGGGTTTCTTGCCATTGATTACAGCCCATCATCAACGGAACCATGTTCAACTGCGGAAGTCTCATTTTGAGACAACAATTGCAATGGGCTTCCTAATTTTTCAAAAATTTCCTCGATGCGTACGTTGTAAGCGACAAGAATATCTTGCAATCTATTTATGGAATATCGTCACTAATGCATCAGACAACGCTCTCCCTTCTTCAAATTACCTGGTAAAGAATAACGTAAAATATTTCTATCAAAAATAGCAACTAGTTACGCCCCAAAAATAACTTACATTGTAATAGTACATAATTTACTTTCCTTAGGACAGATGCTGAGATCGCAAAATTTTTTTTTTCTGTTTATTCACGACGACCGGTTTTATGTAGGTGCTCAACCGACATGTGCACTATGGTGGTCATAGTTTTATGTAGGTTTTACTGTTTTAACTTTGACCATCTATCTATTTTATTTATGACTTTCCACAGGGACATAAGTTTATATACAAATATCGACCAGGGCACCTACCACATTTTTCGTGGAGCATTGTTACAAGCAGTTTTTGTCAATGAGACCAGATTATGACACCATAGTGTGTCGAATACGGTCGTCGTGAATAAAGAGAATTTACAAAGTAATTGCGATCTTGGCATCTGTCCATCCATTTAATGTTATACTAAACTGTCAAAAATAGTGTTGACGTATATGAAATAAACGTAATGAATTAAGAGAACAGGCACATAAAAAAGTTGCTATTATCGCTATAATTGTATCATTATTACAGCCAAGACAGAAATGAAAACGTCCTTAAAAATTTATATCTCAATACACACTGCGGATAAGGAAGAACCTGAAAGTGTAGGTAATGAAATGAAATTAGTCACATACTGTATGTAGGGAAGAAACATTGGTTGGGATGGTAGACTGGAATCAATGGTGAAAGAAAGAGGTAAGAGCAGAGAGACTTATTTTCAATTTCGATGAAATCTGAGACCTGTCAAATTAATAGTCACTTTTTTCTTACACCCTGTACAACATTTTGGTCAGGACCCAACTCAGAAACGAGTCTCCGTGACCATGGAACGAGACAATACTGGAATTTCAATTGTATGAGTAGTAAGAGGATGTCATCATCAGGAAAGACAATACTGGCATTCTACGGATCGGAGCGTGGAATGTTACATCCCTTAATCGGGTAGGAAAATTAGAAAATTTAAAAAGGGAAATGGATAGGTTGAAGTTAGATATAGTGGGGATTAGTGAAGTTCGGTGGCAGGATGAAAAGGATTTCTTGTCAGGTCAGTACAGGATTATAAATACAAAATCAGTTGGGGGTATCACAGGAGTAGGGCTGATAATGAATAAGACAATAGGAATGCGGGTAAACTACTATGAGCAGCACAGTGATCGCATTATCATTGTCAAGATAGATACGAAGCCAACACCGACAACAGTAGTACAGGTTTATATGCCAACTAGCTTTGCCGATGATGAGGAGATCGAAGAAATATATGAGGAGCTAAAGGAAATTATTCAGACAGTTAAGGGAGAGGAAAACTTTACTGTGATGGGAGACTGGAATTCGGTAGTAGGAAAAGGAAGAGAAGGAAAAATTGTAGGTGAATATGGACTGGGCAGAAGGAATGAGCCGGCCACGGTGGCCGAGACTGAGGCGCTTCAGTCACGGTCTGCACGGCCACTACGGTCGGGGGTTCGAATCCCCCCTCGGGCATCGATATTTGTGCCGTCTTTAGTATAGGGTAGTTCATAAGTATTTTGTAAGTTTAGGGACTGATGACCCCGTAGTTAAGTCCCATAAGCTTAACAAACATTTGAACATTATTTGAACATTGAAGCAATGAAAGAGGAATTCGCCTGTTAGAATTTTGCATGGAACATGATTTAATTGTAACAAACACGTGGTTTAAGAATCACAAAAGAAAGTTGTATACTTGGAAGAGACCAGGAGACACCGGAAGGTATCAGAGAGATTTTATAATGGTAAAACATAGATTCCGGAACCAGGTTATAAACTGCAAGACGTACCCAGGGGCAGATATAGACTCTGACCATAACTTGTTAGTCATGAACTGTAGGATGAAACTGAAAAAAAAGCAGAAAGGTACGAAAATATGGAGATGGGACCTAGATAAATTGAAGGAACGTAAAGTTCTGGTGAATTTCAGAGGGAGATTTAGGCAACAACTGACAGGGGGAAATAAAACAGTAGAAGAGGAATGGGTAGCATTGAGAGATGAAATAGTGAAGGCAGCAGATGACAAAATAGGTAGAAAGGCAAGACCTACAAAAAACACAGGAAATACTAAATTTAATTGATGAAAAGAGAAAATATAAAAATGCAGTAAATGAAACAGGCAAAATGGAGTACAGACGACTAAGAAATGAGATTGATAGGAAGTGCTAAATAGCTAAGCAGGAGTGGCTAGAAGCCAAATGCAAATCTATAGAAGAATGTATAAGAAGGAGAAAAGTAGATACCGCCTACAGGAAAATCAAACAGACATTTGGGGACGAGAATATTCTACGAATATCAAGAACTCAGATGGGAAACCAGTTCTCAGCAAAGAAGGGAAAGCTGAAAGGTGGAAAGTGTACATAGAGCAGCTCTACAAAGGAAATGAATTTAGAGACGATGTTGTAGGAAGGGAAGAGGAAGTAGATCAAGCTGAAATAGGAGATACTATACCGAGAGATGAATTTGACAGAGCCCTGAAAGACCTAGGTCGGAACAAGGCGCCAGGAGTAGATGACATACCCTCAGAGCTACTAAAGTCTCTGGGAGAGCCAGCCATGACAAAACTATTTGAACTGGTGTGTAGGATGTATGAGACAGACGAAATACCCTCAGACTTTAAGAAAAATGTAATAATCCCCATTCCAAAGAAATCAGTTGCAGAAAGGTGTGAAAATTACAGAACCATCAGTTTGATAAGTCATGGTTGCAAAATTTTAACACGAATTATCTACAGGAGAATGGAAAAGCTGGTAGAAGCTGACCTCGGGGAAGATCAGTTTGGATTCAGGAGGAACATAGGAACCCGGGAGGCAATACTTACCTTACGTCTTATCTTAGAAGATAGATTAAGGAAAGGCAAACCGACATTTTTAGCTTTTGTGGATTTGGAGGAAGCATTTGACAATGTTCACTGGACTACACTCTTTCAAATTCTGAAGTCAGCAGTGGTAAAATATAGGGAAATGAGAGTTATTTACAACTTGTACAAAAGCCAGACCGCAGTTATTAGACTCGAAGGGCATGAAAGGGAAGCATCAGTTGGGAAGGTAGTACGACGGGGTTGTAGCCTTTCTCCGATGTTATTCAATTGGTACATTGAGCAGGCGGTGAAGGAAAGAAAGAAAAATTTTGGAATAGGGATTAAAGATCAGGGGGAAGAAATAAAAACATTGCGTTTTGCTGATGACATTGTAATTCTGTCAGAGACGGCGAACGACCTGGAAGAGCAGTTGAATGGAATGGACGGTGTGTTGAAGAGAGCGTATAAAATGAACATTAACAAGAGCAAAAGAAAAATAATGGAATGCGGTCTTAGAAAATCAGGCGATGCTGAAGGAATTAAATTAGGTAAAGAAACAATGAAGGTGGTAGATGAGTTTTGTTACTTGGGTAGTAAAATAACATGCGATGGTAGCAGTACAGAGGATATAAAATTCAGAATGGCAATGGGAAGAAAAGCATTTTTGAAAAAGAGAAATTTGCTAACATCGAATATTAATTTAAGTGTAAGGAAGTCTTTTCTGAAGGCATTTGTGTGGAGTGTTGCCTTGTACGGGAGTGAAACATGGACGATAAGCAGTGCGGAGAGGAAGAGAACAGAGGCTTTTGAAATGTGGTGCTACAGAAGAATGCTGAAGATTAGGTGTGTAGATCACATAACTAATGAAGAGGTACTGAACAGCATTGGCGAGAAAAGGAATTTTTGGCATACCCTGACTAAAAGAAGGGATCGCTTGGTAGGACACATTCTTAGACATCGAGGAATCGTAAATTTAGCATTGGAGGGAAGTGTGTGAGGTAAAAATCGCAGAGGGAGG
The DNA here is from genome assembly GCA_026315105.1 of Locusta migratoria. Lineage (NCBI taxonomy): Eukaryota > Metazoa > Arthropoda > Insecta > Orthoptera > Acrididae > Locusta > Locusta migratoria. Next base: position 44,917,834 of record CM048748.1, read on the forward strand.
CCAAGAGACGCATATAGTAAGCAGATTCAAGTGGATGTTGGTTGCCGTTCTTATGAGGAGATGAAAAGGCTTGCTCAGGATAGAGTAGGGTGGAGAGCTGCATCAAACCAGTCTCCGGACTGAAGACCAGAACAACAACAGAGTAGTAATAAGTAAAATTAATGGCATAGGACTATACAGACATGTCGTAAGCTTAAACCTATCGGTAAGTCGAGAAAATGTTTCTGGAACGTTCAGGCTGTGTCTGTGGGACCCAATAATTAAAACACTTATTACAAGTGGCAAACAGTATATTTACGTGAATTGACGACTTTTATTTTGTTTAGTAAATGCTGTAGGGGAATTATTTCAACTTTCTAAATTACAGAACATTTCTGTGAAAAAAAACTAAGAAACATACTTCTTAGTAGTAATAAATGAAAGTACACATAGAATACAAGTGAACTAGATTGAAGTACAAATATAAATGAGTATAATTTGTAGAGCTCAGAAGCAGACATATTAAATTTTCCTTATCTCAATCAAAATTGTGAATACATTGTATAGTCCGTGTGATGTCGTCCTCTATAACCATCACTTTTTGTAACAGCCACCGTTTAGGTGACGTGTCATAAGCATTACGAGATGATCTACTTTAATCATTCACAATAGGTGCATCGTTGCTGGCAGAAGGCTAAACAAGTCCTATGCTAACACAGCGATATAGATAGCGTTGGTACAACCACAGCGGAGGGATATCTGTGGAGAGGCCAGACAAACATGTGATTCCTGAAGAGGGGCAGCAGCCTTTTCAGTAGTTACATGGGCAACAGTCTGGATGATTGACTGAGCTGGCCATGTAACATCAGCTAATGTGGCTTTGCCATACAGATACTGCGAACGGCTGAAAGCATGGGGAAACTATAGCCGTTACTTTTCCCGAGGACATGCAGCTCTACTGTATGAAAATATGATGATGGACATTCTCGGGTAAAATATTCCGGTGATAAAATAGTCCTCCATTCGGATCTCCGGGCGGGGAGTACTCAGGAGGATATTGTCATCAGGAAAGACAACACTGGCATTCTAGGAAAATTAGAAAATTTAGAAAGGGAAATGGATAGGCTGAAGTTATAGTGGGGACTAGTGAAGTTTAGTGTTAAGAGGAACAGGATTTCTGGACATGTGAGTACAGGATTATATATACAAATCAGTTGGGGGTATTATAGGAGTAGGACTGATAACGAATAAGAAAATAGGAATACGGGTAAACTATTGTGAGCAGAACAGTGATCGCGTTATCATTGTCAAGATAGATACAAAGCCAACGCCGACGCCGACAACAGTAGTACACGTTCATATGCCAACTAGCTATGCCGATGATAAGGAGATTGAAGCTATTGAAAATGAAATGTTTGTATAGGCTATGGGACTTACCTACGGGGTCATCAGTCCCTAAGCTTACAAACTACTTATGAACTAGCTACTACTAAGGACGGCACAAATATCCATGCCCGAGAGGGGATTCGGACCCCCGACCGTAGTGGCCGTGCAGACCGTGACTGGAGCGCCTCAGTCTCCTCGGCCACCGCGGCCGGCATTGAAGCTATTTATGAGGAGTTAAAGGTAATTATTCTGACAACTAACGGAGAGGAAAACTTAATTGTGATGGGAGACTGGGATTCAGTAGTAGGAAAAGGAAGAGAAGTAAAAATTGTTGGTGAATATGGACTGGGTAGAAGGAATGAAAGAGAAAGTCGCCTGGTACAATTTTGCACGAAATATGATTTGATCATAACAAACACCTGGTTTAAGAATCACGGAAGAAGGTTGTATACATGGAAGAGACCAGGAGACACCGGAAGGATCAGATACAATTTATAATGGTGGAACATAGATTCCGGAAGCAGGTTTTAAACTGTAAGACTTACCCAGGGACAGATATAGACTCTGAACATAACTTGTTAGTCATGAACTGTAGGCTGAAACTGAAAAAAACTGTAGAATGTTAGGAAAATAAGGAGATGGGACTTGGGACAATTGAGGGAAGCTGTAGTTCTTAAGAATTTCAGAGGGAGCATTAGGCAACAATTTACAGAAACGGGGGATATAAAACAGTAGAAGAAGAATGTGTAGCATTGAGAGAAGAACTAGTAAAGGCAGCAGAGGACAAATTAGGTAGAAAGGCAAGACCTACAAAAAGTCCTTTGATATCACAGGAAATACTAAATTTAATTGATGAAAGGAGAAAATATAAAACTGCAGAAAAAGAAACAGGCTAAATGGAGTGCACGCGAACAAGAAATGAGATTGACAGTGCAAAATGGCTAAGCAGGAGTGGCTAGAAGCCAAATACAAATCTGTAGAAGAATGCAAAACAAAGGGAAACATCGATACTGACTATAGGAAAATAAAAGAGACATTTGGGGACAAGGAAAACATCTCTACGAATAGCAATAACTCAGATGGAAAACCAGTTCTCAGCAAAGAAGGGAAAACTGAAAGGTGTAAAGAGTACTTAGAAAAGCTCTACAAAGGAAATGAACCGAGATACAATGATGTAGGAAGGGAAGAGGAAGTAGATCAAGCTGAAATAGGAGATACTATACCGAGAGATGAATTTGACAGAGCCCTGAAAGACCTAGCTCGGAATGAGGCCCAGGGAATATGTGACATTCCCTCAGAGCCACTGAAATCTCTGGGGGAGTCAGCCATGACCAAAATGTTTCACCTGGTGTGTAAGATGTATGAGACAGGCGAAGTACCCTCAGACTTTAATAAAAATGTAATGATCCCCATTCCAAAGAAACGTGCGAAAATTATGGTTGCAAAATTTTAACACGAATTATCTACAGGATAATGGAAAACCTAGTAGAAGCTGACCTCTGGGAAGATCAGTTTGGATTCAGGAGGAACGCAGGTACCCGGGAGGCAATACTCATTTTACGACTTATCTTAGAAGATAGATTAAGGAAATGCAAACCTACATTTTTAGCTTTTGCAGATTTGGAGATCAAGCTTTTGACAATGTTGATTGGAATACAGTCTTTTAAATTCCGAAGTCAGCAGGAGAAAAATACAGGAAATGGAGAGTTATTTACAACTTGTACAAAAGCCAGACCGCATGAAAGGGAAGCATTAGTTGGGAAGGGAGTAAGACAGGGTCGTAGCCTTTCGCCGATTGTATTCGAGCGGTGAAGAAAAGCAAGGAAAATTTGGAATAGGGATTAACGCTAAGGGTGAAAAAAATAAAAACATTGCGTTTTGCTAATGACATTGAAATTCTGTCAGAGACAGCAAAGGACCTGGAAGAGCAGTTGGAAGGAATGGACAATGTGTTGACAGGAGCGTATAAAATGAACATCAACAAGAGCAAAACAAAGATAATGGAATGCAGTGTTAGAAAATCAGGCGATGCTGAAGGAATAAGATTACGTAACGAAACAATAAAGGTGGTAGATGAGTTTTGTTACTTGGGTAGTAAAATAACAGTACAAAGGATATAAAATGCAGAACGGCAATGGGAAGAAAAGCATTTTTGGAAAGGAGAAATTTCCTAACATTTAATATTAATTTATGTGTAAGGAAGTCTTTTCTGAAAGCATTTGTGTAGAGTGTTGCCTTGTATGGGAGTGAAACATGGACGATAAACAGTGCGGACAGGAACAGAATAGAGGCTTTTGAAATGTGGTGCTACAGAAGAATGATGAAGATTAGGTGGGTGGATCGCGTAACTAATGAGGAGGTACTGAACATAATTGGTGAAAAAAGAAATTTTTGGCATACCTTGACTAAAAGAAGGGATCGCTTGTTAGGACACATTCTTAGATCGAGGAATCGTAAATTTAGCATTGGAAGGAAGTGTGTCGGGTAAAAATCGCAGAGGGAGACCAAGAGACGCATATAGTAAGCAGATCAAATTGATGTGGGTTGCCGTTCTTATAGGAGATGAAAAGGCTTTCTAAGGATAAAGTAGGGTGGAGAGCTGCATTAAACCATTTTCCGGACTTTAGAGCATAACAACAACAATTGACAACGATAATATGGTGTTCGGACACAGCAAATAGTTCACAAAGTAACTTGAAACTGAATGAAACACCAATTAAAACTCGGCTTGTACCGGTAGAAATTAGTAACGTAAACGGTGGGGTTGGTTCTGACAGAGACGCGCGCTCTTTGAAGCACTTCCCCATCATGACTAATGAATGAAAAACCTGATCTACGACACGAAAGCTTTAACTGTGATGTTTCACGAAGCTGCCAGAGTGCTCGATTCAAATCAGTAACTCTAAGCATATAAATTCAGTGAAACAGAATCCAGTGGGTCTCACAGATCCAGCCCAAACGTTCTATAGTTACGTAAACGTAACCAAGATTCTAACACGGTCTTTTTGACAGAGAGACCGAAGTCTCAATTTTGGACTTGACAATGTGTGGATAAATGCTATTTTAATTCTTGTGCCAGGTGATTGTCAAGGAGTGTAATACTGCACGCCTTTCTGCATAAGTGACAAGGTGTGACCAAAACAGAGACTGCAAATATTCGTCGTATTATATCAGTAAAATCTGGCAACTCGTGAGAACAATCTGAAATCGTTAACAACAAACGACATTTAGAAAACATGTATTGAGAGATTCGTGACAGAACTGCAAGGGTACTGAATAGGAGTCGACTAAAGATTCGCAAGCTTACACCAGGTAATGCACGAACCGTCCGTTTCTGAGCGACAAATACTCTCTCAGAATCAGGAACCACCCCCAAAATAGATAAACAAAGAAATAACACCATAGTCATTCGAGAGTGATAATAACCCAAGTAGACAACTTTTTTGTATTGAACCATCACTGATTTCGGATACTGTTGTAATAGGTAAATAAAGTAGTATTTGGTTTTGGCATATGGTCATGAATATTGGCTTGTCACAACAACTGACTACATGTCTGGACGCGTAGGAATTTCAACCGTCTCATTAATCACGTGCACATACTGTGTACACAGGTTTTGGTTTTTTGATGGGCAGAGGTCAATGCTAACAACTGCCAAAATCCATGTGATCAGCACCCATTCTGTAGGCAACCCTTTGATATTGCCCTTGTGGGCACCCAATAACCAGTTCCACGTAATATCGATGATAATAAATCCGCGACTCTGTGTGTCTCTTTTACGATTCCTCAATCCTCACGTCCTTTCGTCTTTTTACACATCTCCTTCACGCTTTCGGTAATGTTATTCCTGCCAACATAAGCAAATGGTGTATTTACTGCCACAATAAGCTGCGTCCATTTGAGAACTGAGATTAATATCAGCGACGTCATATTGAATTATGATCAAAAACATGTGTTTCAAATGTTCAAATGTTTGTAAAGTCTATGGGACTTAACTGCGGGGTCATCAGTCCCTAATCTTACAAACTACTTATGAACTAGCTTTTACTAAAGACGGCACAAATATCCATGACCGAGGGAGGGTGCGAACCCTCGACGGGGAACGGCCACGCGCATCGTAGCATATCGCCTTATTGTGCTCGGCCGCTCCGCCACGGCCCATGTGTTTAGTGCGAAGATAAAGTTATAGCCAACGAATCTTAAGAACATTTTTTACAGCAGAAAAGAAATTTAATGTAGTCATAAATGTTTTGTCAGATATTTGATATACTAGCTGAAAACCCGGCGTTTCCCGGGTATTTGTTTATTTATTTATTCCAGCCTTGAGTTAGTACTTTTCGTATCCACTCTCTCTCTGTCCATCTCTTTTTTTTCTTAAAACGTTACATTTATCAGACAATATATTAGAAATAAGAAATCACATATAAAAATACACTCGTTTCGAAGAATCCGATCACGAAATTCAACAATAACGATTGTAATAATATCACAGATCGATCACTTGATATAATGCGCGAAACGTCAAATCGAATTTTTTTTAAAGAGATCTATTAAAGGATTTTTCTTTTTTAATGCTTTATTTATTTATTCTTGTATTTCCTTATTCGTATGCTTATCCTTACAGAGAAAGAGCTGAAGACAATGAAGCACGCATAGACCAAAGATATGGTCTGTGGCGTCACATTGCGCTGCATGTAACCTCTTTGCTATAGAGTCGCAAACGTCATCGCTGGCCTTCTGTCCGAATTTTTTATAATTTGACGACTTTCAACTACCATACCTTCGACCCCCCCTTATAGCTACCGGCATGGAACTGCTATGGTGTGCAACGGGAGACTTCGGACAGCAATTACACACAGATGAATCGTTTGCATTCTGTAGTTTTCGCTGCAGAGCGAAATATTAACACACACACACACACACACACACACACACACACTTAGAATTTTATATACACCGATAACTATCCATCCCAATACTCCACCCTTTTATCAACATCAACCCTCAAGCAACAATGCAACCGATAAAATCCTTTTCAAAGAGTAAATATAATTTTCAAAGAGTAATTATTGTTTCGCGTTATATTCTTCACATTACTAAATATCTATCACATCGCTATAAAACCGTGCCTAAAACCTTCCTCAGGTATAAATTAGTAACTGTACCAATATTTAAGACTCTCCACCTTGTTCGGACGTGATGAGCGTACAGCGAACAGACATTCCCATTAATATAACTATCCGATCGCCTCAAAACCGAGCCTAAAGCCTTCCCCGGTTAGACATTAGTAACTGTTTAAATTTTTACCTCTGTATGTCTTGTGGTTCAGACATGTTAAACGTACACCGAACAGACATTCACATTTATAGATATATAGATATATATGTAAAACTGTATAATCTGCAATCCTGCTTGTGTGAGAGAGCTACGGAGTAAGTCACTGTATTGATAGGGCAACATTATCTTAATATTTCGAGAGTCTCTGTTAGATTAATTTTTCTCATTACTACATTTTGAGATGCGATAAATTATTGTGAAATGTCAGATTTGATTTTAAATAGCAATTATAAACAGGATTTCGTGTTCATCTTGTGGTAACATAACACCCAGAAATTTTAAGCATTTTCGAAATTTAAGCTGCAGCATCTCCATACATCGTCACTGAACTGCAGTCGCCGGCTGCCCTTTCGCGACTAATTCAAATTAATAGTTATTAAAAGGTTCAAGGACGGGAGTTGAGGCCGTCCACGTCGGAGCTTCGAATCCTCCCTCGGGCATGGGTGTTAGTATTTTCTTTAGAATACGATAGTTTAGTAGTTTGTTAGTTTAGAGACTGAAGACCCTGAAGTTAAGTCTCATAAGCTTAACAAACACTTGAACATTTTGAAGGGAGCTGAAATAAAATAGGACATATAACAATTATTTTTCAGGTTGGACTACGTTCCCGGGCGGAGTTGGAAAAATAACTCAGATTTTTAATGAGATTTACGTAAGTAGATCTAAGGAATAGAGTAAATGTAAAATAAAGGGAGAGGTTTTTAAATAATAATCAAATACGACTGTATGTAGAGTGTGGGCAGTCATAGAAAACTTCCGTATTGTGGCATCGGATGTCTGTTTGGTTACAACAGTTAAATTACTGATAGACCATTCACATACTTATGGTAATTGACAAACTGAGTCTAGCCAATTATTAATGAAATCATTTATTTAATTTTTCTGTTTAAAGTTTCGTCAGAACAATATTTTGTATTAGTTTGGACAGCTTTAAATATTTGTATTAAGATCAGTTCTTCGACTTATGTAATGAATATCACAGTAAAAGCAGAACTCACTAATTTCAGAGTAAGTTGCTGATTATTTCGGCCATACACTCACTTAAAAATAATCTCTGCATCTAAGATAATGCTTGCTGTTTAATCGGAATTTACTTTGATTTCAAATATATTAAATTACACGCAGATAATTTTATTTGGTTTTTCAAAGAGAGATTTCAAATGATTATCTCGTAACATTTCGTTTCAGCAGTAAGTTACAGTGTCGGTACAGAGTAAATTTTTAAGTTCTCAGGGCGCCACATGTAACACCGAGCGAAAATGTCTTGCAGACTCATATAGCGGTCGCCAATGTTTATAGTTGCGAAATTTCTCTGCATATAATTTTTAACTAGTTTTAATAGCTTCTAGATTGCGTGTCTTTTGTTTTAATTATTTTCTCTTCGTGCGTTTTCACGGTATTCTCGTCCTCCAGTATTCTATCACAGCGCACTTAGCATCTTTACGAGATAGGGCGCAGCAGACTTTGATTAGGTGCCTTCTAGTCAACCAACTGGCGCCTGGAAGTATGGCCCGGGTTTACGCGTGCAGTCTAGCGTACCACTTCCGCGACGCTTCGTGTTCTTTATGGATATTGCAGACCAGCCGAGCAAGGGAGAGGCTCGCTATCTCAATGTTTATCGGCGACCCTGCTCATCCCCTCTCACAAGTTCTCGCGGGTCAGACCATTCTTTAAGTCAGACATCTCCTAGCTAGCTGACTCTTTACCGTAGGGAACTCCTCGTCTCCTTTGTTATAACTGGCACCGAGCACATCATCTTATTCAGCTTCGTCGCACTGTCAATTGAGTACCAAAGAGGAAGTTTTCAAATAACGTGTCATTAACTTATGCCCAGTATTACGATAAAGGTGGTCACGGTAGTACCAGCTACTCGTTAAATAAAGGTGTGTCATTTAAAGCTGATAATTGAATGTTTTTGTTTTTAATTGAAACCAGCGCCATTTGTATCACAGTGAAACACGTAGCACGTTGTTCATTGCCTTTTCATCAGGAGACCAAAACTTTACATTTGTTCCTCTCGAAGATCAAAGTAAAACCCTGGTGCATTGTCAGGGATGAGTTCCCTTCAGACACGATTCTACTTGCGGAACACAACATCATCGTTGTTTGCCGACATAATTGTCGTTTACAACTGCGACTCTAAATTTATTTCAGGGAAGTTTTCTCACACGAGTGGTTTTCAAGTCACAGTCACTGCAAATCGTTTTAATTTCCTTCTTTTTTTTTTTTTTTTTTTTTTTTTTTTTGTCAGATAACCAGTTTAACGTCTTTTGTATTTATTCTCAAAAAAATTAACCTTTACTGAAAAAATTTAAGTTTCCATTAAGTTTATAATAAATAACATGATTTGCCAAATCAATGATAAGTATGTTAGAACAATTACAATTATTTAATTTTTGGTAGCCATGACGTATCCTTATTTAATGTTATAAATTACATAAGTAAGACATCGGGGCGTCTGATCATTCTTATTCACACCTCGATACACTGAATTAGCTACTTATGATGTATTTTGAAAATATTTTTAATTAATTATAGAATACTTGCATTAATTACGTACCATATCACATTTTAAAATGTCTAAGTATGTGGAAGTAGTTACTGTGACAATAAAAACTATGGAATATTTCATTGTGTGTGGCTTGATTACCAAATGCTGTCAGCAAAAAATTCCTTAAAGATCCGTACAGATGAAAGTTTAAGACATTAATAACTTAGACGTCCAGATTGTGTACCTCAACATCAACATATCCACATCCCTACAGGAACTCATAAACAGAATAAATTACAATAGCGCAATGACAAATTGTAGTACAGAAGCGGATCACATACAGACACACTAAGACGAACACATCAAAAATGTACGTACATCGAATCAGCACAATTAGTAAAACAAAGCCGCGGTGGAGTAGCCGAGCGGTCTCATTCGGCGCTCGGCTGCCGAGGTGGACGGACGCGCGGCGGCAGCGTTAGACGTGCTGGAGTAAACAACGGCTGCGTGGCTGCTACGAAGGTCAGTAGAGCGCTTTGCGTACTATTGCGTCTTTAAGTGATTTAAAATGACAAAATGAACGAGACTGAATGTGCAAGAATAGATACGATTAGATTTACCTTTGATTGGAACTGTACACGACCGAAAGCGTTCGAGATAAAAAGATGGTTATCAGAAGAGGTTAAGATCACACGAGAGGAAATTATTGGAGTACATCTTTCCTTTGTAACAAATTCTGTCTTTTTAAAACTGAGTTCTTCTGAATTGTGTTCCTCTATTGTTGACAAGTGTGGTGGTAAAATGAAATTTCGCCTCTCGGACGGAACCGTTAGTGAAGTTATTGTTTCTCATGTCGGGCTAGGCATCCGTACAGTGAGAGTTTTCGAGCTGCCATTCGAGGTTCCAGCTGCAGCAATAAATGCTGCGCTTCAGCCTTATGGTAGGGTCCTATCGAATATTGCCGAAAAGTGGTCAGAGGAACATATGTTTCCTGTTCTGAATGGAATTAGACAAATTAAGATTGAGCTTTTGAGGCATATACCTTCTTATTTGAATATCTGCGGGCATCGCGCTCTCGTAATTTACGATGGTCAGCCGCGGACTTGTTCGTTATGTAATGCCACCGGGCATGTTAGAAATCAGTGCACGAGAAGGCGAGTCCCTCCATTACCGAATAACGAGGCGGTTGTCCCAGGGCAAGCCGTAAGCATGAAAGTGACGTACGCTGCCGCGGCCGTCAACCGGGCCCTCTCTCCACCGAGTATGGCCGAGCAGGCGGGACCTTCCGACGCGTGCGCGGAAACCGGAAGGAATACAGAGTTGGGCAAAGGAGGCGAACCGATACCGGCCAATGATGACGTCACTGAAAGCGCAACACGCTTGCTTTGTGAAACCGAAAACTTTTCAAATGAGAGACAAGCTTCACAGACGACACCTGATGTAGACGTGACGAAAAATGTAACGACAGTCGCACACGACGATGCCAGTAATTTAGAGGGGCCTACAATGGATGAATGTCCAACGACAGACACGCTAAAAGTGACAAAGGAAGACCATGCGGATGACAAGGTAACACAGGAAGAAACAGATAACTCCAATCTACCGGCAAAAGGTAGACAAAAACAAGAAGACTCCGAAGCACCACCAACTTCACGTGTCGAAGGAAAAGAAGCAACATTCGACTGCGAAATTTACGGAGTTAAAAAGTCTTCTACTAAGAAGAAAGGCGAGGAAGGCTCTCGGCGATCTTCCATGGAATCGCCAGAAAGTTCACCAAAGATTTCACCGGAGAGCTCACCAAAATCATCAAACAAGAAAAAGAGGAGAATCGCACATCAAGCTGCAGAGATCTTGGCTCCTCCTTTAAGAGAGCGGCTGAGACAGATACAGGACCCTGACAAGAGAAAAGAAGACACAAAAACGCAAAGAGTAGTTGCGTGCTCTGATCGGAAAAAGAAACAGGAAAAGGTTGCTACACCGCACGGATCATGCGAACAATTGCATGAAAAGACGAAACCGGATATAGACGATGACACCCGACATAGACATGCGCACGGACATGACACCAAGGAAACAAGAATCAACTGGGCCGATGACAAGGAAGATGAGACTGATGCAATGGAAACGGAAGGGGCCTTTGAGGAAGAATGTTTTTATTAAAATTTCTGCATTGAATTTAAAGAAGAAAGAAAAAAAAAGAAGAAAGAAAAACGAAGAAAGAAAAATTTAACTAGGAAAAAGTTATTATAAGAGGCTCCATTTACGTGTCTTCTATTACACGTCTTGTAGCGTTGCAAAGTGGAACATACATATAATGTGACCACTATAAACATAAACAAAATTCAGAGTCAACCAAAGGTGGCTGCACTGAAAGACTTCCTGTATCAGTCAGATACAGATATCGCTTTCTTGCAGGAAGTTAACATAAAGGATTTGTATATTTCTGGGTATAAGGAGGTGTTAAATGTAGCTACAGAGGAATCGTGTGGGACAGCGATCCTAGCTAAAGAAGGGATTGAGATAACGAATGTGTGTCTTTTAGAGTCAGGGAGGGGAATCAGCTGTAAAATTTTTAACACCACGTTTATAAACATTTACGCGCCATCAGGCAACAACGCAAGACAAGAGAGGGCGACCTTTTTCAGGAGTGACATTTTATATCTACTCAAAGAGAACCCGGCAGAAGTTTTAATAGGGGGAGATTTTAATTGTGTTTTGAATAAAAAGGACCAGCGACCAAATTTTAATTTTTCTCGAGAACTGAAGGCATTGGTCGAAAACTTGAAGTGGTTTGACACGTGGGAAATTAAATATCCTACGATGGTTAGATTTACGTACATCACTAGCACTACACAGAGTAGAATAGACAGGATATATGTCACACCCAATCTAGAGACCAAAGTAAGTAGCATTGAGGTGATACCAGCTGCCTTCTCTGATCACTTAGCAGTGAAATGCAGTGTCAAATTAACAAGGCAAAAGACTTACTGGGGTCGCCCACTATGGAAATTGAACATCAATACCCTCTCAGAAGATGCTCTGGCTTTAAAGATACAAGCAACTTGGGAAGCTGTTTTAAGAATGCGTAACAAGTATAGAACAAATATCGATTGGTGGACGATGGCCGCCAAGAGAAAGTTAAGAGCAGCGTTGATATCTTACGCAAAGGAAAGAGCAATTTGGTCAAGACACACAATGGAATTCTACTACTGTTGTCTAAGGGACCTTTACGACCAATCAATATCTCAAGAGGCCATTATAAATATTTAAAAAATTAAAGCCAAAATGATAAGTATCAAGAGGAAACATCTCGAAGGATTGCAAATAAAATCACACACTAGAACGACAGTAGAGGAAGAAAATACCTCCATCTATCACTTGATACAACACACAAAGAACAGAAGAAGAAATTTTATTGCCAGCCTCAGAACGGAAGGTAATAGAGTACTAACAGGCCAAAAAGATATTTTAAATGAAGCACATATATTTTATCAGCAGTTGTATTCTGGAAATGCTACTGATGACAACTCCGTGCAAGAGCTTTTACAGAGCTCTGAAATAGAAGAGATAGTTTCAGAGGAAGACAATAGAGGTCTGACTTTAGACATTACGAATGAGGAGATCCTTGACATCATTACATCTTCGCCTTCGAGGAAATCTCCAGGCCCAGACGGCTTGCCGGTGGAATTTTATAGAACATTTTGGCAACTAATAGGTAACGAATTCACGGAAGTCGTTAATGACGTCTTGAGAGGCGTGGGTATTCCTCCTGCATTTAAGGAAAGTGTAACTGTATTACTACCAAAGGGAAAGAGCACGGACATAAAAGATATTAATAATATGAGGCCGATCACCTTAATGAATTCCGATTATAAAGTAGTTGCACGTGTAATTAAAAAAAGAATGAAACCCATTTTAGAAAAAGTTATTGGAAGGTACCAGACTTGTCTCCCCAGACGTACCATTTTTAAATCTGTATGTGAATATCGCGACATAATTGCTCTTTTCGCAACATCGTCAGCTAACGGCGGCATTGCCTTCATTGATTTTGCTAAAGCATTTGATAGAGTGAACTACGAATACCTCTTCAAAACTCTGAAACACATAGGCTTAAAGGACAACAACTTAACGGTTTTAATGAACATCGTCAGGGGTATCAAAACCAAAATCTCGATAAATGGACAATATACTAACGAGATATTGATATTAAGTGGAGTTCCTCAGGGAAGTCCCTTGTCTATGTTGTTTTACGTAATTTCTCTAGAACCTCTCCTACGGCGTTTGAATGCAACCTTAGAAGGCATAACAGTAGCCGGACTCAAGACAGTTACAAACGCATACGCTGACGATGTGGGAGTTTTAGTGAGGAGCAATGAAGACTGTGCAAAACTAACGGAAACGTTAATGCTTTATAGCAGAGCAACTGGTGCGAGGATCAATGAGACGAAAAGTTCTTTTTTAAATTTAAAGGGACTTGAAAATGTGCAGCTACCGTGGGCACACACAGTGGAACACCACAAGACTCTAGGAATAACGTTCTACAGTTGCCCGTTAAGAACAACGGCCGCAAATTGGAAACAGGTGCTAGGAAAAATAAGAGGCAACTTGATACTGAACGAAACGAGAGATTTAAATATAAAGCAGAGAATTAAGCTAATAAATTGTGCAGTTCTATCAAAAGCGGCATACGTCGCTCAGATTTTACCTACACCTCCTGCAACTGCGAGAACTATAATGAGCACTATCTGCAGATATGTATGGAAAGGCCATATATTCAGAGTAGCGGTAGGAACAACCACCATGAGACCAGAAAAAGGAGGCCTCGGGCTGACAGACATTCGGAAGAAAAGCACGGCCCTCTTCATTAAAAGGACACTCAATCTTATAGAGACGCAACCGAGCAGCATAACTGCTGCTCCGTTCGACCTTCTGAAACCTGGCAGCCTGCAGCCACCAGTAGATGTTAGTGAAATAAGCTACAAACTGAAGCACATTCGGTCTTTTTACGTAGAGCTAAGCTACTTGACATGTATTCTAAGGGATAAACAGAAGAGGACAAGCAAATATATAGTAGATAAGTTGAAATCAACCGATAACCAAAATAAGATGGAGCTGAAATACCCTAACAAAAACTGGGGGAAAATTTGGACGAATATAAATAACCGAATACTGACAACAGATGTGCAAGCGTCATGGTACAGAGTAATAAATAATGTCGTTAGTACGAACGAAAAACTTTATTCAATAGGACTAAGCGCGACCAACGAGTGCCCAAAATGCAAACATTTGGACTCATTAAGCCATCGCTTCATTTGTAACGGATACAAAAATATTTGGAAAGACGTTATATTTCAAGTCGCTTTCATCAAACGGAGCGATGGAAGGGAATTAACAATAAACAATTTACTCTTCCCAGAAGATGTTTCTTTCCCATCACAAAAGAACAACGTAATATTATGGCTATTCGGAAACTTTGTAAATTATGTAGTCAACAAAAAAGGAACCGACAATGTACTAGAATATCGAGAATATATAAAAGAAGAATACTTCAAAATATACAAGAAAAAAGACCATAAAAAGAATTTTGGAAACATGTTGAAAATTTTGTTTCAAAAACAAGGTATAGGTTAATATCTACATATCATGAAATAGACAGAACAAGGTAGAATGCCAAAGTAGGGGAGTGCTGTTGAGGGTGAAGTACGGTGGGGACTTCGTGTGCCCCGGGGCCGCTACGGTAGCCGTGAAGGCCTCAACAGATCCCCGAAAAAGCATTTCTGCTGAAGAAGAAATGGAAACAGATAAAATTCCAGTAATCGAAATTAGTACTGGGAAACTATACAAATGCATGAGAAGAGGTAAAGTGACGAAGATTATTTTTCTTAATTTTACTTTTCTTTCCTTTTGAAAAATATCATTAGTTCCGTATTATTCAAGTAAACTATTAATAAAACAAGGTATTCGGATAAGGAATTTCACGTTTGTCTTTAAAATGCAGAAAGGCATATTTCTTTCAGTTAAAAAACAAGTATGTAAAATTAAAATAAAAAGTACCAAGAAAAAAAAAGTGGTGTAGGGGTCAGCGCAACTGCCTAGAAAGCAGGAAAAAAAAAAAAAGTTGGTTAGAGCGTCGTGCTAATAACGCGAAGGTCGTGGGTTCGATCCCCCCCCCCAAAAAAAAAGAAAAAAAAAAGTGGTGTAGGGGCCAGCGCAACTGCCTAGAAAGCAGGAGACCCGGGTTCGAATCCCGGCTGGGTACACATTTTCAAAAAAAAAAAAAAAAAAAAAAAAAAAAAAAAAAAAAAAAAAAAAAAAAACGGTCTAAGGGGCCTCGCTGCGGAGCGCGCGGTTACCCGACGTCGGAGGTTCGAGTCCTCCCTGGGGCATGAGTGTGTGTTTTAGCCTTAGGTTACTTTACCTAGGTTTAATTAGTTTGTAAGCTACGGACTGATGACCACGCAGTTTGGTCCGATAGATTTACAAACATTTTGAATAAAACAATTTGTACCAGTTTGTGTAAGCAAATACATTTTAATAACACATACATGTAAAGAAAGAGAAGAACAATGACAAAATCCGTAGACTGGTCCAGAAGTGCCTATCCCCGCGATTTAATATTGAAATTAAATGTTTTACTTCATGTTTTGTCAATTGTTTTATTTTATGAATCAGCCCTCCACAGGCTGGCCAAAAGTACTAATTTTTTACTCCCCCCCCCCAGAAATTTCAATTACGCAGTTTGCGACATGAACCTCGCCCCCCCCTCCCCCACCTTGTGGACACCACTGGACTGGTCAATGTAACAAGCCAGTTCGATAGTTAAAAACTGGGTTTGAATGAAATGAAGAAAGAATCTAAGGCATTAAAGAGTCATAAAAATATGTAACCTGAGTTAACTCTGAAGTTAAATCGACAAAAATAATTCTGTTATTCATGTAACAGACGTATGTAATATTATATATATTCAAAACACTGTGTACGAAACATAAAACACGAAATCGAACGAAGAAACAATGAGAAATCTCTGAACAGTACTATTCAACTGTATATACTGGTGGAAGCAGCTGCCCCGCATGTCCAGCAAACGTCATACGACATTGCTCAATACATTTTATTCACATATTGCTTGCAATTGTAAACTGTGTGTTATACATTAAGATATGTTACTGTCTCAACTGTTCGCTTGAGGCTTACATGGCGTTTACTTAAAGCGAGGCTCCGTGGGGCTACCGTAATAATGAAAAAGTCTTTCTCGTTTCCCTCTAATATGCTGTGTAATCACGGCCAGTACAGTTGCACACCTGCATGTCATGGACAGAGTGAGGTTATCAATCAGAACATGAGAGACATTTGGCCATTATTCCACGAGAGCAATAGGGAAAGGTCGGGTAGTATCGGACGGCGGCTTATATCAGACAAGTGGTGTTTCTCATACTTGCAACATGAGATAGCACCAGTAATGGTCAAAGAAGTGTTGGCTGTGACGACGAAGGGGTCGTTAAGCCATATTGTACCGCTGCGAGTTTGTGTATGAAAGTGATGGCGCATTGTCTGTTTTGTGAGTGTGTTTTCGTGTACGAAGATAACTTTGGAGTGCTGTACCGAGCTTTAAAGTAAGTTTAATTCTGTTATAAGGTGGTTAGTAGCAATAAGGGGTATCGCACTATATGTTTATAGGCAGTTAATCTGTTTACACTTATTACTAAGCACTAGACAGTCGAATTATCTTCCCATATCGGTCGGGTTGTATCGGACATAAGCATTGAGGGTTGTATCGAACAACAATCACAGCCAACAAAAATGAGGTTTTGATGGATTTGTTTAATTTTACAGGCGAAATTGGCAAAGTGAGGCATATGTGGAGGGAAGGAAATATGAAGATGGCTGTCGAGAAAGTACGTTTAATGAAATTGACGATTCGAGAAGTTGGGATGGTATAAAAGGAAGGATGCTTCTGCAACAGAAAGGGAAATATCCAGCGAATATGCAAGGAAAAAACTAACATTTGACGATAAAGACACTGGAAGTGATGGCGTGACTCACTGCATTATTTGTGACGAAACTTTTGAAGAGGACTGGATCCAGTGTCGACTGTGTAACTAATAGACCCACGAAAATTGCGCAGACCTTGAAAGTAGCACTCTGTATTATGAATGCGATAGCTGTTTCTAGAATAAAAAACAAAAGTTGTGTTAAAGATGCAGTAAAATTGATTGCTAGGAGTGTAAAATGGAAAAGTTATTATTACTTGTACCATTAAGTGATTTTTTTTTTTTTTTTTTTGCATCGAAAAGTATTAAAATCTCTCAATTGAATAAATATTTACCATTTTATATGTATTAATAGAAATAAACAAGTGTTTTGTTATTATTATTTGCCTATTTTCTGTAATTTACATCTTGTCCGATACAAACCTCCAACATTTCTCTGTAGTTAAAAATCAGATAAATTCTAGAAGCCAACAGATAATAGTAATTATCTACCCTAAGACTAGTTGCTATGATGGTTGATTTATGACTTATGAGAGTACATTTTGGTGGCTATTATTTTCATATCAAGACATTACTCTATTCAAAACTTGTAAAAAATCTTAACCGTCCGATACTACCCGACCTTCCCTTATCGAGTTCTGCCACCGTTGGAGGACAGGATGGTCTGGCTGCATTAAGTCTTGAAAGCTGACCACCGCATTTGTTCAATGCCTTCAGCTTTGTGCAGGTTGTCCTCCAGAGCGTGATCGTCCGCCAGATGGAAACCACCTCGTAGCGCACCAGCATAGAGCACAACAGGAGGTCGAAGCATCTCGTCTCCGTATCTCTGAGCAGTCAATGCGCCATTCTCAAAGACTTACAGTTCTGTACGTTCGCCAACACTGATTCCTTCGCTCACCATTATTCCATGAACATGATATTGTGATGTTTGCTGCACACAAGCAGGATTGTATCGACTTCCTTGTTCTTTCCAAATGAGGGAACGATGACTGTCCGGTTGAACACAAAATCTTAACTCATCTGTGAACAGAACGAGGCTCGATTCGTTATGACTCGAATCCTCATATTCCTCCACCAAGTTTCTATGGGCTAATTTGTGTCGTGGTTTTAATGCGTCTCACACCATATTCCTCAGTATGTAAAGACAATATTCTCGAAGGTGATTTGCGACCGTTTGTGTGGTATTGCGCGTTCTGTTTCGCCTGGATGGGGCGTTCCAGCTGAGTTGCATTCAGCCTCCTGTCTCGACGGGCTGTTAACATGAGATGACGGTCTTCTCTTTCTGGTTATTCGTAGAGGATCATGGCCTTGCCTTCTTTTAACGTTTCCTGTTGTCTGAAATCGCGTCCGGGTCCTGGGAATTACGCTTTAGAACACTCCAATAGCTGCAGCAACCTCTCTATGTGTGTGTCCCGCTACCAGCCTTCATATGGCTCTCCGTGCCATAGCTTTGGATAAGTCACGTTGTCCTTGAATTGCACTACCTGCTCACTATATTTTCTGAACTCAGCTGCTTGGGAAATTCGTTTGGTAAACAGAAGTCAACACAAACCCCCTCTGCAGTAACTTTCTGTTATTACCAGTACCTCGGATGCTAATGTTGTTGACTGCACTCCCTAGAACCAGCAGAAACACGTCGAAACCTTTAAGTTCCTTCTGCTGATGACAATACTTAAGAACTTAGATATCTCAATTGTTTCTGTCATCGTTTTGACGTTTAGAAAGAAACGTAAAGAATAGTGTTACTAGGAAAAATGTGTAGTGTACATGCCTGTTGATGTATAGTCAGGAATGGAAATAGGTGTACGCATGAAATTAATAGATTCACATTTTGAATAAGATTCCATATGGGTTTATTTCTTCATCGTAAATGTATTGAGTATTTGCAAATGCTTCACGTGCCGACTTCATATATCCTGATAAAGGTTACAACCTATTAAAAGCTTTTAGTAAATCACCTCTAAGTCTCTTGTGCACGATAGGTATGGTACCTTGAAATTCTCCCTACTTGATCTTATTTTATAATTTGTATACGGGTGATCAAAAAGTCAGTATAAATTTGAAAACTTAAAAATCACTGAATAATGTAGACAGAGAGGTGAAAATTGACTCACATGCTTGAAATGACATGGGATTTTACTAGAAAAAAGAGAGAGAAAAGTATTGCTTGACATGTTTAAGATCTCTTGCGCGCGTCGTTTGGTGATGATCGTGTGCTCAGCTGCTACTTTCGTCATGCTTTGGCTTTGGGATTACCTGAAGTCGCAAGTGTATCGTGATAGACTGACATCTCTAGTGATGATGAAAGACAACATCCGACGCCCAATGATTCACCATAAATCCTGACATGCTGTTCACAACATTATTCATCGACTACAGCTATTGTTGAGGAATGATGGTGAACATATTGAGCATGTCCTGTAAAGAACATCATCTTTACTTCGTCTAAATTTGCTATGCTAATTATTGCTTTTCTTATCAGATGTAGCGCCATCTGTCGGACATTATTTGAACCTTTTTTTTTTTTTTTTTTTTTTTTGTTCTAATAAAACCGCATTTTATTTCAAGCATGTCAATTTTTACCTCTCTATCTACATTATTCCGTGATTTATTAAGTTTTCGAATTTATACTGACTTTTTGACCACCCGGTATATTAAAAGATTATTCAGCATGTCTTTAAAACAATTACGTTTCGAAGTTCAATATTTCTTTCAGCACCTTTTAGTCCTTGTAGGCAGACAATTGTATTTTCACCACGAGTTCTAGTACGTCATTCACACGTTTTAGACTATTTACAATTTGGGTTTTTGTAATAGTAATCTTTTGTTCCACTGAGATTTTAATTTTAATTGTCTTCAGTTAATCAATCTGAGAATGCTTCAGACTCGGAATCATGTTCATTCGCGATAAACTGATTTTCTTCAGCCTCTTTTATCGTCTGAACGAAAAAGTGTGGATTGTTCACGATTCTCACTGATTCCTTTTCTGTTAGGGGCCTACTTTCTATATTTCGCGAAGACATTGCACTGAAAAAACAAACACAATTTTTTGTTACCCAACGCAATATAATTATTAATGAATGACTTCATTCATATAAGGCAAATGTCAAGAAAATGTAAGTCTCTGAAAATCAGATCACGCGGTTACAAATAGTGATATTTAGACTTTGAGAACCAACAATGCAAACTGCTTTCTGCAATGGTGAAATGACAATGTATTCCAAGCTTATGAAAAGCTTCAACAACATCTAGTGCGTAGCCCGAGAAAAGACTCCAGCAGAACAGTTAAGGGTTAATTTGAAATGGGTATGATTTTATTTGAAAATTAATCAATTTGGCAACAATCACTGCACGAATGTTCCTCAGCCGTAATGGTGTCCAAACCCATTGCATAACTTAACCGAGCTGAATTACTCATCCAGATATGAATTCCGCGGACTGAAATAAAAAATTATCATTATATTAAATTTTGGCAACATTCCAACGGTTTATTAAAAAAATGATTACACTATACTGACATAGATCACACAGGGATAACAGAACCTTTTACAGATACGTCTAAACAATTCGAAAGATTGTAAAAGACAGATGAAGTAGAAGGGTCTTCTCTCTCTCTCTGTCGTGTTCAGAAAAACAATGGAAATGCTGATCTGGGTTCAGAGAGACACGAGAGAGGGAAAACTCTCCGGGATAAAACATATCTTCGGGTCCAGAATGAAACTTTCACTCTGCAGCGGAGTGTGCGCTGATATGAAACTTCCTGGCAGATTAAAATTGTGTGCCGGAACCGGGACTCGAACCTGGGACCTTTGCCTTTCGTGGGCAAGCGCACTATCGACTGTGCTATCCCGACACGACTCACGATGCCGCCTCACAACTTTACTTCCGCCAGTACCTCGCCTCCTACTTTCCAAACTTCACAGAAGCTCTCTTGCAAACACGCAAGACTAGCACTCCTGGAAGAAAGGATATTATTGTAAAAAGATATAAAATAGCCAAGATCGCTTATCATCAGTTTTTATTAATGACGACCGGTTTCACTGATCTATGTCAGGTAAAATAAAATATCCGTTTATCCTTTTAACAGATTATGGCCTTGTAAAATATTTTATTTGACCTGATGATGCTGACATAGATCAGTGAAACCGGTAGTCATTAATAAAAACTGATGATAAGCGGTCTTGGCTATTTTATATCTTTTTACAATAATATAAATAGATCGCTTCCTATAACATAAACCAACTCAAGAAAGGATATGGTGGGGACATGGCTTAGCCACAGCCTAAGGGATGTTTCCAGAATGAAACTTTCACTCCGCTGCAGAGTGAAAGTTTCATTCTGGAAATATCCCTTAGGCTGTGGCTAAGCCATGTCTCCACCATATCCTTTCTTCCAGGAGTGCTAGTCTTGCGTGTTTGCAAGAGAGCTTCTGTGAAGTTTGGAAAGTAGGAGGCGAGGTACTGGCGGAAGTAAAGTTGTGAGGCGGCATCGTGAGTCGTGTCGGGATAGCACAGTCGATAGTGCGCTTGCCCACGAAAGGCAAAGGTCCCAGGTTCGAGTCCCGGTTCCGGCACACAATTTTAATCTGCCAGGAAGTTTCATATCTTCGGTTATTTTTTTAGATAGTATGGTTTTATATCACTTGGTCCATGAAATTGTTGCCACATGAGTAACTGAAACTGGAGGCTAGCTTAAGTCCATATTTCCTATAAAAGTCTTAGATCGAACGGGATTTATTCATAGAGGAGTATAGCTTTTGGTTTAGTAACTGATAATTCTAGTTTCTAAAGTTAATAACTCGTACGATGTATACACAGCACTGTAACATTCATTGTTTAATTAGTAATACAGATAATTCATATGAATACAGCATAATAGTTTGATGATAATTACTTTTGAGTAGTATACCTTCATGGACTTCTGTCTTAAAAATTTCTTATGAGGTTATCTGTGTAGATTTTTATATAAGTTAGTAACGTGTTACTGATTGAGCCCCTGATTGTTATCTGTTTCAGAATGTACTTTATATGAAAAAGGGAAACACCTTACAACTATTTATCATACTGAAAACTAACGTAAGTCTTAACAGATCAGAATTAATGGAAATGATAAAATAAGATATTTTGATGCGCGAAAAAAATTATATGCCTCTGCCAGGCACTTAAATGTGATTTGCAGAGTATCCCATGTAGATGTAGCATGGTTTGAATTGCTGTTCCATGCATGGTGTCAGAAAGAGAGTTTGGGTCACAAATTTCGATCTAATTGAGCGTGGATTTTCTATGTTGAACTTAAAGAGACACGTGTTTCGGCTTTTTTTCTAGACTCTCGGTAGTTTTTGAAAAGAAAAATCAAGGTCAAATTTGATTATGGAAAATCGCTGAGCCAAATAACGAACAATACAAAACGCACATGAACAAACAACCGCAAAGTATTGATTTACCTTAAGAACATAGAGAAAAAGCGGTCTAGGGATTTGGCTGTCGAACCGATGATCTGGTTACGAACCTCCGTCATGGTAAAATTTCGCTACATTCTTTTGCAATAATATTCTCATATTTGTAATACCTTTCCATATGTAATTTTGAGAGAGTATATCATCGGGAAGTGTGATAAATATTCATTAAAGTGTATTATTCGTTGACGGTTGTTTTAATTGTGACATACAGTGTGGAAACCACGAAAATCAGGAAAGTCGGCCTCAGAACTGAATCAATTACATTTGCATCATTGGGATCACTGAATTTCCTTGATACTGGATTCATGGGTTGGCCAAACTGACATGACGCTCTATGACAGGACTTTTGTCGATGATTATGCTTATCAACCTGCACTGATAATGTGAAACCACCAAAATAAATGCACATTTCTTTGTCAAACCCGCGAAGTTTACTTGTTTCGACAAGAGAAGCAATTTATCGCAAGATTTCAAAATCAAGCCACATTACAGGAGAGCAGGGAACTTTATAACAGAGCAGATGATACAATTAATGCACTGGTCTGTAATGAGTTTTCTGCGCCCGTCTTTCAATATATATTTTATACTATTTGTAGGCATTGAAATTAATATCTGACAGATCTGTTTTTCGGAACAGAAATCAGATACGTTTTCACAACGATATTTTGGACAACATGTAAATGTTATTGAATCCATCATCGCTGGTGGAAACGTGACTGCGGCTGGTCAAGAGTATGTAGGAAGTGGGATACCAACGGCCGTATGTTTAAAAGAAACATTTTTTGTTTCTCTACCAGTTTCGGCATTCCATTATGTTATCTTCAGGTCCCTACATAGGAGTATAATATCCATTAAGTAGGGGTATCGAAACTGGTTTCGTGGAATTCTATCTCTCTGAGAGAGGCTACTGACAGGCTACTAAGAGAATTCCACGAAACCAGTTTCGATATCCTTACTTAATAGATATAATACTCTGATGTAGGGACCTGAAGATGGGATAATGGAATGCCGAAACTGGTAGTGAAACAATAAATACTTCTATTAAACATACGGCTGTTGGTATTCCACTTCCTTCATACATGTAAACGTGGCTGTATACTGTTCGTGTGTTGTGCGTAGTGTGAGAAATATTTGTGTTTAGTTTGTTGTTATGATACGTTTCACCCTACTTGCTGTGTGAACGCTGACGAATAGGTGGCCATTGATTGGAAACAAGTATTAATATGTTTCAGCAGATTATTACATTTATTTGTTTCTTATTTGTATTAATTTTGTATGTCGTTTTTAACTATGCATCACAAATAAAAGTTTTATACATTTATTACACTCATTTGAATATTAATTAGACTTCCTGACGCTCTGCTTCATAATGACGCACGAAAATCTATTAAAAACATGAGAGTATTATCGAGAAAGATTGCTATCATGGAGGTTCGAAAAAGGATCCGTGGAAAACAGTCCAAGCCCTGGACCGAATGCCCGGCGACCGCGCTCAGAAAGTCTCTAACGTTTACGAGTATCCAAGGAACAGCTTGAAAATACAAAAACGTTCATTATTCGATCATTAGCTTTTTACACCAATATACAGGGTGTTTCACTAAGTGTGTCTGCCTCTTTAACTTATAAAACAATAGGTGACAGAACATTTTAATGCGGTAGGTCAACACAAGAAATGTTACACTTTCTGGGGAGCTCTGAGCATAGTTTATTGTATCATTTTCCAAAGAGTTACAGCACAAAGATAATTTTTTAAATGGAACAATAGTTTTTCTATCGTTCATTGGAATCGTTGAAACCAGCTGCGTCCAAATCAATTTAAACTACATTCCAATCACTGTTAGTTTGGGAGCTACAACCCTTCAAAGTTTCAGGGGCAGATACCACACTCTGTACATAATAAATGGCTGTGTGGTGGGTGATGGATGTTATGGCGGTGGGAAGTTGATTTACATGAGATGTTCATAGGGGTGTCCCAGTTCCTCAATGCATAATGCAATGTGCCGTCGAAAGGATCTGCGGACGACATGTAACATTGTCGGTGTGTCGGAGCGACATGCGTCCTCGATGCCCCATTTCAGATATCTGGAGATGTGGGCTCAGTGACATGAACACGATCCTTTAGATATCCCCACAAAAAGAAATCTATTGGTGTTAAATCGGGCGACCTTGCGAGTCGTGTTATGTCACTGAGCCCACATCCCCAGATGATCTGAAACGGCGCATCGAGGACACATGTCGCTCCGCCACACCGGCGATGTTACATCTCGTCCGCAGATCCTTTTGACGGCGCATTGCATTATGCATTGAGAAACATGGACACATATTTGAACATCTCATGGAAATCAACTTCCCATCGCCATAACATCAATCACCCACCACACAGCCATGTATTATGTACAGCGTGTGGTATCTGCCCCTGAAACTTTGAAGCGTTGTAGCTCCCAAACTAACAGTGATAGGAATGTAGTTTAAATTGATTTGGACGCAACTGGTTTCAATGAATCCAATGCAAGATAGAAAAAAACCATTGTTCCGTTTAAAAAATTATATCTTTGTGCTGTAACTCTTTGGAAAATGATACAATAAACTATGTTCATTGCTCCGCAGAAAGTGTAATATTTCTTGTGTTCACCTACCGCTTTAAAATTTCCCGTCACCTATTATTTTATAAGTTACAGAGGCAAACACACTTAGTGAAACACCCTTTATACACATTTTAGTAAAAATTTCTGAACGTCAGACGATTTGTCGATGTATAGCATTGAAACATACATTCCAGAACATAATTTGAACTTTATTTCTTCAAAAACTAGTGAGTGTCTAGTAAACAGCCGAAACATAAGTGACTTTATGTTCAATATAGAAAGTCGATTCAAAATTAAATCGAAATCGGTGACACAAGTGACAGGATCTGTCCTTCTCAGCCGGACGCGGTGGCCGAGGGGACTGAGGCGCTCCAGTCACGGTCTGCACGGCCACTACGGTCGGGGATTCGAATCCCCCCTTGGGCATGGATATTTGTGCCGTCCTTAGTCTTAGCTAGTTCATAAGTAGTTTGTAAGCTTAGGGACTGATGACACCGTAGTTAAGTCCCATAAGTTCTACAAACATTTAATTTTTTAAACATTTGTCCTTCTCAGGGTAATATACACCAATGTAATGAATCGACGAGTCCCACTTTCAGTGCATGTTGAGAGATGTGGCACTTCACGCCAAACGTTCCGTGGATGAAAAAACTCAAGGAGTGTTCTAACGAGAGGCATTTCTAGAGGATCCAGAGCAGGCCGAGGCGGCACTGGAGACCGTAGCTTGCGACCGGAGGCGGGTGGCCATCGACCGCGGCGACGCTGAATGCCCGGCCCCCGTATTAATCGCCCGGAAATTGCTCCTTGGTGGCTTTCACGCCGACTGGGCATTGATGTCCGCTGAGGCAGCCAATGGCGTCACATAAAGCGCTCCCCCCCCCCCCCAACCCTTCCTCAACAACACCTCGTCTCTGTTACTGTAGGCTATTCGCTCCCATGCTGTGGCCAGGAGATACTATCAAACCGCGGACCGATTTCACTTTTACCAGCATTATTGACAATTATAGAGAACCTAATGTACAAGCAGCTTTCCAACATTTTGGTTTTCTAAAAGGTTCCGATATTTCTATCTAGAGACAATGTACGTAAACCGTTGGATAGTGAATTACAGGAAACTGGAAATTTCTATGATTTGTCAAAGTCATTTGTTGGAACCATAACATCCTTCATAGTAAATTAAATTCCTAGGGTGTCAAGGGGAAATGCTACAAAATGGTTCAAGTCATACCTCGCTAAATGGATGGAGAGAGGAGGATAGATGAACTAAGAGAAGCCGGCCTCGGTGGCCGAGCGGATTGCGCCGCGCCAGTCACGTTCTGCACGGCCACTACGGTCGGGGGTAGCTAGTTCGTAAGTAGTTTGTAAGTTTAGGGACTGATGACCCCGTAGTTAAGTCCCATAATCTCTACAAACATTTGAACATTTGAACTAAGAGAAGATCTAAGACAGAAGTTTCTTCACCAAGTATTGCTATGAACGCATTAAAACAACAGCAGAAAATTAATTTACACAATGAATTCCGATTTATTTCGTCTCAATAAATTTACGATGGTAAAAAAATATGTTATTGAAATTTTCGCAGGGACAGTAGCAAGATCCCCTTCTTCACGAACAGACAGCGAAAACATTGCCTAAGCCGCCGGAGATATAAACACGTTTCAGAACAAGCATACCTAAAGTTAGTTTGCTAAACGCATTTATACATTTGAGTATCACCCGTATGATCCAGATGGGTTATTAATCGATAATAATTATGCTAAAGTGACCCATTTTCATTATGTCCGTCCGGATATTGTAGGGTGTATGATCATCACAGACGACAAGGTGCTTCCATGTTATTGCCTGAACATTTAACTCATCCTCCTGCTCCACTGATTAATTATGAAGGATATCACGGTAATCACGCCGAGTCGAATTACAATGGATTCAGAAACATTAAGTGACTTCATCATCGTCCTCAGGAGAAGTTTCTTTCAATTCTAAATGAGACAGAATGAATGCACAGGATACTATTAAAACAACAAAATTAGATAAATCTTAGCCAACTCGTTTGAACGTATGAAACTGCGAAACATGTGAAACTGACCGTTTCGATTCCTAAATAGGCTTGCTGAAAAGAAATCTCGTCGACTCGAGATCACTGCAGACAAAGTAGAAGCTACAAGTACGTGAGGGAATGGACGTGTCAGAAAACGCACGGACAGCGACCACAGCTTAAAATTCGCAAATCCTATTGTTTTATTGGTTTACTAGCTTACATGCTTCGCAACGGTTGTTAAGGAGAGCCTATGTGTGTCATGACTTTTAGGATTCCGAACCTCAGTAAAAACAGAATCCTTGTTGGATCGCTCTGTCAGTAAACTCAGTTGCCCTAGCCAAGGTGTCAAATGTAAGTAAAAGTCATCGTCCGAAACGATGTATCTTCATAAAGATGTCAAATGTAAGTAAAAGTCATTGTCCGAAACGATGTACCTTCATAAAGTTTTTGATGTTGTTGTTGTACTCGTTGGTTTTTAGGGGACTACACAGCTAGATCATCAGTCCCCTAAAGTTTTTGATACACAAGGTGAAACGTACTAAAATAAGCAAAAGACCCGTGGCAACACCACAAGTGGAAGAACGACGTTAACACGTCTCGCGTCTAGCCGCTGCCCAGACTGCCCTTTTCGCGTCGCCTCCAAGAGCCCAACTGACAGTCCTCACGTCATAGCGGTACTGCCAGAGGCCAACGAGAAAGACAGGCCCCTGCGCAGACGTCATGCTACGTAAGCAAGTTTGTTCCGAGCCGGCGCGATCGCTAGCCGATTGGCCGGCCGCTGGGGCACAGCCCACTGCCTCATAGCGGGCAGCCACAGAGCTAGCGATAGCGCTGGCTCGGAACTACCTTGCTTACGTGGTATCATAGACCAAAGATAACATAGACTGCTCACGTCCCTATCTCTGCTGTTTTGTAGTTTGAAACCAACATCTAATTGCCCCGAGTCATGTGACTGAGGCTTCGTCATTACAAAAAACCGCGTTTCAATTTTACAGGTGAAGTAAAGCGTTGATTTTCACAATAAAACGACTTCTCGTATTCCTATTACACATTTAATATATAAAAGTATCGTGATTTCTCTGCATTACTGACATTAATGCGGTGAGTATCGTTTTTAAATGTGACCAGGGGAAAATTATTTTCAATTGCTTTTACAAGCAAAAGAATTACAGATCCTCAATGTTTGTGTTGCACTATGAATTTTGAATTTTCTCCCAACTGACCAAGATGATTTTTTAATGGAAGATTATTTCAGCGTGTCTTGACTGAGTGCACATGTCAGCAAGTAATTTCTGGTGCAGATCTGCCATTAATAGCGTTTTACAACGATTAAGGTGAACACAGACTTTTTATTATCCCTGAAAAACGAGTTCTTGTGACGAACATCACTAATTGTATCATCCCATTGATATTTAATGTAAATAGCCAATATTTTTCTTCTTTTACTTTTGGCTTCACTGTATGTGTAAAAAGTCATAACATATAAACGCTTGCATTATATTAAAATAGGACATTATGGATGCAAACCGATTTCAGATGTATATATAAAAGCATGACGAAACATCACATACATTCTTGAGGAATCGTATGAAAACTGATGCTGCTTGTCTAACTAATATTTCGTCTCCTGTGTACGCTACAAACTAAAAGATTTACGGTAGAACAAAAGCAAGCATTCACTTAAGAATTACAGTTCTGCTGATTATAAAAGAACTGTGAATACAAGTAAAAACTCTAACCGCTGCATTGATATTGCGAATTACGGATAACTAACACCCATTGTACTACTGAATATGTAATAACAACACGATAAGACGTTTTATTGTTGAAATCTACGCTTAATTTACACTAGGAAGGAGAAGAACTGCGACTCTTGGCTGCACTCCACATTGCTTGTAATGATGAACATGTTTCCCTGTCCCGAGTCACGTGACTTAGATGTTGGTTTCAGTATAGTGACGTCACGCGCAGTCTATATTATCTATGGTCTATGCGTGGCATGACGTCTGCGCTGGGGCCTGTCTTTCTCGTTGGCCGCGCGTACTGCCCATACTGACGACTTAACTTCTCGCGCCACTCGCTGCAACGACAGTGCGCTCCAGAAACAAGTGAGACGCGAGAGGAAGAACAGCGCCACAAACGGTGAAACCAGAACATGATCGACCTTCACTTACGCCAGCAAAGAGACACAAAGGAATCAGAGATGACCGGGGGGGGGGGGCATAGAGAGAAAAAATTACGAATTTAATTACCAATTTTGTCATTACCAGTACAGTTGGTATTGTCAACATTATCATTTTCTTTGTGAAACAAACAAGCACGCATTCTAGATTAAAAACAGATCCGCTACACTATTCAGTTATACATGAATCCGCTAGCTTTTAAAGTTTAACAATTTATTTTACAAACAGATTCCTTTCTGTAGCAGTTATGCCGGTTAATTTTAATGTCCTGAGCTTAAACGCAATAGTTACACCAATAATTTTATCAAATTTAAACGTGCTACTTTCTTCAGTCAACACCATACGTAACACTTTCTTCAGTCTTAGAACCATCACCACCAATCAGCAGCACAACACAATATATATCACACTCAGTACACTTTTTAAACATATTAGCTTAAGCATGTTATTCCTTCATATGCTTGAAGAAGGATTCAAAAGTGTGCAACTCTTCGTGACTTTTAGGTCCTTCAATTTATCCAGGTCCCTTCGCTTCAGATCTCCATCATTTCTTAATTTTCAGTTTACAGTTACTTACGAAAAATTTGTGTAGCAGTCTATATCCATCCCTGTATATTTGTTATCGTTTAAAACTTGGTTTCAAAACCTATGTCTTACCATTAAAAGGCAAATTAGGCACCTTCCGGTATCTTCCATCTCTTCCATGTGTACATCGTTCTTGCATGTTGCTTAAAACTAGAGTTTGTGGTCAGGAGATTTGTGTGAAGGACTATTTTACCTCAGTAATGTTTTACACAAGAGAAAAGAAACGACTGCAGTTTCCCCTGTCTTTCAGTAGTTCGCAGTAACTGTATGGCAGAGCAATGTTAGTTAATGCTACAAGACTGGCTCAGTAAATCATGCGGACTCTAACCCTTAAAAGTACTGAAAAGGTTGCTGCCTCTGTTGATGAACTACACTTAGGCTGGCCTTTCCACAGATACTCCTCCGCTGTGGTTACATGTACGGAACGGCTATCTGAATCGATGGGGCACACAAGCATTATGAAAATTAGGTAGTTGTTGTTGTTTCCTTCCTTGCAGGAATGAACCTGACTGTAATGGAATGGTAGCTGCGCCATCGTTTGTAGAAGCCCTTAGGCGCTTACCATGTTTAGATTAATCACTTTCTAACCCAGCTAGCAGGTGTCCATTGGATAAAGTTCTATTATTGACCATCGAATATGAAATTTACGTGAGTACTTCGTACTCTAACTAGTCGTATGTAGCATTTTTTTTAAATACTTTTTTTGTTTACAAATACTTCGGATGAAGACATCCCTAGTTGTTGTCGAAACTTTGGTAAACTCTTTTCAAATTGTACTAGGCAACTACTGCAATAAATACCTGTTAAAGCTGATGCCTCGAGAAATGCCATGTTTAAAATTATTTTTCCTTGTATTGTCATGACATGCCAACGGCTGTGCCGCAGTGGATACACCGGTTACCGTTAGATACTCGAAGTTAATCTCTGTGGGGCTTGTGTAGCACTTGGGTGGTTAACTGGCTGGTTGTCGAGCGCTGTTGGCAAGCGGGGTACACTCAGCCCTTGTGAGGCCAATTGAGAAGCTACTTGAGTGAGAAGTAGCGGCTCCGATCACGAAAACTGACGTAAGGGCCGACAGTGCGGGGCGCTGACCACGCCCCCCTCCATACCGCATCCGTTGTCGCCCTAGGGCGGACGATGACACGGCGGTTGATCAGTACCCAATGGGCCTTCGAGACCTGTCGGACGGAGTTTAGTTAGTGTCTTGACAAGATTGAGTATCCATTATAATGTATCTCTAGAAATTGGTAAATCCCATTTAGGTCCAGCAGCCGGAGAAACTGGTCATCACTCAACCAGGTCCGAAGAGGGCATGGAAATGGTCAATACTGGAGGCATAAATGGGGCGTGGTTGCTAGACCTGAATGCGACTGTGGACGCAAGAAACACACTACAGCCATCGCCACAGAAAACCCTTTAAAGAAATTCCGAAGCACCTTCCAGGAACTTCATTCGCGTAAGGGAGAAGGTATCACTTAGCTGAAACGACTGGACATACATCCCTGTGCCGAACAGAGATGGCAACTACATGGTAACCTGACGCAATCATATCATTATTTTATTCTATGTGACTTAATATTTTACTCATTTTTTATAATCAGTACTTTATTTTTAACTTGTATGCTGTGTCACTGATGTAATCTGATGATATATTTAAAGTCGTACGAAATAAGTAATATAAACAAAGTTTTCATATTCATAATGAATATTTTAAATATTTCATCATGGTGGTACATGAAATTAACACATAATGAAGTAATTAACTTACGAAAAGTAGAAGGAAGTTATGCCATGGAAGACAATGATGTAGATACCTGAAGACAATAAATCAATCGTCTGTATGTTTTCGGAACATGAAGAATTGCACCCTTCACTTGTGTAACTAAATGAGAAACGGTTGAATTTTAGGAACACGCAGGCTTTGTTTCGTCAACCGTCCGTACTAAGGATCTTCCTCTGCTGCGAAACGAAGCCGGAACCATAATATATTGCTACACGTGTTAGTCTGTTCGCGGAACCGAGGGCGCGCCGCTTTCATCTCGATGCGGGTGTTACGGACGCGTTACTCGCAAGCCCGGCGCGTTCACAAATCCTGGCTAAGTGCCGTGCAGCAGCCAGCAGAGGGGAACTTTTAATTAAGGCCTCGCATCAGGCCAGACGCGCTAAATACTGTATGAACCTGGCGCGGTGGCAACGACGGCAAGTGCTCTCTCTGGCGCCAGAGATGAAAGGCGGCCAAGCCACGGTACAGCACCGCCAATCCGCGTCTAGACCCGAAAATAAACAACCGGCATCGTTCTGGCGATGCTCCTCACTGCTAACTGCAAA
Organism: Locusta migratoria; assembly: GCA_026315105.1. NCBI lineage: Eukaryota > Metazoa > Arthropoda > Insecta > Orthoptera > Acrididae > Locusta > Locusta migratoria. The sequence goes on from CM048748.1 coordinate 44,950,195, forward strand.
GCCACGGCTAAGAATCATTTATGATAGCCACATGAGTTTCCGCAGAGCATTAACAGAGAAAATACATTCACCAGAACATAATTTTGAATCACCTGTATATGACATGCACCTACTTCGAAATGAAGGGAATATCTTGGTCCTTTGGACTTTCAATGTAAAAAAGATGGACGTATACATACCCATCTATCGAAAGCATACATACATCGTTAAATAAAGGGAAGGCAGAAAAATTTTCTGGTTTCATCCATATCTCCACTGGTTCTAACAAATACGGGATGATATGAGACATCTTGGTTCTGAAGTATTGTCAATTGCAGAATGAACAAAAATGGTTTGAAGTCTTCCTGTCGGTTCTATAAAGTCGAGACAACAGCTTAACAGCATCTGAGGTAGTGGTATGGAGTAGTGTATGGGACAAGGAAAAGTTTAGACATTTAGTGTAATGTAATAAATCGAACAAGTGGTGAGGGGACTTTGGCGGTCGAACAGGGAAGTGTTCCGATGGCATACGCCGGCAGTTTCGCAAAGCAGAGTGGGTCGGACGCTCAGCAAAATTAAGTAGCTCAAAGAAAACTCCAAGTGTCGCAAGTGTGTCGGCAGCCGCACGGGCTATGAAACAACTCTGAACAGCGGTGTTGCTTAAGGGAAGAAGCAGCCATGGTCTACGTGACCGAAAAATAGGACTCAATGTGTAACATGTCAGCTAGCCTACATCGATGAAACGCAAACCAATGGGATCAACTCCGGCATATAAATATTGGAGGAAAGGGCAGGCTAGGCAGTTTTAGAGTCAGGGAGTCAGCCACGGCTGGAGAAAGAGAGTCAGCCACGGCTGGGCTGATACCTGCTGCCCGCGCTGTGCCACTCGTCGCTGATAATGTTAATCTCCTTAGTTGCATGCAGGTTGCGAGTTCTGCAATGCGGCAACTGGGTCGCTGCGGTCTACACGGCTTCCCTGGCGCGAAGTACAGTCTACAAGGACAGCTAGCAACGGGACCCCGACCTCAATGGGGTGCTGCCAGGCATCGAACCAGCACCGGGCGCAGTGAGATGGCAGGAAGCAGCAAAGCATTGACCCGAGAGCGCGGTACGTATGCAAGAACGCGGCTGTACTTGAGCGCTCTCGTGACCTGTCCAAAGGCGGAGCAACAGCTGGAGGTGGAAGGCGTCTGGGGTTCAACGCCCAGGCGACATCTTCGGCCGGCTACGAGGTAGGCGATGCCAGGTGCGGCGCGGCGCGGCGCAAGGCAAGGGTAGAGGCGACGTCACTTAGTGCGGTCTCCGTATGCTGCAGCCACAGAGTACCATATACAGTGAAGAAGCCCTCCCCCCCTAAACCTTTGTCCTACGCTCCCCTCGTAGTTCCGTAAGATGCCAGCAGATGTCACACGGTTCCCTGGCTTAGTACCGGTAGACGACACTAGAGGCGCTTCTGAGGGTGCCTCTCGCACATCAGAGGGTAGCATGGAGGGGAGGCTGAGGAGAGAGCTCGCGCCGCCTGCCACGAGGCTACAGCTGTGTCTGGCGTGCCGGCGTTTGAGGGGAAGTAGTGGTGGGGACAGCCGCTACTTACCGCCTGCTCTGGCCAGTTATAAAGAGATGCTTCTGACCTCAGCGCCATCATGGGACATCTTACGTAACTGCTCTGGTCCTCCCTTCCCGCACCCCTCAGCATGTGACCGGGCCCTTACGGAGGTTTCCCGGCTGTAGTATATATTTGTCTGTCGCTGCGGCAGAGGCGTCAGTTCCCACCTCCAGCGGGGCAGAGCTTAGTCAGTGGCTTCGTCAGCGAGCCGCTGGCGTGTTGCGTAACAATACGCGCACACTCTCCACTAGCATTCTGGTTGTAAGAATATTTCAATAAATGTTATTGTCGATTAAACCGCTGTTTTACTGTCGCTCTTCCCCCAGGTTTAGTAGAGCACACAGCCTACAGATGTATCGCTATCCTGACAAACTGACAAATGATAAGAAATAGACAAAAACAGTAGACACCTCAAGTAAACACCCTTACAATCACAAGCAATACTTTACAGTGGTAATAATAGAAAGTTTCTGCAGAGGGGTTTGGTATTGTCTTATGTTTACGGAACGAATTACGCAAGCAGTTTGGTTCAGATAGTGTAGTGAGCAGGTAGTGGAATGCAACAACATGACTTACCCGATTCTACTGCATGGAGAGCTATAGGAACGTTGGGAGGGGACCGCATCTATTAGAGTGTTCCAAAGAGTAATTTCCAAGACCTGGACGCTATTTCCGACAGGACCCGTCAATAGAAGGCAAGGTCAAGATCGTCTTTGGGTATTATCAGCAAGAGATTACCCTTATCTCCGATTAATACCCCGTCAAGATAGGTGACTGAATGCAACTCAGCTGCAACGCACCCTCCAGGCAGCAACAGGTAGCACTATATCAATAGACAGTCCGAAATCGCCTTCGGGATTGTAGCCCCTACAAACAGAGGAATATGGTGTGTGTCCCATTAAACCCACAACACCGTTTAGCCTGGAGTAACTGGGCGTAAGAATTTCAGGATTGGAGTCATGACGAATTGCGTGGGATCTCTTTAAGATTTCCTGTTGAGATGGACAATCGTCGTTCCCTCATCTAGAGAGAACAATCCTACTTATGTGCAGATAACATCACCACATCATGGTGCTAGGTGAGTAGTGTGGGCAGAAATCAATATGAGCGGGTGTCTTACGGACGGTCAGAATGGCGCTTTGATTGCGCGGAGTTGTAGAGAGGAAATGCTCCGACCTTTAGTTGAGCCCACGGTGGTGCTATAGGAGGTAGGTTCCTTCTAGTGGACGATAACGCTCGTCCTCACAGAGCTTGACTGGTGGACAATATGCTTCGAACTGAGGGAATTGAACGAATAGTGTCCAGTTTGTTCGCCGGACTTAATCCCAATTGAGCATGTCTGGGACGCACTTGGAGGACACATTTTAGCCAGACCAGCACCTCCTCTAACTGCTGAAGTGCAGGATATTGCACTCGTGAAAGAATGACCAAATATCCCTCTAGAACTGACAACCTCATACTATTCATGCCACACCATATTGGAGAACGAAGAGCCTGACTCCTTTACTATGATGGCAGCCTCATAGTGGCTCGCTCTAACGCCATGTAAAACTCAAGTTAACAGGTGAGACAGCGAAATATCGTAAGGCATCACGCATAAAGTACAGTTGTAATTGGTACCTGAATAAAATACGTACCATATGTATGTTGTGTATAATATTTAACCAGATTCCGTAATTGCTTTAAGCAGTGTACATATACTTCATTGCAAGAATAGTAGCGTGTGTAATATTCTATGGACGTCCTCCGCTGGCATGCAGAAGAATACCAACGTGTTTGAAGCTTTTTGTCAAAAAGACTTCCATTAAGGGAAGTTGCAAAGGGAATTACTCGTGCCTCAGAGTTTACTACTGCAGCTGACGTTCATAACGTGTTCTGTACTGGTCGCCCTAGGACAACAATTCCAGCAGATGATTCCTCGCAGCCCCTACCACGCTGTCACTATGATAAACAATCACTGCAAGCAAGTGTCAAACCAGGCTTCATCCCAGACACAATGCTGGTAGCTATAGATGAGCTCAATATCACCTGGAAATATATTGTGAAAAATTATCACAAAGTTCTCAGTATTGATGGGAACTATATAAGGGAACATGGGTCCAGAATGGGTTGCGGAGGGAGACGTACTTGAATTATGATGACAGTAGTCCTGTAAAAAGATGTGTAAAGAGTTACGTGTGTGATGTTTCGGTAAAATAATACTGTAAGCATGTGTCGAAGTCTGTAAATAAAGTAGCCTCCGTCGTACAGTGCATGAAAAGTTTTGTAGACTGTGCCTTTGTTTTCCTTTGATGATCAAGACTGCAATATTTTATCAATATCGTAAGAGAACTGTAGAATTTATTGAAGTCCAAAAATTATTATTCCTCAGCAATTCAGCATATCAAAATGTATGGAGATAGTGATCTTCCTCATCCTATAGCAACTGGATGAACGGAATGACAGTACATAAAATACGAAAATATGACAACGTCTATAGAAATAAGCTGTTTAAATTTTTTTCGTCACCTACCCGCCTCAAATACGAATCATATAAGACATCCAACGTCCCACTCAAATACAAACACATAATTTAGTCAATATCCGTTCAATTCTTTCCGAGTTCTGTGATATACCGACGAACAGAAGTTTTTTAATTAGGGAGTTGGTTCTAAAGTTTTTAGCGAGTTTTTCCCTTTCCAGAAATTTTTTCCCACTTTTATCTTCAGTGTAACCATCCTTGGACTTTAACGAATAAATGAAGAAAAGCAGGGAATTAAAGTTCTGGGTGAAGAAATAAAAACATTGTGTTTTGCCGATAACATTGTAATTTTGTCAGAGACAACACAGCAGTTGAGTGTCATGGACAGTGTGATGAAAGGTGCATAAAAGATGAACTTAATAAGAGAAAAACAAGCGTAATTAAGTGCAGTATAAGAAAATCAGGCAATGCGGAAGGAATTTGATTAGGTAACAGAACCATAAAGGTGGTAGATGAGTTTTGTTACTTGGGCAATAAAAAAACTTGTGGTGGTCGCAGTACAGATCATATAAAATGCAGAATAGCAATGGGAAAAAAATCGTTCTTGAAAGAGAGAAATTTTCTAACATCAAATATTAATTTCAGCGTAAGAAAGTCGTTTCTGAAGGAATTGTGTGGAGTGTTTACTTCTATGGGAGTGAAAATGGATAATAAACAGGGCGAACAGAATGAGGATAGCCGCTTTTGAAATGTGGTGTTAAGAGGAATGCTGAAGATTACGTGGGTGGATCGCGTACTCATTAGTTACTGAAAAGAATTTGGGTGAAAGGGAATTTCTGGCATACCTTGATTAAAAGAAGGGATCGATTGGTAGGACACATTCTTAGACATCAAGGAATCGTGAATTTAGCGTTGGAGGGAAGTGTATGAGGTAAAAATAGCAGAGGGAAACCAAGAGATGAATACAGTAAGCAGATTCGAATGGATGTAGGGTGCCGTATTTATGAGAAGATAAAGAGGCTTGCTCAGGATGTGTAGGATGGAGAGCTGCATCAAACCAGTCTCCGGACTGAAGACAACAACAAAAACATTGCATAGCATGATGTATTGCTCTAATTTTTAATGAGTATGAGAATTGTTCTTAAGGAAAAGAGAGGGTAAAATGACAATCTAAAAAGCAGGAAACCTGCGTTCGAATCCCAGCTATAGCACAAATTTTAATTCAAAACCTAGCCATATTATCAGTATCTTGAAATGTTGAGATAAAATACATTGTATCTAAATTTATGAGAAAACCAACGGAGCTATAAAATAGTTGTTTAAGTAAGAAGTACATTTCTGTATTTACAACTTCATCGCTGACGAAAATTTCCTAACGACAAAACAAAAAAGTAGTAGGCTACTAGCTTTTTCATGTCACAATTTTTATTTCATATAAAAGTAATAGTTTCAATTATTATTTTTAGACAAACATAATATATATTGTACCAGCTAAGAACACTGTTGCATTCCTTCAGTATTCACCTGTCTACGTGAAAAAAAATGGTAATTTTTTCCTATCCTAAGGGGTTCCAATGACAATGTAGCGCCACTTGCTAACTACGCATTTATCCGCCCAACTCCGTTTATACACCCAACCAAGATGGCTGCCGGGCTTCACTGCCTGTATGTTGATGTGGGAGGTATAGCCTGTGTTATTTTGTGCTCGCTGGTTTACATATTACAGCCTGAAGCGGAATTCCTGGGCCATTTAATATGGCGGCTGAACAACAGCTGATTCAGTTCCTAATTTAGTTAGTACAATAGATATTTCTCTCTACGTAAATACATATATCCATGTATAATATTTTTACGCTCTTTCACTGCAGAAAAATCATTCTGTCCATATGGGTCGAAAATTCTTAACGGAAAGATACAATCTGACAATCCAAGAACGTTTGAAAAACAGTTGCGTATAAATGGGCACGAAACTCGATTGTGGAATTGGTAGAATTGGTAAACCGTTTTATAGAAGTGGATTTCCAAAATCGATTTTGAAGCGTTTACATGGCCAACCAAAAGCGGATTTTGAAAATCGGTTTATGAAATCCGGAATTAGCACATGTAAACAGGGTAAGTACCAACTACGCTGGTTGATGAGAACTTCAAACTGCAAGCTCTCATCTTGTTCTTTTCGGAAGAGGAAGAAGTAGGAGAAAACAAGTACAAAAACGAACGGTGCGGAACGAATCATCTTTTGATCAAAGATATGCCACATGTTTACAGCAGTTTTTGCATCCTTTGTATATAGTAACCTGTGATATATGTTAACCGTTTAAGTGAATTAAATACGATAGGTGACGCATTCAGTAGAATGACAGCTGCAGATAATGTTCTGATTCTCACCCAAGATAAGGTCCCACGTAATACTTTCATCAGCATTTCTGCAGAAGCAAGATGAGCTTCGAAAGTATTTACCTGTCTATAGTGTTCGTTACCAAATATCGTTCATAGAGACTCGATGTGTTTAAATACATATATATGAATGACTTACATTTCTTTTAGTTTCTCTTTATTACATTCTTTATACAATCCAACCCATCACGTAACAAATTAATGGGTCATTCTATGCTACGTAAATTTTCCGCGAATTTCTCGATACATTACCATTCATTACAAAACTTAATGAAAAAGACTACCATGGGTATGGTATATACTGTGTCTACAAACTTCAGTGAGAACTATTCTACCTGAAAAGAGGGCTCACGGTTCTTTCGTGAGCAGGTGCGTGGCGAGCATGGGGCTCCGAGCTAATGCAGTCTTTCTTCCTTCTTTTCTCATTGGACTGCATTTCCTATCCCTTCCCTAACCAACGGGTGGACTAATGACCGAACAACCAATCAACCAACTATTCAACAAAAACTACTAGCAGCGATTGTTGGTGTGTCATAGAAGATAGAAACCTACTTTCGGACCTATGTCCACCGAGCTAAACCAGATATACGTGCCCCTAACACTGGAGAGGCCGTGGATTTAACTGCAGTTGCAAAAGGTGTTATCTTGGAAAGGTTCTAACTACTAACAACACTAATCTCTATCTATAAATGTAAATGTCTGTTCGGTGTACGTTTATCACGTCTGAACCAGAAGACATAAAGAGCTAAAAATTTGTACAATTACTAATGTCTACCCGGGGAAGGCTTTAGGCACAGTTTTTGGCAATCGGATAGGTATTTCTCTATACACATTTATATATTAATGAGAATGTCTGTTCGGTGTACGCTTATCACGTCCGAACGACAAGACGCAGAGACTTAAATATTTGTACAGATACTAATTTATACCTGAGATAGGTTTTAGGCACGGGTTTATAACGATCTGATAGATATTTAGTAATTTGAAGAATATAACGCGAAATGCGGAACAATAATTACTCTTTCAAAAATTATATTTACTCTTTGAAAATGGTTTTATTGGTTGCATTGTTGCTTGAGGGTTGATAATGATAAAAGGGTGGAGTATATTGGGATGGAAAGTTATCGGTGTACATAAAATTCTACGTGTATGTGAGTTAATATTACGCTCTGAAGCGAATACTACAGAACGCAAACGAATGGTCTGTGTGTAATTGTCCGAAGTCTCCCATAGCAGTTCGATGCCGATAGCTACAAGGGCTGGAAGATATGGTGGTTGAAAGTCGTCAAATTATAAAAAAATTCGGACTGAAGGCCAGCGATTACGTTTGCGACTCTATAGCAAAGAGGTTACACACAGCGAAACTGATGCCACAGACCATATCTTTGGTCTATGCGTGCTACAATGTCTTCAGCTCTTTCTCTGTAAGGATAAGCATACGAATAAGGAAATATAAAAACAAATAAATAAAGCAGTAAAAAAGAAATTTCTTTTAATACATCTCTTTAAAAAATCGATTTGACGTTTCGCGCATTATCTATCATAATCAACCAACACGCGAGCGGAGCCGCGTATTTAAGTAGTTAACTATATGAGTGCAGTCACGTCCGGCTGCCAAACCAGTCCCTCTGCAGCTGCTTATGACATATTCCGCCAGATGTTGGCGGCCAGTCCGCACCCTTGGGTATGGGCAGGTGCGAGTCTTCATTCCACTGCTACTCGATAACTGCTTTTTTCTGAGGTAGTCCTTATCTTCTGAGAGACTGCTTCAGCAATGTTATACAGTATCTGAAAAGTGTCTGGTTGCCTTGGTAGGGGGTAGGTGTCATATTTGGGAATCTGACATCTCAAATCGGTGGCGTCCTTACCGTATGTGGGACATATGTATGCGACATTACCCCGTGTTCCCTCTGGAGATCTTTAGTCTGATGTATCCTGCTTGCCCCTTGGTTGCCGCCCTGTTGAGCCAGTACCGGTGGCTTACTCTGAGGCGAGATTCAGTCAGCTGTATCTCTCAGCAGAAGGGCCATGTGTGGTCTGTCGATAGTAGCATAATGTTTACAGCGATATAGGGATCTCGAGCAACCAGGCTCAACAGCTGCAAGAGGTATGTCAATGGTCCATTGGCTAGTGAACCGTTTGCTCATCCATACAGGCTCGTGAGGGAGAAGATCCGCTTCGTCAACAGTATTGCCCACCGAAAAGTATGAGTCAATATAATATCCCTCAGCTGGGTCGTCGAATTGAAGGTGTTCTTTTTTTCCTTCATTTTCCAGGAGTGTATATTTACTAAATATTTCGTCCATGGCGAGTTATCAAATTAACGTAACACTCCTAAACGGTGTTGTTCTCAACTAATGTGCCGATGTCTCTAAGAGGCGTTCTTCTCGAATAAGTGCTATACTTCTTTCTGCTTCGTTCGCTCCTCACGTAGAGTGCACCAGAAGTTTCCCGGTGCCTTGTGGGAATTACGAAGAGAAAACTTTATTACTATCGTGATTCTATCAGTCTTAAGCAGATACCTAAGGTAAATGCAATTATAGGTTTCATAAATCTCTTTCAGTGTTCAAATTAGGTGGGAGAAATGGGAAAAATGTTTGCTGATACGTAGGTTCAACTGGTAAGATAAAAATATGTGGACTCGTATCAGCAATAGTACGATTACCAAAGACACCTGCTACCACTTCTTCTCATTAATCATCTAAAAGTCTGAAGTGATATCTACAATCTTTACATACGACAAGTACCGGTAACGCAAAACCATCTGCTTATATTATGGCACAGAAATAACTGATCAGAGAACCGTTAACCACTGTCGTAGATTCTCTCTCGTTGTTATCCACTGAACCACTACTAATTCTTCATCAGTTGACGTACCGTGCAATCGTATTAGTCCCTGCAATTTCCTGCCCGCTTAATTGCCGAAATAACGATTCCACAAGAGAAACTGATATGCGCATACACAGTGCGAGATGCTAGCACGCCAACAAAAATCCTATCGTACCATAGCTTTTATGTTCTGTTTGCCCAAAACAAGTGATTAGTTATTAATAAGAAATTATTCCTTTCAAAACTGTTTTCAAGTAAATATTTTAAATGCTGTGATTCTTTAGTTCCTCCCGGCGTATTTGATAGTCAAAATATCCACGGGTGTACTACCAGTCTATAGTGTCCAACGGGCACTATAGACCGGCAGTACACCCGTGGATATTTTGATTTTAAATGCTGCCTATTTTAGACATATGGGAATAAGGCCGTCGGCGGCGGCAGGATTTTCGCCTGTCGTTTTGTATTCTACTGCTCAAAAAGTCTTTGGAAGCTTTTAAGACACTGACTCACACTGAGATAAGCTCAACAGTATCGTCAGTATTTTGACAACCTGTTGTGAAAGCTACAATCTGCATTTAGACAACGAAAATCTCAGCACACTTTAAGACAGACACCCGTCATTTTCAAATATCTGGATGCAGCACTTCCGGGTAAGGAAGGTGTGTAAAGGGAGGCAGGGAATTTTCTGTTATTACGTTCATCGGATTAAAAGAAGTATCGCTATTAACGCAATTACTGGTCAGTGTCATGAAAGTAACAGACACGGGGCTGTAGAGAAACTTATTATTTATTTACATCAAACTGATGATCGAGAAGAAGATAAAAATATGGATGTTTTCTGCGTCAGAGGGCAAATTAACTAAGATAGACAAAACAAGGAAGATAGAACAAGCATAGATGCAATTAGAGCACAATAAAAGTATACTGGTACCTAACGCAGACATTAGTGGAATATTTTTTTGTGAAATTTATTGTATTGTCTGTTGGAAAGCGGACCAGAAGAGAAACAAAGTCTCTGAGAAATGGTGTTGCATAAGAATATCGGAAAATAGCAGGAGGTTCTCCGTAGAATTGGTAAAGCAACGGTATAGTAAGACATGTTTTAATAGAGTAATAATACCCTCCATAGTACTTGGGACTTCTTGCAGGGTGTACAAACTGAAGTGGTGACAGAGCTTATAACATGTCCAGCAAAGAGCTGAGATCATAGGGCGCAACAACTAGTCTCACATGAGGAGCAGAAGAGGGATTCGTGACGAGCTACAGTTCACTAATCGCTAGACGACCCCCCTCCTCCCCCCCAAAAGAAAATCAAACTAAATCTAATGTGCCACTGTAGGTAACAGCATTTTGCGAAGCAGTCGCGTTACACACTTTCTGCAAAGTATGTGGCGCACCAAGAAAGAATGCTTTAAGACAATGAAAATATTTATGGTGATTGACTATTGGACTTTACTGAACTGATTAAAATATGGGATGAAAGGAACTTGCCCGTTTCCATATACAGATGGAACTATAGTGTCAGGCAGAAAGGTGTCACCCTCTGGATAGAAAGCATACCCTGACTTGTTGGAGGGCCATGGACGCTTTCTCATCACTTCGATTCCATTGTATATAATAACAATAATAAATAAATAAATGGGATTGCGTCAAACAGCCTTTGAATCATCTTACACCCAAACCTTCAGATATCAGTCAGTCAGATCGGTACCAAACGTTGCATATCGACAGAATATCAACCGAAACTTCTATATAATTCGTGCTATGTGCTGCCATCCAGGAGAACATGCATAAACTATAACCTAACGTACGGAGTAGACAGAGCTTAGCACGTTGCTCTACCATGGTCTAGATGGTAGAGCGTTAGTTCATCGAACGGAGGGTCATGGGATGAAGTCCCGACTCGAAGCTTTATCTTATTTTATTTTTACTGCAGTACGTTAGTATTTGTTAAATGGGGCAACGCGTTCCTCACATGTAACAGGACTGTTTGCATTTTATAGCAATGTGTTATCGGCAGTTTGCTCTTGTTTAGTTTACTTGAAAGTAGCAAATCTGCAGGGTTTATTCGTAGTTTTACAGAAAAAATAAAAATAATCAAAACACACGAATAAAGAAACAACTGCATTACACATACAGCAGTATTAATAGTAATAATAGTAAAAACAATAACAAAAATAATAATAATGTTAAAAACAATAAGCGCAATTACGGTAATAACACTAGTAATATCCTCCCTGGGGCATGGGTGTGTGTGTTTGTCCGTAGGTTAGTTTACCTAGGTTTAAGTAGTTTGTAAGCTACGGACTGATGATCATGCCGTTTGGTCCGATAGATTTACAGACATTTGAACATTTTTGAACACTAGTAATAACAGATAAAAGTTGGCCACTGTATGAAATAACAGCTTAAATCTGGGAGGAGATATCCAGATAAGAGTTTAATGTTATAAAAAAAGCTTAATTTTAGCAGTAAAATTAGCTCCGAAGGTACGTGTGAACTACCGACTACTCCCTGCTGCTAAACCTTGTTCCCTGGCCCAAAATGAGAACTGATTTGGTTCAAATTACTCTAATAACAGAAACTTGACGATACAGTGACCAATATTCATGGCAGTTCACACGAAATTACACACAGGCATTAATAAACAAGCCACCACAATTAAAGTTCTTTCATAAAGGTGACTAAAGAAAAACATTTATGGCGCAACGGAATTTAAACACAAAAAAATTGCATCTGCGCTTGTTCTCAGCACTGGTGAAAAACAAAAATAAAAGGGGGAAGGTGCTCGAAAGCAACTATTTATAGGCAAGTCAAAATTATACTCAACTTAACTTGTTTATTCAGACCGAGCACAAGGAAAATGGGGAGTCAATTTTGTTAATACAATGCATATCCTTTACAGTATCTGATACTGACGATACCCAGCATTGAATTTAAGATAAATTACACAGAACGTAACGCTACTGGAGGGAGGATTTACAAACGACACTCACTCGCTCACACACAAGCAATGCAACAGGGAAACCCACCAAAACCAGTGTGCTGAAGCGAGGCAGAAGCAGGCGCGACTATCGTAGGCGAAATTCAGCAATGATCCTTTCGTTGGTGGGGAGGGGTGAGCAAATTTGGAGCCCTTACTCTTATGGGAATTACTACATAGTGACGAGTTTGAGTACTGTGGGCAGGGTAAGGCTGGAAATTTGTGTCTGGCGGGAGGCGTGGTTAGGTAGTCCTTGCAGGTGCGGCGGTCACTGTGTCAACAGTGGCGTAGGGTTCAGCGTAACTATCTAGAAAACGGGAGACCAGGGTTAGAATCCCGACTAAGCACTTATTTTCGGCTTTTCCCAATCGTAGTTGATGTCACATATTCTATGAATATGAAAGAATAACAATTGCAGGATCTGAAGCGACGTTTGTTTTTTCGAAATAGACGCCACGTGTATACAGACATTTTCCTTATTGCTAACATGTGAGGAATCGCGCTGCGAAGCCCAAGTTCGTGAATTTAGATTTACCCTATATATAACTGTCCCATCTGTCCCTCACACTGTATCTTCGAGGACTTAACGTCGGCACAACCAAACGCTATTGACATAGCACGGTTTTGAAGTAAGTACGTGTAAAAACCTTTCTTTACCACCGTATAATATCTTTTGTTGATATATAGGTATGATGTCGCTGACACGAATAACAAGAAGAAGTATTTGTTTTAGTCTCCTTCAACGTTTAACACTATAAACTACACACGGATCTGAGTAGATTGTCTAAGAGGTATTTACTTATGAAAAACTTAGGATATCAGTCTCAGTACCGTTTTATTTATAGTATTAGCTACAGTTCAATTGGAATAATATATAAATTAAATCGGATCAATACATAACCTACAACGTCTTTCAAATTCTACTCGTTACTTTCAGCGAGCTTGCCGATCAGCGAGCACTGATTCTGTTGCCCAATCATCTTTTACTTTGAGCCCAATTTCGATAAACATTTTTTAATCTGGGCAACAATTTTCGTTATTAAATAATCATGAGCTCACACCTTTTATTTATTACTAACTAGCTGAGCCCACCCCCCGGCTTTGCTCGGGTAATCATTAAACTACTTTAACTCGAGAACTTCAGAACGTTTCGTGATGCGGTTTCTTTCAATTTCTTCGCTGTAATCCCGTATTCAACTTAGGCTATACAAAAATGAGAAATAATTGAAATAAGATTAATAACGTAGAATGGTTTACCACATCCGCACTTTCGTGACCTTTGTAGCGTTAACTATGATACCTGTGCCAGAATACATAGTATAGAATTATAGAACGCACGACGATTTAAAAAAAAAAAAGTACCCCGAAATCATATGTCTAACTTTTACAGATCTCCCATAATTACTAATCTGTAGTCTGAAGCCATCTGGCTCCAGTGTTTTATAAAAGGAAAATGATAAATGTGGTTACTCGTAAAAGTTAAATGCTCTCGCCTGTGTTTTGTAGATGTTTGTGAGTTCTGCAAGTTTATACTAAATACACTCGCCTAACTATTATAGTTTAGGCTCCAGAGCTAACTAAAGTGCAGAAAGATTCTACGTTATGATTCTTATTTTCGTTTTTTTTTCCATATATTCATATTGACATTAAATATAGCCTAAAATTATCCTAGGATTCTAAAGAAGAAATTAAAAGAAACCGCATGACGATACGTTCGGTACTTCTCGAATTCCTAAAGGTTAAAGGACAGACAGAGGAAAAATGTGCTTATATTTTATATAATAGTATGCTATCGCTAGCTAAAATTTGTAGTCATTTATGGCGAAAATAGATTGTCAAAAAAGGAACGCCTTAAAATATATGAAAAAGGAATTAACAGATAGCGAACTCAAGGAACTACCCTGTGCTCGCAGCTGTGGCCGGCTATCGCTCGGCCGCCATGATGGTTGGGTGTCGCGTTCTCAGCCGGCTTGATTTCACTGTCACTGTAAGGCTTCTCTGTGTTATTCTGTGCTCGCTGATGTAAACACGACAGCGAACTACGCTTTGCGTAATTCGATTTCCGTCTTCCGGAAGATGTGTTGCATGTAAACGTAGTGACTGATACCCAGAGATCTTGTAACGCATACATAGTCTCAGTTAGGGACGTGGAGAGTTGCTCCAGATAATAACGCAGAGCACATCTTGAATCTTATTTAAAAACAAAAAATCGTAAACGGGAGACATCTAACGTTAATTTTCCCTTCTTCACACTTTCAAGGTATGAGGCCATTGTTATTGAGAAAAACTTTCTGAGACAGAATTGTACTCAAGATCTCAGAAAATTTTCGGTAATTTATGTTATTGTCTTTCACTTTTATTTTTTAATATCTGCAAAGTTCTTAAATGCTTTATGTATCTGAAATGATTAGAAATTTATTCATACACGCAGCAGAAAAGTTGTATTACTATGAAACGTCGATGCTATGCTACAGAAAAACTGAGCTTATGAACATATTCCCCAGCTTTTCAGTATTGTATGTAGTTGTAGAAGTCATAGAAATCATATACCTCTAATAAAACATACAGTCACATACTTAAATAGCGCGCGTTACATGTATAGCTTGTTACAAAGACTCCAATATATCATCGAATTTGTGGCTACTTGCAACATTAGTTATACATAACTTAACAAAAAACTATTACTTTAGTTTCGCTAATAACGTAGAGACGTTTCATGTGCCTCGCTAAAATAAGGTGAACGGAAGCAAAATTTGCTGTATTAACAAGGGTTTCCAGTGAAACGTACCCCACCACATTTCCTTCCCAGCGACAACATACCAACATTTGTTCTGCTTTTCAGCCAAACTGAGCGTTTTAGCGCAGAGGCTAATGTATACGCTGCACTTCATTTCTCCCTCTGGAAATACGTGCGGTATTACAGCGAGAAAAGCTGCAAAAAAATCCTTTGGAGGAATGAAAAAAGGCGTAGTTTTTATTTCCTACGGGCATGAAAAGTAATGGCGAATAATTAGCAATAACCACATTTCATCCTCTTATCCGACTATTAACTAATATAGAACCAGTGGCTACTTAATTAAAAACTGCGTGTTGTAGACAGTCTTCTCGGACAATACAGAATTCCCTCGGTAGTTCACCGTTCACTACACAGTCACGTAAAATATTGTACTTTATTTAAGTACGTTTTCAAACCCTACAGTGGAAGCTGTGTAATTGTCAAATAATGGCGGACTGTGTTCAAATGTTCAAATGATTGTATAGCTTATGGGAGTTAACTACGGGGTCATCAGTCCCTAAACTTACAAACTACTTATCCACTAGCTAATACTAAGGACGGCACAACTATCCATGCCCGAGGAGGGATTCGGACCCCCGACCGTAGTGGCCGTGCAGACCGTGAGTGGAGCGCCGCAATACTATCGACCACCGCGACCGGCGGCGGACTGTGTATTGTATTTGGCAGAGGTAAATGGTCGCTATTTGCTAATAAGAGAGGTCGACAGCGGTTTGAAACTTTATTTGAGAATATTAACACTCGTGTTTCATAATGAGAAATTTTACTCAAATCCCTACCAACCTCTTTTGTTCCCCCGTACAGATGCGGTGGAGTAGCCGAGCGGTCTAAAGCACCTCGCTGCGGAGCGCGCGGTTACTCGCCGTGGAGGTTAAGCGCAATTACGGTAATAACACTAGTAATATCCTCCCTGGGGCATGGGTGTGTGTGTTTGTCCGTAGGTTAGTTTACCTAGGTTTAAGTAGTTTGTAAGCTACGGACTGATGACCACGCAGTTTGGTCCGATACATTTACAGACATTTTTCTCCGTACAGTTGCGGTGGAATGGCGCTCTAAGGCGACTTGCTTTGGAGCGCGCGGCTGCTTCCCGTCGGAGATTCGTGTCCTCCATCAGGCACTGGTCTGTGTTTGTGTGTGTGTGTTGTCCTTAGGTTAGTTTACGTTAGTTGAAGTAGTTTCTAGGTTTGGATAACAACTACTTTCTCATAGATTCTCAAACATTTGAATTTTCCCTATACAAAAGTATACGTATATATTCAGTGTTACATATTTATGGAATATTTCGTCTGCACTTGGAAAACAGAGGCATATTGAAAACTTGATAACGCAGGGTTTATGTTCCATGCTAACCTACATGGCACATTAGTGACTGTTGCTGTAATTGTTGCACATATAAAGTGTGTATTAATGCTGAAAATGATAGGGCTGGTAGGCAGGATAGTAGTTCATAACAAGCAGATTTCAAACAGCAACCCATTCCTTAGCGTACCGAATGGCGATGGAAGTCGTTGAAAAGCGTCGCGCGCTGCTGGAATGGAGATTAACAACGAGCCATACGAATCGTCATACAAGCAGGTCTGCATGGCAGTGTTTCCCAACGTATTTATGATGGGTAAAGAAGAACTTGGATAGAAGCTTTATGACCATTATTTGAAATACGAGGATCACCCACAAACTAAGTTCCGTTTGTACTTCCATCCGCGACAGCGCTACGATCGCAGTTCCGAGAATGCACGACAGTTACTCTGACTCAAGGAGACGACATGTACGTCATTCTGAGATCGCTGCTGCAGACGTGTGCTTTGCAGTGCTTCCTTATAATCTTCTTCTTCTTCAGCTTGTTCCAGTTCAGAGGTCGCTGCTCCTGCTATTTGCCTTCCATTTCTCTCAGTCCCGCGTGTCCTCCAGGCTCAATCCCCTCTCTCTCAGGTCTTCATTTATGCGGTCCATCCCTCTTCTCTTTAGTCTGCTTCTCCTGCCCTCCTCTTATAACTCCATTGTTCTCTGCAACAGGTGTCCCCCATCCCTTCTCATCACGTGTCTGTACCATTGTAGTTTTCGTTCCTCGGCTTTCTTTGATGCCTCCACTACAATTGTCTGCTCCCCACTAAGATCATTCTTATTGAGCCTATCATCGTTTTCACCTCAAACAACGCATCATAGTCACGTTTAATTTTTTTCTCCTACACTTTCTTTAACGGCTAGATCTCACTGCCATACAACATAGATGCTCTCACCACCGATTTAAAATATTTCCCTTTTGTCTTTTGTTTTGTTATTTTGTCGCTTAGCACACTTGACACCCTTTTCCCGTTCATCCATCCAGCCTGGATCTTGTGGCTTACCTCCTTATTTAAATCTCCTTTACTGGTTACATTCGAACCCAGGTACTTGAATTCTCCAACTCTCTCCAACTGATCATCGACCAAGCTAATTTTTACATCTCTTTTATATCCACCTGTAGTGTAGGGCATGTTGGGGTGAAGCTGTAGCTGATACTGAATAAAGAAAAAATAGAAAAATTACCCTTCACAAAGTTCCCTGACAGTCAAATCACCTGCAGATCTTCTGTCCCAGGCGGTCAGACCTCGTCTCTTACAGCAGGGGTTTCAGCGCCTAGTAAGATGTTTACAAAAAGGGACAGTAAGTAAAGCTACAGAAAAATGAATGTCGGGATATCCAGTCGAAACATATATTAAAATCAAAGCACATGGAGGTGACTTAGCCGTGTCACAAATTTCCATAAACCATGTCACACTGAATGCAGCCACTTGGCGTGGAATAGACTTGCTGTATTCCAAGTCGCAAAATACCGAGAAGAGTGAGAATATAAATAAGAACAAGTCCTCAGAGAGAGTTTAACATGAAAAGTAAGAAACTAGCGATGAGCTTGCGCAAGATCACAAGAACAGGGGTCGGACCTAAGCAACAAACATGTTATATGCCGGAGTAGCAGCTCCCGAATAGACGTCGCAAATTAAGGCGATCGCAACCACGGAAAATGCGAAGTATGTCGTATCTGTGACCAATTCGAGTGCAGCTTGGAAACCTAGTACAGGCTGCTTGCTCCCAAGGTAATGGGAAGCATGTGTCACTCACTATATGATGACACCTGCCACACGCTGATCCCCCGATGTCGATACTTCGAGGAACTGAAACGGAATGGGCTCGGGAGTTGCTCCAAAGGCTATTTAAAGAAGTGACCAATGCATAATGTACACCTCCGCGGTTGGTGAAAAGGTCCCTCAGTCAACCTAACGGAGGAGGACTCACCGTTATACCTATCTTGTGGCCACAGGCAGTGGCGGAGTTCCAACCGTCATGCTGTGTGGCCTGAACTGGCGCGGATTTGCACAACACGAAAACTCGTCTCCCTCAGCACCACGTGCAACAGCGACGGTTTGAAACAACGGCCGAAGCGAAACTAAACAATATTTCGCCATTTTGGCCATTTTCTGGGATAATTAAATGTATATTGCCAAAATTATGCTGTTCCTTCCTACCGATGATCCTCTAATCAGACAATAAATCGGTAGTTTCTGTGGGCCTGGGAAAATTAGATTTATGCCTATAATCTTGCGATGAAATTTTAACGATTATTCATTAATTAACCGTTCTTAGTGTGTAATCTATAAACTCGGAAATTCAACTGGGTTCAGAATTTGTAATTTAATTGGACGTATTGTTTTTGTAAATCGCTCTTCCTTTGCCTCAGGACTAGCCCGACAGATTCTGTGGCTTTGTCACGTGGCCTTGTGGTTCATGGGGGTGGATTTGCGACTGTAAATACGCACTCCAAACACGCAGCTGAATGCACTTGTCTCTCATTGCTATGTCGACAGTGAAAACGGTGATATCACCCTCGTCACAATATAAAATGCTTGAAATGTTACTGCGATGATTTTTGTGAAGGGAATCAGTCGCCAGCCAAATAATACTCGGTTTTATCTGTATAAATGTCTTTAGTTCCTCTCGTATATCTTCAGATACCAGTGTTGTTGCCTTCGGAGCTATATAAATTCTGTCATTGTTATTTTATACTACAGTGCAAATTCACCTCAACGGAAATTACTCAGCTCGAAAACGAAGAATGTTCTTCGTTTGTGATAAATGTCTCCAGTTTTATTTCCTTGAGCAACTTCCCCTCACCCTTTCACTGAAGCTGAGTACATTCTCAAATGAAGTTTTTTTCTCTGACTCGCATTATTCACGCGAATCCGACAACGTTCTTCCTAGAATAAAATACATTTCCCGTTTTATTTACAGGGCGCAGTATCTCAACACAAAGTATCCATATCATTGGATCGGTCGCCGTAGAGTTACTGTTTCGCCACTGAGGTCACTGGATTACCTTTTGTGGGTGTGGCTGAAAAACTCAGTGTACAAGCGCAGAATGGACTTTTCCTCCACACAAGTTGATCAAAGAGTTTATCGTCAACTCCAATGCTTTTTGCTACTCGTATTTTAGATGCTTTAGCTTAGTTAAAGGAATGCAGAACTTAAACTCCGATCGGTAACATAAGAGCAGCAAAATGCCGTGAAGTAGGCGGTGGAATGTTTGAACATCTTCGGCGAGGAAACTTACACAAACAAACCATAACAAAACATTATCTGCACTTTTTCCGTTCCCATTTGTTTTCATTGCTTTATCCGGAAAATATTAAGAAAATGGAATACGTTTATTGACAGATATTTTATTCAGAATGAATCACCAATATCACCAACCATCAACTCTTATACCTCTCCTCCTGACTCATCCCGTATATTAATATTCATTAAATAATATTCAACTGCCAAGAATGGAAATGATGGGCAAGAAAATCTTTGGATTCAGACGAAAGCATTGAGTCTTTAATGACACTCTTCGGATTGTTTATAGTTGGCTAATGATGGGATAGTTGCTGTCTGTGGGAAGGTTTTTGCAGTGTAATGCCATAAAGAATATTTGCAAAGTGATAAATACGAACGTTAGTCAGTACATAAGTCCCAAACGTAGGTAGTCACACCAGTACTGCTCGCTGTGCAAGGGTATCTGCCACTAAGACACATCCGTCTTGTGGGTTGCAACAGCTTAAAGAACCAAATAAAGTTACTGCTCAAGAGCGTCACTCACAGTATACAAACGCTGCCACAAAAGTTCCAAGCTCCAGGCTTTTAAAGCCTTCACGAAAGATGGGACGAGTGTTTAAATTTAAAGGTAGACTCAGCTGAAAAGTAAAGCCATTTTCAGGTGTGTAAACTTATTTACTGACTCACTATAGGTATACTTCTAATTAATCTTCTAATGAATCTCCTAACTGTAAGTAACACCTCGAAGAAGAACTTGTATGGTAAATGTTTATGTACTACCCTATTACATGTCGTGCTAAGTTGCACTCGTATTCTATTTTTCCACGGAGGTTCAGCAACTCAAGCGAAGACACAGCCAACACGCACTGAATGTGTCGCATGTACTATCTGATGACATACTAGTCACCTGGAAATCTGTTATGCGTAATAAATACTCCCATAAGAATAATAATACACAAAAAAAATAAAGGTCGCCAGGTGACTACAGGCCGATTAGCATATTACATGCAATGTCTAAAGCCTTAGAATATATTGTGCATAACGGAATACCTCAAAACTTATAATACACACGATAACATCAATCAGACCTCCGAAAGCACCACAGTAAAGCAACTGCGTTAATCAAAGTAACCAACGACATTAAACATGCTATGGACAGACGTGAAACTACCATCGTAACATTGCTTGACTTTAGTAAGGCTTTTGATACGGTTGACCTTGATATACTACTTATTGAAATGAAGCAGCCGAGTTTCTCAAACAGCGCAATGCAATGATTTGACAACTACCTCAAAAAAAGAACAAGTCACTTGTGGCTCGGAGAATCATCATGAAAATAAGTATGCTCTGGAGTTCCCAAGGCTCCTTCCTTGGTCCATTACTCATTTCACTGTATATCAATGATATTTCTTCACTGATTTACTCCTGAAATTACCTACCAACTGTATGCCGACGACATACAACTGTGAATAAGTGCCAGCCCTAAGAACAAATATTCAAATGTTTGTAAAGCTTAGAGGACTTAACTACTGGGTCATCAGTCCCTAAACCTACAAACTACTTATGAACTACTTACGAACTATGACGGCACAAATATCCATGCCCGTGGGGGGATTCGAACCCCCGACCGGAGTGGCCGTGCAGACCGTGACTGAAGCGCCTCAGTCCCCTCGGCCACCGCGGCCGGCCCCTAAGAACATCTATGATGCAGTAGCTGGTATGAATCCAGATCTTTCCTCTGTTTCACGATATACACAAAACCTAGGTCTTACGTTAAACCCCAATAAATCCAAGGTCATTTTCATAACGGTTCCAAAGCTAATCAGCCGGTATTTTCGTCAATCAGTTCCTGAAATTCACGGCAGTGGTACCCAATTACCATATCAAAAACAGTTGAAGACATTGGAATAATCTTAGATGAATACCTAAACTACCAGGAACAAACAGTTGTAGCTTGCAGGAAATCGCTCTCGTCCCTAACTACAAAATGTTAGAGAAATATTTCTAAGCCAAGTTAAACAAAAATTGGTCCAAACAATTATACTGACAAACCTTAACTACTGTGGTGTAGTTCAGCACGGCACAAATAGTGAAAATTCGACACGCCTTGAGCTAGTGATGAATACTTGATTTAGGTACGGGTGTAATATACGGTTGTACCATCATGTCAGTCCTTCATATACCGAGTTAGGTTGTATGCGCCCACATAAGTGGCGCGATTTTCAAACGCAGTGCTTACTTCTTCGATTTCTCAGTCACATGTGCCCGCAGTACTTATTTTCTCACATTAAACAGATATCATCATTCCAGAACCGCTATACCAGATCGGATACGTCTAGCATCTTGCCGGCCGCGGTGGCCGCGGGGACTGAGGCGCTTCAGTCACGGTCTCGGTCTGTACGGCCACTACGGTCGGGGGTTCGAATCCCCCTCGGGCATGGATATTTGTGCCGTCCTAGTTCGTAAGTAGTTCATAAGTAGTTTGTAAGTTTAGGGACTGATGACCTCATAGTTAAGACCCACAGACTATACAAACATTGGAACATTTTTTCTAGCATCTTGGCTGTACTTTCATATAACACTAAATCTTTCCCTGTGTCATTGTCTCAGCCATACGACTATGGAAAAAAAAGTTCAAATGTTTGTTAAGCTTAAGGGACTTAACTTACAAACTACTTATGAACTACCTACAACTGAGGACGGCACAAATATCCATGCCCGAGGGGAGATTCGAACCCCCGACCGTAGTGACCGCGCAGACCGTGACTGAAGCGCCTCAGTCCCCTCGGCCACCGCGGCCGGCACTATGGAAAACACTGCCACGTGATCTAAGTCTTACCCTAAACCAATCGACATTCAAGAGGAAACTCAAAATGTACATGTTAACGATGGCATAGCCTCCACTGTTATCCTACGCTTCCTCTATTCTCTCCATCATAGCTTTGAATCTTACTATTCCGTTTCTCTTCCTCTAACCAGACTATCTCTTCTATATCTATTTTATCGCATTCTACCGTCTTGTGTCCTTGCTTTTTTTCATATCTCGTAGCGTTTCAAAGATATTTGCAAAAATAACGGCGATTTTGGGATGTATGTCTGTCTGTCTGTAACGTGTTCCCTGTTTTCAAGACCAACCGTTCAACCTATCAACACCAAATTTTACAGACATGATTGCAGGCCTCCAGACACCAGAACCTCACTTTTTTAAATTTTTCGGACAAAAAGTACGGTAGTAATACAAAAAAATCCGTTTGTAATGTAATTGTAATTGCAAACGAACTGTTCATCTGACACAAAAATTGAATAACCTAATTGGTAGAGGAGAAAATTCTCTACAACTTAGCTCCCTTACTTTTTTTCATATGTCGTATCGTTTGAGACATATTTGCAAAAATAACGGAGATTTGACACCCTCCATTGAATTAACGAAAACCAGCCGTTCGGAGATGTCACGTGACATTCTTCTCCCAGAACTCTCTCTGGCATCTTGTGTTGCGTATTTCATGATTTTCTTATTGTAACTTACACGTTGTCATTTCAAAACATTAGCGCAATGAAGAATTAACAAAAACACATAATTCTTCGTACGATAATCTGGTGTCTAGAAATGACATATTAGCATCAGTTAACAACGGCCGCCAATAGTATAAGATTGAAGTACCTATTTTTGTTTGATAGCCGTAGCATAATTGGTAAAGCGTTGGGCTACGACGCTGAAGGCCGGTGGTTCGAAACCCACCACTACTTAATTTTTTTCCTAAAAGGGTTTCACATACCCTTATTAATTAATTTTTTTATCATTTAAATTATTATTTTTGTTCAAAATGTTTGCACAAACTTATAAAACTACAAATCTAAAGTGGGCCGTAAGACACGTCAGTGCGATTTTTTTTTACTGTAATACTTGTATTATACATTGTCTGTCTGTAATGTCCACTTTGAGTAAGCCTGGTTAGGTGTAAGAGAAGGCCTGAATGCCCTAATCTTGCCAGGTAAAATAAATGCATATATAAGTAAATAAAAAGGCGACTGGTAGAAAAAATTTCTGTTACCCATTTAAAGTTAACTGCTGTTAATTGTTACGAAAAGATATCTGAATAAGGTATCACTATGGTGTAAAAATTGGCAATTTACTCTAAAAAATGAGAAGTGTGAAGTCGTCCACATGAGTACGAAAAGAAATCCGTTATACTTTGTTTACAAGATAAAGCAATCAAAAGTGAAGGCCGTAAACTCCAAAAATATCTAGCAATTACTATTACTTCAAACTTAAACTGGAAAGAAGACGTTAATGATGTCGTGGGAAAGGCGAACCAGAGAATGCGTTTTATTGGCAGAACCCTTAAAAGATGTAACAGAAATACAAAAGAAACTGCACACACTACGCTTGTCCCTCGTTTTATGGAGTATTGCTGCCCAGTGTGGGATCCTTATCAGGTGTGTTTGACGGAGGACATCGAAAGAGTCCAAAGATGGACAGCTCGTTTCGTGTCACAATACAGGGGAGACAGCGTCACGAAAATGATACTGGATCTGGGATGGGAATCATTACAACAACGGCGCTTATCGCTGCGGCGAAACTCCAATCGCCAATATTCTACTCCGAATGCGAAAATATATTGTTCACTCCCAGTTACATAGGTAGAAATGATCATCAGAATAAAATACGAGAAATCAAAGCTCGGACGGAGAGATTCAGGTGTTCTTTCTTCCCGCGCGCTATTCTAGAAAGGAATGGGAGGTAAACGGTGTTTTGATGAATCCTCTGCCAGGCACTTAAATGTGATTTGCAGAGTATCTCATATAGATGTAGATAAAATCTCTTCCTCTGACATTTGTTAGCGAGTTTCTGATCGTGACACATGTAGTGCGGGCTGCCATCTTAACCGTCGCGAGCATTCCAGGACACGCTGAAACGCGAGAGCCGGCGGCGCACAATTTCCGCTAGACGGCGCCTCGGGAAACAAAGGGCGCGTGTGCCTGGCAGCGTGGCGGCGGCATTACCGCGAGCTGATACCGTTGTCGCGCGCGGCTCAGCGCGCTGCTAAGGGCGCGGCAGCCGCGGCGCGGTGTAGCGTTGTAGCAACGCGACACCACTCCCCACCTGCCGGCGGAGAATTCCAAAGTACCCGCCTCGTCCTACGGCTTCCTCAGCTCGTAACGGTCGTATTCTCTACCTCTCTCCGCGTTTACTAACGCGTAAGAAGATATCTTCTATATAATATGCAGAGTCCGGGTTTAACGATGTAGCCGCTGCAAATCTCCTTCAGAAATGCATGCACGTCTTACGGACGTTTTCAATGCTTACATAGTCAAATGCGGTCGCTAAAATCGTATTTTAGTGGAAGCGAAGCATCCGACGTCTGTAAAAATGACCCTCCCTGAGCGTTACTTATGTAGTGGAATGTTCTAGCACTCTTGGGCAGTGTACAAACTACGTAGTGTAACAGGTTACACTACATGTCCTATATTCAACCCAAGACATCTACTTGTCTTGTAGGGTTTATGTTTATGCAGGCAGTTACTGTCCCAAGAACTATGTTTGTACAGGTTTTGGACTGCCCCAGCAGAGAGAGGTATATACCAGCAATTAGGGGGATATGTAATATCTGTGTTAGAATGTCAGTGTACCTTTATTTTGTCTGGAATTCAGATTTGTTCATTTATTCATCTAGTATCATAACATATATAACTGAGTTGTAATGAGAGTATGAATAAAACTCTTGTTTGTCATAAAACCTGAGCCGGCCGCGGTGGCCGAGGTGACTGAGGCGCTCCAGTCACGGTCAGCACGGCCACTACGGTCGGGGGTTCGAATCCCCCCTCGGGCATGGATATTTGTGCCGTCCTAGTTCGTAAGTAGTTCATAAGTAGTTTGTAAGTTTAGGGACTGATGACCCCGTAGTTAAGTCCCATAAGCTTAACAAACATTTGAACATAAAACCTGAGAACAGTGGCGTATTCATGGAGGGGTTCGCTGTCAGGCTGCAGCCCCCCAGACCCTCCCGAACAACCCCAGACAATGCTGCAGCCCACCTTTTTTTTAAGTCACTTCAGCTCGGATTAACCTCTGCCCCCACCAGACCACAATCCTGGATACGCCACTGCCTGAGAAACCTATTTAAAGGAATTTAACCTGGCAGTGGTGTGTCCTAGGATTCTTACGCTAATGGTGTGTGTGGTACATCCCAGTTGTTTATTTATTTTAAATAAGGCTGAAATTAGTTTTTAATCAACACTGAATTGTTACTAAGGTTATAATTATTGTATATTATTAATAAACAATGTTAATATTATAGTCAAATTATATTTATTTATTATTTATCTCATATAAGCTATAACTATTGAGTCATACAATAGTCAGGTTCGTGTTTTGTGCCAAAATCATTTGCACTAAAAAAAGTGAATAAAGAAAGATAAAAAAAAATATCAATATAACATAGAAAAGATAGAAACTATAAATTACATTCCATACATTCACTTGTTGCACTTTACAAGGTTAAAAAAATTGAAGTGCAACAGTACAACAAAGTAATTATTATAAAAAACCAATTTCATATTGCAACATCTACTTTCTCCTTTCTGACACAGTGATTACACATTACAACTATATGGTCCATACATAAATAAATACGACACTTCTTGCATGTATACTTTGTTTTGAGGTCTTTTTTTTTTCTTGGACGTTTCACACAGCGACTTTGGTTTTTTGGGACTTAAAATATTGGTTTTGTTGAATGTCATGATGTATCGTGGTCACTGACAATAAAACCATCGTCGTCACGTCCAACATCGGATTCAATTGGCTCCTCAGCAAATACGTCAGCGATCAATGCCGGTACTTGGTCTCATTTGGGCCCATAAGGATCCAGCTATGAATATACTTAATTGTAGCCTACAATCGACTATAATATATTATGCAAAATAAGTACAAAATGGAGTGATTTAACTACCTTGTCTTTTTTTTCCTTGCAAGACTAGAGTGATGTGTTGGGGATTCACACACCACAGCCAGCCGCAGTGGCCGAGGAGACTAAAGCGCTCCAGTCACGGTCTGCACGGCCACTACGGTCGGGGGGTTCGAATGCCCCCTCGGGTATGGATATTTGTGCCGTCCTTAGTCTTAGCTAGTTCATAAGTCTTTTGTAAGCTTAGGGACTGATGGCCCCGTAGTTAAGTCCCATAAGTTCTACAAACATTTGAACATAACCAAAGATATTACTTAATAACAAACAGTAGCAAGAGTTCCTCCTTGGGTGACTCACAGTGAGAGCATCTCAGAGACCCCCTGAGAGCTACAGCACCAAGGATCGCTTCTCGGATTTTGGCAAGGCCAAGGTGCAGTTTTTTCTTTCTTTCCTCTTTTTTTTTTTTTTTTTTTTTTTTTTTTTTTTTTTTTTTTTTTTTTTTTGATAACAGATAAGGAAATAAGGCACGGAAAAGTTTTATTTAAATATTATAATACAAAGTTCATCATCTTTAATAATGTGTTGCATCACTAATCATTTTATCATTGAACAGACACCAGAACCTTTATACCAGACGGCAACAGACCCCATCTTATTAATTCTGCGTCGATTCGTATTTCGATTAACTAATGGCGTGTTACAGTAATGCTTATGGTTACATCACCAATTACGACATTGTAGTGCTTCCAGTCGCCAGTCCTGTCGCGCTGTTATAGCAAGATCGTTTCCTGTCAGAGAATTGTGTTTAAATGTCCGTGTGATGATTCAATACATTGGATCAGGCACAACTATATGTACTACTTCACATGTTTCTGTATGTCTGAATATGTGTATGCTTGCAGCTTTAAACATTGGCGCAGAAGCACGTGCTACTGCTTTTGTGTTTTTCTGGATGCATTTAGTGTTACAATTTTGTTGTATGAGATTTCTTATCAGTTGCTATAATTTGTGTAATTAAGTATGTGTAACAGTTTAAATTGTTGTGTATACTTGCACATTAGTATGCTTGCATATATAAATTGTAAATTGTGTTTCGAGTTTTGTAGCTTATCTGCTCCTCTGGGAGCCTCTGGGTTTCTTTCCTCACTCATGCAAAATAAATAAATAAATAAATAAATAAATAAATAAATAGACCCCCATCCAATCAATTACGAGAGCCTATCCACCCCTCCCCCACCCAGCGTCCTTTACCCTTAATACTAAAAAATTGATTAAAAACAACTACTATTAATACATAAAATAAGGCGTCACAGAAAGTTTATTCTTCATAATCTGTGTGGATGAAAAAAATCTATAACCT